>CM044563.2:26676627-27276627 GCA_024416835.2 Perccottus glenii
CCGGAAATCCTGTATAAGTGCTGCCTGTCAGTGGGAAATGAACAAAACCGATTGTAAATATAAGAACAACTTTAGGATTTGACAAGGTTAAAACAGAACATAGCTTGGATTAACATCAGAGCAAAACATGACTCACAAACTAAATGTGCTTAAAGCCAGTGTGACTAATGATTAAAACAGAAGACTCACATTTTTGTTGTGGTCTTGGCTGGGCTCATTTGATGCCAGTTCTCCAATCTGCAGTGGCTTCAGAAACTTCTGCACCAACTTAAGATCACGATGAAAAGAAATAAAAGCTTCCTAGGGCAAAGAAGGAAGAGACTTTGTTAAATCATCATCTCTATTTTTATCATGCTGCATGATAGGAAACGTACTGACCGTGGCATCCTCTCCAGCGTAGTGACTGAGGAGTCGAAACCCTCCTGGGTGTCTCTTTGCCCACTGTGTGACGTTATACACTTTACGCTCAATCACCAGCCACTGGTCATTCCTCTGACAGTGTCTCTGGACTTCCTCCCAGGTAAAGACCTGAGCAGGATCCCTGCTGCTGGTCAGCCCTGACAGCTGAGCTCCACTTAACATCCCCCTGTCCTCACACAAGCACCTGGGACAAGAAATAAAATGTTTTTTTCTTGTTGATATTGTGCTGACAGAAGATTCTTACTGAGTTGTGCAGCTCTGCTCTGTTATTGGTTTAATGATTAGCGGACTGTTTGTCAAAGTGGTCTTACCTGTCCAGATTATCGTTTGTCTTATTTGAATGGACCCCTGCACAGCCAAGTCACTTCTGGCAATCCAATTTAACTCTGGGTGCGAGCAGGCCATGCAGTGAAGAGGAAAAGCTTTTAACCTGTTGCTTTCTGTCCTTTAAACAGGCAGCTGAGGGTAACCTGAGGACTATGACAAAGGCAACATGTTCACAAATAATTCATGCTGAACTACAACATTCAGGAAGCTACAATAGCGTGTGCTATTGATGCTAGCTATTGAATTATTTAAAATAAAAATTCTGCAACAAATACAGATTAAAACACCGCACGTGAAACACACCCGTGAGCCCGTGACGCCTGCGTGTGGCTGCAGGAATGAAGCGAACACGCGCACTCTGTCCACACAGAGGCAGGCCTGCTGCGGGAAGATGTACACCGTTACAAACCTACACAATCCAGCCGTCACGCTCCAGGCATGTCCGCGCAGCGGCACACTCCCGCTGCCTTCACCTTCCTCTAAAATAGTCTATACTCTGAAAAGCTTCAACATCCAGCAAATACCTCCCATTTCTCCCGAATATGTTTATTCAATCACACCAGGACAAACTCCGAGCCGATCATTCGATCATTTATGACCAATCGGCGTGGAGCATAAGAAACAGGGAACCACTGGCAAATTTGCAATTGGCCCAATAAGAAGCCCGTCTTCCGTGTGGCGTGTGGCTCGTTCTCCTGTACATTGGAGCAGTGCTTAACTCACCATAAAACTGTAGGATGCTTCTCAAATGGATAACAAACACAAGCAAATACAGACCCTTTGTAGGCTATGTTTAATGTTTTTCCTCTTCTTTAGAGTGATTCATCAGTGGGCCAAAACGATTTTTTTATATCTTATAAATATCTTTATTTATTTATCTTTATATATATATATATATATATAATTATTTCATATTCTAGGTATTCCTCAAAAACTGGAAACATGTGCTTGTGTCAGTGCAAGTGGGTGTGTTTGTAGGGCAGGTCTGTCCTGGTGTAAAAATAAAAATTAAGAAAAAGGTAATATTTTAACAGTTTTCTTTCTGTGTGATCTTTCTGTGTACATTATTGGGTCGTGCTGTGTATAATGTTAATAGTGTTCTGTGTCTGTCCTGACTAGAGTTCATTCAGTTTCATTCTGTTATGTTCAATGTTTAACACTGAACAGCAGTAGAGACTGAATGAATCATAGACCAAAATGACAATCCCATCAGTGTCATTTACCTTGACCATAAAAAAGAGGTTATAAGAGCCACACAAGTATAATTACACAATGATTTTCAATTCTATGTTTAATCTTTTCAAATCCAAAAGTTATTCGAGCGGACACTTACAAAGCAGTTATGTGACAGTCATCAGACCTGCTCTTTACATAGTTGACCTATATCCATATATTAGAATGTGAGATGTGTTTACTGCAGTCTCTTCCTCTGCCAGCAGATGGCGGTGTGGCGCTGGTTCAAGAAGAACCTCAGTTGCAGTTTTGTTTGACATTTCTCTGTGTTTAGGGTTAAGTGTCACTTTTTAAATTTTTTGCACTTTTGCTTCTTTTCCATATGATCCCTTTGCTGTCAGGGTGAGCAGCACCACAGCCGTCACATCCACTCACGCCCTGGAGCTCTGCTCCATCACCCCTCTGTGTCATTTCAGGGTCATTCGGACGCCAAGCTGAAATTTGCAAATCAGCTCTTTTGGTCGCGGGAATATCAGACAGGATTATCTTCGAGCAGCGCGTGGCCTGTCTCATCGGGCTGACGGGTGCCCGGATGTCTGACGCCGGCAGCTTTTCAGACTTTTCTTCAAATTAACATCAGATGGGTCAGATGAGCTGTCTGTTGTGTATCAGATGTTCACAACAGACAGCGGTGGAAAGCAAGAGCTATAGCGTGTCATTTGCAGGGATTGGGCAGAAACATGTTTTATTCTGTGTGTTCCTCTTTGTGTCCTACTGTTGCTGAAAAAGGTCCACTGTGGCTTTTATACGAGGTGTATTTTTTCAAAATTGTTGACATTTCATTTAAAACCTGTTCTGGGTTTATCTAGATTTTAAAGTATATCAGTAGATAACCTTAATAATTACAATGTAAGTGTAAGGTGAGACAAAACTTTTTGTTCTCCTGTTGAAAGTTGTTACCTCTTCATTTGACAGATTCAGATGTACTGTAATGAAACTAAAGCATATGCAGGAATATTGTCTGGAGCTGTGGTTTACAGGTCCCTTTGAGTATCAGCTCAATATCAAAACCCAAGTTGCAACCAATTCATTTTTGTAAAAACTCAGAGCTGTCTGGGTGATATGATATATATAGTGTTTGTCCATAGCATGTGGGGAAAATGGTGTACTGTGTTCAGCAGGCTCTCTCTCTCTGTCCATGACCATGTGATGTGAGTGGCCTGATGCTCCAGTTACACAGCGAGCGAGGGAGCGGTGGAGGAAGGCAGTGGATGAGTGGAAACCCCACACTGATGGAGACAAGCGGATACGATAAGGAGCCACATCGGCCAGTCTCTCACCCTAGCCACTTTCCAAAATGTTTGTTTAGTTTTTCTCTAACACAAACTTTAACTGGAAGTCTTCACCTGTCATTGGGAGCAGCTGCAGTAGTGAGAGTTTGTTTTTGTTGGCCTGTTGACTGTGCACATACATCGGGCTCTACCTACAAGCAACAAAAATATGAGTAACTTTCAGTAAAGTTTTTTTTTTTCCCAAAAAGAGACCAGATGTTGTGTGCAGGTAACCTCAGCGGTGCATGGTGTTCTCTCAAAAAAAAGCCTGGATGAAGTTCAAGAGAAACTACTACTACAATTACTACTATTACTACTATTATTACTATTATTATTATTACTACTACTACCACTACTACTATTATGTCTCACTTGGATAGACAAGTGCTTTTCTGATGAGAGAACAATAGGTCAACTGATGAATTCTAGCCGTGTTCCCTTGTGCAGTCTGTTATTTGCTCTGGATGACAAGCGTTAAGTGAAAGCTGCAAAAAGCGGAGGGTTAACTTTTTTTGCAATGCCATTAAGTCAGTCCTGGCTCACGTAAGGAGTCAAGGGCTCCATCATGGGCAACTCCTCCAGGAAAGAGGACGAAGGCGAAGGAGATGAAGAGAAGGGAGAGGAGGCTGCAGAAAAGAAGAAAGAGGTGGAGGTTGAGGAGGAGCTTCCTCTGGGGGTAGAGGAGTTGTTCGAGAGTGGGGATCCTGTGCTGGACATAAGCTACAAAAAGTTCAAGCGCTTGCCATTGCGTGTTTGCAGACTGCTGCATTTGGAGAAGCTGTACATCTGTGGAAACGGCCTCAGGAATTTACCAGAAAGCATCTCACAGCTGCAAGTCCTTCGCACCCTGGCCCTCGATTACAACAAACTGGAAGATGTGCCTGTGGCCGTCTGCCAGCTCCGAAACCTCACTCGTCTTTACCTTGGCAGCAATCGGCTCATGGACCTCCCTGCAGAGGTGAGGAACCTGCAGAGTCTGCGCTGCCTGTGGGTAGAGAGCAACTACTTCCAGAAATTTCCCCAAGAACTTTATGACCTGCCTCATCTGAAGTCTCTTCAAATGGGGGACAACCGGCTAAAGACACTACCGCCTGATCTGTGGCGGATGGAAGCTTTGAAAGGATTATGGTTGTATGGAAACCGATTTGATAACTTCCCCAAAGTCCTGCTGAAGATGGAGGCCTTAGAAATACTAGACTTGGATCGCAATAAGATATCAGAGTTCCCCAGCCTGAAGCGCCTCCGTGCCCTGCGACTTTTCTCCTATGACCACAACCCAGTAAAGGCCCCTCCAGTTGTGGGAAAGGAGGTGCTGGTGGTGGGGGAAGGAGCGGCAGAGTTCTTGCAGGTACGTGAAGCCAGGAATGAGAGATGTAGGAAGGCTGCGGAGAAGGAGGCTGAAGAGTTGGCACTGGCAGGAGATGAGCCTGTGATCCATGGCATTCTAAAGAACAGCAATGCAAACAAAGCTACAAGCAAAGTGGTGGCTGTAGAGGACACTGATATAAATGAGGAGCAGGCACTGGAGAAAGAGGAGCTGGAGGAGGGGAAGGAAAGGGCTCCTGTGATGGAGTACGAGGGTGCGGAGCTGGAGTACAATGAGGAGGAGGTGGAGTATGAGACAGAGGAGCTGATATGTGAGGGCGAGCTGTGTGAGTACGAGGGAGAAGAGCTCCAGTATGATAGAGCCCAGATGGATTATGAATATGAAGATGGACCTGAGCTGGAGGACACAGGGGAACACCAAGTTTATTAATATTGGACAAGTTTATATTTTGATGTTCAAAAGATACAATATTTTCTGATACTTTTCTCTTCGCACAGTTGTATAAACAAATTGTCAGCTTTTGTTTTTGTGTGTATTTGGTTGCTGTCTCTGTCCTAAAGCCCCTCCCTGTATGATCACTTTGATCTAATTGTTATAATCGGTCAACCCTTAGAAAAACAGAGCGTGAATCCTTATCCCACCTCCTCTAATATGCTACTTGATTGTATCACTCTGAAACAGGAGTTTATGGGCAAAGACAAGGCAGGCAAAGCATTTCATTAGCTCTAATGTAAGTCTATAGGGAAAAGATTTCTAAGATTTGAAAGGAATAGCCACCAAAGTAGAAATAAAAAGCTGTTTATGTGGTTGAAGGTATTGTTATTGTAGGTTAGTTTATTTCAGTCATCATATATATATATATATATATATATATATATATATATATATATATATATATATATATATATATATATATATATATATATATATATATATATATATATATATATATATATACAGTACATAATACATGTATATATATATATATATATATATATATATATACAGTACATAATACATGTATATATATATATATATATATATATATATATATATATATATACAGTACATAATACATGTATATATATAATTTATTTATTTATAAATATGATAAAGAGTATAAACTGAAAAGGAGCTCTCAGAATCTGCTGTAAATATAAATATATTATATACTGGAGCCCACATCAGTTGACAAAGCCCTTGTCAGTCTCATCTGCTGAGAAACAAAAGATTTAAGTACAAATTGAGCGATGTGCACTGCAGCATTCTCACAGGCCTCACACATCAGGGTCTGCTTTATGTGCCCACCACCTTGGCTCAGTTGTCTTTTAACTGCCTGTGCAAATGTGTGTATTGGATTTAAACTGACTAAATATTTATGACATGCTAAACATAACCGTGGGTCTACCTCAGTGTTGTGTGAGTTGGAAGAAATGAGGCAGACAAGCAGATTTATTTGAGAGATGAATGGCCCGGGGCACCTCACCATAAAAGGAAATCCCATAGAAAAGATGTGAACGGAGAAGGCTTCCTCTCTAGCAGGTCATAGACTGTGACACGTTTCTCAGACACAAGCTTTTCTAGCTCTCTTTCTCTTGAACACAAAGAAGGCCTGGCCCTCACTGCACTCATTATTTATGTGTGGCTGGTTGTGTGTAAACCAATCCTCTTTGTCATTGTGTATCTTTTTCTCACATCTTACGTGACAGCTGAAATATTTATCCTCACTTTGAAATATTTATCATTGTCATCATGTGGCAGAGTGCCTCATCTGTCCACAAATTCAGGAGTGGTTCATTTATTTTCCATCTGAGTAATTTCGTGGAGGGAAAAAGGTAAATTCTTTAACCTGTATTTAACAAGGAACAATCCCTTTGAGATCAAAAATCTATTTGAAAAAGGGAGTCCTGGCCAAGACAGTGAACAGCACAATACAAAACACGATTTCATTATTACACACTCAAAGATAAAAGTCAGTCTTCCAGCCTTTCTGCACCATGTTCCATGCGCAAGGTGCAGAGTGGACAAAGGCCCTTTTACCTATTTTAGTTGGGCAAATAGAACAGAAAACAACAGATAATATTGTTAGCACCTCTCTGAGCGATCAATTAAAGTACAACTGTAGGTAGGGAGTAGTACAAATATAGCCTTAAATATCATCAAGCCCATAATTATTCATACCCCAAATTTTGAGTTTAAGTTACCTCTATTCAACCAGCAAGTTTTTTCTTGACATAGGCATCTTCCAGAAGATAATAAGACAATGTACAAGAGGCATTGTTGTGGAAATAACTATTTCTCAACTTTTATTTACATTTAAACAAAATGTGTCCAAAATCATTCATACCCTTTGCAAACTGTCACAGTCCATGGGCCAAGTATCATTCCAATTAGGGTTTCTTTAGAACAGCTTGGACTAATTATTCTGATTTATTTGGGGAAAAAAATGTTTTTAATCAACTCAACAGGTGAAAAACAGCAGCTTTCTGCAGTTGGTTCGTGGACAGTCATGGCTGAGACAAAGGAACTCCGTGAAGACCTGTGGCTGCTCACAAGTAAACAGTGCAATGTACATTGTGTGCACACTTATTAGGGAAGTGATTATTTTGACCATATCATTTTATCCATAATTTCCAACTCCAAGCTGTATAAACTTCAATCCTTATTGGATTGAATGCATATCAGGTGATGTGTATTTGTGTAATGAGGGAGGGTGTGGCCTAAGGAGCTCAACACCCTATATCCAGGTGTGCATAATTATTAGGCAGATTCTTCTCCTCAGGAAAGATATTGGGGCGTGATCACAGAACAAACAAACTTTTTGTAGCAAATAGTCAACAGAGTCGCAAGAAATGTGTCGAGAAGAAAAGATGCAAATTAACCGCCAAAGATTTGTGAAGAATCAAACGTGAAGTTCCCAGGAACCCAATATCCTTCAGTGCTGCCATATTCCACAACTGCAACCTACCTGGAGTGTCAAAAAGTACAAGGTGTTCAGTTCTCAGAGACATGGCCGAGGTAAGAAAGGCTGAAACCCGACCACCTCTGAACAAGACACATAAGTTGAAACGTCAAGAATGGGCCAAGAAATATCTGAAGACAGATCTTTCAAAGGTTTTGTGGACTGATGAGATGAGAGTGACTCTTGGCGGACCAGATGGACAGGCCCGTGGTTGGATCAGTAATGGACACAGAGCTCCAGTTTGACTCAGAAGCCAGCAGGTAAGAGGTTTGCGTCCACCCTAGGAGGAGGAAGAAAAGAGAAAAAAAAAAAACTGTAATAGGTAGATGTGATAATATGAGCGGATTTAGTGTGTACCTACAGCTACAACCACTGTAAACGTGTACCTACAGCTACACCCAGTGTAAACGTGTACCTACAGCTACAACCAGTGTAAACGTATACCTATGATCAATCAGTCTCCATACGTTTGGTGAAATAAGTATGTTTTGAGTTTGCTTTTGAAAACTTCAACAGAGTCAGCTCGCCGCACTTCCACCGGGAGCCCATTCCATAAAATGGGGGCTCTATAAGAAAAGGCTCTGTAGCCAGCAGACTTCTTCTTTACTCGAGGAAGTTGAAGGAGGCCAGCGTCCTGAGAGCGAAGGGTACGAGCTGGAGTATCCCGGGTGATGAGGTCAGATAGGTAAGAGGGCGCGCGTCCACAAAGGATTTTATATGTTAACAGGAGAACTTTGAAATCTGCTCTAACATGAATAGGAAGCCAATGTAATGAAGCCAGGACCGGAGTAATGTGATCAAACTTCCTGGTCTTTGTTAAAAGTCTGGCGGCTGTATTTTGGACCATTTGTAGTCTGTGAGTACTTTTCCTCGGCAGTCCAGAGAATAACGCATTGCAGTAGTCCAGCCTGGATGTGACAAATGCATGAATGAGAATTTCAGCATCAGCTAAAGAGAGGCAGGAGCGAATTTTTGAGATATTCCTCAAGTGAAAAAAGCCTAGTTTAGTGACCTCACTAATGTGCTGCTGCAGTGATAGTGTGGAGTCAAAAATGACACCAAGGTTCCTCACAGTGTTGCCGAGCTCCAACACACAATTGTTGATCGAGACAGTAAGATTGTTGAACTTGTGCCGATGACTGACTGGACCAATTAACAAGAGCTCTGTTTTATCCAAGTTCAAATGGAGGAAGTTTTGAGATATCCATGTTTTAATTGAAACGAGGCAGGCCTCTAGACGCTTGATGTCAGTAGTATTATTCGCTTTTATTGGTAGATACAGCTGTGTATCGTTTACTCCATAACTTCTGATGATTTGTCCCAATGGTGTAACATATAGTGAAAAAAGTATGGGACCAAGCACAGACCCTTGTGGCACACCGAATTTCACTGGTGCCGTGGAGGAGAAGGATTTATTAAAAGAGACAAAATGAGACCTATCACACAGATAGGATTCTAACCAAGCAAGAGCAGAGCCAGAGATGCCATACACATTCTTTAGTCTGTTGATTAGCACTGCATGATCAATCGTATCAAATGCAGCGCTGAGATCTAGCAATAACAGTAGAGCCGATGAGTCCTCGTCAATCTGAAGGAGGAGATCGTTAGTCACTTTAACTAAAGCTGTTTCAGTGGAATAAGAGGCCCTAAATGCAGACTGAAACGGCTTGAGGAGGTCATTTTCCGATAGATCTAGAGTAACTATTTATCCCACATCCTCTGCAAGTAACCCCTCTAACTAGGGTTACTAGTTAGCACTCCATAGCGGAATCTCTGTCTTGTTCTTGTTCCAGTAGCCCATTAGTCATCAAGTTGCTCTGGTTCCCCAACACCTGAGTGTGTATGTGTATATATAGATGTGTGTATATATAAGTTTGGGCACCCTAGGTAAAAAATATATATATATTAAAAATATATATATATATATATATATATATATATATATATATATACATACATATATATATATATATATATATGTATGTATGTATGTATGTATGTATGTATGTATATATATATATATATATATATATATATATATATATATATATATATATATGTATATATATATATATATATATATATATATATATATATATATATATATATATATATATATATATATATATATATATATATATATGTGTATGTGTATATGTATATGTATATGTGTATATGTATATGTGTATATATATATGTATATATATGTATATATATATATAAGTGGGTCCGGCGCACCTACAGCAGCACGGGCGCCTTCCATGCTGCCCAGGGAGGGGCTTAAGAGGCGCTCCCCCACGCTCTCCTGTAACTCTAAGGCGGCGGGTAAATGGCCCAGATTTCACTCTGCAACTGCCAAGGGCGGCGTGCAGATATTGGGGGCCGTGGGCTTGCCCCCGCAGTTATTGAGGCAGCGCCAAGTGTTGAGCTGCAAGGGCGGGGATGCTGACCAGGGCTTGCTGCCCCCGCCCACACAGTCAGCTACTAGGGGTGCACCACCTGTAAAAGTGGGGCGACTCATTCTGGGGGGGCCTTGCCCCCCCCAGGTCCCCCGGACCTAGGGGGTTCTAGCTCAGACAGCAACCCACCCCCAGTCACCCACAGAACCCCAGCAGTGCCCCCTCCCAAGAGGGTAGGGCAGCCCTTTCAGGGGTGACCCCCCGCATCCCGAACCTCCAGTTAGGTTTGTGATGGCGGTTGGGCCGATACATCCTCCTGTTCAGGACATGGTGCGCCCTCTATCGCACTTCTTGGAGGCGTGGACACGCCTTCTCGGCCCTCTATCGCCCTGGCTGGACAGGATGCTGAGGAGGGGTGGTGTCCTTTGCAGGACAGAGTACTGCATCACATCTTAAAGCTGGGGTTCGTGGTGAACCATGCCAAGAGCTCGTTGTTGCCAGCTCAACAGGTGACGTACCTGGGACTGGAGTTGGATGCACAGACCATGCGCGCACGGCTCTCCGTGGAGAGACAGGTGGCACTCAGGAGTCTGGCTCAGAGGCTGGTGGTAGCTCCATCTGCACCGTCTTGTCTGGTCCGGTGCCTACTGAGCATGATGGCGGCAGCTCACCCGGTGGTACGCTTGGGGCTCCTTCATATGAGACGGCTCCAACGCTGGTTTGCTCGGCTCCGATTACATCCCACGCAGGACAGACAGACCCGGGTCTCACTGTCCTCGGGGGCTCGACAGGATCTGGAATTCTGGCTCACCCCGGACCGTCTCCAACTGGGAGTGCGCATGGGATGCGTCCCACACTATGTGGAGGTGTTCACGGACGCCTCACTCACCGGATGGGGCGGGACCTTAGGCCGGCTCGCAGTGGGCGGGGCCTGGGAGCCAACGCTATCCCACATAAATGTACTGGAGATGGTGGCGGTGCAGAGGGTGCTTCTGCACTTTGCCCCCAGCTTGAAGGGAGATCACGTGATGATCAGGTCGGACAACACAACAGTTGTGGCCTATCTGAACAGACAGGGAGGAACCAGGTCACCCCTCCTTCATCGGAGGGCAGCAAAGATCCTAATGTGGGCAGACACACACCTGGCCTCCCTAGGGGCACTGCATGTGCCCGGGACACTCAACGCAGGGGCAGACAGGATTTCCCGGGGTGGCCCTCTACACGACAAATGGAGCTTGGCGCCCAGGGTCGCACAACAGACTTGGCACCGGTTCGGTCAGCCTGTGGCCGACCTGTTCGCCAATGCAGAGAACGCACAGTGCCCACTCTGGTTCTCGCTCAGGTCGTCAGACGACCCACCGCTAGGGGTGGACGCGCTGGCTCAAGAGTCATGGCCCATAGGCCTCCTCTATGCCTTCCCACCACTACGCCTCTTGTCCCCTCTGCTTCACAGGGTGAGGTTGCAGGGCCTTCACATCCTGGTGGTGGCTCCGGACAGTCCGGGTGCCAGATGGTACCCGGACCTGGTGCAGATGGCGGTGACGGACCCGTGGCCTCTCCCTGACCAACCCGACACACTGCTGCAGGCCGGGGGTTCCCTTCAGTCCCGACCATTCCTGACCCGCAGGCTCCTAGTCTGGAGGTTGAAAGGGGGAGGCTTATGAGTATAGGACTTCCCCCAGCAGTGGTGTCCACCATCCAGAGTGCTAGGGCACCTTCCACGGCCAGGGCATACGGCACCCGTTGGCGTCTCTTTGCCGCTTGGTGTGGTGACAGGACGTTGCACCCCTGTAACTGTTCAGTTAATGTAGTCCTGGAATTTCTACAGGGACTTCTGGATAGTGGTCGTGCCGCATCTACTCTGGCGGTGTTTGCGGCAGCCATCACAACGGGCCATGAGGGCTTTGGGCGCTTCTCGGCTCGTAGTCACCCTTTGGTTAAGCGTTTTCTTCGGGGTGCACGCAGGGTGAGGCCCCCCTTTAGGCAGGTGGTGCCTCCCTGGGACCTTCAGACTGTTTTGGATGGTCTGTCTGGACCTCCTTTTGAGCCCTTGGAGCGGGCGGAAGTCCGGCTGCTCTCCTTCAAGACCGCCCTTCTGTTGGCACTATCCTCCGCCAAGAGGGCGGGGGACCTGTGCGCCTTGTCGGTTCATCCTTCGTGCATGTCGCTCAGTGAGGATGGAAGCCTAATTCACCTTTGGCCCAACCCAGCCTTTCAGCCGAAGGTTATCACCTCGTCCTTCCGGTCCAGGGTGATCAGGATTAGAGCTCTCTGCCCCACCCCAGCTAGGACGACAGCAGATGCGCGGTTAGTCATGCTGTGTCCGGTCAGGGCTTTGCGCTGCTATGTGGAGCGCACAGCGGGCTTTCGGACATCAGACCAGTTATTTGTGTGCTTCGCGGCCAAGGGGGCGTGGGTCACCGTTGTCGGCCCAACGCCTGGCCCACTGGATCTGTGGGGGTATTGGAGCGGCCTACGTGGCTCAAGGCCGCCCTCCCCAGCCTTGATCAGGGCACACTCTACCCTAGGGGTTGCCACGTCGGTGGCCCTGTGTAGGGGTGTCTCTGCGGAAGATATATCTTGGATCCTCTGTGTCCATGTTTATGCGGTCCTACCTCATGGACGTGTCTGCGAGCTCTGTCACTCATTCAGTGTTGAATAGAGGCCAGAACCTCGTCACCTAGGCTGGCGCACACTGCAGATGTTACTGTTATTGCGGCTGAGAACACTTATACCGCAGCTTGTGGCGGTTCCTTTTTGGATGTGTTTGTCTGCGCAGCCGTGTGGGGTCCCGTGTGCTCTTGGGAGAGGCGGTCACGGGCTCGGCGGGCAGGATGGATGCTCTTGGGAGAGGCGGTCCATCCCCGACCACGGACACTGAAGTTGGGAGTTTGAACAGGGTGCCAGGATGCTCTTGGGAGAGGCGGTCCTGGTCACAGCTTGATTAGGCTCACATAGGACGGCATCAGATGCTCTTGGAAGAGGCGGTTTGGACGCCGTGACCTGTAGTGGGGCGTGCTTGGCTGCTCTTGGGAGAGGCGGGCCCGCATTGCTCCTGACATTGTTGGTTTCCGCGCCAATCGTTGTGAACCGGTCCAGCTGGGAGTACATTTATCTCCTACGGCCCAACTAGCGAAGCCCGTAGGTGGGCGGAGCACACACGAAGTAGAAATTATAGTTACCTGATGTAACTACAGCTCTACGAGTGTGGGCGTAGCCCACCTACTCTCAGGCCCAGCTGGACTTCTTCCCTCTTTTGAGCTGGTTCGAAGAAGGAGAGCGTTGGGCGAGGGGGTTTATATAGCCCCTTAGGCTGTGCCAGTACACTGGCATGATTGGCGCGGTGAATGCTTTGATCTTTCTCAGAAGTCTGGCTCACGCCAGGGAGAGGTAACCACTAGCGAAGCCCGTAGGTGGGCTACGCACACACTCGTAGAACTGTATTTACATCAGGTAACTATAATTCTCCATCTTTGTGTGTCTGATGGCTGTCAATCAATCTGTCACTGCGGATCTCAACTCCCGCCCCCCCTTTGTCCGTTCATCCGCTCTGTCTCTGCTGGGCTCTGCCAATTTTCCAGCATTTTTCAAATACTATCAGTGGGTGTAGTTAGGCTCTGACCAGGGGTTTAGTTACACTTTAACATTGGAGTCATTGGGGTAAAAAAAAAAAACGCAGACAAGCTGACACTTCTGAGCAGTTTATTCTAATTTTGTAAAAGATACAATGAGGGTTACATTTTATGAACGAGGGCAAAAATCTCTATGTTTTTAATATACAATTTGTGTACATGTGGGAAATTAGTGGGAGTAAAAAGGGCTTAAAGGGGCAGAAACTGAAGTAGGCAGGACTACTTCCTTTAGGCCCATCTTCTTGTCCCATCCAAACAAGGTTATATCCACAGCCGGTGAATCAGGCTGGTCTGCTGCTTTCCATAGAAGCACTTGTAGGTGGGAACATCGTCCATGAAGGCGCATATTGCACTCTGTAGTAGGTATTGTCTTCAGTACTGAGGGCCTTTTGCACTTTCAGTAAATTTCCTACTGGGCTGCATCCAAGGTTAAAAGTTCCTTCCTGTACAGAGCCAGAAAGAAAGCCTTTGTTGCTTTTGTGATCTGTAAATCTGTGGTTTCTGCTTCTCCAATACAGTGGAGAAGCTTACAGGTACGACTCTCATGTGCAGACACCTTCCTCCATCCCGAAAGAGCATGTATGGCCTGAATGAAATCACATTGGTCACCCAGATTCTTTGCAGTTGCATTTATGCTGAGAACAGAACATTTCTCAATTTGGAGCTTTGTCAGACGGGGTACTTTTAGAAATGTAATCCCACTGCCTGGAGTCGCTATTCCATGGAACAGGATTCCTGCAGGATTTTACACAAGCTGAGTGGCCATGGCATGTGTTGTGCAGCAACCTTTGGGTGTGAAGACTACAAGATCAAAATTATCACCCAAACAGTTACTAGGGCCAATGCACCTCTCCAGTCCAAATATCCGCAGGTACTTATCGGCATCATCAGAGGCATATTTGGCAGGTGACTTTTGGAACCAGAAGACCACATCATATGTTACAATAAGACCATGCTTATTTAGGTTCCGACCTAGTTCTGAACTACTATGCTTATGATGAAGTTGTACAGCTAGCCCCAAAGTTGTCTGATTCCAGCTTTTACTGATGTGCTGCTGGATGCATTGAGCAAGTGTGAGTGCTAGTTTGGTCACCATTTCTTCCCTGGAAACAAGACGGGGAGGAAGAGGAGAATTGGACTTGTATTTTGAATGACCCTTTCATGCCTAAAGCTCCCAAGGTCATATTCACGAGGGAGAGGCAATATTCTGAATCTCTGCCCGCACTTTTCTGACAACCTTTTTGACATAATTATCGTCGTCATTGGGGAGGCCAGGTTTTCTTACTAATTTAAGTGATTAACCAATGTACTGGCTAAAGCCAATTGTCTGACATGAACTCATGAACTCCTAGTACAATAATGGCATCACCATAATAATCACACAGGTTGGCTAGCATCTGGAACAAACTTCCAGAATTTGTGGTGCAATATTTTGAATGTTATGTGTTTTATTTCTGTTCTCTAGAACTTATTTAGCTATTCATTATGCATGCGTCTATATTATGTGCCTTATGGTTTATACTTTTGTATGGTTTAAAGGCAAGTATGGGATGTTATATTAATACACCTAGAAGCATATTAATAGAAAAAAGAAAATGGAATGTCAGAGTGTATGGTTTTAAAACATGACACATAAACATAGTTTAATACACACACACACATGCAAGGAAGATCTGGTATAGGACAAAGGTTAGAAGGATGGTCGAGGCTCCACTAGATGTATAAAAACCTAGGTTTGATAGGCTGACCTTCAGTAGAGATGGGGATAGTCTACTTGGGTCATTCGTTACAATAAAGACTCTATGGCATTAAACTTGTTGTGTGTTCATGAGTTGTTGCATACAAGTATTCTGAAGGCTGGGGGTTCCTGAAAGCATTGTAACACTCTGAGTGATACTGAGCATCAGCTGCAGGTAGAACCATTTATCCGTAGCTTCTCAACTTCTACCCAATCATCCAGTCGTTCATCATATTTAGACCAAATCACATCTTTGTAGCATGACATTTTTTAACTGGGGTCTTTTTCTTCACAAATAAGACCACAGAACAAGCACTGTTTTGAATACTCAAAGGCAGAGGGTTTAGAGCGAATGAGTCGCTTTCCGGGCTGACACTGACATGAGTCTGACTTGCGTTTGATAACATTTATAGAGCGAGAAATACACTCATCTAAAGAATTATTAGGAACGCCTGTTCAATTTCTCATTAATGCAAGAATCTGATCAACCAATCACATGGCAGTTGCTTCAGTGCATTTAGGGGTGTACAACATCCAGTATGCGGCAGTCCTGTGGACAAAAATGCCTTCTTGATGCTAGAGGTCAGAGGAGAATGGGCTGACTGATTCAAGCTGATAGAAGAGCAACTTTGACTGAAATAACCACTCGTTACAACCGAGGTATGCAGCAAAGCATTTGTGAAGCCACAACACACACAACCTTGAGGCGGATGGGCTACAACAGCAGAAGACCCCACCGGGTACCACTCATCTCCACTACAAATAGGAAAAAGAGGCTACAATTTGCAGGAGCTCACCAAAATTGGACAGCTGAAGACTGGAAAAATGTTGCCTGGTCTGATGAGTCTCGATTTCTGTTGAGACATTCAGATGGTAGAGTCAGAATTTGGAGTAAACAGAATGAGAACATGGATCCATCATGCCTTGTTACCACTGTGCAGCCTGGTGGTGGTGGTGTAAAGATGTGGGGGAGGTTTTCTTGGCACAAATCCTCTGATGACTACTTCCAGCAGGACAATGCACCATGTCAAAAAGCTCGAATCATTTCAAATTGTTTTCTTAAACATGACAACGAGTTCACTGAACTAAAATGGCCCCCACAGTCACCAGATCTCAACCCAATAGAGCATCTTTGGGATGTGGTGGAACGGGAGCTTCGTGCCCTGGATGTGCATCCCACAAATCTCCATCAACTGCAAGATGCTATCCTTTCAATATGGGCCAACATTTTTTAAGAATGCTTTCAGCACCTTGTTGAATCAATGCCACATAGAATTAAGGCAGTTCTGAAGGAGAAAGTGGGTCAAACACAGTATTAGTATGGTGTTCCTAATAATCCTTTAGGTGAGTGTATATGAGCTGTAGCAAGATTTGAAGCTGTATTGACTATATAAACTGTTTCTAATCCTCTCTTTATCAAACCACAAGAAGTGTGAATAAATTTTTTAATCTGACTCCAGTTTGGAGCTGGAAACCTCTGCAATTGTCCATTTAAACTATTGTACGCATAGGAGGTTGTGGGGGGAAAAAAACAGGACACACAGGTCAACATCTGATTTAAAAAAGGACAGAGACGTTTTTCACAAATCAAAACCAAACCATTTATTAACATAGATTTAAAATGATTACTCAAGAAAACTGAAAAAAAATAGAACAAAACCAATTACCCAAAAATATTTTCATTATAACAGACTATGCTGTTATAAGGACGAAAAGTCATAATAAAACACTTGAACCTGAGGCCCTGGGAGAGAACACTCCCCCCTAGCTCCATAGCTACAGTCAGAAGTGGCAGATTAAAGAAGAGAATAACAGTTAGATTTTCTAATCAGACAAATCTGATTCAAATCCCCTGCAAACAGATAAAGTCAGATCCTGCTCAAACGAACTTGAAACTTGCAGTGTTCAATGTCAGGTCTTTGGGAAACAAATCTTTTTTAATTAATGATTTTATAACTTCAAATAAGCTTGATTTTATGTTTTTAACAGAAACATGGTTAGACAGCAGGACTGGAAATGCGGTCCTTATTGAATCCACCCCATCGAATTTCACATTTTTATCCAAAATGAGGGAAAACAAAAAGGGTGGTGGTGTATGCCTTTTTAGAGATAATATTCTTATCCAGATTGTTATATCTCTTCACTTGAAGAGTTTTCATCATTTGAGTATGTGTCATTCAAAATGGAGTTGAGGTTTTCTCCATCTATTTTATATGTAGTTCTTTACAAACCACCCCAACAATGTCATGATTTTATTAATGAGTTTACTGAAATGCTTTCAGTTAATTGCACAGAATTTGAACAAATAGTCATATCAGGTGATTTTAATGTGCATGTGGATAATGTCTGTGACAGAAATGCCAAAGAACTTTCTACTATTCTTGATACTTTTGGTCTTTGTCAGCATGTTAAGCCGAGCCATAACATAGGTCACACTCTGGACCTGGTCATTACTAAAGGTGTTCATATTTCAGATGTCACTGTGATTGATGTTGCTCTATCTGATCATTCATGTGTCTTTTTTCATCTGTCCATAATTCCAAAAGTTGCTGTTGGGCCTACTGTTCTACAGTAGACACATTATTGATAACACCAGGACACAGTTTATGGAGGCAATCAGGTTTGAAAATGCCTCATCAGGTCAAGTTGATGATTTGTTGAATTGTTATACTTCAGGTGTTTTAAATGTTATGGACACCATTGCTCCTGTTAAGGTTAAAGTGATCAGGACGAGGCAGAAGGCTTCATGGAGCAATTCTCATTCTGTCAGGGCACAGAAAAGGGAATGCCAAAAAGCCGAAAGAAAATGTCGTAAATTAAAACTCTTAATTCATTATGAGGTATACAAAGAAAATTTGCATGTTTTCAATCAGACTTTGCAAAAAGCAAGAGAAATATTCTTCTCAAAGATCATCAACAACAATAGTAACAACATGCGTGTCCTGTTTGCTACAGTGAACAGATTAACAAACCCTCCAGCTCCATTTCCACCAGAATTAGTTTCCACCACTAAATGCAATGAGTTTGCATTGTTTTTCAACGACAAGGTTCAAGGCATTAAACATGCGATACAGTCCAAAGGGCATAAAACAACACTGCAGCCACCTAGGAGACACTTGGTTGGTTTAACACATTTTACACAAATTAATGACAGAACAATTGAAAAAACTGTCTCCAGCCTGAGTTCATCCACCTGCTGCCTCGATGTTTTACCCACTAGATTTCTAAAATCAGTACTAAGCAGTTTGTTACCACAACTCACTGATATAGTCAATAATTCCTTACAGTCTGGAACATTTCCAAGGGCCTTAAAAACTGCTGTCATTAAGCCTCTCCTAAAGAAGAGCAGTCTTGATGCTACAGTGCTCAACAGCTATCGGCCCATATCAAACCTGCCATTTTTAGGGAAAGTCATTGTTCGAGAGGTACTATCTCAGGCTTAAGGACTGTATAGGTGTTAGCTCAGAAATAGATATCCGCCTCGGGGTGCCGGTCAGAACACAGGAACAGGATGCAGATAATACTTTTAGTTGGTTTAATGAAGTGCAGGTAGCAGCATTAATACAGCCTCAATTTATGACAACAGATGGGTAAGTAGGTATATGTGTGTATGTGTGGTCTATAAAGAAGGAAGAAAAACAACAATTAGGTTTGCTATAATTACCATATTGTAAAATATATAAAGTCTAAACAAATGGGATAAACCTAGAGTGATTAAATAATATATATGCAGACTTACAGAAGTAAAGTAATGAACATGCTCAACTTATAATTAAGCTACACGGCAAGACACATCACCGGGAATAGCATTAGCCTGTAAGCTAACTCTCTTATTAATGATAAAACTATAGAGATATAACAATTAACACACTGAACATTTAGACCTTTGTAGAACAATATCTGTGGACTTGTCAAATGTCCATGCATTTCGAGATACAATAAACTTACTTCTTTTCAATAACGCACAACTTGTGCTGCTGCTCGATGGCTACACCCCAGACACTCGTCCGATCTTCCACTGACCGCGCGGAATCTGCATCGGCTGAAACATAGCCTAGGGGCTTTGCATTCAGAATGCCCTCAATCTCAACTAGGACAGTTCTGAGCACTTCTTCTTTGACACTTTGTGACGCAATGGTAGTGTACAAGGCAGTCTTAATGGAGCGTATCTCTCTCTCCCAAGCGCCTCCAAAGTGTGGAGCTGCAGGAGGGTTGAATCTGAAACTGACCTGCTGCTTGGCCAGTTGCTTTTGGAGGTCAGGAGACATTTGAGTGAAAGCTTCTCTTAGTTCTCGCTCTCCCCCTTTAAAGTTCGTTCCTTGATCCGAGTACACTTCTGCTGGTTTTCCCCGCCGGGCAATGAATCTCCTGAAGGCCATCAGAAATGAGTCTGTATCGATCGAAAACAGAAGGTCTATATGGACAGCCCTTGTAGTGAGGCACTTAAACAATATACCCCAGGCGGCGTCCTAGCTTGACAAAGAGCGGCCCAAAACAATCCATGCCAGTGGAATAAAAAGCGGGCTTAAACAGCCGAAGCCGAGCTACAGGGAGGTCAGCCATTTGTTGGGATGCAGTTTTAGCTCTCCACCTTCTGCATTCAATGCAGCCATGTTGATGACGTCTGACTGCTTCTTGCCCCCGCAAGATCCATACTGATCGTCGAAGCTCTGCAAATACTCGTTCAGGTCCTGGGTGACAGAGACGGGCATCAAAGTCTTTGATGAGCAGTTTTGTGTAGGGATGGCTAGGGTCAAGGACGATAGGATGAGCCACAGCCGCATCAAGATTCTCGGCTTGACGCAACCTGCCTCCTACTCGTATCAGGTCTAAATCTCTGTCATACTGTGGGGCAAGACAAGACAGGCGACTGTTTGCTGGGACTGTCTTACCATTCTTGAGCAGTTGGTAGTCATTTGGGAAGCACCCTATTTGTATCGACTGGAAGAGATGTTGCTGTAAGATGTAAATCTTGATGAAAGATGTAAATTTGTAAATCTCAGAATGAGGAATAGCAGATAGGGAAAGGTCTTGTTGTACTGTCGCCCCATGAAGCTCCTTGACCTTGTTCTCTATCAACTCTTGCCAGGTACTGACCTCGGGCTGTGCGGAGGATGTTGGATCCGGGTTGGTGATAGCCATACCACAGATAGCAGACCGTTTGAACTCTGTCATCTCTTGGGGTGATGATGAAGCTGTGAGGGATGGATTTGAAGGCCGCTTATCTGCAGAAAGGAGAAGAAATTTTGGGCCTTGGCTCCAACGGTTAGGCTGCGCTAACTCTGAAAGTGTCCTCCCTCTAGTCAGGTCATCAGCAGGATTATTAGTGGAGTCCACATATCTCCAATTGCTCTGCTCTGTAAGGTCTTGGATCTCCGATATTCTTGTCCCTACAAAAACCTTGAAGTGACAGGAGGTGGAGTGAAGCCATGTTAGCACTGTGGTTGAGTCAGACCACAGTGTAGCTTTTAATATTGAGGGTTATCTCGTTCTGGAGGAGCTTAAGCAACTGAGCTCCTGTCAGAGCTGCACACAACTCTAACCTTGGGATAGAGAGCTGTTTCTTAGGAGCAACACGGGATCTGCCAATAAGGAAGGACAAATCTACATTACCTCCTCTGTAATCTTCTGAACGTAGGTAAGCTACGGATCCATATGCACGCTCTGAAGCATCGCAAAAGATGTGCACTTCTCGCATCACATCGGTTCTGTCCATACTTGCTGCAGTGTAGCACCTTGGCAGAGCAATCTCTAATAATTGCTCCAACTCCTTCTCCCAAGTTAGCCACTGCTGTAGAAGGTCTTCAGGGAGCTGTGTATTGTCCCAGTCTCGTTGCTTAGCCCACAGTTGTTGGACAATTATCTTTGCTCTGGTAGTGAATGGCAGGATATATCCCAAAGGATCGTACTGACTTGCTAACGTGCGATAAATGTTTCGCATTGTTGGCTTGCCATAGGTGACGGGTCGATGTTTGAATCCAAGAGTGTCTACATTACAGTGCCAACTCAGTCCCAGGGTGGATTCATGTGCTTCTGCCTTGTCATGAGATAACCAAAGGTCTAGTTTGTCGGAACGTGCTTCAGGTGGTAAGTGGCAAATGACTTCTGGATTGTTACTTGCCCATTGACGTAAATCAAATTCTCCAAGGGCTAGGAGATCTCTGAGCTTGTCGACCAGCTGCCGCGCCTCCTCCACAGATGTAACACTCTGCAGGCAGTTGTCCACATAGAAACACTGCTCTACTGTGAACCTCACATCGTCTTCAGGTTGGCTATGTTGGAGCACGTGTTGCTGGAGCGCAAAAGACGCGCAGCATGGACTACAAGTGGTCCCAAAGGGGAGGACCTGCCACTCATAAATGTCTGGAGGCTTGTCTCTGTTACTACGCCAGATGAATCTCAGGAGGGGTTTGTCCTCAGGTAACAAACACACCTGATGGAACATTCCTTTGATGTCCCCGCTAATCGCAATGCTATATTGTCTGAAGCGCAGGAGCACTCCGACTAGAGATGGGCTCAGGGTAGGTCCAGGTAGCAACCACTCGTTCAGGTTGAGCCCCTTGTGATGGAATGAGCAATTAAACACAATTCTGTTTTTACCATTGTGCTGGACCATGTGATGAGGTATAAACCAACTCTCACAGCTGTCGTTCTGTTCTTCTTCTCTGAGTTTGGCTACCACACCTGTTGTCTCGAGCTTCTCCATTTCTGTGATGTAAGCTGCCGCCTTGTCGGGATCTCGTGCCAGGCGCCTTTCCATATTCTTGAGGCTTGGCAGCACAGCTTCTTTGGTTGCCTGGAAAAGAGGTGAATCTTTCTTTCTTAATAGTGGTGTGGCATACCTTAGTGTCCCGTTCACCTCCACCCTCTTGGTCTTGACTTGAAGAAGATTTAATGCCTCTGTGTCCTCCCGAGATCTAGTGACCTCTTTCTCATTTTTAAATGGAAGGATGTCAACCTGCCATAGCTTTTCGACATTCCTCTTTAACTCAATAGCTTCTGGGGTAAGTGACATGTAGAGGCACTGTTGAGGTTGAAACTGGGACTCAATAGTTTTTGTCGGCCCCTGTAAGGTCCATCCAAGGCGTGTGTGGATGGCTGCTGGACCTCCTGGAGGGCCGAGGCATACTCGCTCTATAGGGCACAGAAGGTGTGGGTGGTCTGCACCAATTAGTAGCAATGGTGAGACACGACTGAAGGCTTGTAAAGGCAAATTGGCCAGGTGCTTATATTTCTTCTTTAGGGTGGCAACGGGATAAGAATGTTCTGCTAAACCAAGGCGCTGAGCTGTAAAGGCATTTGTAATCTTATATGATTTCTTTGGCTGATGTGTGGGAGAGATCTCAAAGGAAACTGAAGCACCATGCAATACTTGAATGTCCTGTCTTATGGTTCTGAGGGATATGTCTTCTGGAGTACCAGTCACCTCCAATTGTTGAGCAGCAGCAGTCAATAGCATTGTCCGGTCCGATCCATCATCTAGGACAGCGTACGTGTCCAATGTTTTGTCCCCGTTTCGCAGGACCACTCTGATTACTTTGAGGAGGACACGGGCTGGGTCAGAAGGCCTGTCCAGAAACAGCGTTTCATTAGCAGAGCTGACTAGGCAGGTGCCTTCCTTTGGTTCTCGGGTATTGACATCGTGTAGTATGAGTAGGTGTTTACCTTGACATTTACTGCAGGGCTTCTTTAAGTTGCACTGTGCTGCCTGGTGTGATCTCCCACAGCGACAACAGCGTTTACTAGTTTTGATCCAATCGATCATTTGAGCCTTGTCAAAACACTTAAAGATGGTGCACTGACTTAGAAAGTGGTCCTCAGTGTCACAGTAGGGGCAATAGGCTTTAGGTTTGTTCTTACTTTTCTGATATGCTTGTGAACTAAAGACACTCTCTGATTTAGGAGGAACGTCTTCTGCACCATGTATAGTGGCTGAGTGAGGCAGTGGCTTTGGCTCAAGACGGCGGTCCGACTTTGAGGAAAGTTTCTCTTTCTGTGCATAATTCTCCCTTTGTCCATCACTCGTTTGGCACCAAGTCTCTACCTGCAACCACTCTGAAAACTCTATCAGGTCATAAACTGCATTGGAACGGCGGCACATGTGTCTTCGAAACTCTGATCTCATCTCAGTGGGGAGTTTACTGAGGAGGCGCGACACGTGGGACCCGCACCTGAGCTCTATCTCCCCCTCCTGGCCCAAGGTCTGCAGCATGCCCACAAGTGCTCTGATTTGTAGTGCAAACCTCTCAAAGCCCTCTGTATCCCCTCTTCTGATATCTGAGGAGTCCATAACATTGGCTATCTTCTGAAGGGCTAGGTGGTGCGGTTGACCAAACTTTTCTGTTAGGGCTGCTATGGTGTCTGTATAAGGCGTAGGAGAGTTGAGGTATGTGTCAGCTATTAGACGAGCATCTTCTAGCTTTAAATGATCCATCAGGATTTGAAACTTAAACAGCTCTGTGCTATCCTCAGGGAGCAGGTTATTTAGGGCTATTTTCAGTCGGGCAAATTCACTTGGATCTCTTTTTGTGAAGTTAGGGATGGAGGGAGTAGGTCCTTTGTATGTTCTCTCTTGTGTCATAAATAAGTGCTCAGACTGCATAGCTTGACTTGGGTTTCTAAATGGTTCAGGGCATCTGGCAGCAACTGGCTTAAAAGGTGGTGAAAAGTCGCCCCCTTTTGGTGGAAAATATGTTTGCGCCCTGTTGCCATATGAGGGGTGCACTATTGATTTTGACTGTGGAGGGCTATAGTATTCTCTGGTACTCCTCTCTATGGGGGAAGGAGGTGGACATGTGGGAACAGAGTTGTGATCTCTTAATAGTCTCAGTTCTGCTATCAGATTATCCAGAGTAACCATCATAGAGGCCTGTCTACTGACAGTAGGCTCTGCTGGAGGGTCTACATTGGGTAGCCTTGGCTTACCTTTAGTGTAGTCATAACTTGGTGCAGTTTCACAGTGAGGAAGTCGCCTTCTCTGTGCAACAGGAGGAGGAAGTTCTGCTTCCTGCCTTAATTTTGCTTCAGGAGGTGGACGCAGGGTCAACCGTGATAACCGAGGAGTAGGGGAAGGTTCTCTTGGTCTCTGATAACATGAGGAGTAAGGTCGCCCACTAATGGCCCCTGTAGACTGCTCTGGTTCCATGTCCTCAAGAATGGAAGATGTCCACTGATCTACAGTATAGTGCCACTTATCTTGACTCACTGGACTAGAGGCTCGTGATGATACAGGTGAGTAGAAGTCCCCTTCTGGAGCTGGCTCAGGCCACTTTGTGTTTTCCTTTCTAGACTGAACTATACTAGTGCGCTGGGCTCTGGTGTAACTCACATCGTAGTCATCAAGGTTGGAAGGAGGTGGGGCACTCCGTTTGGGGCGTGTAGATTCACTAGCTCTTACATTAGTCTGCATACTGAAGTCCAAGGAAGATATCTATCCGGCTCGAAGGACCAAATGTTCGAGAGGTACTATCTCAGGCTTAAGGACTGTATAGGTGTTAGCTCAGAAATAGATATCCGCCTCGGGGTGCCGGTCAGAACACAGGAACAGGATGCAGATAATACTTTTAGTTGGTTTAATGAAGTGCAGGTAGCAGCATTAATACAGCCTCAATCTATGACAACAGATGGGTAAGTAGGTATATGTGTGTATGTGTGGTCTATAAAGAAAGAAGAAAAACAACAATTAGGTTTGCTATAATTACCATATTGTAAAATATATAAAGTCTAAACAAATGGGATAAACCTAGAGTGATTAAATAATATATATGCAGACTTACAGAAGTAAAGTAATGAACATGCTCAACTTATAATTAAGCTACACGGCAAGACACACACTAACTCTCTTATTAATGATAAAACTATAGAGATATAACAATTAACACACTGAACATTTAGACCTTTGTAGAACAATATCTGTGGACTTGTCAAATGTCCATGCATTTCGAGATACAATAAACTTACTTCTTTTCAATAACGCACAACTTGTGCTGCTGCTCGATGGCTACACCCCAGAGCCCTTATGCTGAACAAACAGCATAACTACCACGTGCTCTAACTAAAGGGTGTATCTACTATGAAACGCCAACTAGAAGGCGCTCTTTACTAACTTACTGCCTTTCCAACAGTCATCGAAAAAGTTGTATATCAGCAACTTAATGACTTTCTATTGCTTAACAACTTCTTTGATCCTTTTCAGTCAGGATTCAGGCCCCATCACAGCACTGAGACTGCACTTATCAAAGTCACAAATGACATCCGTATGAGCACTGACGCAGGCAAAGTCTCTGTCTTAGTTCTGTTGGACTTGAGTGCTGCGTTTGATACAGTGGACCATGGAATCCTGTCACAAATATTAGAGGAATGGATAGGCATCTCTGGAACTGCCCTTAAATTGTTTCAGTCCTATCTTGAAGACAGGAAGTACTTTGTTTCGGTTGGTAACTGTGTGTCAGACCAAATGGCCCTGACATGTGGGGTTCCACAGGGGTCTATCTTGTGTAGCGTATGAGGGTATGTTTTTATAAACATATACCAGATTAATTTTAATATTTTTAATAATTTATTTTGATATTAATATTAATTTATTAAAATTAATTTCTGATTAAAAGGGGCACCACTTTGATTTTGGACAGGTCCTAAGAAACTGTTTAATCTAGTCTCACTAATCTAAAAGGAAGAGAATTCTCCTAGTTTTTGAACATTTCTTAATATAAACAGAGAAACATTAATGTCTTTTATGGGATTTTATTAAAAATTACACCAATCAATAAGTGAATAACATGATGGGGAGAGGAAAAGGATTAACAATATATGGGATAAACAGGGATAAACATTTGCGAACCAAAGGAATGTTTAGACATGTTAATCTAAATGATGGAAACTCAACAAAGTGGCTTTTAACGGAGGAGATGGCGGTTTCGGCTAGATTTTGGGCAGAGGACATTTAACAACACCAAGGCTGTTGTGTGTCACGTGTGGACTTACTCTGTAGTCAGCGGGGCTGGCCCGGTTTGGTGGGCCTCTGGAGTCCGAGGCAAGAGTCCTGGATGTTTTCCAGAAGTTTCGTCGAGTACTGACGGAGCGTTCCACACATCGGGGTTTGCAGCCCGGGAAGAAAGAGGGCGTCCTGTTGCTGTCCAAGTT
Source organism: Perccottus glenii (assembly GCA_024416835.2). Taxonomy (NCBI): domain Eukaryota; kingdom Metazoa; phylum Chordata; class Actinopteri; order Gobiiformes; family Odontobutidae; genus Perccottus; species Perccottus glenii. Next base: position 26,703,079 of record CM044563.2, read on the forward strand.
AGCACTGCCTGGGCCTCCGTGTACCGTGTAAAAGTTTGAGTTTGTGTAAGTTATTGCAATGTCCATGAAAGAGTTCTCAGCTGTTGCTTTGCTGGTTAAAAACTTGCTTCTGCGCGCGCTCTTTTGGGAAGCGCAGACGCTTTAGCAGGCACGGTTTTTAGAACAAAGGAAAATTTACTCGTGCTTACACGAGGCTCGAAGCTTTGGCCATGTCTTGGGAAAACTTCCCAGGCGATGGGGAGTGGGCCACAAGCAGGAAGAGAGAGATTTTAGGCTAGCAGCAAGCTTTTATCACCTGTGAGCCGGGGGCGCTCATCCGGCGGAAGGGGAAGTAGCTTTGGAACATTTTAAACGGAGTTAAACTTAAGTTTTTAAAACATTCCTTTTGTTTCACCATATTCTCCTTGGTTTTCATAAAACACACCAAAAACATTTGTACTTGTAGGATTATTGTTAGAACTTTGCAGTAAGTAAAGGTTGTCAAATTGTACCAAAAAAGGCAAAATATTGTAACCACAGGCCAACAAGCCTTTGCTAAGAAAGGGTCATTAATATTGTATGTGTGTAATTAACTGTCATGTAGCTGCACTCAGCCAGACATGTCAAGCCCAAGTGTTTATCTTAACTCACAGTTCCTGTGTTTAGGCTGGGTGCAGAGAGATAACTCTTAAATGTACTGTTTTTTGTAACTAACTGCCAAACTCCGCCCTGCGTGGTTGGGGGGAGGCAGACTGTGTTTATGTTTCAATAAAACCAGGGAGAATTCAGGTGGCCAGTTGGAGATTCTGTAGACTGAGCACTACAGAGGTGGAACGAGCAGTCAATGCTCCACATGCTGATTCTCCCCATGCATGTAAAAACTTAAGTTGAGTCTGACTTCAATTATTTAATTCACAAATTGGTTGAAGGTTAATCTCCAGAGAAATCTGATTGTCTGTTAAAAGAATTTGTTCGCCAGAAAATGAGGAGACAGTGAGACTGTATTGAATTTAGAATGAATGGTCAGGTTTTATTCCTTGCAAGGAAGAAGCAACGTACAAACATATCCTGAGACTAACAGGATGGATTTGCTTAATACATTAGACAATACAGGTGGTTTTATACCCAGCATTACATAATGTTTAAGGCGGAGGAGGATGTTACTCCTCCGCAGTCTATGACCCAGGTCGAGGTGGCTTCTGACTAGGTCCTGTTTGTAATAACATAAGCAGACAGAAGAATCATATCTAAAAACTAAACATAGACACTAAATTAAAACATATACAATTCCCATAACATTCAGCCCATACAATTCCCATAACATTGTCTCTACACTGTTTTGTGTATTGATTCCTTGACAATTATACAAAGAAAAGGTAGAGTATTATGAATATGTAGAATATTGTTGAAACATTCATTACATTTCATTAAAACAAAACAGAAACCATAAACTGGGGTAGGGAGTTATTTGGTCACAAATCCGTGTCCTGGAAAAGAATAGTATAAACAACACAATATCAAAAATACATTTTCCTTTAATGCAATAATTACAAAATTGTCTTTTGATGATTGGATAGAGTCATTCGTCCATTTAACAGTGTTGTGCCTGAACGCGTTCATTGAACGATAGTTCATGAACTCGTTCATATTTTGGGTGAACGTGAACTGAACGGGCTGTATTACTGCCTGATGAACGTTACTGTGAACTCGTTCATTCTGGTGTCTGTGAACGGCACGCTCACGCCAGATTTCTATAGAGCCTTCCAGGCGAAAACCCGGCTAAAACACACCGCAAACCAGCCGGAAACGGGTCTTAATATGTAGCGGAAAAACACCAAAACCTGGCAACACCAGCCACCTGTGTCGCACCGCCATCCGCCACATGCGTGACGCGTCATCAAAAAAAAAAAAAAGGAAAAAAAAGCATTGAGGCGACAGCAGCATGTAGCAAGGCGTATGATCATTTAAATTCATTCATGTAACTTGTTTGTTGAACCTGCCTGGTCTATTTTTCCAGGATTCCAATATTCTGTTTTAGCATGTGGACAATGGAAAATTATTAAAATTGAAAAACGTTTTCACCTTAATGATTACTGTCCTGTTTTTCTTTGAATAGTTCCTCATTAAAAAAGACCATTCAAGCAGCACATTTGTCCTCATGTTTTTGAGAATGTACTGTAGGGTTGAAAGCTGCAGCTGCTACTAGTGTGGAGTGAATGGACAGCAACAAAGCATTAAAGCAACAATGTGCCCTCAATGCCAATGTAAACCCTGGTTGGATAAGGATTGAATATTGGATATGAAAATTAAATCTGATGCATAGCTTCATTGTTAAAACTGATAAAATAATTGCTGTCTGTGATTCTACTGTATATGGGCTGTGGCAATAATTTTGAAAAATAATAGCTCGCAGCAACATATGGAAAAAAAGAACTATGAACTAGTTCATTTTTGGAACTGTGAACTTAGTTCAAAATTTTGAAGTTTGAACTATGAACTGAACTAGTTCATTTTAAAATTTGTGAACTGAACTTTGAACTAGTTCTTGTAGAAAGTGAACTTTCCCAACACTGCCATTTAACCACCAGGGGGTGGTGTTTTGACCATTGTAGAAGTCTATTTTCAAAGACACCTTGACCGTCCTTTTATCTGAAAGAAAACAGTGTTAACCCAGTCCTCTTCCAGACTTTAGATACAAGCTTGTCTCTGAAGGCAAGGCAAGGCAATTTTATTTATATAGCACAATTCATACACTGGGTAACTCAAAGTGCTTTACAGGAATAAAAGACAATTTACAAGATTTATATTAAGAAGAATAAGAAAAAAATAAAAACTTTTTAAAAAGAAGAGTGCAGATAAAAGAAAAAACAAACACTTTAGGTTGTAGTGTAGGCGGAGCTAAAGAGGAAGGTTTTTAACCTCCCCTTGAACATTGTTAAAGTTGAGGCTTGTTTTACTTCATCTGGGAGGCTGTTCCAGGTTTTTGCTGCATGAAACTTAAACGCTGCTTCACCCTGTTTAGTTCTAACTCTGGGACGAGCAGAAGGCCTGTCCCAGATGTTCTCAGAGTCCGAGGAGGTTCATAAGTAACTAGCATGTCAGAGATATATTCTGGTGCTAAACCATTTAGAGACTTGTAAACCAGAAGTGCTGTTTTAAAGTCTATTCTCTGAGCAACAGGAAGCCAGTGCAGGGATTTTAAAACTGGCGTAAAGTGGTTGTACTTCCTGGTTTTGGTTATAACCCGAGCAGCCGTGTTCTGAATAAGCTGCAGCTGTCTTAACCCTCGTTTTGAGAGACCAGTGAGCAGGCCGTTACAGTAATCTAACCTGCTGGAGATAAAAGCATGGATAAGTTTCTCTAAGTCTGGTTGAGACATCATCCCTTTGACATTGGAAATGTTTTTAAGGTGATAAAATGCAGATGATGTAATTGACTTAATGTGACTGTGGAAATTCAAGTCTGAGTCCATGATGACCCCTAGATTTCTAACCTGGTTTTTAGATTTTAGAGAAAGAGACGAGAGGTGACTGCTGACACTTTCTCTTTGTTTCTGTGGCCCAAAGATGATTAGTTCAGTCTTGTTTCTGTTCAGTTGGAGAAATTTATTTTGCATCCACATGTCAATCTGTTCGATGCAGTGACACAGTGAATGGATTGGTCCATTTTCACCTGCTGTGAGTGAAATGTAAATCTGAGTGTCATCTGCATAATTATGGTATGATACGTCACAGCTGCGTATTAACTGGCCTAAAGGAAGCATGTAGAGATTGAATAATAGAGGTCCCAAGATGGACCCCTGTGGAACCCCACAATGGCCACAGGGCCATTTGGTCTGACACACAGTTACCAACCGAAACAAAGTACTTCCTGTCTTCAAGATAGGACTGAAACCATTTAAGGGCAGTTCCAGTGATACCTATCCATTCCTCTAATCTTTGTGTCAGGATTTCATGGTCCACTGTATCAAACGCAGCACTCAAGTCCAACAGAACTAAGACAGAGACTTTGCCTGCGTCAGTGTTCATACGGATGTCATTTGTGACTTTGATAAGTGCAGTCTGACGTTGTAGAATAATGTTGTAGTTGTAGTAAAATTAATCTTTGCAGTTTCTGTATTAACAGAAATATCAAATATGCATTTTGAAATTCTGGTCTATGTAAGACAACACCTTGACCAGATGGCAGAGGCAGCGGTGGAGCAAGATGAGTAACATTCATCAGATGAAGATTTCTTCTCCTCAATGAAGTCCAGAAGGTCACAAGGTACAGGGGATTTATATTATCTTGTCTTTTTTTTAACTACACTACCCCCACCCCAGCTGTTTAAAAAAAAGTAACGCAGTAACTTTTACTCTGAGTAAATTTTTAATGAGCTACTTTATACTTTAACTTGAGTAGATTTTTAGACTGGTAACTTTACTTTTACTTAATTAAAATTTCAGTGAAGTAACAGTACTTTTACTTGAGTACAAAATTGTATTACTCTTTCTACCTCTGTTGAAGTCTAAAAGTGCCAGAAATAAAACTCTTTGCTTCTAAAACCACTCACATATTATAGAAATTGGCCATACTGTGCAAAATGTGTGGTCAAAATGGATAATTAAGCTAATAATGCTAATTATGCAAATTGGTCAACATTTGCAAATTAGCATCCGCCAGTTTCTGCATGCTGGGGACCCATACTTCACATTTCTGCAATAAAATTTTGGTGTACTCAACATTTCCGGGTTCACAATGGGGCTCTATCAGCTGGCTACTAGACCATAAAATATTACAAAAACTATAAAAGTAAAGTAAAAGTAATAGCAATTAAAGCCGCAAGCGGCGATAAAGGCCCTCGCCACCCTTGAGACCGCGGGGACACATGCACTCGGAGGATTGCATTTCGTGCTTTAAAGCGTAAACTTCAGGGTAATGTCAAATAACCGGGCCTGTGCTACTGCTGGGGCCTGCTACACCACCTTGTAATTTAGAGTTAAAGGTCTCCACAATCCCTGGTTTTCCTGGGAGCTGTCTGAACCTTTGAAAATAATAGATTATGCTTGGGCTAAGGCGAGAAAAACAAAGTACTGGCTGGAGATTTGAGATGACTCAGGAATCGCTGCACCCCCCTTTTTAAAAAGGCAAAATGCAAATATAACTTGTCTAAAAGTACAAGGTTACAAGTTCCAAAGGATTCTGAGGAGTTTTCTAAGACTCTAGCCTTGGCTCTGGAGGGGCCTCCTCTAAAGGAAGGATCCTGGCAATTGGGAAATGGCATTTATTTCCCAAAGAAATGGCTGCCTCTTCACAGACTCATTACGACCACAGCCACAAATGTATCAAAAAACAAATTGATAATTTTTTTGGCACACGTGTCTAGATGATACCCACCAAATTTGGAGCTGTTTAGATGAAAAGCCTTTAGACACAAGGCGTGCGATTTAGGTGGTCACACATCCCACCCAACATAGTAGATTTCCTGTTGAGTTTACGATATGGCTGTAATAAACTTTTCTGTTTGCCCTGAGGTGTCCTATGGATGTACCAAGTTCTGTATTTCTACATTTTCTACACTTTCTTTCATTTTCCATAGGCACAATGTATTTTGACTTTTCGTATTTTCTTTTCGGCGACTTCAAATACATAAAGTTTTCGCCGGGCTTAAAGGCTGGGACCAATAAAAATGACTTTTAGTTGCACGTTTACTGGGTCAAATTGAGGATCATTTTGCAGAAAAATTATAATAAAAAAATATATACCAAATTATAATAAAAAAATATATAACTCGAGCAAAAAAGTCTAGAAAAACGCTTGTCTCTTTTACATACATGTGTTTAGCTCATTTTGCCCAAGTTTGGTGTCTGTGGAATGAAGCAGCTATTCTCTGTGTTCTTTTAAAAAAGAGGTGTATTTTAAGTCGGTTCACATTTTCAATTCAAAATGGCCGCCTTCCCCTGTGTGATAGGGTGTGGTCCCCATTGGCTTTTTTGTTCATAAGCCCATGCTGGATGTGTGTACCAAGTTTCATTTGCCTACGACAAACTAAAATTTTCACTTCCCATTGACTTTTTCCAAATATTTGGGACGTTGCTATGGCAACACATTTATAGATAGGGGGTGGTTGTCATTGGCTTTTATGCTCGTCATGACATAAGAGATGTGTGTACCAAATTTCATGTCTCTATGACAAACTAAATTCTTGGGTCCCATTATAAGTTTGTAGGGGGCGCTGGAGGGCTATTTCTAAAGATAACCCTTTTATTTACATATTTTTGTGTTCAGGTCATGAATGTGCACAAACGCCTTTTTGGGTCCAACTCGATCCGAGAAGGCGTTTGAGAGTGAAGAGACATTTAATTTTCACAAAAATGGCCACCTCGTTACAGGCTTGCCACACCCATACCCGATAAGATATCAACAACAAAGTCACAACTTTGGTTGGCACACGTGTCTAGATGATACTCACCAAATTTGGGGCCATTTAGATTAAAACACAATGATTTGCATCTTTTTTCGCAAGGGTCGCGATTTTAGTGGCCGCGCGTTTCACCCCACATGGCGGACTTCCTGTTAAGTTTAGGGTGTTGCTGTCATTGACTTTTCTGTTTGCCCTGAGATGTCCTATGGATGACCCAAGTTTCATTTTTCTACATTGGAAAAAAGTTACTTTCATTTTCCATAGGCCCAATGTATTTTGACTTTTGTAGGGGTCGCCACTGAGTCATTTTTCATATTTTTTTCCGACTTCAAATACATAAATTTTTCGCCGAGCTTGAAGTCTGGGACCAATAAAAATGACTTTTCGTGCATGTTCACTGGGTCAAATTTAGGATCATATTGGGAAAATAAAATAAAAATAAATAAATAAAAAAAAATCCGAGCAAAAACAATAGGCCCTCTCGGTCATCACCGGCTCGGGCCTAATAATCAATACGCAGGATAAATATAGCATTTACCATGCAACCACCTGCAGACTTTTTTGGAATGGGAATGTCCATCCATCCATCTTCTACCGCTGAACCCGGGGCCGGGTCGCAGGGGCAGCAGTCTAAGCAGAGACGCCCAGATTTCCCCTCACCCCAGACACTTCCTCCAGCTCTTCCGGGGGGATACTGAGGTGATCCCAGGCCAGCCGAGAGACATAGACCCTCCAGCGTGTCCTAAGTCTTCCCTGGGGTCTGCTCCCGGTGGGACAGGCCCAGAATACCTCCCTAAGGAGGCTTCCAGGAGGCATCCGAAACAGATGCCCGAGCCACCTCTTTCGGGCATGACCCAAAGCTCATGACCATAAGTGAGAGTAGGAACGTAGATCGAGAGCTTTGCCTTATAGCTCAGCTCCTTCTTCACCACGACAGACCGGTACATCGACCACATCACTGCAGAAGCTGCACCGATCCGTCTGTCAATCTCACGTTCCCTCCTTCCCTCAATCGTGAACAAGACCCCAAGATACTTACTCCTCCACTTGAGGCAGGAGCTTTCCACCAACCTGTAGGGGGCAAGCCACCCTTTTCTGACTGAGAACCATGGTCTCAGACTTGGAGGTGCTGATCCTCATCCCCCAGGGTGGTCCCTCTTTTTAAGAAAGGAGACCGGAGGGTGTGTTCCAACTACAGAGGGATCACACTCCTCAGCCTCCCCGGGAAAGTCTATGCCAGGGTAGTGGAGAGGATAATGCGGCCGATAGTTTGAACCTCGGATTCAGGATGAACAATGCGGTTTTCGTCCCGGTCGTGAAACACTGGACCAGCTCTACACCCTCTCAAGGGTGCTGGAGGGTTTATGGGAGTTTGCCCAACCAGTTCACATGTGTTTTGTGGATCTGGAGAAGGCATTCGACTGTGTCCCTCGTGGCGCCCTATGAGGGGTGCTCTGAGAGTATGGGGTCCGGGGTCCTTTGCTAAGGGCTGTCCGCTCCCTGTACAACCGGAGCAGGAGCTTGGTTCATTGCCGGCAGTAAGTCAGACCTGTTCCCAGTGCATGTTGGACTCCGGCAGGGCTGCCCTTTGTCACCGGTCCTGTTCATTATCTTTATGGACAGGATTTCTAGGCGCAGCCGGGGCCGGAGGGAGTCTGGTTTGGGGACCACAGGATCTCGTCTCTGCTTTTTGCAGATGATGTTGTCAGTGGCGGATACAGAACGTCATTAATAGGTGGGCCTGGTGAATATACGGTGGGGCCCTGGTTTTTTTTTATATTATACACCTGATTCGCGTGGTCTGTATTGTAGAGCATTAACTACCTATACTGGATAGCTCAGTTGGTAAGCAGTAGGCTTTACATTTAGTGTACCCAGGTTCGAACCTACCTTGGGACACTATGTATATTAGTTTTCCACGTTTTTGTTATTTATTGATCATGGCATGCTGTCTTATATTTTCCAGTTTTCAGCTCAGTAACCTCAGTTTTGCATATAAGGCTAGCCTTAATTTAAACCCCATTTGGCTGCTGCATTCCCAGTGTTAGCAAACGCTAACGCTAAGTCTGTTAACATGAATATTGCAAGCCTCCAAGCACAGACGTCTCACTTTAAGTCCTACCTGTTGCTTTTCACTATCCACTTGTTTATCAGCTGTCCCATAGATCGACACCATCTCCTGCCATCTCCTTTTCCCTCTTTCTTTATTTTTTTTGTTTTATCCATCTTTTAAAGACAACTGTGTGCATACTGTGACAACTAACACATAACGTTACCTGCTCGCTCAGCGCGCTCACGGCGCCCCCGTCGGCCACGCCCACTCCTGATATTATATTAATTCTATTTATGGAATCTAATGAGGGCGTCTATTGAAGCCTGTTAGTCCTGTAAAATGTTATAGTATTGAGGAAATACTGAAATGATTTAGAAACACACAACAGCAGCTAAGCTACATTTAGGAAGTACAAAAAAAATAAAAAAAATAAAATAAAAAGTTTTTTTTTTCTGTACCATTGCTTTGGCGCCCCCCAAGGTGCTGCGCCCCTATGCGCCGCATATGCTGCATACCCCCTTTTTGCGCCACTGGGTGCAGTGCAGAGATTGTTTCTGCACCGAGTCTATTTCTGATGTGCTGCACGCGCTGAATTAAGATGTTTTTATTAATCTGATTGGGTGGGCCACCAGTCAATCTGGGTGGGCACGTGCCTACCCAGGCCCACACGTAAATCCGCGCCTGGATGTTGTCCTGTTGACTCCATCAAGCCAGGACCTTCAGTGTGCACTGGGGCGGAATGGGAATGTATGTATGGTTTTTCAGTTTTTCTTTTTTTTTTTCTTGTCCCATAATTAATAGCATGGTTATGTGCTTGTGTTTGATGTAGATTCTGTTAATATGTTTGTACCTGTACATTTATGTCTCAATGAAAAAAAAAAAATTAGATTTGTAAGTACCGGAAGCACCCTTTGGCTTCGGGGGAAGTGGCTTCGAGATCCACCCGTTCAATTGCTTCGTTTCCATAGACATAATATACGTAGACGCCTCATGACGTGCTGGAGCGTGATCCAGCGTCGCCGCCATATTGGGTGGGTCTCTCCACTCAACGCTAGCACCAGAGTCAATCGGAGTCAACGGAGAGCGAGCAATTATGCCCGTATTTTGTGCAGCTTACGGTTGCAATAACCGACGCAGTATTGATACCAGATTGCTATAAGACGGGAGGGTTTTGTTGTGACTGAGTTGTCAAAGCTCTGCAGTGAACACTTCAAGCCTGATGATTTTGACAGGACGAGTCAGATTGTCAGGCTTAGAGATGGTGCGACCCCGTCTGTCTTCAACTTCCCATGTCATCTCCAAAGAGTAGGTGTATTTTACTCTACATGCTAACAGAGATGTCTATGCTTCATATGTAAAACAAAAACGGTAAAACGGTTAGATATTTCTGCATGTATTAGTGATGTAGTGTGTATTAAAATACACTGTGGGATACTAAAACCTTTTCATGTGTTTTTAATGAAGTTGTTTTTAAGTATTATGTTTATTATATTTTAGCCTGTAGTGACAAGGAATACACAAACTTCAAGGAAAGCTGAAGAGAGCCTACCACCAGTGGAGCTTTCTCAGCATTTTCCTGAAAGTGGACCTCAGCCCAATGATGTGAGTATTTGTAGGCTATTTGATATGTCCCATACAGCTGTGAGCATCATGGCTGTGGTCATATCAAAATATTTCCCTTGCTTTCTGCATCTCTTTTCAGAAATACTCATACACTTATATGTGAATGAGTATATGTTATAAATAATATGTTACACACGTGAACAAATACACACCTTCTTTCACTCACATTCTCTCATACACGCACCCTTTCTCTCTTTCCCATACTCATGATGCTGGCAGTGATATTACGGGTAAGGAATTAAGAATGTGTGCCTGCACATATGCACCAAACAACTGTGAGTGGTATGATATGAACATCACTGAAAATATTTTCATCCTTCTTTCTACTAGGAACACTCCTATGCATTGCCCAATTCTCCTACTCGTCTAAAGGCCAGACTCAGTGAAGCTTTGTCTAGAGTGGAGAGTCTAGAGCGGGAGAAGCAAAATGCAAAGACCCGAGAACGGAGAGCAAAGAAAACTGTAAAGAATCTTCTGGAAGATCTGAAGGAAAAGAACCTTATAAATGAGGAGTTGAATGAAAGGCTTGGCTTCCACTCTGGTAAAAATAAATTGATAATACCACCTTGAATTGTATATTGTTTACACTCTTAGTCCGACTTTACAAAAGGTATCATTTCAAGGGAACTTTCTAACTAGTCTGTCTAACTAGTTTAACTGAATTTCAGATCTTCAGGTAGACCTCTTTTCAAAGCGGGGCCATGAATACACCAAAGACCAGAGAGAGTTTGCCCTCACACTGCACCTCCATGGTCCGAAAGCCTACAGTTACCTGAGGGATTCTCTGCATCTTCCCCTGCCACATACATTGCAACGGTGTAGTACATGTTTTTTTATTACACTTTTTAATGTGTGTGTGTGTGTGTGTGTGTGTGTGTGTGTGTGTGAAATAAATTCAAATGAACAATCAAACTTGTTTCTTAAAAAATAAAATCAATTCATTTATACATTTATCAATATGCCATTGTGTGTGTGTGTGTGTGTGTGTGTGTGTGTGTGTGTGTGTGTGTGTGTGTGTGTGTGTGTGTGTGTGTGTGTGTGAAATAAATTCAAATGAACAATCAAACTTGTTTCTTAAAATATAAAATTAATTCATTTATACATTTATCAATATGCCATTGTATGTGTGTGTGTGTGAGAGAGAAATAAATTCAAATGAACAATCAAACTTGTTTCTTTATTAAAATATAAAATTCATTCATTTATACATTTATCAATATGCCATAGTCTACCATATGTCTTAGTTAAACCTCGTAATACAAAGTATTTCTACATGAAAGCAGAATTTTTCAATGTGTGACAGCGTCCTGTATCATAGCTAAGTCTCTGCCGTTTGTAACAAACCAAACCGTGTGAAAATCCGGTAAAAACTCGGGGAGTTATGATCATTGTAGTTGAGGAATACACCTTCCTCAGTAGAAATAAATGCGGGGGGCGGAGCATTGGAGACCCATCCAAGATGGCGCCGCGCTGATACGTCCGCTCCAATAGGCAGCGTCAGTCTATGAGGCGTCTACGTATATTATGTCTATGTTCGTTTCCGGCAGCACTTCCGGATTTCAGAGCTGGCTGTGTGTGTTAAAAATCCAAAGCGCAGATGATTTGCTCTTTTTTCTAAAGTGCTGTAGTAACGTGTTGTTACTCAAACGAGCTGGGACTAATCTGACTCTGAAACCTCTGCATTTGTCCAAACGGTGAGAGAAAATGTTTAGTCAATAGTCAGCACTGGAGGAAAGACAGCAGACTCTAGCTAACAGCTATCAGCGAAAACTGGGCAACAGAAAGACGAAATAATGGCACGATATTATATATTCTAGCTAGTTTCTGTAGGGCTACCATATGTGAGATATGCTTATAGTTATCCCCCGAAAGAATATCCATGTAATTGTCGTAATTGCTGGCAGAAAAGATGGCATATGTAATGTAGCTAATCTTCTGGCATGGAAGCTAAATAGCAGTCAGAATAAAATACATAAAACATAAACGAAGCTTCAAATAGATTTGCTCATTTTATAAAAATATATATTTTCTGGGCCTTATGCTTTTATTTGATTGAGTAGCCAATAGAGCGGGTGAGAGAGAAGAAGTTGGAATAAATCATGACATTGAACTACACATGTCAGTATTCTCTTTTAAATTGCGTTACACTGCATCTGTCTGTGCTATGGTTATAGGGTTATAGACAGTCTGGAGGTGTCTAGGTAAAGACACACAATGAAGAAAAAGAGTAGACAGAGAAGGTCTTGTGAAGCCACAAGGCAGAATTACGGGATCCAGCGTCCAGCCGAAGTCCAGGAGGACCTGAGATCACAAACCCTCTGTTCTGAAACGGAGAACGCAGCTCCAGCGGTTACAGGGCCCCCGGAAAGCACCTCAGGTGAGTCATAAGAAATAATATAGAGTGTGTCTTAATCTGTGGGACTACGGATGCGTGCGTGTCACTTAGAACCTTCTATCTTCTTATAGAGTTTGAATATTCAGTGCCTGGAAATCCAGCTAGAGCAGCAAGCATTGCGGCATGTGTTCATAAGTAAATGCACATCCACAGCTCCTTTTTGAGATTTTTACTACTGTAAATTGGGATTCTCTCTTTCAGAGTTCCAGCAATACTTGTGTGACACACAAGAAAACAAGGTGGTAGATAAATGGTAAATGGCATGCATTTACAGTCAGGTCCATAAATATTGGGACATCAACACAATTCTAATGTTTTTGGCTCCAAACACCACCACAATGGATTTGAAATGAAACAAAAAAGATGTGCTTTAACTGCAGTCTTTTAGCTTTGAGGGTATTTACATCCAAGTCAGGTGAACGGTGTAGGAATTACAACAGTTTGTATATTTTTCTTCCACTTTTTAAAGGACTAAAAGTAATGGTCCTTTCAAATTTTATAACGACTCACTATCAAGTCTGTTTTATGGAACTTATTTACATGGATTATGAGACATTAGTCGTATAAATGTAGAACAGAATAAAGTTTATACAACTAAAGTACTTAATCAAATCAGTGTTCATTCATTCAATAGGCTTACACACAATTACAGTTGTTAAGTATACCCTGGCAGAATTTGTGATTTCTTTTTTTTTTTTTTGGCCATTTTATCAGAGAATATGAATGATAACACAAAAACTTTTATTTCACTCATAGTTAGTGGTTGGGGGAAGCCATTTATTGTCAAACAATTGTGTTTACTCTTTTAGCTTAACCCTAAAACAACTTTTTTTAGTTAATGATCTGTAAGAATGAAGCATTATTAGTGATGTTCATTGATTTGAGTAAAAGTTTTGACATTTAAGTATAAAGTATATTAATTTTACAATATATGGTGTAAAACCGTCTGAGTGCTGCCCTCTTCAAGTTGAGCGGTAGTTACTGCAGTTGTATTTTTCTATTTGAAGTTGCATCCTCGCATGACATAAGCAGGCTCTACCAACGGCTCACTGCCCACGCCCCTGGCACGACCCCACAACCTTGGCATTGGCTCACGCCCCTGGTATAAAAACATCTTCCCAAGTAGCGGGTGTTCAAAACATCAGGCTAGGTATAATAGCATTTATTTGTAGTGTTGCTGGTTGCAACAGCACTGCTGGACTGCATTGCTTTCCAGCTGAGTTGGAAATTAGGCGCCAGTGGTTGCGTGCACTTGGCCTGGAACACCGTGAGTTCCTGCTGAGAGCTGGAGTTTGCAGCGGGCATTTTAAGTGGGATTGCTTCTCCAATGCACAAGGTGGAAATGGGCTTCTCTAAACAGCTCCCGCTGAAAAGTAACTTAACACAGAGCTAAACGCTGCCCCTGCATGGATTCCCACCACCGCAGCGGCATCTTGAGGTGAGTGAAGATATATTTTTAATCGTAATTTATGTTTCTTCCCAGTAAAGCTAAAGTTAATTAATCAATTTTGTCATGTTGCTAGTTAGGTAAAGTATGCTAAACTTTAGCTTCAGCTAAACGTGCTAATGAGGATGCTGCGTGTTGCTACTGTGGCCCAGTACACACAGACATCTAGCTTTACTCTATCACTCAATATTCTGTTCTGTTTCTCGTACATGGGCAGCACGCTGCTGGACTTGAAGCAGAGATGTAGCACTTGGCACTAAAGACCTGTCACTGGCTCATGACTCTGGACTTGACTGAACATCTCATGACTCGTGTCACACCGTAAGTTTTTACTTAACACAGACTCAAGACTCTGTCTTGGACTTGTGCGTTTGGTGTCATCTTTTCAAATTTGATTGAATCAGTGTGTGTTGTTTATCGCTGCTCCCCGGGGACAACCGAGCAGAGCTGGAGCTGCTGAGGGGACAATGTATGACAGGCTGCAGCTAACCAGACCGACCCAGTGACAGTACACACGGATAAAAAGACTAGCGCTTTCACAGAGGATATACAGTAATACTTGTTCAGAGTCAAATTACAATAAAAGTAGATCCACAGAAAAGCGGTGACTCAGACTCCAGTAGGATGCTAACATGTAGGCTATGGGAACAGTGAGTGTTTGTGTTTAGATGTCTTCTTTAGATTCTTTGCTTTGTGAGATTATTTGTGTAACTAATATCATTTATAAATATTAAAAAAATCTCTGAAATGAATTAATATAATACTGTAATTGTAAACAATAACACAAATTTTTTGTTTTGCCTTAGATGTCCAGAGAAACTGGGTGCCAGCTTGAACCAGTCACTGCAGATCTGCAGGTGTGCAGGCAAACGTGAGAAACAAAGGTGAAATTGTTTGTTTAGAGTTGAATACTCTAAACTTTTGAATGTTTAGTTTTGTTTATTCTTTATTTCCCAGGCCAAATGTACAAATAAATTAATCTCACAGGAAAAGATATGCTTTGTACCAGATTTAAAACTTCAGACTGTGTAGGATCTGATTCCATTATTTGATGGTTTGAAATGAAAAGGCTGTTTGTGCAAAGGCAGAGCATCTTTTAGGGATTGTGCTTTTTTTTTTGTGAGTTGTGGACCGAGATGTTTGGGTCTCATCATATACTCAAGATAACAAATCATTTGGTAAACTCTTGTTTTCGCAGCCACCCAGGCCAGAACGCCTAATAGGAGTGTGTCGACAACACCTTTCCCTGCATCCCAGGACTAGCTCTACACCAATAAAGAGGAAAAGGTGTGAGGTGTCCACTGATGACTCCAGCTACTGTCCAGATGGAAGTGAGAGCACCATGAACTGTACAAGGTAATGCATTTAAACCCATTTTTCAGTTTTTAATTTATTTTTAATTTTTTCACGTTATAGTGCAATTACCCACCAAAGCTGAGACCAAACCTACGCCCATGACTTCATCCTTCAAGTTTTCTGCCGTCTATCATCTTAGATTCAGTCTTTGAAAACAGCAGATAGCACTATAGTTTCTGAGACTTTGCTTTACTATGACATTTATTTTTTTATTTATATTAAGTGTGTTTATAAAAATGGAAATGCTTACTGTAAGAACAATCCCTAAAGAAAAAAAGAATTATGGAAAGGCAGTTTAAGAAAAGGGTGTCATTTAGACATTTATTTGTAAATGTTTATGTTGCTACATGTTCATTTTGAGTTTTATAGCTGACTTTAGAATGCATGTTCTTAAACAATTGTTTTGTGTGTAACTCCAGGTATAAATGCTTTTTTATATTTCAATGTTTTATTATTTTTTATATACCAAATATACAGTCATGTCCATAAATATTGGGACATTGACACAATTCTTATCTTTCTGGCTCTATACACCACCACAATGGATTTGAAATTAAATGAACAAGATGTGCTTTAACTGTAGACTTTAAGCTTTAATTTGAGATTTACGGTGTAGGAATTACAACAGTTTTTATATGTGCCTCACTCTTTTTAAGGGACCAAAATGTGCAATGGGACAATTGTCTGCTCAGCTGTTTCATGGCCAGGTGTGTTTTATTCCCTCATTATCCCATTTACAAGGAGCAGATAAAAGGTTTGAATGTTAATTTTAAGTGTTCCATTTGCATTTGGAAACTGTTGCTGTCATCTCTCAATATGAGATCCAAAGATCTGTCACTATCAGTGAAGCAAGCCATCATTAGGCTGAAAAAACAAAACAAACCCATCAGAGAGTGAGAAAAAATGTAGGTGTGGCCAAATCAACTGTTTGGAACATCCTTAAAAAGAAAGAACGCACTGGTGAGCTCAGAAACACCAAAAGACCCGGAAGACCACGGAAAACAACTGTGGTGGATGACCGAAGAATTCTTTCCCTGGTGAAGAAAACATCCTTCACAACAGTTGGCCAGATCAACAACACTCTCCAGGAGGTAGGTTTGTGTATGTCAAAGTCAACACTCAAGAGAAGACTTCACCAGAGTGAATACAGAGGGTTCACCACAAGATGTAAACCTTTGGTGAGCCTCAAAAACCGGAAGACCAGAGTTTGCCAAACAAATCTAAAAAAGCCTTCACAGTTCTGGAATAACATCCTATGGACCAATGAGACCAAGATCAACTTGTACCAGAGTGATGGGAAAAGAAGAGTCTGGAGAAGGAAAGGAACTGCTCATGATCCAAAGCATAGCACCTCATCAGTGAAGCATGTGGTGGTAGTGTCATTACGTGGGCATGTATGGCTGCCAATGGAACTGGTTCTCTTGTATTTATTGATGATGTGACAGCTGACAAAAGCAGCAGGATGAATTCTGAAGTGTTTTGGGCAATATTATCTGCTAATATTCAAAATGCTTCAGAACTCATTGGACAGCGCTTCACAGTGCAGATGGACAATGACCCAAAACATACTGCGAAAGAAGGGAAAGAAGTCGAATGTTATGCAATGGCCAAGTCAATCACCTGACCTGAATCTGATTGAGCATGCATTTCACTTGCCAAAGACAAGACTGAAAGGAAACCCAGCGTCTGGTGATGTCTTTGTGTTCCAGACTTCAGGCTGTAATTGACTGCAAAGGATTTGCAAAGTAAAGTATTAGAAAGTAAAAGTTTGATTTATATTTGTTAATCTGTCCCATTACTTTTGGTCCCTTAAAAAGTGTGAGGCACATATAAAAACTGTTGTAATTCCTACACCGTTCACCTAATTTAGATGTAAATACTCTCAAATCTAAAAGTCTGCAGTGTAAGCACATCTTGTTTCACTGCAAATCCATTGTGGTGGCGTTATAGAGCCAAAAATATTAGAATTGTGTCGATGTCCCAATATTTATGTACCTGACTGTATTTAAAAATCAAGTGTTGGAATCCTCTGTGAGGACATCACATGAAGGTATGAGCCGTACCTGCTGGGCCAGGTATCCCCAGCTCCACCTGACCACACTGCAGCAGACAAGTGTCCACGTATAACCGCCGAAAGAGGTGGTGCACATGTACAGTATGTGTAAGTGAAAAATAAAATTTATAATAAAAACATTGATCTCTTTTTCCTGGAACTAACCTGTTTAAAAGCATCTCACCAAATGGCTGTAGATAAGTGTAACACTACATTACAAGTGATGGATCCTGTAACACAGGGTTTTTGTGCTACTGCCTCAAAGCCTGGATGGGTTGTTATGCAGCCCACTCACCAACCTGTCACATTACGTGTGCATTACCTACAACATGAGAAACAATGTTTATTACTTTGTTGGGATGTAAATATTGAATTTGGTAAGGGTTGTGTCTTTTGTGCATATTACTTATTAAATTAATTAACTGGACTTGCCACTGGTCTTATTTCATTTCTCTACAGCACATTCTCTCAAGGCTAGTGAGCTACAGGTACACCTGTTGAGACAAGAGTTTTTTAACAGTTGTAGAGGGAGACTTGAAATCTCTGTTTAGTGTGTAATTATTAACATTGAATCATACCAAAATCAAACTAAATGCATAGGTTTGCAATTTCTGAAACTTTGTTGGCATTTGCTGAGCATTAGCCTGAATTAGACAATGCTAACGTTTTATCACTGGCCCTGTTTTCTCTTGCGCTGCAAGACTTCGCTCTTTAACTTTGGAAGTTTTTGAGACCGGTTTGAGCCAGCGGCACAAACTGATAAGGCTCTAGCCCTGTGTGCACAGAAAAGTCTTCCACTTTGAAGGACCGCTCCAAAGCATACTACTAGCGTTTCCTCCATCTTTGCGAGACTGCGGGTCTCAGATGCACGGCCCCGCTGAGCTCTGCCCTCGGTTCGTCCCCTCTGTCTCTGCTGGGCTCTGCCACTTTTCCAGCATTTTTCAAATATTGTCAGTGGGTGGAGTTAGACCCTGTCCAGGGGTTTAGTCAAATCTTAATGACAACAGAAACTACCCAAATGACCAAAACATACCCTGGTGATTTTGGCCCTATAATATGCACACAAGTTGACACAAACGGGTTTAAATGGCTACTAAAGGTAACAATCCTCACCTGTGATCTGTTTGCTTGTCATCAGTGTGTGTATAAAAGGTCAGTCTGTTTCTGGGCTCCTGCCAGACCCTTGCATCTCTCATCCAGTGCTGCACTGGCATTTTAGTATTGAGTCATGGGAAAAGCAAAAGAATTGTCAAAGGATTTGTGGGAAAAGGTAATTGAACTGTATAGAACAGGAAAGGGATATAAAATTATATCTAAAGAACTGAGAAGGCCAATCAGCAGTGTTCAAAATGAGGGATTCTGTCAAACACAACTGCCTGGAAAATTGTTCGGAATGCAAGCAGGAATTTAGCAGGGAGGTGTCGAGCTAAATCTACAGTGGCATGAAAAAGTATCTGAAGCCTTTGAAATTTCTCACATTTCTGCAAAAAAACCACCATCAAATGTGATCTGATTTTTGTCAAAATGACACAAATGAAAAAACAGTGTCTGCTTTAACTAAAACCACCAACATTTATAGGTTTTTATATTTTTAATGAGGATAACATGCAAACAATGACAGAAGGGGGAGGAATAAGTAACTGAACCATCACATTTAATATCTGGTTGCCCCCCCTTTGGCAGCAATAATTTCAACCAGATGTTTCCTGTAGTTGCAGATCAGCCTGGCACATCGATCAGGATCAATCTTGGACCATTCCTCTTTACAAAACTGCTGCAGTTCAGTCAGATTCCTGGGATCTCTGGCATGAATCACTGTCTTGAGGTCATGCCACAGCATCTCAATGGGGTTCAAGTCAGGACTTTAAATTGACCACTCCAGAACATGTATTTTGTTCTTCTGAAACTATCCTGAAGTTGATTTACTTCTGTGTTTTGGGTCATTGTCCGGTTGCAGCATCCATCCTCTTTTTAGCTTCAACTGTCAGCCTCAGCTTTTCCTGCAAAACATCCTGATAAACTTTTGAATTCATTTTTCCATTAATGCTTGCAAGTTTTCCAGACCTTGAGCCAGGCTCTCATCAGCCCGGAAGCTGTTCATGGGACATACTTGGAGGTTCCAACATGAGAACAATCCAAAGCACAAGGCCAAGTCGACCTGTCATTGGCTACAGCAGCATAAAGTGAAGGTTCTGACCTCAGTATCATTGAGCCACTCGAGATCTCCCCATTTGAGGGGAGATCTCAAATATGCAGATTATGCAAGACAGCCCAAGAATGTACAGGAACTGGAGGCTTTTTGCCAAGAAGAATGGGCAGCTTTACCGTCTGAGAAAATAAAGAGCCTCATCCACAACTACCACAAAAGACTTTAAGCTGTCATTGGTGTTAAAGGTGGCAAAACACAGTATTAAGAACTGGGGTTTTTTGATCAGGGTTATTTTGGGTAGTTTCTGTTGTCATTGTGATTTTAAAGAGTAAAAACAATAATTTCACAATTGCCACTAACCACTAACTATGAGTGAAAGAAACGTTTTTGTCATATTATCAGTCATATTCTCTGAAAAATGGTCCAAATAAATCAAATTCTGCAAGGGTATGTAGACTTATGAGCACAACTGTATGTTCACTTGCTCTCTCTTTTTCTTCATATAATGGAGGAAATGGTTGAAAACTTTTAGCAAATGAAAAAAAACAAAGCATTTGAGATATAAACCATTTTAGTCTTCCTTAAATATGCTAATAAAGACTCTCCTGAATCATGTAATTTTCTGTACCATTAGGAAGGCTGTCCTCTGCCATGTGTCGCCTCTGTCATGGAAAGTTCTCCTCACGCAGCCTGCGACATGCTTTCAGCAGTTGGCCTCAGGACTCTGTGGACTTTGTGAAGTCACCCGTTCTGTTCCACACAGACTTCCAGCAGCTTGTGGGGGTGCAGCTGGACCAGGACCCACGCTTATCCAACTTTATCTGCAAGACATGCCATACCAAGTTTTACAAGTGCCATAGCATCCTCCTTCGTTTCCTGCAGAGAGTCAACCTGCCGCCGCTGGGGCAGCAGAACTCCAAACACCAGTGAGTTCCAGTCAAACGCAGCAGGAACACTTTCACTTCACTTCTTTGTAACTTTTACTGATCTGTTTTGTTTTAGAAAGATCAGAAAGTCTGCAGAGCCACCAGTACACCCTGGAGCAAGTAAATTTCCTTTCTCCTTTCTTTACCAATGGGCAGTAGAACCTCAAATCAATATCACAACACATTACTATGACTATTATAAAAATAATTATTATTTAGTTCCTTTACGTATTTATTTTTATTAAAACCTGGTACATGCGTAATGTTGGTGAGTAACACCATATATGGCCTCTCTATCAGTTATTATTAACTAATGACAAATATACCACAGATGTAACATCATGTGCAGTCAATCATGTGTATCTCTATCAGAAAAACTGCGTGATCTGCTACATCTGTTGTTGTCCATACACACTCAATAGCCAAATGATAAAGTTAGTGGCCACAGTGAGACCAGTGGAAATTAGTCTTTGTATGTTCTAATGAAATAAAAGCCTGTATGGGTAAGTCATGTTGCTACCGTGTTTTTCGTCCCTGTCTATGGGTAATGGGACACACGACATAAAAGAGGGACAAAGGTTAACATGCATCAAAAAAGGAATTTATTTAACATAAACGTGTCGGAGTGTCTCCCTGCAACCAAACTTAAACTAAAGTAACATAAACGTGACGAGTGGCAAAGGAACAGGGCAGTGGCTGGTGTGGCAGGAGGGACGAGTGGCGCCAGAGAGGAGCTCCCACAGTGGAGTAAGGCTTAATAGAGAAAAAGGGGAAAGATTAGACCTGAAGGTTGGTGGTTCGATTCCCGCTCTCCCCACAGTTCATACTGTTGTTGTGTTGCCTCCAGTGACACAGCACTGGTGTATGAATGTGTGAGAATGTTGGGACAACGGATGGAAATTAGCCTACGGCTACAATCTGGCATGTTTACATTCACGCGGTTGTGTTCATTATGTTTAACATGCACTGTCCCAAAAAAAAAAGGATGTGCACGAGCTGCACGCAACACTCATAATCCCTATTTCTTCATTTTAAATGTATGTTCATGCTATTTTAGATTTTTTTTAGTTTCACAAAGTGCTATTTTTTTTTTGCATTTGCATTGTGTGTGGTCAATGTCTGTGTTTAGAGATGTTTTGCAGACTTTCAGCCGCCTGCTCCTTTATTTCAGATAGTCAGTGTCTGCACAGACTGGTGTCCTGGACCCATCACCACGCAGAGACATGCCGCTCCTGTCCTGACCTGAAGGAGGTGCTGGAGGGTCAGTACCGGGGCTCTGTGAGGGCCGTGTGGGGCTGTGTGAACGGCCACAGCTACGTGATGGACACCTGCTGCGCCCGTCCAGAACCGTGGCTTTTAGAGCGGGACACTGCAGATGTGAGCGCCTCAGTGGAAAGTACAAGTTCAGTGGCACTTCCACAGATCTCGGCATTGAACGACTGCTCCAGCAACACTGAAGGTTAGGTTGTTAACACACACACCTGTCTGTTACATATGATGCTTAAATATAGCTTAGGATTGATTTCTGATTGGCAAAAAAGTAGAGAATTTCTGTTCTTGTTTTTGCGCATTGGATCGTAGTAATAATAATAATTAATAATAATTGAAGCCGCGAGCGGCGATAAAGACCCTCACCTCCCTTAAGACCACGGGGACACACGGAGGATTGCATTTTTAAAATACATAAAATTTTCAGCAGGCTTGAATTTTGTGGCAAATAAAATTTACTTTTTGGGCACGTTTACTGGGTCAGATTGGGGATCATTTCGCAGAAAAATAATTTATAAAAATATAACTCAAGCTAAAATGACAAGAAAAGGGGCTTTCTATTTTACACACGTGTTTAGCTCATTTTGCCTAAGTTTGGTGTCTGTGGAATGAAGCAGTTATAGCCTTTTTTGGTCCAACTTGATCCGAGAAGGCGTTTGAGAGTTAAGAGACGTTTTATTTTCACAAAAATGGCCACCTCGTTACAGGCTTGCCACACCCATACCCGATAAGATATCATAATCAAAGTTACAACTTTGGTTGGCATATGTGTCTAGATTATACTCACCAAATTTGGGGCCATTTAGATTAAAACACAATGATTTGCATCTTTTTGGCCGAGTGTTTCACCCCACGCTGGACTTCCTGTTGAGTTCAGGGTGTGCCTGTCATAGACTTTTCCATTGAGAAGGGCGCTCTGGAAAGGCAAAGGATTAAAACCTCTATTAAAACAGATGTCCAAATGAGCGTACCGGTACGCTAAAAGCACTGGATGAGGGCGGCTCATACGTGCAGTCATTCGTTGCGATCCTAAGAATGTTCTTCAGACCGACATCTTTCTCTATACTAATCGGTTAATTCATTAATGCGTTAACGCAAAAATAACGCTTTAACTTGCCCAGCACTAGTATATATTAACATCTCTAATAAAGTACAGTGAGTGTGATGTTTATGGTTGAGAAACCTAAGCAGCTCATTAGTACACTGATGGTTACTAGTTGGTTACTAGTTAATAGGCTGTATTATGGAAAGAGTTGAAGCTATGTTTGTATTTTGCTGGTGCAGATTTGTCTGAACATGAAGAGGCCTTATCCCCTGCTCCGGCTCAGTTAGAGGACGAGGCTGATGGCGGTGGCCTCTCCGACAGGTCAGTCCAAAAACAGAAGGTAGCAGCAGATCACAGGCTACATTCAGGTGCTACAGTAACACTAATGAACTTGCTCCTTGTGTAAATGCCCAGAGTGATGGAGAGTGAGGGAAGTGGACAGAGCAAACTGTCAGATGATGAGCTGTTAAACTCCAACCAGAGGTGAGCAGAATGACCACAACAGAGATGCAATCAATTCACTGAAACTCTGACATTGTCCAAAACTTGCAGGGTCTCAAGAAAGAAAAAGCATTGCCAGAATTTGCCGGAGGAGCCAAAAGTAAAAAATAAACCTGGACCAAAACCCGGCTGGAAAAACAAGTTCAAACTTAAAGGGTATGGATTATGTATAACATCGCTCTTTACTTACCAGGGGACATTTGATTAATAAGAGAACAGTGTATCGATTGGTGTCCTGTATAGAACAGGTCTCTTGTCTGTTCTTGTACCCTTCGGTCAATGAAAGAAAAACTCACAATGGTCACAGAAAAAACTTTATTCTGACAAAAGTAATAATAAATAAAAATTATATGAATGTTAACCAATGAAAGTCAGACATTGCTTTTCAACCATGCTTTAACGGAATTATTTTAAAAAATAAACTCATGGAACAGGCCTAGACAAAATTGATGGTACCCTTAGAAAAGACTGTAAATAATGTGACCAAATGGACATGTTAATTCAAGGTGTGTGCACTAATTAGCATCACAGGTGTGTACAATCTTGTAATCAGTCAGAGGGTCTATTTATAAGGCTTCAGGTAGTCACAGTGTTGTCTGGTGACATGGTGTGTACCACACTCAACGTGGACCAGAGGAAGCGGAGGAAAGAGTTGTCACAGGAGAATAGAAAGAAAATTATAGACAAGCATGATAAAGGTAAAGGCTATAAGACCATCTCCAAGCAGCTAGATGTTCCTGTGACTACAGTTGCACATATTATTCAGAAATTTAAGATCCATGGGACTGTAGCCAACCTCCCTGGACGTGGCCGCAGGAGGAAAACTGATGACAATTCAAAGAAACGGATAATCCGAATGGTAACAAAAGAGCCCAGAAAGACTTCTAAAGAGATCCAAGGTGAACTCCATGCTCAAGGAACATCAGTGTCAGATCGCACCATCCGTCGTTGTTTGAGCCAAAGTGGACTACATGGGAGACCAAGGAGGACACCATTGTTGAAAACAAATCATAAAAAAGCTAGACTGGAATATGCCAAACTACATGTTGACAAGCCACAAAGCTTCTGGGAGAATGTCCTATGGACAGATGAGACAAAAATGGAACTTTTTGCCAAGGCACATCAGCTCTATGTTCACAGACGGAAAAATGAAGCATATCAAGAAAAGAACACTGTCCCTACTGTCAAACATGGAGGAGGCTCTGTTATGTTCTGGGGCTGCTTTGCTGCATCTGGCACAGGGTGTCTTGAATCTGTGCAGGGTACAATGAAATCTGAAGACTATCAAGGGATTCTAGAGAGAAATGTGCTGGCCAGTGTCAGACAGCTTGGTCTCAGTCGCAGGTCATGGGTCTTGCAACAGGACAATGACCCAAAACACAGCTAAAAACAACCAAGAATGGTTAAGAGGAAAACATTGGACTATTCTAAAGTGGCCTTCTATGAGCCCTGACCTCAATCCTATTGAGCATCTTTGGAAGGAGCTGAAACATGCCGTCTGGAAAAGACACCCTTCAAACCGGAAACAACTGGAGCAGTTTGCTCATGAGGAGTGGGCCAAAATACCTGCTGAGAGGTGCAGAAGTCTCATTGACAGTTACAGGAATCGTCTGATTGCAGTGATAGCCTCAATAGGTTGTGCAACAACATATTAAGTTAGGGGTACCAACAATTTTGTCCAGGCCTGTTCCATGAGTTTATTTTTTAAAATAATTCCGTTGAAGCATGATTGAAAAGCAATGTCTGACTTTCATTGATTAACATTCATAGAACTTTTGTCAAAATAAATTTTTTTCTGTGACCATTGTGAGTTTTTCTTTCATTGACCGAAGGGTACCAACAAATTTGTCCACGTGTGTAAACAATAAGGTAATTAGTAAGGTCTTTAAAGTTTTAAAAAATTAGATCGAGGCTAAATGGCAAATTATATATTGTGTATTTCTTTCTGACATTTGACCTGAATGCATTAACCTTAGATGGACACATCCATCTGTTTTGATTGGCTCAATAGGGAGGAGCTACCCAGTATGTTCAAGTGTCCCTACCTGGGTTGTACTGCGGTCTACAGAGGCCCTGATGGAGTCAAGGTACGCAGCAGAAATCTACTGTTCATACTTTCAAGCAGTGAATGCCTGGTAACCTGAAAGGTCTTTGTTCTGTGACCGTATTCAGAAGCATATCAGGGAACACCACGAGGAGGTGAAAGAGAGACCCTGCCCTCACCCAGGATGCAACAAGATTTTCATGATCGATCGCTACCTGCAGCGCCACATCAAGCTCATTCACACTGGTGGGTCACTGGCCTTTATGTTAAGGTGCTAATGGAAATATGGCTGGCCCATAATCTGTATAGGCAGAAAATGCATAATGGCCCATTGAAGAAAAGGCATCTGGACTTAGTTTTAGATGCCTTTGCTTTAACCTTTCCGTCAAGATGACTTTGATGACTCAGAACCTTCAGGCATTATGACCCATTATTAACCCAGGGATAATTTACAGTTTAAGGAAAGGCAGCATAGTTTTTTTCTTTTTGATAAAATGCAATAAACCACTTTTGTTGAATAAGGTTTTGCTTTGTTTTAATGGAAATGTTTTCTGTGGTGTATGAATTTACTTATACAATTATGTTGTTGTGTATATCTTGTGTGTTTGCAGAAGAAAGAAATTACATTTGTGATGAATGTGGACAAACCTTCAAACAGAGGAAACACCTGTCAGTCCACCAGATGAGACATTCTGGGGCAAAGCCACTTCAGTAAGTATAAACTCCGATTATGTCAGAGTGGAGAAACTTAATAAATATATATATATATATATATATATATATATATATATATATATATATATATATATATATAATTAGTGTAGGGATTTTATGTGGATGAAGGTATTTAACTACAAAAAATAAGAAATGTAACTTAAGCCATGTGAAGGTTTCTGCAGTACAAATATTGTACATAAGGATATTGCTATAACAAACTTTTGATAAACTATGCAGCCTTGCTCAGTTTGACAGCAGAAGCAGTAGAATAGAAATATGATAGAATTTCAATTTTCCTTTGTCAGATGTGAGGTGTGTGGCTTCCAGTGTCGGCAGCGAGCCTCACTCAAATACCACATGACCAAACACAAAGCAGAGGCAGACCTGGAGTTTGCTTGCGTGGTTTGTGAGAAGCGCTTTGAGAAGGCCCACAACCTTAATGTTCACATTTCTATGGTCCACCCACTGACTCAGGCCGAGGGTTTTAAAGGAGGTGGCCAGCAACAGCCCCCCTACTCTAATCTGCACACCATCACGCTGACGGGGGAGGTGATCCAGCACAGCCAGGAAAGATGAATGCTGAAGAGGAGCCCTTAACACTGGTCTCATATGTGCTGACTTAATTTCTGACATGGCTTATGAAAAGGAATAGTGTGGTCACCTTTCAGGCATCTGTGTATCCACTGCTTATTCCCTGTGATGTTCTTACCATTTATTGCACTACACACAAATGTATGCATTGAATTTACAGACTTTACATTTCTCATTTTAAGAAAATGGAGTCTAAAAAAGTTTATTCACAGCACTTTGCCCCCGTTTTTTTCACTCTTGTACTATTTCATATTACTGCCGTGCCTAAAAACATGTCATCTTTACAGTGCTTTTATGCAGCTTACCAAAATGTTTGTGTAGTGCAGGGAAGCCCCCACCAGAGAAGCTCCAGCTGTACTTCTAACAGTGGACACTGATGTGTCCCATGCAGTTGATATTTATTTTTGTACATAGTCACCTGACCTTAGTGACTTCAGAGAGAATGCATGTCCTTTATTACAAAACCAGAGTGAATGTATAAGAATGTTTACAGATGTTATTAAGTGATCATGAGTGTAATGTATTATATAAGTTATTTTACTTCAAACTGAAGTGTTAACAGTTAAAGGGCTTCAGGTGTACATCTGATACATTTGTATACGTCACAATTTAAATAAAATGGTTTTAACTCAAGCCAAGTTATTGGAAACATTTTCCTGTTGGAATAGGTTTGGTCCCAGTCTTTTGAACATGCTCAGAGTAAGTTCATCTCCAGGCTGAGTTTGTCAAGGTCTTGGTGCATCATGAGTGCCGCAGTCACCTCTGGGTCCAGGTCTGCACAGTGGTCCTGCAGCTGGAACAACGGAGCCATTAAAACAGGGAACAGTGAGAGGAATGCAGCTGGTCTGTGAGAATTCAGTAAACACAAGCCATTACTTGTCGGAGCTGGCTGGAGGACAGCACCGTCTGTGACATCCGAGAGATGGTTTTCAGAAGCAACTCTTTACTCTGGCTTAAAATCTGAGATGGATCCACCTGATGGGGTATTTGATTTATTAATTTAGCTTGTGACTGGATTGTCTAAAACAATAAATCTGAGGGGAAGCTTAGTCACCTGATGACTGCTGGAATCAGAGGTTGGTTCAGGGGTATGTCCGTCTAAGAAGAGCTGGAGCAGACTTGAATAGCAGACCACAGCAGTGTGGACAAAGCCTGGACAACATGCTGCTCTGTGTAACAACTCAGTGCTCTGCTGACACATCAAGCTAGAGGCACACATCAACCACAGATTAAAATGTTGATACATTGCCTCCACAGTATTGAGACATTTGGACACCTATTTCAAGAAATGCTCAAATCTGACAAAAACGTTTTCAAATACATGTGTTCGAAAAGCAACTACTTACTGCATCACTACAGTAATTATGCAGCAGAATGTGTGTTTTAATTAGTAATATACAATATTCAGAATTTGAGGTAAGAGTATAAAGTTTTAACTTCAACTGGTCTTAAAAAGCACATTTACTACTATCCACATATTAATACGAACATACCTGTAGAAAGCCCATGGCATTAGTCTGGTACATTCATCGGAAGTCACCATAGCAACCTGCTGATAAATGTCTTGCTCTGTTCATGTGAGAAAGGCCAGACATAAGAAAGGAGAGGATGTACACTAAGAATGTGTAGTGACAGTAGAAACATACCACTGGATTTGAAAATGGACAGCCAATCAGAGGAGTCCACCAACTCGTGAAGCAATGCTGTGCAAGTTTCTGCTGTTTGCTGAAATTTTTCCTACAGAATGAAATGGAGATTAACACAAGAGATACCAAAATGAAAAGGGCTCAAAGCTATTTACAGACCAAGACTTGCAAACCAAGTCTGAGGTACCTGAGGATACAACTGTGATGACAGACTTCTGTTGACACACAGAAAAAGTAAAAACACCATCACCTGTGGATGAAAAACAGCAGAGTAGAAAACAAACACTTTTTATATAAATATAACAGTAAACAACACAGGGGAAAGCTATTCCCATCTGGGTCCATGTGTCAGCATATGGCTACACCCACATGTCCCACCTGTTGATTTTGCTGATCGCTCAAGAGCACTAAGGTGTAGCTATTGTTGGCCCACCCACTGTCTTGTAACGTCTGGTACAAGAAGGCAGCCAACTGCAAAGATGGAGCTGGAGGAATGGGGGTTACTTGGCCCTTCAGCCCCCTGCAGACAAAACAGACCAAGAGGCATGGGTAACAACACACAGCAAAGCACCACAGACTAATTCACTGGCATGAGTTGCTGACCTACGAGCCCAGACGTGACAGTCGGAGAGGAGCTGGAGCTGCTCTGGTAGAGGCTGTTTATTACACAGACGACTCCAAAGTGACAGCAGGACAACAGACACATGCTCCCACCAGTGCTACACACACAGCATAATTATGTAAGACAGGAGGTTTAACTAAGGCTAACCAAATAATTACAGACAGGGGCATTCATATCTTCAACCATTTTACCCATGAGCGACTGCTAACATGCTGTTTAGATATAGACTACATTCTCTTCAGTTTAGTCACAGTTTGCCTTGTTCTTTGTTGTCATCCACTACATGTGTTTTTTTTTTTTTTAAATAAACATTCAAATAAATATCATTGTGGTGTACTGACATACACCACAATGATATTTTAAGGATATTTAAAAAAATTAAATATCTTACAGATTGTCAATTTAACATGAACATCGCAGTCATAGTTTTCGCAGCAAGTTTTAATAGTTTTCACTTAAACCATGTCAACACAACTAATAATAGTAAAACTTCTCAGTGCTTCCAGGTGTAAAGGGATTATCAAGGTTTGGTTCCTATTATCAAGGTTTGATCAGAATTTGATGTACATATTGGTTCAACTGGTTACCTAAATACCTACATCATATTAAGTCCACTAAAGAGCAAAATACAATTTTGTAAAAAATGTTTTCTTTAAATCAGACAGTACCGCAGTGGAGACAAGAAGTAGAGGACAGTGCAGGCTGATCTGAGACCAAGCTTTGTTGACTTCTTTTGTCGGTTGCCCACAGCAAACACTTGCATATAACACTCCCTGAAAGTACAACTTCAATGAGCTTCATATATACTGTATATATGTTTTGTTTTTTTGTATATACGGGCTCTTCTCACTTTAAGGAAATGTGTAGTTAAATGGCAAGGCAGCAAGCCACTTGGACAGCACACCAGTCTCTGAAGGCAAGAAGAAATATAGTAAGAACTCTCTATGTGGCTCACAAAACATTTTTAGAGTAGACGTAATCCCCACAGACCTGGTGCTGGTTGACATGTTCTATGAGAAGGGAACAATCCAGAGTGGGCCTTCCTCCTTCAGACTTAAGTTGTATGAACAGCGCTGCAGGGAGAGCCAGCAGCACTCTGTAACGTATCCATGCACTAACATTATTAACCCCAAACACAACAGTAGACAGTGTTTCAGAAAACTATGAAAAAAAAAATTCTGCTTATTCAGTTTTCACCTGTTCCATATGTGCAGTGTTTGCTGCAGGTGGACCTCTGTGCTGATGCTGCGATGCTTGTCTGAGGGGACAAAGGAAGTCACTTTCTTGGATATCAGCTCAAACAGGAAATGGCCCACATCAGCTTTGTCTGTGCAGCCCCGAGAGACTCCAGCCACAGACATCTCATAGATACACTCCTGAAGACACACATTCGACCTGTAGTTTAACCATTTTTTACAATTCATTAAGGTTTGTAGGATTATATAAAAACTCATACCTGCAATCGGGAAAAGATGTCTGGAAGAAAAGATTCCTGTGATCTGTGATGTTTTTCTCTAATGCTCGACTCACTGTTTACAACAAAACATAATATTACCTTTATACAAGAAGCAGCAGCACACCTATTGACTATGGACTAGTCATCTGGAAGTGACTTATAATAGACCTTTTAGTATAGACGTGTTTATACATAAACATTTCATTGGCATTACAAAGATCAAAATATTTATTCACAGAAATGTTTGGTGAGGGTTCAATTACA
Organism: Perccottus glenii; assembly: GCA_024416835.2. Taxonomy (NCBI): domain Eukaryota; kingdom Metazoa; phylum Chordata; class Actinopteri; order Gobiiformes; family Odontobutidae; genus Perccottus; species Perccottus glenii. Next base: position 26,733,618 of record CM044563.2, read on the forward strand.
ATTCCCAAACGTAGCACATTTATGGGTGTATCAAAATCAATGTTTCCCTATTGTAACCTTTATTTCGGCAGTTACAGTTCATTGTATTATGGTTTATCTTTATGTATAATGTAGACTGTGCAGGATTCTTTTAGATTTTTAGAATTGTGCTCAGGCGGTAGACTAGTCGTCCTTTAACTGGAGAGTTCGCGATTCGATTCCAGCTCTAATCAGTTTATACTGTTGTGTCCTTGGGCAAGACACTTAATGGCATGAATAAGTATCTGAAGCCTTTGGAATTTCTCACATTTCTGCATAAAATCACCATCAAATGTGATCTGATCTTTGTCAAAATGATCAACTAAAACCACCCAAACATTTATAAGTTTTCATATTTTTAATGTAGTAGTTGTTTCAACAGACCCAGAATGTCCGATCTGGATCCACCTGCTCCACATCCATCACACTTAACACTGGTGTACCACAGGGCTGTGTGCTAAACCCATTTCTCTACTCCCTCTTCACCTCTGACTGCAAGCCTGTGTTTGGATCTAATGCCATCGTCAAGTTTGCAGACGACACTACAGTGATTGGTCTCATCAGCAACAACGATGAGACTGCCTACAGGGAAGAGATCCAGCACCTGTCCACATGGTGCAACGAAAATAACCTGCTCCTCAACACCACCAAAATGAAGGCGCTCATCGTGGACTTCAAGAAAAGAGTCTAGAGGCACACACGACACCATCCACATCAATGGAATGGACGTTGAGCGTGTCTCCAGCTTCAAGTTCCTGGGGACCCACATCTCGGCTGACATGACCTGGACAACCAACACCTCCAGCCTGGTCAAGAAGGCTCACCAGCGCCTCTTCTTCCTGAGGACACTGAGGAAGAACCAGCTCTCCTCGGCCATCCTGGTGAACTTCTACAGCTGCGCGATAGAAAGCATCCTGACGAACTGTGTCACAGTGTGGTATGGGTGCTGCTCTGTCGCGGAGCGCAAGGCATTGCAGCGGGTGGTGAAAACTGCCCAATGCATCACAGGGACTCCACTTCCTGCCATCGAAAACATCCAGAGGAAACGCTGTCTGCGTCGAGCTCGCAGCATCCTTAAGGACTCCTCTCACCCAGCCCACAGACTGTTCTCCCTCCTCCCCTCCGGCAGGCGTTTCAGGAGCCTCCGGACTAGAACCAGCAGACTAAAGAACAGTTTCTCCCCCAGAGCTGTCTCTTTACTGAACTCTAACCCTTGCTGACCCCACACCTCTCACAGACTCCTCTCTCACCCCCCACCATGCCACTCCCCTCACAGACTCTCCTCTCATCCCCCACCATCCCACCATCCCTTGCACTACTGCACCTTTGCTACCAACTGTTCATACAGTACCAACTGTTTACATTTCACTGTTTGCACTTACCTTAAGCTAACATACAATTGTATACACCTACCTGTAAAATTCTGTTTATAGTTAGAGACATCTGATTTTATATTACGTGTGTGTGTATGTGTGTGTGTGTGTGTGTGTGTGTGTGTGTGTGTGTGTGTGTGTGAGTGTGTGTATAGCTCTCCCAGTCTAATTCCCATGTGTGTATGTTTGTGTGTGTGTATGTGAGTGAGTGTGTGTATGTGTGTGTGCGGCGCGACGCGTGTGTATTACATTACATTTAGAGTACATATTCACCTGTAAATGCTGTTTATAGAAAAGAGACACCTGTAATTATATTTACGGCACACACTCACCTTTTATAGTAATAACCATCTGTATATTTATATTCATTGTACATATTACCTGTAAATCCTGTACATCTCCATATCCTGCACGTATGCAACCATTGTATATATCCTGCACTTTGCTGCTATTGCACTTCTGGTTAGACCTAAACTGCATTTCGTTGCCTTGTACCTGTACTTGTGTAATGACAATAAAGTTGAATCTAATCTAATCTAATCTAATCTGACCTCCGGCCGTATGTCTTGGACGCTCGGGTGAAGAGAGGGGCGGAGCTGTCAACTTATCACCACATGGTGGTGAGGATGGCGGGGGAGAAAGCTGGACAGACTCGGCAGGCCCAAACGTACTGTGAGGGTCTGTTGGGAACGTTGAGTTTGGCAGAGCCCCCTGTCTTTCTGACAGGGGGCTCTGCCAAACTCTGCCAAACTCCCACCTCCGGCAGAGCTTCAACCAGATCCCGAGGGAGGTTAGAGACATTGAGTCCGAGTGGACCATGTTCTCCACCTCCATTGTCGATGCGGCCACTCGAAGCTGTGGCCGTAAATTCTGCCTGTCGTGGCGGCAACCCCCGAACCCAGTGGTGGACACCGGAAGTAAGGGATGCCGTCAAGCTGAAGAAGGAGACCTACCGAGCCTGGTTGGCCCGTGGGACTCCTGAGGCAGCTGATAGGTACCGGCAGGCCAAGCGGACTGCAGCCCAGGTGGTCGTGGAGGCTAAAACTTGGGTCTGGGAGGAGTTCGGTGAAGCCATGGAGAAAGACTATCGGTCGGCGTCGAAGAAATTCTGGCAAACCGTTCTGCGCCTGCAGTGCCCTGCCAACACTGAAGCAGTGCCCTGCCAACACTGTTTACAGTGGAGGTGGGAACCTGCTGACTTCAACTGGGGATATTGTTGGACGGTGGAAGGAATACTTCGAGGATCTCCTCAACCCCACCCCAGCCCTCGGCCTCTGCTTCCACTGAGGAAGCAGAGGCCAAGGGCTCGGAGGTGGACTCATTCATCACCCAGGCCAAAGTCACTGAGGTAGTTGGGAAGCTCCTCGGTGGCAAGGCACCGGAGATGGATGAAATACGCCCTGAGTACCTCAAGTCTCTGGATGTTGTGGGGTTGTCTTGGTTGACACGCCTCTACAACATTGCGTGGCGGTCGGGGACAGTACCTCTGGACTGGCAGACCGGGGTGGTGGTCCCTCTTTTCAAGATGGGGGGACCGGAAGGTGTATTCCAACTACAGAGGGATCACACTCCTCAGCCTCCCCGGGAAGGTCTATGCCAGGGTACTGGAGAGGAGAATGCGGCCGATAGTTGAACCTCGGATTCAGGAGGAACAATGCGGTTTTTGTCCCGGTCGTGGAACACTGGACCAGCTCTATACCCTCTCCAGGGTGCTGGAGGGTTTATGGGAGTTTGCCCAACCAGTCCACATGTGTTTTGTGGATCTGGAGAAGGAATTCGACTGTGTCCCTCGTGGCGCCCTGTGGGGGGTGCTCTGGGAGTATGGGGTCCGGGGCCCTTTGCTAAGGGGCTGTCCGGTCCCTGTACGACCGGAGCAGGAGCTTGGTTCGCATTGCCGGCAGTAAGTCAGACCTGTTCCCAGTGCATGTTGGACTCCAGCAGGGCTGCCCTTTGTCACCGATCCTGTTCATTATCTTTATGGACAGACTCCCTCCAGCCAGGGGCAGCCAGGGGCTGGAGGGAGTCTGGTTTGGAGACCACAGGATCTCGTCTCTGCTTTTTTCAGATGATGTTGTCCTGTTGGCTCCATCAAGCCAGGACCTTCAGGGTGCACTGGGACGGTTTGCAGCCGAGTGTGAAGCAGCTGGGATGAGGATCAGCACCTCCAAGTCTGAGACCATGGTTCTCAGTCGTAAAAGGGTGGCTTGTCCCCTTCAGGTTGGTGGAGAGATCCTGCCTCAAGTGGAGGAGTTCAAGTATCTTGGGGTCTTGTTCACGAGTGAGGGAAGGAGGGAACGTGAGATTGACAGACGGATCGGTGCAGCTTCTGCAGTGATGAGGTCAATGTACCGGTCTGTCGTGGTGAAGAAGGAGCTGAGCTGTAAGGCAAAGCTCTCGCTTTACCGGTCAATCTACGTTCCTACTCTCACCCATGGACATGAGCTTTGGGTCATGACCGAAAGAACAAGATCCCGGATACAAGCGACCGAAATGAGCTTTCTTCGCAGGGTGGCGGGGCGCTCCCTTAGAGATAAGGTGAGGAGCTCGGTCACTCGGGAGGAGCTCAAAGTAGAGCCGCTGCTCCTTCACATCGAGAGGAGCCAGCTGAGGTTGCTCGGGCATCTGTTTCAGATGCCTCCTGGACGCCTTCCTAGGGAGGTGTTTCGGGCATGTCCCACCGGGAGGAGACCCCAGGGAAGACCTAGGACACGCTGGAGGGACTATGTCTCTCGGCTGGCCTGGGAACGCCTCAGTATCCTCCCGGAAGAGCTGGAGGAAGTGTCTGGGGAGAGGGGAGTCTGGGCGTCTCTGCTTAGACTGCTGCCCCCGCGACCCGGCCCCGGATAAGCGGTAGAAGATGGATGGATTTTTAATGAGGATAACATGCAAACAATGATAGAAGAGGGAGGAATAAGTAACTGAACCTTCTGCCTAAGGAGACTTTGATAGCAATTAATACAAATTTTTACCAACAATTTAAGTCAGGGGTGTGTCCAGTCACTTAAAGCTGCCCTGCTCACTATGAAACACACACCTGGTAAGAATTGTGTCTTGATAAGAAGCATTGTCTGATGTGCACCATGGCTCGCTCAAAAGAGCTCTCTGAAGACCTGCGATCAAGAATAGATTTCTATAAAGCCGAGAAAGGTTACAAAACCATCTCTAAAAAAGTCTGGATGTTCAATCTACAGTTAGAGAAATTGTCTACAAATGGAGAGAGTTTGGCACTGTTGCCTCTCTCCCAAGAAGTGACCGTCCACCAAAAATGACAACAAGAGTTCAGCGCAGAATACTCAGAGAGGTAAAAAAGAACCCTAGAGTGTCTGCTAAAGACTTACATAAATCACTGGCACAGTCCAATATCTCTGTGCATTCATCGACTATATGTAAAACACTGGCCAAGAATGGTGTTCATGGGAGGACTCCATGGAGGAAGCCACTGCTGTTTTAAAAAAACATTGCTGCACATTTAATGTTCGCAAAAAGGCACTTGGACAGTCCACAGAACTTCTGGCAAAATATTTTGTGGACTGATGAAACAAAAGTTGAACTGTTTGGGAGGAACACACAACATCATGTGTGGAGGAAAAATGGAACAGCTCACTAACATCAACACCTCATCCCCACCGTGAAGCATGTGGAGGGAGCATCATGGTTTGGGGCTGTTTTTCTGCCTTAGGGCCTGGAAAACTTGCAATCATTAATGGAAAAATGAATTCAAAAGTTTATCAGGATGTTTTGCAGGAAAAGCTGAGGCTGACAGTTGAAGCTAAAAAGAGGATGGATGCTGCAACAGGACAATGACCCAAAACACAGAAGTAAATCAACTTCAGAATGGTTTCAGAAGAACAAAATACATGGAGTGTATCTGGAGTGGCCAAGTCAAAGTCCTGACTTGAACCCCATTGAGATGCTGTGGCATGACCTCAAGACAGCGATTCATGCCAGGCATCCCAGGAATCTGACTGAACTGCAGCAGTTTTGTAAAGAGGAATGGTCCAAGATTGATCGATTGGCCAGGCTAATCTGTAACTATAGGAAACATTTGGTTGAAGTTATTGCTGCCAACCAGATATTTAATGTGATGGTTCAGTTACTTATTCCTCCTCCTTCTGTCATTGTTTGCATGCTATCCTCATTAAAAATATGAAAACCTATAAATGTTTGGGTGGTTTTAGTTAAAGCAGACACTGTTTTTTTTCATTTGTGTCATTTTGACAAAGATCAGATCACATTTAATGGTGATTCTATTAAGAAATGTGAGAAATTCCAAAGGCTTCAGATACCTTTTCATGCCACTGTAAGCCACCTTGCTTCCAGTGGCACTGGTTTATGAATGTGTGTGAATAGGTGAATGGAAGCTTGATGTAAAGAGCATTGAATGCCTAGTGTAGACTGGTTGTAGTTCACTGATGAACAAGAGGCTTGGCGTTATTTGGGAAGGGAGGCAGTGAAAACAAGTCAATTGTAACCTGCACAGTTTTGTATAAACTTCATTCAATAATAAGAATTATAAATGCTAAATTATAATTATCCCTATTGTTAAATCTATATTTAAATCTATATATTTTTATAGATATTCTTATTTTCCTTTCATTCATTTCCTTTCATTTTTCATTTTCCTTTTCATTTCATTTTCATCATTTTCCATCTAGCCCCATACCTTGCATCCTCTTCTCTCAGACCAACTACCTTCATGTCCTCCTTCACCAAATCCATAAACCTCCTCTTCGGTCTTCCTTTCGGCCTCCTGCCCAGCAGCTCTATCCTCAGGATCCTTGTCCTCTGAACATGTCCAAACCATCTCAACCTGGACTCTTTTTGTTGTTAAAACATCTCACATGAGCTAGCTGTCTGATGTACTCATTCCTGATTCTATCCATCCTCGTCACTTCCAAAGTGAACCTTAACATCTTCAGCTCTGCTACCTCTTCCTCCTGTCTTTTCCTCAGTGCAATTGTCTCCAAACCATACAACATTGCTGGTCTCATTACTGTCCTGTACACCTTTACATTCATTCTCACTGGTACTCTTGTCACACAACACACCTGACACTTTTCTCTACCAATTCCAACTTGCCTATCACACGCTTCTTCATCTCTTTTCCACACTTCCAATATCATTGTCTATGGAGATTCCTGTCTGACCTCGTCTGTCAGCCTGTCCATTACCACCGCAAACAAAAAGGGGATCAGAGACGATCCTTGATGAAGTCCCACCTTCACCGTGAACTCCTCTGTCACACCTACCGCACACCTCACACCTGTCCTAATGCTCTCATATATATTCTGCCTCTACTTCCTGCTCAACAATTTTTGCCTCTACTACCATCTTTCCCTCTCCTTCACCTCTATCTTTAATCAGTCTAACCTGCTGCACATCCTTTCCATCTCTATTCCTCTGCCTCGCCAACTGATACACATCCCTCTCACCTTCCTTACTATCTAACCATCTCCCTATATTCCAGTCTAATTTCCTTAGTCCTCTCACTGTCCCACTTCTTCCTAGCTAACCTCTTCCTCTGGATAGTCCCCTGAGTATCCAGATGACACACCTAGCACCTTCCTACTTGTCTCTCTGATCACCTTGGCTGTAGTAGTCCAGACACTTTAGAGTTGCCAATTAACCTATACATGCAAATGTTTGGAGGAAGCTGGAGTAACCGGAAAGAACCCACAGTAACACGTGGAGGACATGCTCACAAAAATACAGAGAATTTTTGAGTCGGTCGGGTTTTGAACTCACGACTTTCTTGCTGTAAGGCAGGAGTGCTAACCACTTTGCCACATGCACCCTAGTGCGTCTACTTTAGTTTAGTTTAATTTATTTGGCTAAGAGAGAGAAAAATAAAAAGGAAAACACTACAATTCCATATCAAATCAAGCTCACATTGGCCAAAAGGGCATAGGCTGAAGTCAAAGACTTACTGTATTGTTCAAAAGAAATAGCAGTACAATGTAACATTCAGTGTGGCATTCAATCACTGAGGTCATCAATTTTGTGAAAAAAACAGATGTGAATCAGGTGGCACCTATTTAAGGATGAAGCCACCAGCACTTGTTGAACATGCATTTGAAAGTCTGAGGAAAATGGGTTGTTTAGGACATTGTTCAGAAGAACAGTGTGCTTTGATTAAAAAGTTGATTGGAGTAGGAGAAAACCTATAAAGAGAAGCAAAAAATTATAGGCTGTTGAGCTAAAATAATCTCCAATGCCTTAAAATGGAGAGCAAAACCAGAGAGACGTGCAAGAACACTGAAGACAACCATCAAAATGGATCAAAGAATAACTAGAATGGCAAAGAATCAGCCAAAGATCAGCTCCAGGATGATCAAAGACAGTCTGGAGTTACCTGTAAGTACTGTGACAGTTAGAAGACGTCTGTGTGAAGCTCATCTATTTTCAAGAATCCCCCACAAAGTCCTTCTCTTAAAAAAAGGCATGTGCAGAAGAGGTTACAATTTGCCAAAGAACACATCAACTGGCCTAAAGAGAAATGGAGGAACATTTTGTGACTAATGAGAGTAAAATTGTTCTTTTTGGGTCCAAGGGCCACAGACAGTTTGTGAGACGACCCCCGAGCTCTGAATTCAAGCCACAGTTCACAGTGAAGACAGTGAAGCAAGCATCATGATATGGGCATGTTTCTCCTACTATGGTGTTGAGCCTATTTATCACATACCAGGGATCATGGATCAGTTTGTATTTGTCAAAATACTTGAAGAGGTCATGTTGCCTTATGCTGAAGAGGACATGCCCTTGAAATGTTTGTTTCAACAAGACAATGACCCCAAACACACGAGTAAACAAGCAAAGTCTTGGTTCCAAACCAACAAAATTAATGTTATGGAGTGGCCAGCCCAATCCCTTAATCCAATCGAGAAGCTGTTTCTGAAGCAAAACCAAGAAATGTAAATGAATTGTGGAATGTTGTTAAAGAATCCTGGAGTGGAATAACAGCTGACAGGTGCCACAAGTTGGTGCCACACAGATGTGAAGCAGTTTTACTGCACCTACTGGTAACTTGTTTGCCACTTATCAATCAAAAATATACTAAAAACCTGGATTATTCTGGTTAGTCACATTGTACTACAATACATTTATATTATGCTATTATTTTGAACAACACTGTATAATTTGCCACCCCTTTTAAACTTTTAGATCAACATACTGCACAACATAATATCACAAAATGAAACAAAACAAAACAGAAGAAACACAAGACACACTACATCATTTAAAAAAACTGAAAAAAAAAAACATTATTTCTGCCATTTTAGCATAATTAATTGTCATTATTTATTTGATATTATTTATTTTATTTCATTTTAATTGATATTATTTGTTATATTTATAATTATTCCACTACTGTATATTTTTTGAAAATGCAGCCAAGTTGTTGCACCTTTCATATCATCATCCAGACCAGGGGTCTCCAACCTTTTTTCCTCTGAGAGCTACTATACCTAAATCAAGAGGGCAGTGTTTTGTAGCATTTTTATAGTTTATTTTAGTCCAAAAAAACAACAACAACAACTGTTGTATTACCTGAAGATTTAGTTGAAGGTTAAAAAAAATACTGGTGTCCATAAATCACATTTTACATTATAGTAACAACAAATGGTATTTACTATTTACTTCACCTACAAATAGGATGTTTGTAACATGAATCCCTGTCTTGTAAATCTAAGTGTGACATTAGCAAACAACTGCTGAAAATAAAACACTGAAAATTAACAAATTAACAAAAGCTATTTCTGATGCACATCTTTTATTATTTCAACATCCATATTAATATGTGAATGTTCAGTGGGATGTGTGGAGTGTAGCCACTTAAGTCTGATAGAGTCATTTAAGTGTTCATCAGTCATTCTTGCTCTGAACTTGGATTTACAGTTAGTCATTTAGCTGACGCTTATTCAAAGCGACTTACATTAAGGTTCCATTAAGCTGAGACTTAAGCTTCTGAATGTTAATTATCTCCATTTCTATAGTGTCAACACAGTAAAGTCCAGCCATCTGACCTAAAATCTAACTAATGTCCACTTCCATGAATGGGTTGGCCACAAATGTCACACATCAAGGCTCAAGTTTTTTAAAGTCACCAAATCTGTCAAAAAAAACCCTGTCCAAGCTTTGCTAAAAGGCCACAGTGTTTGGAAACATTCACTGGCTGCACCTGAGGGACTCTCACACATCTTTGAGACCGAGGGAAAGTGGTGAAACATTTTGCACTTTGCAGTGCGCAATAAATCCACAGTGGCGACCAGTCATCGCAGAGGCCCCGTCAGTTGTTATAGATACAAGCTTTTCAACCAAACAACCCATTGTAAATGTCAACTCCCCTGGTGGTAGTTTGAAGAGGAAGTAAGGTCAAAAACTCTTCTTTGGCAGTAAAGTCCCATAGGTGAACTTTGAGATTTGCGCTGGGGGGGACAAACATTTGTAGCAGATCAGTTTCCAGAATTCCACCCCCACAGTAACCTCTGTTGTAAGACTAAAGAAGTCTCCAGGATTAACAGCTTTGTTTTCACCATCGGCCTTCAGAGACAAGCCTGTATCTGGAGCCTGAAAGTTAACACTGTTTGCTTTCAGATAAAAGGATGGCCAAAGTGTTTTGTTATGGACAAGAAATGTTATTAAAGACTTTGCTTTTGCTTTCACAAGCAGTGGAACGTGGGTCCACCAGGCACCAGGGTCAAAGGTGACTCAGGACCAGTACCACCTCCTGGCGCCATTTCTTTTAACCATAAACTTTTGGATATAAAGTTGTTGTTTCAGCCGGACTCAAGGACCCCCTTTCTTTACAGAGAGCGCTTTATTTCCATCCTGATTGACATCGGAATGCTTTTGATCCTAACATCCAAGAATGATCAAAGACCGCCCCTGGTGGTCAAATGGACGAATGACTCTATCCAATCATCAAAAGACAATTTCGTAATTCTTACATTAAAGGAAAATGTATTTTTGATATTGTGTTGTTTATACTGTTCTTTTCCAGGACACGGAGTTGTGACCAAATAACTCCCTACCCCAGTTTATGGTTTCTGTATTGTTTAAATGAAATTTAATGAATGTTCAACAATTTCTACTAATACTAATACTAATACTCTACCTTTTCTTTGTATAATCCTACAAGTACAAATGTTTTTGGTGTGTGTTATGAAAATATGGTGAAACAAAAGAAATGTTTTTAAAAAAACTTTAGTTTAACTCCGTTTAAATGTCCCAAGCAATTTCCCCTTCCGCTGGAAGAGTGCATAGGACACGCCCGGCCAAAGTTGAGGAAAACTGGCTGCTAACCAAACATCTCTCTCTTCCTGCTTGACCACCATCGCCAAAGCTTCGAGCCTCGTGTAAGCACGAGTAAACTTTTGTTTGTTCTAAAGACCGTGCCTGCTCAAGCGTCTGCTCTTCCCAAAAGAGCGCGCGCAGAAGCAAGTTTTTAACCAGCAAAGCAACAGCTAAGAACCCTTTCATGGACCATGCAATAACTTACACAAACTTTTACACGGTACACGGAGGCCCAGGTGCTTTGGACCACAACCGGACGCCTCTCTCTATTCCCGGGCTGCAAACCCTCTGGACGAGACGTGCACGCGACGGCATCCTTGGTGTGGAAGGCTTCATCACGAACTTTCTGGAGAACATTCAGGACGCTCTGACCGCTGATAGCGACCCACCTGCCCAAAATCGCCATCTCCTTCTCCGTTAAAAGCCACTTAAAATTTCCATCATTTAGATTAACATGTCTAAACATTCCTTTTGTTCACAAACCATCTGAAAGCAAATATTTATCCCTGTATTTATTCCTGTGTTCATTCCTGTGTCTTGTCAATCCCTTTCCCTGTTCCAATGTTATTTACCATTATAGATTTGTGTAATTTTTAATAAAATCCCATAAAAATTAATGTTTATCTGTTTATATTAAGAAATGTTCAAAAACTATGACAATTCTCTTCCTTCTAGATTAATGAGACTAGATTAAACAGTTTCTCTGGACCTGTGCAAAATCAGAGTGGTGCCCCTTTTAATCAGAAATTAGTTTTAATAAATTAATATTAATATCAAAATTAATTATTAAAATTATTAAACTTAATCTTCTATATGTTTATACAAACGTACCCTCATACGCTACACATTTTTGCAAACATCAGTGCACAGTCGAACTATAGCATGCATAGCCACAGGAACGTATTTTGAGTAGGGGGTGTTGAAAAAAGAAGTTACTACTATTAATTAATAATCAATAATTTATAATTAATAATATTTGTCTAGCTGAACATTAACTGTAATTAACAACAGAGGCATAAGCCCAGAGCTGCAGTGAGTGAATAGTTTGAAAAAGAGTCCTGAGAAACAGTTCTAATTGTTTAGCTCATCCTGCACAAAATCTCTAACATTTACACAATTTAGACATTAGACTTAACACAATACACTGTGCCTCCTCTGGAGAACTATCTAAATGTGGTCAGAAACAAAGTACACATCACCACAGCCGCTCACGTTGTCACTGGCATTCTTTTACGCATTTGATCAAACTGAGGATGCACAGAGTACTTTTACTCTGAAGCAGCTAAAGTGAAGCTGTACAAAAACCGTGCGCTTAGATCAGTCAACTCTCTCCGTGAGGCAAGCCAGATTTCAGCTCTGAAGTTCGGGCAGAGGAGAGCTGAGCATAGATGCACATTCATGTCTATCACAAACTACAGCCAACTGTCACAGTCACAACCAGGACAGAAACAAAGTATGTAGCCTACCAGCAAATAAAACCCAGATCCACATAAAGGAAACACCACAGCTTCAACTAAACAATAAATCGTAAGCACTCACCATCTTCCTGTCGTGCCCAGGGTCACTGTCCCAATCACTGCCTGAAAATACTGTAAAATCAAGCTGTAGTCACTTTGCTGTTCTTTTGCAATTTAGTCTCCTTCTAAAGTCAGTCTTCTTGTAAAATCCTCAAAAAACTTTTATGTCTTTTACATCCACTGCTAGCATCATATTGATTTTGTACTGACAAACTCCCTGCTAACGCTAGACTACTACATTTACCGCCATGTACTTTAAAATGTTTAGCCCCTCAGCAACAAACTTACTAATGACAAACTACGATTTATTATGATAATTTCCAGACTCGTGCTGCCTTCACTGAGGTGGAAACGGCACAGATGTAGCTCGCTCTTTGTTTGCGGTTATAGAGTTAGTTAAAATTTGATTATTTCGTTATTTATCTTTTCCTAGTATCTCCTACTTACCACACTGCTGGTGTCAGGGGGTTCTACAGCAGGAACAGTGGACTGTAGTGGCATTTTTTGCTTCCTGCATTTATGGGCACTGTTTACCGTTGCCTCAATAAGAAAAAAAAAAAAAAAACAACATCTATTGTTCTGTATCCGCATTTTACCAACTCTCAGGGGTCTGTTCACAAATAACTACAGCTAAACTTTTGTGAATATGGACATGCTGTACCTCATTTCAAAGTTTTAATTCTCCACAAATTAGAGATTCGATTTACAGACAGCAAAGCATCTCTGCATAATTACATGAGATTTGTCAGCACCACGGAGACAATCGATGCAGTGTCATATTTCTGCAGGCAGGAAGGGGCAGTGCCACCCCTGCCACCCAAGCCTCATGGAACCCCTTTTAAGGGCCTCTAGTAAGTGCACCACCATACAGCCATATACCTCCGTCCACCAGAGGGAAGGCTACAAAAGCAGAAATATAAAGAGAAACCAAATGGCAACTTTACAAGTATAAAAATCATGTTTACAGCCTGCATGGCTGCGGGAAGTGGGGGTGCTGGGGGTGCTGCAGCACCCCCTAGTGACGAGAGGGAGATAAAAAAATGTAGGCCTATTAAAATATTTTGCACAATTTATAAATTCCTTATGAATATTTTAGAAAATGATTTTGACACACGTAGGCTATTACGTATATTTTGGATTTTAATTTCATATTTTGAGGCCTAATCAACACAGGTTCGGAAGTTACGTTATCAACGTCAGGCAGGCAGGTACATCTCCGTGGCCTCATCCGAACGCACTTTCTCCGCCTTGCGTTTTTTGAAGACATGGGTACGCAGCACCATGACCCAGAAAAGACTCACACACCTTTCACTGATGCATACCAACACAGACATTCTGCACCTCGACATTTGGACACCTGTAACCAGGGCACCCCGCCTCAGGTAAGAGCATGGTGCTGCCGCGCTTGTAACATTTATTTTTTTGGCAACAAGTGTGGGATCAGCTTTGACTAGCCAAGCAATTGTAAGTAGTACACTATAGTATTTTTGTAAGGTGGTGGGGATGGAGATGGAGAGTATTATTTCGTTCGTGTGTTCTTTGCGTAATGGATGTGGAGAACTGTTAAATAACGTTTAAATAGTCGGAGATTATTTCCTTGTGGTTTGTGTAAAAAGGTTGGAGATGGAGACAGAAAGCTTTATACCGTGCGTGTGTTCTTTGCCTAATAGATGTGGAGAACTGTTCAATAAACAAATTGCTTAAATAGTCAGAGATTATTTCCTTGTGGTGTGCGTAAAAAGATTTTGGAGTTAATAGAGTTGCGTGTGACATAAACGTGCAGTGACTCAAGCCAGCTGACCAAATCGATTACATTGTTTTAGCGTTATTGTGAAGTTTGATTAATATTATATTTTGTTGTAATATTATTAAATAAGTTGCATGTATGTATAGGCTATCTGAAATTGTAATGAAAGTAATTATTTCGTTTTCTTTCGATTATTAAACTATTATTTCTGATTCTGCTTCAGATTAATAGCGCATTGCGCATATCTGAGAACTGATGTCTGTGTGTTTCAGACCCTGGCTGGCTGTGCACTGAAGTGTATATGACAATAAAGTAGTAAATCTCAATGTATTTATTTTTAAAATGTATTTTAAATAGGCCTATAGGCTCATAGGTTTTTTGTCAAAAAATAAAAAAAATAAATTCACAGCACTGTTCAAAATTACTTCCCGCGGCCCTGACAGCCTGGTTACAAAAGATGGCTCCGGTCTCTAGAGCTAAGTTTTTACTACATGACAACATTCTTTTATGCTTTCTAAAAACTATACTTTTACTATGCATTAACAGCAGAAAAACCCAGATGTAACCGCCATTTTATTGTCCTGTGGTAAGGCCAATATTGGTGAATAGGGGAGCAATTGGCATACAACATCTCTGTTTATTTTCAATCTATGCTGCCACCACCGCTGTTAATGTATGTTTTTTTGCCTTTTTTCCACAAAATATTGTGATAGCTTAACTAACGTTAGCCTTTAACCTTGGACTTTTTGTAGACAAGCCATTGCAAAATTTGATAAAAATTTGTTGACATTAAGGTAGACCAATACATTATACATTAATTGTGTTAATTTCAAAGAATGTAATCATTAATTATTTATTCAGATTTACAGTTTGACCCCTTTTTAATTACGGTGCCTTTTCTCCTATAACTATAAATTTAATTTATTAATGCCAGATGGGGTTCCTGAAAATTTTTGCATTTGACGCTCTCTTTTTTTAAGATGAATATAACAATATATAAATACACACCCCACATGGCCCACAGCACGTCCAAGCAGTCTAAGATCAGACAAGAACAGAAGAAAGACTGGTGGACTGCATTGTGACTTTAAAGCCAACAGAGCAGCATTTAGTGGTACTGAAATGGTCCTTTTTCACCAACAACTTAAAACAACATTTTTTTGTTTGCTCCACAGGATGTTCTCAAAGGGAAACCATCAAAGTGGTTCCCACTAAAGCCACGATGTCAGGTGCCAGTCATGATCAGCAGCTAGCCATTCCTTTTGAATACCTCAAAGGTCTGCTGGATAAGTCAAAAACTTAACTGAACTTTACAGACGAGGTGGAGTTCATTTGTGACATGTTTGTCAATTGGATTGTTTCTGTTATTGCCGTATATGCAATGTTTTATATGTTTATTTATTTATTTATACAGACAGGCCATCATTCATGGCCTATTTGAGATGCAGGCGTCCTGGCAGGAAGCTGAGGAGGTGTTCCTCCATGGACCTACTTATCAACCTTGCTTGTAATTTGCATTTGCAAAAAATATATAATTAATTATTAAACAATATTTTTGACAAATGGCAGTTATCTTTTATTTTAGTAAAGTCGAAGGACATAAAAAAAGGATGAACAGTCGCCTACCAGAAAGTACAGTTATAATTTTACCTTATGCAATTGAAGATGAAAAGTAAAGTCACTAACAATTCTTTCTTCCTTTTTTCTTTACTTTGTCCAGTTTACAGAAAGATAATATAGTATCAATAGTTTTCAGATAGCATAAACGTACGTACAAAACTTCAGCCCCATACTGTATCTCTGTATATTCCAGTATGGTGGCGCCCTTACTCGAGGACCTTTTAGGGGTTCCATGAGAGAGGCTTGGCTCGTATGACTTTATTAGCAGCACCCTCGGAACAACAGCAAAACACGAGTAACATTCTCTCTGCCCCCTAACACTCTCTGGTTGCTATGACAACGTTTAAACATGCCTTCAAAATAAGACACAACACAAAAACAAACATAAAGTGCATGAAAAATGCAACTCACCATAACGCTAAATCAGTGGGAGCCCTGAGCTTGAATCCCATTGAGGGGTAATGGGAGTCATAGGAGCCCTCAGTAATTGATTCTGTCCTTCATGTTCATACTTTTTTCTTTCAAAATACTCCAAAGGCTTGTCTTTTGATGCAGGGTGCTTGCTCTGCAAGTGGCAAAGCAGTTTTGAAGGCGTCATTGCCTCATCTTCTGTGTCCTCACTGGGTATTTTCCCCTTTGCGAGGAAACTTTCCAAACACGTTTGTTTTTTACTCATTATGCTAGTGTCGGGGTTTCATTTTAGCGGCAACGTATCACGTGACCAAGACAAGCGTCAAGAGTGAGTCATAGACGGATGTAACAGAGGTCATTTTTCAAAATAAAACATTGTTCAGACTCAGATAATGAATAAAACGGAAATAATGTAAGTTATTTTTTCTTTCTCTGCGGTCCGGTACCAAATAACCCACGGACCGGTACCGGTCCGCTGCCTTGGGGTTGGGAACCGCTGCCTTAACTGATGCCTCCGCTGCCAAATTTGCCCTTTTGTAGGTCAGGTAAAGAATTACTGCTGGCGCTTAAGCGTTGTTTTTAGCCTCTTTATTTTCTCCTTTTGTAAACTGCTGCCCATTGGAAAGTGCAGCTAAAAGTAACTGTGGACTTTCGTAAACTCCACATTACATCGTTTACTGACAGACACACTGGCACCGCAGATCAGAAACACGCACTTATCATTTATATAGATGAAACAAAACTCTTGTTTTTCCACTCTTCATGAAAATTGTATGTTTTAATCTTCTTTGTGGCGCTTATGGTTGCTGCAGAGCAGTGTTGGGAAAGTTCACTTTCTACAAGAACTAGTTCAAAGTTCAGTTCACAAATTTTAAAATGAACTAGTTCAGTTCATAGTTCAAACTTCAAAATTTTGAACTAAGTTCACAGTTCCAAAAATGAATTAGTTCATAGTTCTTTTTTTCCATATGTTGCTGCGAGCTATTATTTTTCAAAATTATTGCCACAGCCCATATACAGTAGGATCACATACAGCAATTATTTTATCAGTTTTAACAATGAAGCTATGCGTCAGATTTCATTTTCCAATTTTTAATCCTTATCCAACCAGGGTTTACATTAGCATTGAGGGGACATTGTTGCTTTAATGCTTTGTTGCTGTCCATCAACTCCACACTAGTAGCAGCTGCAGCTTTCAACCCTACAGTACATTCTCAAGAACATGAGGAAAAATGTGCTGCTTGAATGGTCTTTTTTAATGAGGAATTATTCAAAGAAAAACAGGACAGTAATCATTAAGGTGAAAACGTTTTGAAATTTTAATAATTTTCCATTGTCCACATGCTGAAACAGAATATTGGAATCCTGGAAAAATAGACCAGGCAGGTTCAACAAGCAAGTTACATGAATGAATTTAAATGATCATACGCCTTACTACATGCTGCTGTCGCCTCCATGCTTTATTTATTTATTTTTTTGATGACGCGTCACGCATGCGGCGGACGGCGGTGCGACACTGGTGGCTGGTGTTGCCAGGTTTGGTGTTTTTCCCCTACATATTAAGACCCGTTTGCGGTGTGTTTTAGCCGGGTTTTCGCCTGGAAGGCTCTATAGAAATCTGGCACCCTATTGAACGAAGTTAACCTGAGAGAGCGTGCCGTTCATAGACACCAGAATGAACAGTAACGTTCATCAGGCAGTAATACAGCACGTTCAGTTCACGTTCGCCCAAAATATGAACGAGATCATGAACTATCGTTCAATGAATGCGTTCAGGCACAACACTGCTGCAGAGCCCCTGTTGGTGCCACATCAAGCTTGACTGAAACGCAGCCCAGAAAGTAACTGTTTGATAGACAAATAATAATTTTGAACACAAAGGGGGCTTGATTTCCAGCAGACCATACGTGTGGAAACAGGGTTCTATCTACTGGACCATTTTTATGGTTTGATCATTTCAAGGATTTTTATGATTTGGTATGACAAAAACCTAAGAGACACTTTCTATGGGTTTATAATGTTTGATAACTTTCTGATTTTATTTGTTTGTTCTTTATATGGATACAAGTATACCAGTTCAGAAAAGAGGCTTTGACAATTAATATAGCCACCAGTTGGAGCTAATATTAACATAGTTCTTTGAACTTTTAGTCACCTTGGTTTACACCTATGAAGGGAAATACACCTGTGAGCAGGGCTAGTGACAGGAGTCACTTGGCTTCCTGTGACATCACTCTGAACTTGACAAATGTAGAGATCAGGGACAGTTGCAGTGCAGGGCAGACGTCTAGAGGTTTTGCGAAAGTAAGTGTATCCCAGATAATAAATCCTAAATCTGGTCTTTCATTTATTTGAAGGATTATATACGCAGAGTTAATCTTGCGTTGGTTCCTGTTCTGTTGCAAGACTACTATGCCGGGCACATGGGGTAATGGTACCAATCACGGGGCCGCTATAACTATAGTCATGCTGTTACGAGGGCAGCACCAGCGTCTCTCATGGAACCTCCTAAATGGTCCTCGTGTAAGGGCACCGCCATATGGCGAAATACAGCAAAATACAGCAATATTCCGCCGTCCACCAGAAGACAGGCTATCTAAAATCTATTGTTTTACTATGGAGTAAAAGCCAAAAAGCCCGGCTGTAACCGCCAATTTATTGCCCTGACAATATCAGTGAGGATCAGTAAGGGATCAATGGGCGGATAACATCCATTTTTATTTACAATCTATGGGGCAGCTGGAACCAATCGAGATCCAATATAAACCCTGTGGTGATTCAGTTTAAAGAGACGTAGTGGGAAGCTGGATGTTGAACACGCTACAGGTCGGTCAAAGTTACTTTTCGCTGTGGTCACATTGGTTTATTGGTTGACATTTAATGTGGACTTGTTAACTTATAGGAGCCGTTTACCGCAATCAAGCCCGTGCTGAATGGACTTGCGTTGATCTGTTAATTGCGGAAATGGGTGAGTAAAATGTTGTTGTGCCCCATTGATTCCAATGTAGCTGTTTGACACAGTGTACCCGGTTCAGCCGGACAGCCTAATGAAATGATATTTAAAGTGTAAGGTCTGTATGAGCTACATATGGAAGCCTAGTGACGACAAGATTAGTGACTTTCAATGTGGTTTTATTAGGGTGTTTACGGAGTATATGTTTCCATTTAGTGTAGACATGTGCACTGAGCACTTTAAAGTAAGAACCTTGATGTGTATTTATATATAAGAAGTTACATACTATTTAAGATTTATATTGAATGCATTGGAATTATTAATATATACTGCTTTTGTCTGATGTGACTTAGTATTGTATTGATAGTTATTGTACTTTGTATTTGGATGATGTGCTTAAATGTAACTAGTACACTAGATCAGGGGTTCCCATACTTTTCAGACCGCGACCCCCAATATTAGATTGCTGACGATCCGCAAAACCCCGTGAAAAGTGGGGGCCGCGACCCCCACTTTGGGAACCAGTGCACTAGATCCAATTCCTAGGATGAAATGATAAACTGTAATTGACTTACTCCTGTTTTATACAGGCCAGGTTGACTTGATGGCAAGCTAATGGAGCAGGCCTAAAGCCTAAAGACAGTCTGAAGAATTGCTTATCCCTCTGCCGGGCCGGTAGGGGGCTCCTAGTAGCCCACAAAACACACTTCTCTCTATCACTCCTCAATTCAGAGTTGGTCGGAAACCCACTATTCTACAATTGTCCCCACCATAGATTGTAAATAAACATGGATGTAATCCGCCCATTGGTCCCCTATTCACTAATATTGTCATTACGACAGGACAATAAAATGGCAAATGGTAAAATTTCCCCCCCCCCCAGAGTTGTCACGTAGTAAAAACTTAGCTCTAGAGACCAGAGCCATCTTTTGTACCAGGCTGTAAACATGAGTTTTACTCTTGTAAAGTCGCCATTGAGTTTCTCCTTATATTTCCGCTTTTGGAGCCTGCCCTCTGGTGGACGGCGGTATATTGCTGTAATTCGCTGTAAAATCGCCGTATGGCGGCGCCCTTACACGAGGACCATTTCGTTCCATGGGAGAGGCTTGGTCCCCACACAAACTCTATAGCATGTTCATGGAAGGACTAATCAAACTGTGGGGCTGATGTTGTGCTTTATGGACTTTTCTTCCTCATACTGGTTATTGAGACTGAGCAGTGGATTATATTATTGTGCTGTGTGTTGTATTATTTGTGCTGAACTGAACTTGTGTTTTATTGAATGGCCATTTGCTCTGTCATCTTATTGTTCTATGTTGTCTGTTATTCCCTACTATATGGTACCAAACTAGAACTCAACTTTGTCAGTCTCTGTTGCTCCCTCCTAGAGTGAATTCTAGTCTTCTGATTTCTAGCCTAAATGAGCCTTTAATGTTATCCAAGTTTTTTATAGCTTTTGTAACAAATTATCCCAACACATAGGTTACATAAGACCATTAGACCAGCATTGCCTGCTGACTGGAAACATGCGCCCTTAATGTGCCTTATCAGGTCAAGTTGATGATTTGTTGAATTGTTATACTTCAGGTGTTTTAAATGTTATGGACACCATTGCTCATGTTAAGGTTAAAGTGATCAGAAAGAAGCCAAAGGCTTTGTTTAGAAACGCTCATTCTGTCAGGGCAAAGAAAAGGGAATGGCGAAAAGCCGAAAGAAAATGGCGTAAATTTAAACTCTTAATTCATTATAAAGTTTACAAAGAAAATTTGCATGTTTTCAATTAAACTTTGCAAAAAGCAAGAGAAATATTCTTCTCAGAGATCATCAACAACCAGAATTAGTTTCCACCACTAAATGCAATGAGTTTGCATTGTTTTTCAATGACAAGGTTCAAGGCATTAAACATGCAATACAGTCCAAAGGACATACAACAACACCGCAGCCACCTAGGAGGCACTTGGTTGGGTTAACGCATTACACCCATTAATGACAGAACAATTGAAAAAACTGTCTCCAGCCTGAGTTCATCCGCCTGCTGCCTCGATGTTTTACCCACTAGATTTCTAAAATCAGTACTAAGCAGTTTGTTACCACAACTCACTGATATAGTCAATAATTCCTTACAGTCTGGAACATTTCCAAGGGCCTTTAAAACTGCTGTCATTAAGCCTCTCCTAAAGAAGAGCAGTCTTGGGAAAGATGCAGTGCTCAACAACTATCGGCCGATATCAAACCTGCCATTTTTAGGGAAAGTCATCAAAAAAGTTGTATATAAGCAACTTATTGTCTTTCTATTACTTAACAACTGCTTTGATCCTTTTCAGTCAGGATCCAGGACCCATCACAGCACTGAGACTGCACTTCAAATCAAAGTCACAAATGACATCCGTCTGAACACTGACGCGGGCAAAGTCTCTGTCTTAGTTCTGTTGGACTTGAGTGCTGCGTTTGCTACAGTGGACCATGAAATCCTGACACAAAGATTAGAGGAATGAATAGGCATCTCTGGAACTGCCCTTAAATGGTTTCAGTCCTATCTTCAACACAGGAAGTACTTTGTTTCTGTTGTCAACTGTGTATCAGACCAAATGGACCTGACATTTGGGGTTCCACAGGGGTCTATCTTGGGACCTCTATTATTCAATCTCTACATGCTTCCTTTAGGCCAGTTAATACGCAGCTGTGACGTATCATACCATAATTATGCAGATGACACTCAGATTTACATTTAACTCACAGCAGGTGAAAATGGACCAATCCATTCACTGTGTCACTGCATCAAACAGATTGATCTGTGGATGCAAAATAATTTTCTCCAACTGAACAGAAACAAGACTGAACTAATCATCTTTGGGAACAGAAACAAAGAGAAAGTGTCAGCAGTCACCTCGAGTCTCTTTCTCTTCCTGTTGCTCAGAGAATAGACTTTAAAACAGCACTGCTGGTTTTTAAGTCTCTTAATGGTTTAGCACCAGAATATATTTCTGACATGCTAGTTGCTTATGAACCTCCTCGGACTCTGAGAACATCTGGGACAGAACTTCTGCTCGTGCCCAGAGTTAGAACTAAACATGGTGAAGCAGCGTTTAAGTTTTATGCAACAAAAATCTGGAACAGCCTCCCAGATGAAGTAAAACAAGCCTCAACTTTAACAATGTTCAAGGGGAGGTTAAAACCCTTCCTCTTTAGCTCCGCCTACACTACAACTTAGAGTGTTTTTTTGATCTTCACTCTTCTTTTTAATTTTCTTATGTTTCTTAATCTAAATCTTGTAAATTGTCTTTTATTCCTGTAAAGCACTTTGAGTTACCCAGTGTATGAATTGGGCTATATAAAAAAAAATTGCTTTGCCCTTATTGATCCTCGTTTTATTTGTGTTCACATACAATGTGACAGAGAACATCATGAGCAGAAACTCACACCTTAGAAGCCAAACAGCAGCTCCCTCAGGTTCATTTGATAGCCACATATACATCGACGACAGAGTGGTCCTTCGAGGTGTCCTTAATGAATATAAAAATCAATTGTACACCAACGGGACAACAGCTCCATGACTGATCATACCCCAGTCCTAAGGGCCGTATGGTTCATTGAATTTATTATGCTTAAGAGAATTGATAATAATAATATAATTATGTGCATATGGACTTCAAAAAATTTGACTTTGAATAATCAGTGCATTACTCTGTGGGATTTTGATTATCTTTGATTTTAAATATACATTATAATCATTTGTTGTCTTTGATTTGACATGTGTTACATTTAATCATTTGAATTGATTACATACAGTATACTTGATGCATGATGTTTGTGTTTTGTCGCCGCCTTAGGGCGAGGGGTGGACAGAAGAGTTTTTCCCAGCGTTAGGTCATGTTGTTTTATGCTAATGTTTATCAGCATAAAGAGGGGGGAATTTTATAATATTTTTTTATTTCCTATTGTTTATAATTACTGGGTGCTCATAGTTCTCAAATCTGATCATGCCTTGTCCTTCATGCTAATCCTAGCAGGAACTAGACATGACTAGAGGTAGACATAACTTGCCATGGGCGGACTCTGCACCTGGTCGCTTGTGCCTTGGGGAGTGTGTGTGAAAGATCTCATGTATTGTTTACTTTGTTAAGCAAACCTCAACCTGAACCACTTGTGACATGCTTGTACTTTGCTTCATTCTTGCAAGAATTAAACATGACCATTCCTTTTTTAAATTATATCCTACGTGTCTTTCTGGATAATATGGATAAAGAATTTTTATAACAGTTTCTGGACACCATTAAGTTTGATAAGATAAACGATAAAGGTAAGATTATTAACAGTGACGAATCAAATTTGTCTGCTAAAGTTAGGTAGAATTCTGAAATCTCTTTGCAAGCTACTCAGTGGAGGCCCCCAGACTGCTCCACAAAGTCACACCACCTCGAGCAATACACTGCCTCTTTTGCGAGGAACAAGCACACTGCAATTGTATTTTCCCCTTAAATTATATCTCCGGTCTTGATTACCAAACATTTTTGGGACATTACAAGGAAGTTGGTTATTTTTAGCTTTATATAGTGTCAACAAAGTTTTTAGGGTAAATAATTTTAAGAACCGTGTGTTAGTATGATCTGTAAATCCCAAATTGTTTACAATTCTGATGGCTTTCTTCTGGAGTCTGTATAATGTCTGTAGATGAAAGTAACTTCAGTACAGTGATTAATATACAATAGCATAAGTGAACAATATAAGATGGAAAAAGCTTCCTGATTTATTATACATGTTACACCTACTCATTATAGAAAAACCTTTTGCCATTTTTGAACAAATGCTATTTGTGGTCCCTAACTAACATTGACTGAAGATCACACCCAGAAATGTATGGTCATTAACTCTTTAAATTTTAACTTTATCAATTCGTATCTCTATTTGTTCATCTTTTATAGGGAAAAAAAGGTTTAAGTAAAAGCATCTGAAGTAAGTTTTCGAAGAGAAGACGTTTAGTCTCTAATTCCAAAAGACTTTATCAATTCTGGTAGGAGAGAGCTGAGCTTATATCTCTAGAGGGAGGAGTTTCCCCTTAAAACCAAACCTGATGGACCAGGCTGATCTGTTCTCATGGTCGTGGGCCATGAAAGGAAAGTGTGACTCCTGAAGTGAAGGCTAAGGAGAGTCGTTATTGACACTGCTCCATTCAGGTGCCGAGTCGTTAGTGTCACTGTTCTATTCAGGTGCTGTGTTTGTTGTTCTAGGGTGAAACTCTTTTGATTGAGGTTTCAGAACACTGTTATAAATACTAGGCAACATGAATCTGAGGCCCACCTTCTCTATTCAAAAAGGGCCTTTCCATTTTTATAAAAATGGCTTCCTTCACCCCTCTTTTAAACCATCTGGCATCTCTGGCCAAAATTTGGACATTGCTGTCCTCAAAGGAAGGCCCTTTCTCTTTGAGGTTAAATGGTAAATGGCATGCATTTATATGGCACTTTATTGCACCCTTCTTGGGCACCCAAAGCGCTTTACATCGTGCTTCCACTCACCCCATTCACACACATTCACACCTGGGGCAGACAGAGATGGGGGCTGCCATACAAACGGCGCTCAACCTTCTCCTACCACCACCAAACACACCTCTACAGTCACACACATTCATACACCAGTGCTACGGACACTGGAGGCAAGGTGGGTTAAGTGTCTTGCCCAAGGACACAACGAAAGTATGAACAGGGCAGAGCGGGAATTGAACCGCCAACCTTCCGGTTATAGGACGACTGCTCTACCACTGAGCCACTCCGTCCCCAGGTTAAGGTGGACTGCAGACTCAGGTCCTCCAGGATTGTCTCTTCTGTGCTGATACATCCTCTTGTGAAGCTGTTGTTTTGTTTCACCGACATAACTGTCACTGCACTCTTCACTGAACTGCAGATGCTTTTACTTCAACCTTTTTTTGTCATGGATGACTGAGAACCTTCACAGGCATCTTTTATACACTTTTCCAAATATCATTTTTGTTTTTGCTGTTTAATGTCAACTTGTTACTGTTGAACCATTCCTTCATTTTGTTTAACTCTGTTGTAATCTCAGATTCCATTTAGTTGTAAGTCATGTGGTGTAATATTTTATGTTATATGTTTTAAACTATGTAGACCCAGTTAGTTATTCATTTAAACATATTAATATAAAAGACAAAACCCAATGTCAGACACACACACAGGAAGGACCAGATAAAGACGCAGGTGTCTGTCATCGGAGGAGACAGAGCCAGGCGAGAAGTAGCTCAAGGCCAGACAGAAATGACATCAGGCCCAGAGCCTTGCACAATGATATCAGAAAGAGTTATTACTTTACTGATATAAACCAAACTGTATAAAAGCTTATGTCTACTGTTCAATATTTAGTAGAGCTGGGTAAAGTCTACTCGGGTCATTATTGTGTTGGTTGTGAACAATAAAGACTCTATGGCATGGAATCTGCTGTTGCGTTCATAACTTATTCCATACAATAGTGCCAAAGACTGAGGGGTCAGTTTTGACACTACAGTCATTACCTGAGTACAGAAAAATGGTCTCATCCGCAAATAGGATAAATTTTAATTTAGTTGATACAAAACATAAATCATTTATATAAATCAGAAATTGTTTTTGCCCCAGTAATGATCCCTGGGGGACCCCACATGTAATACTCCTCCATCTTGATATATCTTCACCCACCTGTACATAATTACTGCTGTTTTTCAGTTAAATTTGATTGTACCAAGTTATGATTCCCCTTATCCTAATTTTTTTCTAATTTATTAAGATATACTGCCTGATATATTGTGTCAAATGCTTTCTGAAGGTTGATGAATATACCTATTGAGTCCAATTTCTAATCAATATTACTTGTTAGTTAGATCAATTATTTAGATAATCAATTATTGCCAGTGCAGTTGATCTATGATTACTAAATCTGTCTTGACTGTCATTAAGTAGGTTAAGTTTTGCAATAAAGCCTCCTAAATGAGCAATAAAAAGTTTTTTCTAGAATTTTGGACAGTTGGGGCAATATGGAGATACACACGTGGACAAAAATGTTGGTACCCTTTGGTCAATGAAAGAAAAACTCACAATGGTGACAGAAAAAACTTTATTCTGACAAAAGTAATAATAAATAAAAATTCTAGGAATGTTAACCAATGAAAGTCAGATATTGCTTTTCAACCATGCTTCAACGGAATTATTTAAAAAAATAAACTCATGGAACAGGCCTGGACAAAATTGATGGTACCCCTAACTTAATATTTTGTTGCACAACCTTTTGAGGCTATCACTGCAATCAGACGATTCCTGTAACTGTCAATGAGACTTCTGCACCTCTCAGCAGGTATTTTGGCCCACTCCTCATGAGCAAACTGCTCCAGTTGTTTCCGGTTTGAAGGGTGTATTTTCCAGACGCCATGTTTCAGCTCCTTCCAAAGATACTCAATAGGATTGAGGTCAGGGCTCATAGAAGGCCACTTTAGAATAGTCCAATGTTTTCCTCTTAACCATTCTTGGGTGTTTTTAGCTGTGTTTTGGGTCATTGTCCTGTTGCAAGACCCATGACCTGCGACTGAGACCAAGCTGTCTGACACTGGCCAGCACATTTCTCTCTAGAATCCCTTGATAGTCTTCAGATTTCATTGTACCCTGCACAGATTCAAGACACCCTGTGCCAGATGCAGCAAAGCAGCCCCAGTTTGACAGTAGGGACAGTGTTCTTTTCTTGATATGCTTTATTTTTCCGTCTGTGAACATAGAGCTGATGTGCCTTGGCAAAAAGTTCCATTTTTGTCTCATCTGTCCATAGGACATTCTCCCAGAAGCTTTGTGGTTTGTCAACATGTAGTTTGGCATATTCCAGTCTAGCTTTTTTATGATTTGTTTTCAACAATGGTGTCCTCCTTGGTAGTCTCCCATGTAGTCCACTTTGGCTCAAACGACGACGGATGGTGCGATCTGACACTGATGTTCCTTGAGCATGGAGTTCACCTTGGATCTCTTTAGAAGTCTTTCTGGGCTCTTTTGTTACCATTCGGATTATCCGTCTCTTTGATTTGTCATCAATTTTCCTCCTGCGGCCACGTCCAGGGAGGTTGGCTACAGTCCCATGGATGTTAAATTTCTGAATAATATGTGCAACTGTAGTCACAGGAACATCTAGCTGCTTGGAGATGGTCTTATAGCCTTTACCTTTATCATGCTTGTCTATAATTTTCTTTCTATTTTTTTCTGCGACAACTCTTTCCTTCTCTTCCTCTGGTCCATGTTGAGTGTGGTACACACCATGTCACCAGACAACACAGTGACTACCTGAAGCCCTATAAATAGGCCCACTGACTGATAACAAGATTGTACACACCTGTGATGCTAATTAGTGCACACACCTTGAATTAACATGTCCATTTGGTCACATTATTTACAGTCTTTTCTAGGGGTACCATCAATTTTGTCTAGGCCTGTTCCATGACTTTATTTTTTTAAATAATTCCGTTGAAGCATGGTTGAAAAGCAATGTCTGACTTTCATTGGTTAAAATTCATAGAATTTTTATTTATTATTACTTTTGTCAGAATAACGTTTTTTCTGTGACCATTGTGAGTTTTTCTTTCATTGACCGAAGGGTACCAACAATTTTGTCCACGTGTGTAGGTCTCTAGATGTGTCTTCACTTTAATGGATTGGAATAACCTTTGCAACTTTCATTTGAATAGGGAATTCTCCTGTACACAACAATAAATTACAAATACAACTTAGAGGCTTTGCAACGTTGGTTATTACACTGCAAATTATTGTCTGGTCAAGGCCATTCCAATCAGTGGATTTTTTATTCTTACATTGATTGACAATCTTTATTATTTCGTTTTTGTTTGTTGGAGTCAAAAATAAAGAATTTCTATTGTCTATAATTCTGTTGAGAACATTTGTGTCTTTTGTTGTATCAATCATAGCCGCAATTTCAGGGTTGATGTTAACAAACTAGTTGTGAAATTAATAAAAATCTTCCATATTGCCTTCTTTTTCTCTGTTTTTAATTATGTAATTAGGGAAAGAAACAGTTTTAGGTTTTTTGTTCATTGCCTGAATTAGTATATTCCATAGACCTTTTATATTGTTTTTATTTCTTTCAACTAGGCTTCTTTAATAATCTTTGTTTCAGACTCAATTGTTTATTCCTTATAGATATTCTTTACTTTTTACATGAACTAACTAATTCCTTTGTCATTAATGGGCCAGATTAATTTTTCTTAAACTGTAAACTTACAACTTACAACAATAGCAGACATTGAGGATGGCTACAAGTATGTTGGAATACCACAGGCAAATGGCAACCTTGAAGAGGTAACAAGGAAAACAGCAACTGCCAAATACCTCCAACGAGTAAGGCAAGTCCTAAGAAGTCAGCTCAATGGCAAGAACAAGGCACGGGCAATAAACAGCTACGCCCTGCCAGTGATCAGATAACCTGACCAAGAAAAGGGTGACCAAAGGAAGAGATACAGACCACAGATGTTAAGACACGAAAGCTCCTCACCATGCATGGAGGGTTCCATCTAAAATTCAGCACCCTGAGACTGTACGCTAGCCGCAAAGAAGGCGGCCGTGGACTAGTGAGTGTGAGAGCCACTATCCAGGATGAAACATCGAAGATCCACAAGTACATCAAAGATAAGGCCCCAACAGATGACATGCTCAGTGAATGTCTCAGGCAATGGGGAACAGAGGAAGAGGAGCTGGAGGAGGGACCATCATGTCGTCCTTCAGTCCGTCATCCAAACATCTGTACGGAGTACGGACTGGAAACCCTGAGGTCAAAGTGGGAAACACCTCCAAAGGTGGTAGAGAATGACTGAGCCAAGATCCTGTGGGACTTCCAGATTCAGACTGACAGAATGGTAATGGTGAACCAACCAGACATTGTGGTGGTGGACAAACAGCAGAGGAAGGCCGTTGTGGTTGACGTTGCAATACCAAGTGATTGCAACATCAGGAAAAAGGAACACGAGAAACTAGAGAAATACCAAGGGCTCAGAGAAGAGCTGGAAAAGGCTTGGAATGTGAAGGCGACAGTGGTGCCCGTGGTCATCGGAGCACTCGGGGCAGTGACCCCCAAACTGGAAGAGTGGCTACAGCAGATCCCTGGAAGAACACCAGACATCTCGGTCCAGAAAAGGTCAGTACTAGGAACAGCAAAGATACTGCGCATATATATATATATATATATATATATATATATATATATATATATATATATATGTATATATATATACAAGAATCGCGCCATAAAATATTGCAATATTTAACAGATTTTTTTTACCCCTTTTTCACCCTGTGTTCCTGCCTCTTCTGAGAGTATGTGTTCACCACAGCCAGCTCCATACCAGCCTCTGTCCTTCTGGGTTCCTTTCCTGAAGACCAAACCTGCCCATCACATCCTCATTACCACTATTCCCTTCACCAACATGTTCATTAAAGTTGGCCCCATCACCACTCTCTCACCCCTGGGAACACTGCATCACTTCCTTAAACTCACAACAGCATCTGTCTTTCTCCTTTCGTGGAGCATAACCCCTGACAACGTGCAGCACAGTGGCAGAGTGGTTAGCAATCCGGCCTCACAGCAAGAAGGTCCAGGTTTCGATTCCCATCCAGGGCAGGGCCTTTCTGTGTGGAGTTTACATGTTCTCCTTGTGTAGGTTTCCACGGGGTACTCCAGTTTTCCCTACCACTAAATACATGTACAATATAGGACTAGAGATGGAAATTAGCTGTTAAGCCTGTAAGCTGCAACTCCTGCCTCTTTACCTCCAGAACATTCTTCACAAACTCCTCCTTCAGAACCACTATTCCATTTCTCTTCCTGTCCACACCATGATAAAACAGTTTAAACCCTGCTCTAGCCTTGCTAGCAACTCTAATGCCGACTCTCTTCCTCTGCATCATACCAGCTCTCTACCTTTATCCGTCATTGTACCAACATTCAAAGTCCCTACTTTCAGTTCTAAACTTTTGCCTTTTCTATTCTCTCTCTGCCTACAGACACGCCTTCCTCCTCTCCTTCATCAACAGACATATTTTATAGTATTTATACATTTTCCTTGGTTTACTAGAATGCTGTATAAGGCCCACCACCCCAGGTTCCTCCAGCACCCTCCAAACAAGATTGAGGTACCACCACCCGCAAAGCAGACAATGTGCTCCCCCTACCGGAGAAGTGTTGCCATGAGGCACGTGGGGGAGGCCTGGCGGCCAAGAACAATAGGCCAGTGTACTCCAAGGCCCGTCTGACAACTTGAGCCAGAATGTACAGTAGTGTGAATAAATAGTGAATTTCCCCTCTCTGGGATCAAGAACAAACCCCAGGCACTACACTACACTATGACCAGCTTTAGACATCCTGTCTGCACCCACATTGAGAAAGCCGGGGACCTGGGATGGAGTGGTAATCGGGATGCTCTGGAATTTTCCTGGTGATTTATTCTCGACATTTAAAATTTCTCAAAAACAAAAAGTTATCCCAATAATGCCAATCTAGGGCACTGACCCCTGCTGCAGGTCCATGATGGCGTTTATCAGAACACCGCAGAGGTTCCCTGTGTCTCCTCCACAGCCTCCCTGCTCTTCAGGAAGAGGCAGGTACAACTCCATGATGGCCCACTGCTGGTACTCCTGTCTGTGGAAACACACAGCTCATTGGAAATGTAGCAGGTACAATTATGTGTAGGATTTTAACATACCGTTCAGGCTCAGACAGTGCATCTTCACTCCTATGTACTCGGAGCTCATTATGCAGCCATTCCGAAAACTGTAACTAGAAACAACCGACATTTAAACCTGGTAAAATTGTGAACAGTTAACATGTGCCGTTTCTTTAACTGGACAAAAGGTTTAACACCAAACCAGTACATTTTAGCTTTTACAAGTAAATTCAGTATTCATTCATTTTTTTATTCATTTTTTTAAGTACATTATGTGTGTTTTAAGTAAATTATGTATATATTAATGTATGTGTGCACATATACAAATTATTAAGTCTAAACAGCACTAAATTAGTCTGAATTATAAAATGTATAAGTGGTAAAATTAAGAGCCATTAAAAGTGGTGCACATCTTAAAGAACAAAAAAACGTTCACTGTAGGCAGGATTGTAAAAAACCACAATGGACAAAACTTTATTATAGCATTATAGTTATTTATAACTTTTAAGTTATAAATAACTATAATGCTATAATAAAGTTTTGTCCATTCCTCTGTCAGTCTGCTTTGGAACTTGGTCCTTGAAGTTTATTCAAGGACCAAGTTCCAAAGCAGACTGACAGAGGAACATTTAAATTAGTTCCTAAGTATCTGTGCATATGAGATTGCATTGTTTAGTTTTGACAGCATTTACGTTTTAATTTTATACCGTGAAATACACAGGATTGAACTGTATCAAATACAAAATGCAGATGAACTAAATATTTTTTGTTTTATTACAAAATGTGACTTGTGGACACTATCATTTTGTAAAGGTTCAGGGTAATGTGCTGGCAAAAAAAAAAAAAATTCATATTGAAGTAAGCGATGAGAATAAATGATACAAACAGGAGTAGCTCTCAGCCGTTTTCATTTTGTAAAAGTAGTTCTCTGAGGGAAAAAGGTTAGGGGCGGCAGTAGCTCAGTGGGTAGAGCGGTCGTCTTTCAACCGGAAGGTAGGCGGTTCGATTCCCGCTCTCCCCACAGTTCATACTGTCGTTGTGTCCTTGGGCAAGACACTTAACCCACCTTGCCTCCAGTGACTGTAACACTGGTAATGTAATGTAATGTAAGTCGCTTTGGATAAAAGCGTCAGCTAAATGAATAAATGTAAATGTAGAAGACCCCTGACGTAGACCCACCACACTGGGTCTGGCTGTGATTAGAATTGAAGCAACACAAAACTTACCCACCGGGACCGGAACATCCTACCTGGTACTGTGGACTGCGGCGGAGATACTGAAAAGCAGGGTGGATCCATAGACTCAGAGCTGTCATTTTCCATGAGCTATCTGAAGTACATGTCCACTCAACAGAAACATTGTTTTCCTTAAATTCATCCATGGGACCATAAGCAGGAGTCCTTCGTGCTTCAGATAACAGTCTTGGAATGAGGTACAGAAGCTAAATACAATGAACACACAGTTATGAGTTGTTTATTCTAAATATATATATATACTTCACAAGACAAAGTTAAACGTGAGACATGTAAAAAGGCATAACACCTTCTTATAGACACTACTAGGAATGTACTGCAACTGCTTGTCTTGAATCCAGTCCCCTCTGCACATGCCATAGCACACTGCCGCTACACAGAACCTGTCACAACACAAATTTATCACCTCAAGTCTGGGCGAAGACTTTATGATGTAATATACGTTTTGACAAGAAAATGTAACTTAAACACACAGTCTATAGCGAGCTGACCTGACACAGAAGAGCATGTTGGTGTGTGTGTTACAGATGAGTGCTGAGCTCAGAATTTCTATAACAGACACAGGTTTGGGTGAAATAGATGGGCGCAGTTGAACAAGAGGAATATAGGACATGGAGGCTTGAAGGTGCATCATTAACGCTGCCAGACCGGGCACATGAGCACAAGTCAGTGAGGACACCTTCAGACAAGGATGTAAAACCGGATGGAAAGGGTTAGCCTTGTGGACTAATGTTACATTATACTTACATTGTTACAGTGTTGTTGTATTGTAAAATAACATGGGATATATTATTACAAACCTGATTGTGAAACAGGTCCCAAAGTCTGTGTAAAAGACTGGAGAACAGCGGTCTGTTGCCAGCCAGCTCAATGGCAAACCTAGAGGCCCACAAGATTTGTCTGCAACAAAAGAGCTTAGTCATTAGTTTTGGTAGTTGTTTTTGACCACCACCTGCCTTTTTTTATCCAGATGTAATTACTGTTTTTCTTATCAGGCTGCCCCAATGAATGTTCTAGATCATAGTTTCTATGTTTCTAGTTTATATTTTAATACACAACATAATATTACAATATGGTCTAATAATACATCCGTCATCATCATACAGTGTATGAACAGTTTATTGTGAGTATTTTGACTTGAGTCTTGCTCTGAACAGAATCGCATATGAGACATAAGTCAGTGGCTCAGTGGTAAAGCGGTCGTCCTCAAACCGGAAGGTAGGCGGTTCGATTCCCGCTCTCCCCACAGTTCATAATGTTGTTGTGTCCTTGGGCAAGATACCCTCTTTGACTCCAGTGGTGTTCCAGCTGTGACACTGGTAATTACAAGCTTAATGTAAGTCGCTTTGGATAAAAGCGTCTGCTTAATGACTAAATGTAAAATGTAAAATAAAACAGCACTGTTGTCATTTCTTTTATCGTTATTTTTGCTAAAATTAGTTACATCTGGCTCCTCTCTCTCACAGCCGCAGAGTCGGTGAACACAAGGCATGCTGGGACATTATCTTACCAATTTGTTTCAAGTATGGTCCTCTTCCATCATGAGTCACACTGCCCTTTCATAGCTAACAACTATGATACCAGAAAAGAGTCCGATCAAGTTTGGAATCAGGTTAAACCCCTCTAGAGCAGGGGTCTTCAACAGTTGGACCGCGGTCCGGATCTGGACCTCGAGAGGCTTTGATCTGGACCGCAAGACATTATTCATAATTAAAAAACACATTGCGTAAAATATATCTTTGAACCGGCACTTCTAGGACAGCTATGTATACACGCGCGGGTCCTCAAGTTACTATGGTTACAGACAGAGCAGCGGCAAATTCAACATGTTTAGCGCAAGCCTCTCCCATGGAACCTCTTAAATGGTCCTCGTGTAAGGGCGCCACCATACGGCGATTTTACAGCGAAATACAGCGATATACCTCCGCCCACCAGAGGGCAGGCTCCAAAAGCGGAAATATAAGGAGAAACCCAATAGCGATTTTACAAGTGTAAAAATCATGTTAACAGCCTGGTACAAAAGATGGCTCCGGTCTCTAGAGCTAAGTTTTTACTACGTGACAACTCTATCTGAAAACTATTGTTTTACTATGGAGTAAAAGCCGAACAGCCCGGATGTAACTGCCAATCTATTGCCCTGTCGTAATGACAATATTGGTGAATAGGGGAACAATGGGCGTATTACATCCATGTTTATTTACAATCTATGGTTTAGTGTAGCCTGATGGAAACGACTAAAATCTGGAAGTTGAACCCCGGCAAAACATTACGGAGATTCACTGACGTTATGGACGGAGAGGGAACGTTTATTTTAATCAGAAAATACAGCTCCTCAGCTCCGTGTCAGTGTCAAAGCTGAACAACAGCCCTTTATTCTCTAGTCCAGGCTGCTGTGATAATCACAGAATGAATCCAGAACTGGACAGTTTTCATGTCAGGAATAAAAAGACTCACAGGGAAGTGAGGATGACTAATAATGTGGTGAGTTATTCATTTGTCTGTCAACTTCTTTATTCTGTTCTAAATTAAGTACTTGACTCGTTTGTCTCATATTTGACCTAATTTACAATCAATGTGAGTAATTAGCTCACGCTATTCACATTCATTTGAACCTAACACATGTTCATTTGGGTGATTAAAAACAGAAAAGGTGTGAAAGGAGGGTTTGGAGATGAGTGACATAAGTCTACCTTAAGTTCAGTGGAAACACAGGAAATAAAGTTTTGTATTCTGATTTTGAACATGTTTTAAGATGAACCTGCAAATTAGACAGTAACAGTTTAGTTATTGGGAAAAACTAATGCTAAAGAAATGCATTTTTCCTTGTGCCGATTGTTTCCAGAGGAATGACAATAGAAAGAGATGAATTATGACTGCATCTTTTCCATATTTGTTTAACAAATATGTTATGGCTTGAATTGATGGATTTGTATTAAAATTATTCTCACACATTTATGAAGGAGTAAAAAGCATAATATGCAGGATTCCAGGTTGTTGTAACTAAACAACCAGTTCTTGGGCCTTAGCTTTAGCCTCTTTTGATTTTGTAGTTTGTTCCTTTTGTCTGTGAGCTGTGTTTTATGAAAGCTAAACACTCAAACATCCTCCTCATGTAAACAAAGGATAAAATAAAGAAAACAGTGGATTACGGACGGAGTGGCTCAGTGGTAGAGCAGTCGTCCTATAACCGGAAGGTTGGCGGTTCGATTCCCGCTCTGCCCTGTTCATACTGTCGTTGTGTCCTTGGGCAAGACACTTAACCCACCTTGCCTCCAGTGTCCGTAGCACTGGTGTATGAATGTGTGTGACTGTAGAGGTGTGTTTGGTGGTGGTGGGAGAAGGTTGAGCGCCGTGTGTATTGCAGCCCCCATCTCTGTCTGCCCCAGGTGTGAATGTGCGTGAATGGGGTGAGTGGAAGCACGATGTAAAGCGCTTTGGGTGCCCGAGAAGGGTGCAAAAAAGCGCTATATAAATGCATGCCATTTACCATTTACCTACATTCATCTCCATATTGTTTAAGAGGCTGTAGGTGTGGAATAAATGAGACTTTACTTTAAAGATGTCTGTGAAGGTTCTTAGTCATCCAGGACATCTTGATAAAAAGGTAGAAGTAAAAAAAAATCTGGACTCAATTTTCAAGGTGAAGATGTTTCGGCTCTAATTCCAAGAGACTATCAATTCTGAGATCAACTGATAAGAGAGCTGAGCTTATATCTCTAGAGGGAGGAGTTTCCCCTGAAACCAAACCTGATGGACCAGGCTGATCTGGTCTCATGGTCTATGGCTCTGAAAGGGAAGGAGAGAAGTGACTCCTGATGTGAGAGTCGTTAAGGCTCAGGAGAGTTGTTAATGCCACTGCTCCATTCAGGTGCAAAGTGGTTAAATTTTTCGGACCCTTCACGTTGAGGAAGCTTAACTAAGCGGACCTTGGCTGATTTTATTTGAACAGACACTAATGTTAAACACCAGGGCATAGTGTTATCCTTGACGAAGTACCAGACTATACTATACTGCCCTACAAAGGCAGAACGCAGTAACTGCGCTGCTGGTGAAACTGAGAAAAAATACTTCATGTCATCACTTCAACTGTGTTGTAAGTATACCAGTGGTTATCAGTTAATCTATTATGCTTTTATCATTTATGGGTTCAAAACACAAACTCTCAACTGAACTTTGGCCCCACAAACGCACATCCTGTGTTCTGCCTTTGTAGGACTAAAATTCCTTCAACAGTCAAGTGCAGTATCTGCAAGCTATTATGGTGGTGCTACTTTTTGTTGGATCATTTGCAGGTGTTCTGAAAAAAATAAAGATAAAATAAATCAATATTATTTTGTATTGTTTAAAAAATGTTTTTTTGTTCCTGTGAATCAATTACAAACCTGATTCCCAAAAAATTGGGGCACTGTACAAATTGTGAATAAAAACAGAATGCAATGATGAGGAAGTATTAAATTTCTATATTTTATTCAGAATACAACATAGATGACATCAAATGTTTTAACTGAGCAAATATATAATTTTAAGGGAAAAAATAAGTTGATTTTAATTGATTTCATGGCATCAACACATTTCAAAAAAGTTGGGACATGGTCATGTTTACCACTGTGTGGCATCCTCTCTTTTTTTTATAACAGTCTGCAAACGTCCGGGACTGAGGAGACAAGCTGCTCAAGTTTAGGAATAGTAATGTTGTCCCATTCTTGTCTAATACAGGCTTCTAGTTGCTCAACTGTCTTAGATCTTCTTTGTCGTAACTTCCTCTTTATGATGCGCCAAATGTTTTCTGTGGGTGAAGGATCTGGCCATTTCAGAACCGGATCCTTCTTCTACGCAGCCCTGATGTTGTAATTGATGCAGTTTGTGGTCTGGCATTGTCATGTTAGAATATGCAAGGTCTTCCCCAAAAGAGACGACGTCTGGATGGGAGCATATGTTGTTCTCAAACTTGGATATACCTTTCAACATTGATGGTACCTTTCCAGATGTGTAAGGTGCCCATGCCACTCACACTCATGCAACTCCATACCATCAGAGATGCAGGCTTCTGAACTGAGCGCTCAGAACAACTTGGGTTGTCCTTGTCCTCTTTAGTCCGGATGACGTGGCGTCCGAGTTTTCCAAAAAGAACTTCAAATTTTGATTTGTCTGAACACAGAATAGTTTTCCACTTTGCCACAGTCCATTTTTAAATGAGCCTTGGCTCCAGAGAAAACACCTGTGCTTCTGGATCATGTTTAGATATGACTTCTTTTTTGACCTATAGAGTTTTAGCTGGCAACGATGAATTGAAGTTCATCGACAATGTTTTCTGGAAGCATTCCTGAGCCCATGTTGTGATTTCCATTACAGTAGCATTCACAGGCATCCAGCATGGTTTTCCAGCCTTGACCCTTACGCACAGAGATTGTTACAGTTTCTCTGAATCTTTGGATGATATTATGCACTTTAGATGATGATAACTTCAAACTCTTTGCATTTTTTCTCTCAGAAACTCCTTTCTGATATTGCTCCACTATTTTCGCTGCAGCCTTGGGGGAATGCCCATCTTGACTTCTGAGACACTGCCACTCTGAGAGGCTCTTTTTATACCCAAGCATTTTGCCAATTGACCTAATAAGTTGGAAATTGGTCCTTTAGCTGTTCCTTATATTTACATTTAACTTTTCTGGCCTCATATTGCTACGTGTCCTAACTTTTCTGGAATGTGTAGCTCTCATGAAATCCAAAAAGAGCTAATATCTGGCATGACATTTCAAAATGTCTAATTTTCAACATTTGATATGTTATCTATGCTGTATTCTGAATAAAATATTGAAATTTGAAACTTTCACATCATTGCATTGTTTTTATACACAATTTGTTCAGTGTCCCAACTTTTTTGGAATCGGGTTTATAATTTGCCTAATGTCCAAAAAAAAGATGTCCCTTTTAAACTACTGCTTGTTAGAAGTTCTGATTGGACTCAATGTAGTAGCACTTCAGGAGTTGACACAATATGGACTTTCTATCTGGCTTAGGCTAGCCAGCTACGATGTTCTTATACTCACTGACAGGAATAGCTGTTCTATACATCAAGCAAATAATGGATATGATCGATATTCTAACTGAGCTTGCTAGGCGCTTTGGGTGCCATGGGAGGCCTTATCCGGTGCAGGAGGTTTTTGAAGTTACTGCAAATAAAAAACCCTAATTTCTTCAAAACGGATGATATTTAAACCAAGACACTTTGTCACCAGGTAAAATATGACAAGTACTAATCTTGTCCTAACTCAATTTTATGCAGTTACTGCGTTTTGTCTTTGTATAATCTTATGTATTCCAGAAGCAAGGCAGACTGGTTATTCAATGCTACGCTGTGTTGACTGTCTCTGGGTCCCATATTGATGGTCAATAAATTTCTCCTGCCTAAGACATCCAAAACATCTCAAGCCTGTCTTTTTATCTTGTGAGACTCCACTCAACTCTAAAGGGCAACTTAAGTATTCTCCAACAGTCATATCAATACACTCATGCTCAATTCACACATCAACAGTCGTAACATCAGCGCAGATATTTAAATTTCCATTTTGTCCGTCATTGTATCTACTGCATCCAGAGTTTTTTAAAAAACATTTATATGTGAACAAAAGGAATAGAAAATGTGTAGCCAAAGCCAGGGTACCTGCTAGGACAGGACATTATATCAGGATTTAAGATATATCAATATATTTTTTGCAAGATATGGGATGAGCCATTTACATTTACATTTAGTCATTTAGCTGACGCTTTTATCTAAAGCGACTTACATTAAGGTTCCATTCACCAGATTTACAGCTGGAACACCACTGGAGGAAAGGGGTGTTAAGTGTCTTGCCCAAGGACACGACAGTATGAACTGTGGGGAGAGCGGAATCAAACCACCTACCTTCCGGGTGAAGGACGACCGCTCTACCACTGAGCCTATATCATAATATCAATATTAATACGCCCTCAATAGAGCCGCCGCGCTAATTTGTCTTCCCATCTCCAACTCACTCTTCCCTCTGAGCAGCAGCAGCAGCTCAGTTCTTCATCTGTAAACTACTCAAGCATCTGAAACAGTTATTACTGTTTATTTCAAGACTCAAGACTGTAAAATAATGAGGCTTAGGGACAGAATATATGCCTAATGTATAAATCTA
Source organism: Perccottus glenii (assembly GCA_024416835.2). NCBI lineage: Eukaryota > Metazoa > Chordata > Actinopteri > Gobiiformes > Odontobutidae > Perccottus > Perccottus glenii. The sequence continues at coordinate 26,772,659 of CM044563.2, forward strand.
AAGTGTATGATTAGTCCAGGCTGAGAATTTAGTGAACAGGTAAAAAATCTCTCACACCAAGTCTCTACAAGATCTTGAACAAATAGATAACACTGCAGATGTTTGATGTAATGAAAGCTAAAACATTGGTTAAGAGCATACTTTTATATACATACTTATTTGGAGGGCTTTTTCTGGACACATCTAACACAACCTGACAGAAGTTTCTCAGAATCATATTGACCACCTGAAAGAGAAGAGTCCAGTTAAAGAGTACACTGGGTTAAAAACTGGAATAAAATTCAACTGTTTCATGGATAATCAATCAATTTTCTAATAGATTCCTACTTGGACATGGAGCTCAGAAGACAGTGGGCTGTCTGTGTTGAGCACAATTACTGTCTGAGTGTTCAGCTCATTGGCCTGAGCTGGAAAGATGACGCCCAGTGTGTGGGAGATCCTGGACAGCTGTGCTGACATGTCTGAGGACAATATTATAGCCATAGAAATTCACATTTATTTCTATAATTGCATATATTAAATTCAGCATTTTAGTTTAAATAGTTAGAACTCATCAATTTTCCATTGATAACAAAAGTTTTGTCTTCTATTGGCTCTAAGATTTTCCATGATGTACCTTTGAGTACATTTGAAATAATTTAAAGTAACACTGCGTAACTTTTAGTTAATAGCATTGAGCAATTTTAAATTCCAAAAATATACATTCTTGTATTGATTTAATTGTTCATAGACAGGTGATTGGTGGAATTATGCCTATTTAACTGACACAGTACCCTCAAAATGACAGAAAATTTTGATATAAATGACGTATAATTCTTGCTCGCCTGAGAGACACGCTCGGCAGCTAAAACAGAAGGAGCAGAAATAGGCTGATACACTAGACCCTCGCAGAGCGTTTCCTCTCAAAAACAAACAACACAGTCTGTAGAGCAGGGGTCTCCAATCTTTTTTCTTTCGAGAGCTACTTTACCTAAATCAAGAGAGCAGGGAGCTACTTGTGTTTTGTAGCATTTATTTTCATAGTTTATTTTAGCCGTCGTATTGCCTGAAGATTTAGCTGAAGGTTAGAAAAAATACTGGTGTTCATAAATCACATTTTGCATTATAATAACAACAAATTCTATTTACTTTACCTACATATGCAAATAGGATGTTTGTAACATGATTCAAAACAGAGGCAAAACAATGTGATGGGTTTTTAGGGCAATAGCCCCCGATTTGGCCCCATACCATTGGAGTTGCACATGCAGTGCATGTAGTTTTGTTAAAACAGGGTTTTATAAACAATGTTTGGCATTGATTCTTTCTGATTTAAAGCCTCTGAGTCTGGGATTTTGGGGCCAGTTAAATCAAAATATTTTACTCAGAATTTTCTGACAGCTAAGGATCATCTTAAATGCACTAGAATTCAGGGAATTATGCGTTTTTATGCGGATTTTTCTGGGGGAGGACCCCCCCCATCTTGAGTATTCCACATCTGACTATATGCCCAAAATTGCCTTAACATGTTTTTGGTGACTTTTGCCTGCTTGGCTAATGAGGTGCTCAGCTCACCTTAAAATCTGTCCTCAAACACCATACGAATGAAAACAGCCAACTGGGCCGTGTCGCTGGAGTCCACAAATTTGTCACATTGCAGAGAAAAATTTGCACCTCTTTATGTGCAAATCCAGCGGTTCAGATATGGCAGACAAAATTTCTGACTTACATTTATGATCCCCAAATAACGTTTCAGCCACCGCTGTAATAGCCTCCTTTACACTCTTGCTGTCGGTAAAGGGCTTTTTGTGCTTTGTTAGAATGTACCTTAACTGATGCCAACAAATTTGCCCTTTTTGAAGGTCTGGTAAAGAATGACTGCTGGCGCTGAAGCGTTGTTTTTAGCTCTTTTATCTTCTCATTCACTCTTCATTAAAATTGTATGTTTTAATCTTTTTTGTGGCGCTCATGGTTGCTGCAGAGCCCCTGTTGGTGTCACATCAAGCTTGACTGGAACGCAGCGCAGAAGGTAACTGTTTGATAGACAGCTAATTGACAAATAATAATTTTGAACACATGATAAATTTTTGATTCGGTTTATGCTATCTGAAAATTATTGTTTTACTATGCAGTAAAAGCCGAAAAGCCCGGCTGTAACCACCATTTTATTGCCCTGTCATAACGACAATATCGGTGAATAGGGGACCAATCGGCAAATTACATTCATGTTTATTTACAATCTATAGGATAAACGCGTGTAAGATTAATTACAGTGACAAATCAAATTGGTCAAAAATGCCTGCTAAAATTAGGTAGGATTCTGAAATCCCTTTGCAAGCTACTCAGAGAGGCCCTGCGAGCTACCGGTAGCTCGCAAGCTATAGTTTGGTAGAAATAGCCACTAGGGATCTGCGCCCCTAGTGGCTAAAGGTTACATAGTGTCTCTTTAAAAGCACATACTTGCATCATTATGTATTTGAGCATTTTACTAGTAATAGTTTTGTAATAGTCTGAAAATGAAATATTCATTAAATACTCTTCACTCATTGCTCTTAGACTACAGATGGCACAAATAGGTCGGTAAATGCTGTGCATAGATGATAGCCTACCTGCTTCATTACCAGTAATAGCCAGCTCTCTGAACTCCTGCAGCTGAACTCTCAAAACATCTATCTACAGGACTGGCAGAAGTATCCACTGCATTTTCTGCCAACACAAATATTTGTGAGGTTATTGAGCAAATGCACAAGCCTATTATGCATCTTGATGAACATTTGCTTTTTAATCTCACATAAAAAAACACTTACGATCCTGCTGCCTCTGTCTCTGGCAGGACTCAACATACATTGCATATTGTGCAGAAGGGATCTTATCAGCTCTAAAAGCAGAATAAAATAACTCAAGTAAAATCCGGACATCTTGAAAAAAAGGTTGAAGTAAAAGCATCTGGACTCAGTTTTCAAGGTGAAGACATTTCATCTCTAATTCCAAGAGACTTACTCAATTCTGAGACTGGTATGAGAGCTGAGCTTATATCTCTAGAGGGAGGAGTTTCCCCTGAAACCAAACCTGATGGACCAGGCTGTTCTGGTATCATGGTCGTTGGCTCTGAAAGGGAATTGTGACTCCTGATGTGAGAGTTGTTAGCGATACTGCTCCATTTAGTACAACTACATTACTCTGTTTGTGCGAGGGGATCTTGTCTTTAGGGAACAGTTTTTAAGCAGCGTGTTCCCTGGTTTAAAGTGGACTGGAATGTTGTGTTTGTAAAAATCCTTTTAAGTTTTTCAGATAAACCAGACACATAAGTGATAACTACACCCTTCCCTTTTGTCTCTGATTCCTGTCTGTTTGGTTTCTGTGTCCTCTTGGTTTTGTTGAAAGTCCATTTGGGGTATCCACAGTCCCTCAGGGCTTTACGGATGTGTTGTTCTTCTTTCCGTTTACCTTCTGAGGTTGTGGGCACCTCTTGTGCTCTGTGCTGAAGAGTCCTGATGACTCCCAGCTTGTGCTGCAGTGGGTGGTGGGAATCAAACAGTAAATATTGATCTGTGTGTGTTGGGTTCCTATGAACTTCTACTTGGAGAGTCCTGTCCTCACAAATAACCACTGCACAGTCTAAGAAAGCCAGGCGGTTGTCTATGGCATCTTCACGGGTGAACTTGATGTTCTTGTCCACTGCGTTGATGTGTTCTGTGAAGGCTTCTACTTCCTGAGTTCTGATTTTGACCCACGTGTCACCAACATATCTGAATCAGTGATTGGGCGCTGTACCTGAGAAAGAGACCAGAGCTCTGTTCTCCACTTCCTCCATGTACAGGTTAGCCACAATCTGGGAGACAGGTGACCCCATGGTACAGCCGTGTTTTGTCTGTAGAAGTTACCTCTGAACTGGAAATAAGTAGTGTTCAAACATATCTCCAGTAAACTGCAAATATGGTCCGGGGTGAGGTTTGTCCTGTCCTGTAAAGATGTGTCCTGTAGTCAGGGTTCGAATTACGGGGGAGCTAAGGGGAGCTCGGCTCCCCTGAAAAGGACCTGGGCTCCCCTGAAAGCCTACTTTGAGACATTTAGGGGGAGCTCTAAAACACTGTCCATTTTTTGTGTTGCATATAGATTTTGATTTTCTGTACATTAAGGTTCCTGAAATAAATGATGATATTAAAAATGTGTCAATGTTGTGTGTTTATTTGCTCACTACATTACTATTTCCAAACACTATTTTCCGCTGTGTCTCCTGCTGTGACCAGCCATGCGTGGCGGCGCTGCACTGAAATTACTACGTTTACGTCACTACTTGAACTTCTCACTGAGTTGCAGTGTTGGGAAAGTTCACTTTCTACATGAACTAGTTCAAAGTTCAGTTCACAAATTTTAAAATGAACTAGTTCAGTTCATAGTTCAAACTTCAAAATTTTGAACTAAGTTCACAGTTCCAAAAATGAACTAGTTCATAGTTCTTTTTTTCCATATGTTGCTGCGAGCTATTATTTTTTAAAATTATTGCCACAGCCCATATACAGTAGAATCACAGACAGCAATTATAAGCAGAAAAACGTGCTGCTTGAATGGTCTTTTTTAACGAGGAATTATTAAAAGAAAAACAGGACGGTAATCATTAAGGTGAAAACGTTTTTCAATTTTAATAATTTTCCATTGTCCACATGCTAAAACAGAATATTGGAATCCTGGAAAAATATACCAGGCAGGTTCAACAAACAAGTTTCATGAATAGTAGGCTAAAACCCTCTACTAACAGAAACTGAGGTAGGAACCAGGCTGAGGTAGGAAATTAAGGTTGAACTCTTGTCATAAACATCATAAACTTATTTTAAATGATCATTAGCCTTGCTACATGCTGCTGTCGCCTCCATGCTTTTTTTTTTTTTTTTTGATGACGCGTCACGCATGCGGTGGACGGCGGTGCGACACAGGTGGCTGGTATTGCCAGATTTGGTGTTTTTCCGCTACATATTTAAACCCGTTTACGGTGTGTTTTAGCCGGGTTTTCGCCTGGAAGGCTCTATAGAAACTGCCACCCTATTGAACGAAGTTAACCTGAGAGAGCGTGCCGTTCACAGACACCAGAATGAACGAGGTCACAGTAACGTTCATCAGGCAGTAATACAGCACGTTCAGTTCACGTCACCAAAATATGAACGAGTTCATGAACTATCGTTCAATGAACGCGTTCAGGCACAACACTGCTGAGTTGGTATTTGAATGTTAGCTTAACTTCAAGTTCAAAACATACTTTATTCGTTTTTTGGAACACTCTGTGGATACTAATAAGAATGTCAAAAAGAAAGCAGCCAAACCTCAGTCAATTTGGATTTATAAAACAAACGAAGAGGAGTGATGACAGCGCACCAGCTACAACTAGCTTGCCAGTGATACCGCCGCCGCCGCTAAAAGTTGCTGCTAGTGACAGCACCAGCACCGAGGATAGCGAGACTTTGGCGCCAGGCCTCTGTGGTCACTTCTGATTTAAGGTAAGAATCATGGAATTACTTACTTGATCTGTGCGTTTGTGAGGATTGGCCCTAATCCTATTTAATATTGATGTATTTTTTTTTTATGATTGTTATGTGAGTTACTCTGTTTTTTTATCATGATTTGCATGATGTAAGCCTAAGCGTGGTTGATTCAGAACCGTTGACAGAGCAGTTTACTAAGTAAACAATACCTATTGTTTACTTAGTAAACTGTTTACTATAAAATGCAAGCGTCAGTCAGTGTTGTCAGGGCAAACAGCTCTGACAACACTGACTGACAACACTGACTGACGCAAAATGCCCTAACATGCACCAAAAGCGTTAAAGTCAGTCAGGGAGGATCAGAAAATAGGGCTCCCCCGAAAGCCACTTTGTAATTCGAACTCTGCCTGTAGTAGTCTCTTCCTTACCACCACGAGTGCTTCATTGGTGGGTATGCAGGTGTAGCATATGTATAGACTATGCCAGGGAGAAATTAAATAATAAATCAAGTGTTAGTTATTGGGCTTGATCAAAAGGTTAGGTTACGGCTCTCTGGGAGATGGGAGAACAGCAGTGATGATAATAATGCAGAGACAAAATGGTTTTGGTTTAAATGGCTGGTGCCATGTATTGCATATTAAGTTATAACATACAACAAAGACAAACAAAAACCCCAAGTGATTTTTTACAATTCTGCAGAAAGAAATATTAAGCTTGTTGAACATAAGGTTAGATTGGAACATTAAATGCACTCTCCAATGAACTTCACAATCACTAGACAGATAAAAAGGCTTCCAAAAAAAAAAGGAGACGCCACAGCTCGTGTGACTAACCCAACTGAACTGTGGTTCCAGCTATGAGCCGTCAAATGTCCATTTCATTTGCTAACATGGTCATGATTGGATTGTCCATGAGCAACAAGTTGCGGTGATCACTGTTTTTGGCAAACAAGCTGCAACAGTCTCCTACCAGACCGCAGGAGGTTTGCAGAACAAAGGCCTTGTTGCAGAGATTCTTCGTGGACTTTACCTCGCCATCCTTTCTGTAGCCAACCAGGCATTACTTGGCCAAATCCCTTGTGCTAACCGGGTCAAACCGTAGCCTTCCCTCTCTAGTGTTGGCAGAGGTAGTAAAAAGCTCGAGTGCTGTTGCCGCGCTCCCAGCATCTAACTACTGCGGGACTAACAGGGCTTATATGGCGGGTTCCCACGCACGTGATTGGCTCCGGTGTTCTCGCGAGAGAAAACCGGAAGTGCGCGGTACTTTTACAGACGCCACATTTGTAGTTCTTTTAGTGTTTGACCGTAGTCAGTAATTTAACCTGGGTTACACAGGGAAAGAGTGATATGACATCAAAGGAGACAATAGTCTCATCTGCTTCTAGTTGTAGATGTTTGATTTTGTAAAGTCCTGTGAGTTGATGATATGGTGTTGTGAGTGGCCTACCAAAGGAGCCAAAATGGTGGCCAGGTGTTTGGCTACATTGTAGGTGGCTGAATCTGTGCTGTTTACAATGAGTCGTAGTGGCATTTCTTCTTTGTGTATTTTGGGTAAGCCATAAATACATGGAGTGGTGTTCCCCGGATACAACTTGTAGCTCAGAGGTCGATCAATGACTTGATCCTTCTCCAGCCTGGTGTCACTGAGTAAGCTGTTAATACTGGACTCGTAGTCATCTGTGTTCAGGATCACAATGCATCTTCCTTTGTCTGCTGCAGAATGGTGATGCTGTGGTCCTTCTCCAGTGCTGACAAGGATTTTTTACAACAACAATCCAGTCTACTTTAAACCAGGGAACAATCTGGATCAAAAACTGGTCCATCCTAAAGACAAGATCCCCTCAGATTCATGTTGCCTAGTATTTATAACAGTGTGTTGAAACCTAAAACAAAAGAGTTGCACCCTAGAACAACAAACAGAGAACCTGAATGGAGCGGTGTCACTAACGACTCTCCTGAGCCTTAACAACTCTCATATCAGGAGTCACACTTTCCTTTCCTCTAGAGATATAAGCTCAGCTCTCTTACCAGTCGATCTCAGAATTGATAAAGTCTCTTGGAATTAGAGATGAAACATCCTCACCTTGAAAACTGAGTCCAGATGCTTTTACTTCAACCTTATTTTAAATGCTTATAGTAACACTTTCCCAACTTACTTTTTCAGAGCTTCTATGAAACTCATGCGAGCATCAGGGTTGACAGGAAGCTGTAAATAAAATTAATATTGTGTTGTAGCTGTAACTACTAGAATGTATCTATGAACTAAAACTAAAAACTAAAACTATGACACAAAAGGACAGTGAGAGTACTGACCACTCTTGGTTCTAGCAGAGAAGAGAGGAAACGTGAGAGGAAATATGACCGCCTGAAAATACTATTCCAGAACAAACAGATGTTATTTTTTCATCATATTCAGGTATATGTAGAATTAAGCATCAGGTAAAAGTTTCAGGTCAACCACAAATATTGTACAGAAGTGGGATGGTAAGTTTACCTCGCCTCCATGACCGTGGCAGAGATCCTTCCTGTGCTCTCAAACAGAGACACTGCCTTCTCCACATCCAAGACCACCTGACACAGGGGCTACAGACACACAGCTCAATCGTGCTTTACTTCAACACAAGTCATTTTAACTTACACAACGACTAAACAGTATATAAGCTATATTCTATATATTAGAGCACCCACTCTATTCTGTATGGGTCAGAGAAGATCAGCAAAAAAACACTTCAAAGGACACATCATTTCAAAGTAGCCCTTTTTTAATTGAAATATTAACAGTTTGGTAAAACTTTTTCTTTTTAATACAGTTAGAAACATGTAATTTAATGTAAGTATGAACCACAAGGTGTCACTGTTACCGGTGCTGTTGGTCCATTTCCGGAGATGTCCTCATACAGACCCATGTCCTCCACTGACTCCTGTAGACAGATACAGGCACACTTCAGCACACAGATGAGAACCAGCTGTGACTGGGACACAATTCCGTTTAGGCTACTTTTAGTTAAGTGCCTTTTAGTTTTAAAATGGTACATAAAAGCAAACTTATAGTGCTTATAGTAATGGGCGATATGAACGATATGCGATATAAATGATAAAAAATTGGCATACGATAGAGATTTTAATTCTATTGCACTACCGCGATAATACATGTTGATGACGCAATTTCCCCGCAAAATTTACAGCCACGAGCTGCAGCTTGAAACATGGCTGAAAGCGAAACGGAGGAGCTGGTGAAAAAGACGCAACATCCATTATTTGGACGTAATTCGGATTTAAGCCGTCTGACGTGCAGCAGCAAATTATACTCTGTAGAGTGTGTGGGGCAGCAGTTCCGGCTAAGAGAGGTAACACGACTAATCTGTTGTACTACCTCAAAACGAAACATGTTACTGAATACCAGCTTTGCCAGCTCCGTGAAGACTTCACGGAGCTAGCATAGCCAGGCAATGCAGCCAAAGAGCGAGCGAGCGAGCGAGAGAGAGAGAGAGCGCGAGAGCGAGCGCGAGAGATTATAGATTAAATTAACATATAAAATCTTACACGTTTGTCAACAGAAAAAAGTGTGAAAGATCCCCGAATTGACCGTGCTGTTGCTTTATGCAAGAAGATTGTGAGTTCCTTTTCAGGAATACAGGAATAACATTAAAAAATACATTTAGCAGTTTGGCTTTCCTTAGGATCTATGTAACCTGTTCTGAAATGATTCTATTATAATTTATATATCGCAATATATATCGCAAGAGGCTGCAATGAATATCGCAATATGGATTTTTGGCCATATCGCCCATCCCTAAGTGCTTATATATTTATAGTGCTTCAAACATTGTTTTCTTTGTTCCATTGCTTTCAAGGCCTTTTTGTTCCTGGGGAGCACCTGATCACCATTGTTCTTAACTCAGCATGACCCAGAGCAGCACTTAAGCTGCTTTTGTTTTAAAATTCTGAATCTGTTCTGTAGTATGGATTGACAAAAATAGTCTTTTGAATTCAACATGTTTGTGGTCTGTTATTCCTAGCAAATAATACCAAATTATGTAACTTGATTTTCAATCTTATCACTTCATATTGTCACAGTTTCTAAAACACTAATGCAGAGGGTGATTGTTTGGATTTTTTTCATTCTATATACCACCATTTCAAAATTAGGCATTATTGTGGAAATGGCCAAATAAAGACAAAGTCACATGTCAGAGATTCACACCCTTTCCACAGAACATGTTTACCTTGAGGTCAGCCAGCCTGGTCTTGGCCAAGGATATGTACTCCATCAGCAGACTGTGGTGCTTTATAGGAACATATGGAGGATGGAGGATGTGAACCTGGACAGTGAACATGACAGTGAGCCTTTAGAACAAAACACCTCAGCTACTAGAACATAAAGTATAGAAGATCAAATGAATGTCACCTTGAGGTACTGAGGTGGTTCAAAGGGCACAAGGTCAGAAAGAAACTTCAGGAGAAATACCAAAGCTTTCTTACTTCCTGCATGATGGCTACTTCCACCACCAAAAGAATTCTGAAATAAAAATAAGTTATTGTTACTATCAGTGAGTTAAAAAAAAATCCTTTGGCCGTGTCATGTGTCACATGATTAGCATGGCCAGCCATCTTAATTCTTTTTAAATTTTTTATTTTTTCACATTAATTTTATTGAAATTTTTTGCCATATAGTATAATGAAACATAAAATTAGACAAAAGAAAACAAAAATAAGTGCTCCCACCCTCCAAACCTCCTACCACCTCCAGAAGGCTCTTTGCACCACTTTTAAAGCCTGCAATGGGTTGGGAATGCCAGCAAAATGAGCCCCATGGCATCTCCAAACTGGATCTCCTCCAATCTCCGACAGGACATGATGTCCTACAGCCACTGTGAGAGAGACGATGGGGCAATATCCTTCCACCTACGCAGAACCGACGCGCCAGGAGGGAGGCAAAAGCAATTGAGAGTCTGCTTGTAATGGCCTGGTGAGTCTGACCCAAACAAGGCCACTAGGGGGTTTGATGTTAGTTTTATGAGCTATCACATTAAAGACCCCCCTCCAATAACTACAGTTAAATACAGCACAGTGGCGCAGCGTTTAGAAAAGCAAAGGTTCGACTCCTGGGCTGGACAGGGCCTTTGATTGGGAGTTTGCATGTTCTCGCTGTACTCCGGTGGTACTCCAGTTTCCCCTACCAACACCAAAACATGCTGGGCCCACCCTGGTGCTGCTGCCGACAATTAATTTTTAATAAAGGGGTAATACATTTTAAAAAATGTGTGCGAGAGAGGCCTTGGTGGAGTTACATTAGTACATTAAGTGCAGGGTACATAGTGGACTGTTTGGCTTTCCAGCTGTGAGTCCTGTATCTATTGATGTTAGTCTCTTCTTGGTTATTGCAAACTGACATAGTGATATATATCAATAAAGATTGACTGATTATATACAATGAGCTGGTCTGGTCTTTGTTAATTTGATTTTTAATTGATTTAATTTGATTTTTTCTGAAGCCACATTATAACTGTTAACAATTTGTCCAATGGGAGTTAAATTGAGACCCATTTTGTCTGGAGAAGTGAATGGGTCTGGCTGGCCATGTTGTGACTTTGTGTGAAGAGTGGTCTAATGCTGCCTTCATGTGTTCCTTCAATGGCCCAAGCTTATTTTCTTCAGTTCAAATGCTCTAAATTAAATCTGAATATGTACTTTGCTGTTCAGAGACAGGCTCAATAATTGGTTATTGAGCCTGTGAGTGCGGTCAGGTTTCTTATTAAGGCAGGACGCTAATACATTGTCAAATATAGCTTATATTTAGCTAGCTATATATAAACTCTAAAAACTAATTTATGTATAGCTTTAGCTAATTTACCTAAATTTCAAATACCTTGGTCTAGGTCTAGGTCACTCTTTAATTTTTTTAATGACAATTTTAAAATTTGAATAACGCTTTCCAAGGACCACACAAAGGCAGCATAGAATAATGTATTTAATTTTTAAAAGTTAACCTTGAACCAGTCACTATAGGAGGGGAAGATACCAGGTCCCTCTAACGCTCCCTGGCGCGCCAATAAAAAGGCAGTTATGACACACTCAACATCATAACTTTCAAAAGCAGTACTCAGTAGACTGCTCAGGAGCTCTAAAAGAGACAAAAACAAAACAGACATAAATACATTGAAAACTGATACTATTCACTCAATTGCATGATTCTTTCTAAAGCCACAGTTGTGCTCATAAATTTAAAAATTCCTTGCAGAATTTGTGATTTTTTTGGGCCTTTTTTCAGAGAATATGAATGATAACACAAAAACCTTTCTTTCACTCATAGTTAGTGGTTAGTGGTAATTGTGAAACTATTGTTTTTACTCTTTTTTAAATCACAATGACAACAGAAACTACCCAAAATGACTTTGATCAAAATACTAATAATAACACTGTGTTTTGCCACCTTTAACATTACTGACAGCTTGAAGTCTTGTGGTAGTTGTGGATGAGGCATTCTTTTCCACACTTAAATTCTTGTGCTGTCTTGCATGAACTGCACATTTAAGACCTCCCCAGAATGGCTCAATGATATTGAGGTCAGGAGACTGAGATGGCCAGTCCAGAACCTTCACTTTAAGCTGCTGTAGCCAATGGATGGTCAATTTGGCCTTGTGCTTTGGATTGTTGTCATGATGGAACGATGATTACATGCTGCATTCATATGTTCCTGTGCCTTTGTAGCTCACACATCCCTAAAACATCAGTGATCCACCTCCATGTTTCACAGTAGGAATGGTGTATCTTTCATCATAGGCCTTGTTGACTTCTCTCCAAATGTTTATGGTTGTGGCCAAAAAGTTCAATTTTGGTCTCATCAATCCAAATGACTTTGTTCCAGAAGTTTTGAGGCTTGTCTCTGTGCTGTTTGGCGTATTGTAAGTGGGATGCTTTGTGGCATGTGTGAAATAATGGCTTTCTCAACCATCCAGACCATTTTTCTTCAAGTGTCTTATTATAGTGCTGTAGCAGATCAGTCTTCTGTTCCACACTTATCACTTCCAGACGACCCCAGCAAGCAGGAGTTTGGACTAACACCGTGATCTTTCCCACAAGAGATTAAACGTGCCCTTTTTAAATACTCACAGATGTTTCTTGCTTGGATATGACCGAACGAGTGGGGCGGCAGTAGCTCAGTGGTAGAGCGGCCGTCCTTCAACCGGAAGGTAGTAGGTTCGATTCCCGCTCTCCCCACAGTTCATACTGTCGTTGTGTCCTTGGGCAAGACACTTAACCCACCTTGCCTCGTATGAATGTGTAAGAATGTTGAAGGTGTTGGTCGGAGAGTCCGTAGGCGCGGAATGGCTGCCACGTCTCTGTCAGTCTGCCCCAGGGCAGCTGTGGTTACAGATGTAGCTTACTACCACCAGTGTGTGACTGTGGAGTGAATGAATAATTGATATGTAAAGCGTCCTTGAGCTCTGGAAAGGCGCTATATAAATATAACAATTATTATTTATTATTACGAGTCTTCAGGACTTATAATTAACGATTCTGTTTGTTTTCATAAAAAGACAGAGCCCGGAGAAATCTGACACCCAGGTCACAAAAGGACTCAGGACCAGGACAGAATGGCACCATAACCGTAAAGTCTGGTTGATAAAGTGTGTATTCAGCTTTAACAGAAAACATTTTCTTTCTAGGAACCAGGCCAGGAATGCTTTGATCATAGCCTTTGAGAATGATCAAACACTACCCCTGGTGGTCAAATGGACAAATGGTTCTAACTTCGCTAAAAGACAGTTGGGTGTTAATTTGAATAAAAGAAAGATATTGTGTTAATGTACTAACAATTATACTGTTCGTTTCCTGGACGCGGAGTTTTACAAGCTAAATAATTCCTTATCCCATTTCTACAAGTTTACGTTTTATTTTTAATAAAATGTAATGAACATGTTTTCATAATAAGTCTGACAGATGCATTGTTTTTGTATAATCCTACAAGTACGAATGTTTTTGTGTGTTTTATGAAAACCAAGGAAAATATGGTGAAACAAAAGAATGTTTTAAAACTTCGTGTAAACATTTAAACTTTAGTTTAAACTTCATTCACAAAGCGACTCCCCTTTGTCCGGACGGACAAGCCCCAGCCCAAAAGGTGATAAAGCTGGCTGCTGGCCAAGAACACACCCTCTTCGCTCTTTGCCTTCTCTGCCTCTTCAAGGGCCGGTCAGGACCGTCCTGTTAATGCAACCATTACTAGCTTCGGACCTCGTGTAAACGAGTAAACTTTCTTTGTACTTTAAAGCCAGCAAGTTTAGCTTGTTACGCTAAAGTTTTCCTTCTTTCTAATCAGCTGGTCAAACTAGTTTCGTCTCTTCGGCCACAGACGGAATTAACATTTTATTTTGAAACCATTTTTGCCTGCTGAAACCAGTTAACTTGACCAAACCTAGCTTTCTCAAAGCAAGTTTTAACCCAGAAGAACAGCCGCTAAGACCTCCTTCAGTGGACCTTGCAACGACTTTGAAAGACTTAATTTTTACACAGAACTGATGCTGAAGGCCTGGCTAGTTCGGACAGTAACATGACGCTTCTCCCCACGGGCGCCCGGGGGCCCTTTTTTGGAGAGTGTACACAGTGGCCATCTTGGAGGCTACACGAGTCATCAGCCAGCGACAGGGCTCTGAAGGACCCTTTGGACCTCTTGTCGCTAAGATCTGGTACCAATCACGACCCCCAGGGTGAGTCTAAACGTGACACATAAATTTGGCGTCATACCTGTACTGTACAAAACATAAGAGACTTGGCCCCAGAAGCCGTCATCTAAATTCCAGTTAAAAGCTCTGTAAAAGCCCCTCGGTAATAACAGAGTCCAATAATCAATACTTCCTTTGTTTCACAAACCCTCTGAAAGCAAATGTTTATCCCTGTGTTTACCCCTGTGTTTGTCTCTTGTTGTGTCAATCCTTTCCATGTTCCCATCATTTTATTCACCATTATTCATTTGTGTATTTTTTTTATAAAATCCCATAAAATACATTAATGTTTCTCTGTTTATATTAAGAAATGTTCGAAAACCAGAAGAATTCTCTACCTTTCAGATTATTGAGACTAGATTAAACAGTTTCTCTGGACCTGTCCAAAACCAGAGTGGTGCCCCCTTGTAGCACAAATACACATGTATTTACGTGCCAATTTTGCTAAGAACGGATAGCGTGTTTCATTGTCTCGCCACCATGCTAGTGGATCTGCCGTAGAGTCAATTGGTTGTTCTTGGAGATAGCGGGTTAACTCTGTGTCAGCGCGCGCTCTGATCGGTAAAGGGGCAGAGATTTCAGACCTCCGTTTATTAAGGAGATCTCCGAGATTGTGCACAGACCTCATCTCCAGCAGCAGCAGCCTCCGAAGCACCACTAACTCCGCCTCCGTTTCCCTCGTCAGCTGATACAATTTCCCCCCGAAGTGCATCTTTTGTCTCCCCCAATCCATTCCCCCCATTGCCTCTGTATCGTGGGTCAAGGAAAGATGACTTTGCCAAAAGCTCCTGAGTGGCTGGCACTGTATTTGTGCTAATGTATGAGGCATAGGCCTGCGCTGAGTTTCATTTACGATGAGATGCGCTCTAGTTCACAGTGCAGTGCAAGTGAACGCGGCGCGCTGGCGCTTCCATGTCACGGTTATCATTGTCTGCTATATTTGCTTTTTATTCATTAAAATACATGCAATTGGTTGATGAAACATTTATTAAAATTAAGATAAAATTTGTACAAAACAGAATTCGTTTTTAAGAAAGGTTTTCTACAAAGCAAAATTTAATGAAGTGGTAAATATAAAAAATATTTTAATGACACGGTTTTGGCGGTTATAGAGTTCTAATGACGGTGTTCAACTATAACCGCCGATCACACGGTTATATACTAACTGTCA
Organism: Perccottus glenii; assembly: GCA_024416835.2. Lineage (NCBI taxonomy): Eukaryota > Metazoa > Chordata > Actinopteri > Gobiiformes > Odontobutidae > Perccottus > Perccottus glenii. The sequence goes on from CM044563.2 coordinate 26,788,011, forward strand.
CACCCCTAGTTTATGAACATAGTTCTACACTACAGTGCTATTTTGAAACAACCACACCACTTTTTTCCAGAGAGTCCTGTATTTCATCTGAAGTTTGTGGGTTTGTTTGTGGGTTCTTCCTGGCAGTTGTGGCTGAAATCTTTGTTGGTCTACCTGTCCTTGGTTTGATTTCAACAAAATCCCTAATTTTCCACTTCTTTATTACAGTTTGAACACTGCTGATTGGCATTCTCAATTCCTTGGATATATGTTTATATCCCTTTCCTGTTTTATACAGTTCAATTACCTTTTCCTGCAGATCCTTCTTTTGCTTTCCCATGACTCAGACAGAAACGTCAGTGCAGCACTAGATGAAAGATGTAAGGGTCTGTCAGGAGCCCAGAAACTCACTGACCTTTTATACATCCGTAGATCACAGGTGAGGATTGTTACCTTTAGTAGCCATTCAAACTTGTTTGTGTAAACTTGTGTGCACGTTTACACAACAAAATCACCAAGACATCTTTTGAACTTTAGATCAGGGTTATTCGGGTTGTTTCTGTTGTCATTATGGTTTAAAAGAGTAAACACAAATACAAAATGGAAGGGGAATGTAAATTATTGATCTGGCCATTGCACTCTCCAAAATTCAGGGGGTTTTGGGTCAAAATTTTGGGTCATAAAATACCAAATGAACCACAGACTCTGTATTTGGGCTTGTTAAGTAAAGATGTTATTAGAGGGGAAGACATTTTCATATTCAAAGCGATGCTGATAACAAGTAAGAAAGTTATAATGAGGAATTGGTTGTAAAGTGAACCTTTGAGACTGGACCAATGGAGGAATATTATGGAGGAAATCTTTGTAATGGAAAAAATGACCCATGACCTGAGACTGGAAGCACATAAATGTAAACTACGATGGAGGAAATGGACCTGTTATGTAACCCACTCAAATGTATGAAACAAATGGGAGATCTGTATCTGTAGTACCCTACCTGTTGTTATTTTGTTCACTGTGAAAATGAAAATGCAAAGAGTAAACACAGTTTGACAATAAATGGCATCACCCAACCACTAACTATGAGTGGAAAAAAAGGTTTTTGTGTTATTATTCATATTCTAAAATGGCCAAATAATCAAAATTTTGATTATAAGCACAACTGTATAAATCATTTCAGCTCATTTGTGACTCACCTGTGAGGCTGGCCTGAACAGAGGAATTGTAAACCAGCAGAGTGGACAGAAAGCACAGCACGTGTTGCCAGTTTACCTCATCGGTGGCCAAAACCTGCTGCAGATGATGTAACAGCTGCTCCACACTGAAGACCACGGCCAGCTTTACAAAAACACAAATATTAGCACAACACTATACTATCTACATTGCACTGTAAACAAACAGCTGCAGGTCCATCCTGACACTTATGAATAATAACAAATTTCTAAAAAGAAACACCCACAGCCCTGACAGTATTATTAGCAGGTCACAGCAGGTCATCCTATAAATATCTGGGAACCATAATTGACTCGGCTTTAAATTTTTAATATTCTGTGAAGCTATCTGTAAAAAGGGGCATCAACGTTTGGACTGTGGAAACTGGCTGTTTTTATTGACCATACTATTTATCTAACTTTTAGTTGATTATATCCTTTTTTAGTGTTGTGTTTTGGTTTCTTTTAAAAACAAAAACTCTCTTAATCAGATTGTAAAATGGGCTAGCAAGCTAATTGTAGACACACAAATTGAAGGATCTGTACACAAAGAAGTTAAAGTGTCTAAGCAGCTCCATCATAAATCCTTTAAAACAGACAGTTTCAGTTCCTTCTTTCTGGTCAGACAATCTCATCCATGGATGGACATGTGGACTGCTTGGGCAAACTTCCATAAATCCTCCAGCACCCTGGAGAGGGTATAGAGCTGGTCCAGTGTTCCACGCCAGGGACGAAAACCGCATTGTTCCTCCTGAATCCGAGGTTCGACTATCAGCTACATTCTCCTCTCCAGTACCCTGGCTATATGAAAATAACCCAACTCGGTACACTCCATTTCAATAATGGATTGATTGATTACCTGTATTCTTTTAAGTATTTTTATTTATTTGTATGTTTGTGTGGCTGTTAATGTCAATACTGCAAACCAAATTCACCCACAGGTATGAATTAACCCTCATTTTAAATAATTAATTTTGCATTTTTTTGTTTCACAACTGTTTTTTGTTGATAACTTTGGCGGTGTTAATGCAAATAATAAAGACAATTATTTCAGCGGGTGTGTATTTTGGGGTTGAATTAAAAAAAAATCAGGAATTATTGTGGCATTTTTGTGCCATTGACTCCCATTAAAAATAGTTTTTTTTTAAATACACTGCCATAGCTGGATAAATTTATTTGTTTCATTTTGTCTCAATTTTTTTATGGCTTCATGATAGTGAGGGACTGGAATTTTATTTTCAATTTTGTGTTCCACCAGATGGTGCCATTTTGCCATATATGAAAGATAGAGTTCAAAATGGGCCAAAGGCTCCGTTGATAGGTGTGTACTATATTATTGTTCCTTTAGGCCCATTTAAATAAATACTAAGAATTAAAATGATTTGGGTGTATATCCAACCCAAGGTCCTTATAAAAATTTACTCTATATCTATCGGAAAATGATATCCTGGAGCCGTTTTAGTCTGCATTTAGGGCCTCTTATTCCACTGAAACGGCTTTAGTTAAAGTAACTAATGATCTCCTCCTTCAGATGGAGATGGAGAACTCATCTACTGTTACTGGCAGAGTTCATAGATTTGATACGATAGATCAAATGGCCCGGGGTATCTCCAGATTCTGCAATTTTGCTGTATTTCTCTTGCTCATCTCGGATCTGTTTGTGCAGAACAGCTGTGCCTTAACATCGTACACCCGATGTGAGCTTCTGGACATTGGTTTGCAAATTCCATACAGTTTTTTTAACAACCTTCAACTCCCTCCTGAGATTGCCAGAACACCCAAGGCAATTCACTCTAACCGGCCGGGCGGCAGTGCTCGCAGGTGACGTCGAGATCGTAAACAAAGGCGGGGGAAGTGCGGAGGACTAAGAGCTAAGCTAAAGCTAACACCCAACAGGCTCTCTTTACCCAGCATTTTCCTCGCCAATGTAAGATCACTGGTGAACAAAATGGAGGAGATTCGACTCAGCATCACTTACAGCAAGAGACTTTTGAACTGTAATGTTTTTATCTTTACTGAAACATGGCTACACAGCGGCATACCGGACAATACTATCAAGCTAGCGGGACGCCACACACTCTGGGCGGATAGAACACATAGATGGCTCTGGTAAGACCAGAGGTGGTGGATTGTGCATTTACATTTATAAAGCTTGGTGCACGAAATCTGTTATTGTCAGGAGTCATAGCTCGATCAGCCAACCTTGAGTTTCTCATGGTTAGATGTAGACCGTTTTATCTACCGCAGGAGTTCACTTCAAACATTATAACGGCAGCTTATATTTCCCCGGATGCTGATGCCAAACTTGCTATGAAAGAACTTCACCAAGCCATTAGTACACAACAGATCGATCACCCGGAAGCTGTGTTTATTGTTGCGGGTGATTTTAATCACTCAAACCTAAAGGCAGTGCTTCAAAAATTTTACCAGCATGTTTCCTGTCACACCAGAGGAAACAAAAACCTTAGACCATGGTTGGAGCTTACATTGCAACCCCCCTCCCCCACATAAGACAGTCAGATCACCTTTCTTTGTTCCCCACCCCCTCATCTGTCGTGTGAAGCCATCAGTAAGGACCTTAAAAGTGTGGCCTGCGGGGGCAGACTCACACTCCAGGAAAGGTTTCTACACACTGACTGGAATACATTTGCTTCTCAGTGGCTCTCACACTGACATCGACCGATATACCTCCTCTGTATTGGATTACATCCACTCCACCATAGACAATGTCATAATTTAGAAGAAGATCACCACATACCCAAATCAGAAGCCATGGATAAACAAGGAGGTGCGCCTCCTGTTGAAGGCACGCAAATACTGCCTTCAGATCAGTCAAAGTCAAATTTATTTATATAGCACATTTACAGATGGCTGAGCCACACCAAAGTGCTTCACAATAAAATGCTAAGTGCAATAAACAAAGGAAGACAAAGAAGAAATAGTAATCATAATATATAAAAATAAATAAAATGAAGAAGGGCAACAATACAAATAACTACAGGAGTTAAAATAATGTAAGCCTTTCTCTAGCCTTTGACACTAATCAAAGGCTAGAGAAAAGAGGTGAGTCTTCAAGAGAGACTTAAAAATGTTTAGAGACTGGGCTGCACGGATGTGGAGGGGGAGGCAGTTCCAGAGTCTGGGGGCTGCTACTGCAAAGGCTCTGTCCCCCTTGGTTTTTAGCCTGGACCTGGGCACTTCCAACAGCAGTAGGTCAGCTGACCGTAGTGCTCTGGAGGGGATGTGGTGGTGGAGAAGCTCAGACAGGTATGTGGGGGCCACACCATGGAGGGATTTAAAGACTATAAGTAGCAGTTTAAAATCAACGCGGTAGCGGATGGGAAGCCAGTGTAGCGATGCGAGGACCGGGGTGATATGTTCTCGCTTTTTTGTACAAGTGAGGAGTCGAGCGGCTGAGTTCTGAACCAACTGCAGGCGGCGAAGCTGGGAAAGGTCAATGCCAGTGTATAGCGCATTGCAATAGTCCAGTTGAGAGGAAATGAAAGCATGGATAACTCTCTCTAGATCACTCTGGGGCAGGTAGGCTTTGGCCTTAGCTATATTTCTCAGGTGAAAAAAGCTTTTCCTGACTACTGCACTGACCTGCTGCTCAAACTTGAAGGCACTATCAAAGATTACCCCCAGATTTCTGACAGAGGGCCTGACGTTAGAGGCGAGAGGGCCCAGGATGGAAAAGGCCGGGGAAGTTTTGCCAAAAATAATTATTTCAGTCTTACCCGGATTGAGGTTGAGGAAGTTTGAACCCATCCATGCCTTTATGTCAGACAGACAGTCAAGCAAAGAATGGATTGCAGCCTGTCCATCAGCCTTTAGGGGGAGATACAGCTGGACATTGTCAGCATAGCAGTGGAAGGAGATGTTGTGTTTATCCAAATGGCATAGTAAGTAGTTTTTTAGAGTGTGGGACCACTCATAAGGCACAGCACACAGCCATCACTTTTATTACTATCGCTGCTATGATTAGCGCATTTGCGCTGACTATGTTTACCCCTGCCTCTCCCTCCTCTACTGGGTTAAGTGACAGGATGAACAACACGTATTTCTCCCACACGGCTGTCACTGGAAGCTGCATTATTCCCAACCCCCGTCACTACCGCGGCCACGGCAAGGGCTTCTATCACCTGTGCTAAAGGTAAAGCAGCAGCAGGTACTACGCGCATACGGCTTCCCTTCCCAACTTCCCCGTCACTACCGCGGCCAGAACGACTAGTTTCCTTTCCGTTTCTTTCATTGATTTTGGGCAAAGTGTGGGAAAAACGGAGTGTGCTTTATGTTTGTTGAGAGAGGCACCAGCAGCGCCGCCGCTGTCTAAGTCACAGTCTCACTCTCGCTCATTCTCCCTTTCACTCGGCTGAAAAGACTCTAAAGGCAGATGTTCTCCTTCAGAATCAGAGTCAGCCATTACTAATGCCAAAGCTTCATCACAGGTGTATTTTTTATTTGTCATTTTTTTCCAGCTAGCGTGTAGAGAATGAGGCTTCTACTGAGCCGGTTCTGACACGCTCACTGACGCGTCGACGCATTTTACGCACGTCAACGTATTTTCGTAGTCAACGTAGTCGACAACGTCATTGCAGCACTAGTTGTGCACTTGTTCAAAAGGCCTCTCAGATTGTCATACATTCAGAAACCAATAGTGCAAGCAAAAAAAAAGAAAACTCTTGTATTTTCAAGTAAAATCCAAAGCTCAGCTGGTATCGATACTTTGGGAAATAAGTATCGTATCGTTTGAGATATTTCAGTATCGATATTCATCGAAATATTGATATTTTTGACAACACTAATAAGGAGGTTCGCTGATTTACTTGTTTTTATATTCTGGCACATTCTGATCTGTTCTCAGGGTCGGCCTTTTATTGTTACTTACTTATTTATTTTTTATCATATGTATGTTTTAGCTGATGCTGCTGCTGTGGCACTGCGCCTAAGAGAAATTTCCCTTTGGGACAATAAAGTATAGTTGATTGATTGATTGATTGATTGATTGAAGAGTTCAGCGCAGAATACTCAGAGAGGTAAAAAGTGTCTGCTAAAGACTTTTAGAAATCACTGGCACAGTCCAATATCTCTGTGCAAATATGGAGGAAGCCACTGCTGTCTAAAAAAACATTGATATGTTTTTTTGATGATATATGCACGTTTAATGTTCGCAAAAAAGCACTTGGACATTCCACAGAACTTCTGGCAAAAATATTTTGTGGACTGATAAAATGAAAGTTGAACTGTTTGGGAGAAACACACAACATCATGTGTTGAGGAAAAACGGAACAGCTCACTAACATCAAAACCTCATCCCCACCGTGAAGCATGGTTAAGGGAGCATTATGGTTTGGGGCTGTTTTGCTGCCTCAGAGCCTGGACAACTTGCAATCATTAATGGAAAAATAAATTCAAAAGTTTATCAGGATGTTTTGCAGGAAAAGCTGAGGCCGTCTGTCAGACAGTTGAAGCTAAAAAGAGGATGGATGCTGCAACAGGACAATGACCTAAAACACTGTCCTGTCTTGAACCCCATTGAGATGCTCTGGCACGATCTCAGGACAGCGATTCATTCCAGACATTCCAGGAATCTGACTGAACTGCAGCAGTTTTGTAAAGAGGAATGGTCCAAGATTGATCCTAATCGATTGGCCAGGCTGATCTGCAACTACATGAAACATCTGGTTGAAGAGTTTGCTGCCAAAGGGTAGGGTTGTGCCGATGGCCGATATCATCGTCCGTCGTGATGGCTGACCAACATCACGATGGAGAAATACCATTGAGATGCCCCGCCCCCGCCCCGCTGTGAGTCTTGCGAGTCGAGTATGTGAGCGGAGTGGAGCGGCAGCAATTTCCCCTCCACGCTCTATGCATTCAAGAATCACTCCGCTCCAGCTCCAGCTCCGGGTTTACCATCTCCCGCTCCCTGCTCCACTCCTCGGTCACTGATATCAGAAACACTGCTCCATCTTCGCTCCGAGGAAATTTGCGGCTAACTGCTAAAGTAGTGATCCATCTGTATCAAGCTGGTTGTTTACCGTGTGAGTTCTGAACACTGCACTATGCTTATTTAAATCTTTTCGTCTCTACACATATTAGGCTACATATTTCTTATGTCTGTAAGGCAAACCTGCTGAGTTTCAGTTTATTTGAGATGTGCTCCAGTTCATGAGCAATGAAAGCGATCGCTTCCGCAACCTCATAGTCTACTTATTTGCTTCTTATTTATTAAATACATGCAATTGGCCGAAGAAACCTTTATTAAAATTAAGAGACAATTTGTACAAAATGAAAGAAAGGCTTTTTACAAAACAAAAATTTTATATTAAACTAAATATAACCACCAAAATCATTTCTGACCCACTCGCATCTTTGCACTTATAGTCTATCATAATCAGAGGAAATTTAAAAATAATAATATAATATTTAAACATAAATATGAAAGAAAAGAAACATTGTTTAATGGCTACAACAAGTATAGTAAGCTAGAGATTTATGTCATGTCTAAGCCTGATTTGAACGAACATCATTTTACAGGTGGGTTCATGAGCGCGCGCCTGTGGATTATTGAGCTGAGTCACACCGGCTTCGCTCTAATTATTATACAATCTATGGCTTCGCTCCGCTCATTAGTCATTACAGGCTCGTTCTCCTCAGAACGCCCACGTATTAAAAAATGGTCGGGTTTAAATCGGGCTCGGGCTCATAATTAAAGTTTATGTGTCGGGCAGGGCCGGTCTCTCGGTGAAGCTGTTCTTTTGTTTCTCCGACATAACTGTCACTGCACTCTTCACTGAACTGCATAAACTACATTACTCTGTTTGTGGGGATCTTGTCTTTAGGATGGACCCGTTTTTGACTAAGATTGTTCCCTGGTTTAAAGTGGAAATCTGAAATCTTGTGTTTGTAAAAAATGGCATTGTGAGAAAGACTGGGTCTGAACTCACAGAAGTCTTCAGCTCGCGAAATGCTTAAACAGGTCCAGTTACTACTGTTTTTTAATAAAATGTTAAAATGTATTTTATACAAGTTATTTATTATTTCATTGTTTTCTCAATAGCTACAATATAAATTTGAATGTATAATCGAATTATGTATTAAATATACTGTATGTATGTATTTTTTTTATTTAGACTAGGACAATTAATTATTAATACATTTTAGATACATTATTAATGTATCTATATTAATTCATTGATTTATTTATTTAACCTTTATTTAACCAGGATAGTCCCACTGAGATTACAAATCTCTTTTGCAGGGGAGTCCTGGCCCCATGTGTGTTTAGGGTGATTATAATCATTTATAAATAATTGTTTTATTTATCTATTTTAACTAGATGCCTTAAAATAAATGAGTTTTTCAATCCGTCTTGCACCCTAACCCCGCCTCAAAACACCCACAGCAACGCGTGGCGGATTGTCTTCACCTGCATCAGGTAGAAGATGGCAAATAAGCCATGCGTCCCTGTCTATGAGCCTTCCGCCAGCCGTAACATCGGGCCCTTTGTGTTTTTTTAAATCAATTTCTAATCACAAAAAATGGCATTTAAGGTCTTACATTTTAGAAATGCAATGAATATTTGTTCTGTATGATGAGGACCAACGTTCATAATAGAATCAATAAAAAAAAATAACATAAAATATAACATAAAAGAATAACAGAATAACATAAAAGACAACTAAAGTAAGTATTTAGCGGTTTGCGCAAAGATAGTAATAGTATTTGTTTTTTTTTTATATTGGAAGTACTTCTTTAATCATAATTAAACACATAATGGTGCATATTTTTTATTGAATTTTATAACACAAAAACATAACACTTAATTACTAACAAACCTTACTTAAATCCTTCCCCCTCCCTAATCTGGCAGCAAAAAAGGAAAAAAAAAAAGAAATCTCTCCTTTACATATAGACAGATTTACATCGTACATTCCTATTAGGCACTTTGTGTATATACAGACGTGGACAAAAATGTTGGTACCCTTCGGTCAGTGAAAGAAAAACTCACAATGGTCACAGAAAAAACTTTATTCTGACAAAAGTAATAATAAATTAAAGCCGCAAGCGGCGATAAAGGCCCTCGCCTGCCTTGAGACCAAGGACACATGCACTCGGAGGATTGCATTTCGTGCTTTAAAGTGTAAACTTCACGGTAATGTCAAATAACCGGGCCTGTGCTACTGCTGGGGCCTGCTACACCACCTTGTAATTTAGAGTTAAAGGTCTCCACAATCCCTGGTTTTCCTGGGAGCTGTCTGAACCTTTGAAAATAATAGATTATGCTTGGGCTAAGGCGAGAAAAACAAAGTACTGGCTGGAGATTTGAGATGACTCAGGAATCGCTGCACCCCCCTGTTTAAAAAGGCAAAATGTAAATATTACTTGTCTAAAAGTACAAGTTTACAAGATCCAAAGGATTCTGAGGAGTTTTCTAAGACTCTAGCCTTGGCTCTGGAGGGGCCTCCTCTAAAGGAAGGATCCTGGCAATTGGGAAATGGCATGTATTTCCCGAAGAAATGGCTGCCTCTTCACAGACTCATTACAACCACAGCCACAAATGTATCAAAAAACTAATTGATAACTTTTTTGGCACACGTGTCTAGATGATTCTCTCCAATGTATCTACATTTTTAAATTTGAGTTATTTTTTTAGGCTTTAATGATATATGTTATCTGTATGCACCGGGGACTGAGAGTAACGCAATTTCGATTCTCTGTATGTATGTACTGTACATGTGGAAATTGACAATAAAGCAGACTTTGACAAATTTGGAGCTGTTTAGATGAAAAGCCTTTAGACACAAGGGGTGTGATTTAGGTGGTCACGCATTCCACCCAACGTAGTAGATTTCCTGTTGAGTTTACTGTATTGCTGTAATAAACTTTTCTGTTTGCCCTGAGGTGTCCTATGGATGTACCAAGTTTTGTATTTCTACATTGGAAAAATTTACTTTCATTTTCCATAGGCCCAATGTATTTTGACTTTTCTAGGGGTCGCCACTGAGTCATTTCTCGTATTTTTTTTTCGGGGACTTCAAATACATAAATTTTTCGCCGGGCTTGAAGTCTGGGACCAATAAAAATGACTTTTAGTTGTTGGTTTACTGGGTCAAATTGAGGATCATTTTGCAGAAAAATTATAATAAAAAAATATATACCGAATTATAATAAAAAAAAATATAAGTCAAGCAAAAAAGTCTAGAAAAACACTTGTCTATTTTACATACATGTGTTTAGCTCATTTTGCCCAAGTTTGGTGTCTGTGGAATGAAGCAGCTATTTTTGTTGTTTTTAAAAAGAGGTGTATTCTAAGTCGGACCAAATTTTCAATTCAAAATGGCCGCCTTCCCGTGTGTGATAGGGTGTGGTCCCCATTGGCTTTTTTGTTCATAAGCCCATGCTGGATGTGTGTACCAAGTTTCATTTGCCTACGACAAACTAAATTTTTCACTTCCCATTGACTTTTTCCAAATATTTGGGACGTTGCTATGGCAACCCATTTATAGATAGGGGGTGGTTGTCATTGGCTTTTATGCTCGTCATGACATAAGAGATGTGTGTACCAAATTTCATGTCTCTATGACAAACTAAATTCTTGGGTCCCATTATAAGTTTGTTGGGGGCGCTGGAGAGCCATTTCTAAAGATAACAGAAATTTAAGATCCATGGGACTGTAGCCAACCTCCCTGGACGTGGCCGCAGGAGGAAAATTGATGACAAATCAAAAGAGACGGATAATCCGAATAGTAACAAAAGAGCCCAGAAAGACTTCTAAAGAGATCCGGGGGCGGCAGTAGCTCAGTGGGTAGAGTGGTCGTCTTTCAACCGGAAGGTAGGTGGTTCGATTCCCGCTCTCCCCACAGTTCATACTGTCGTCGTGTCCTTGGGCAAGACACTTAACCCACCTTGCCTCCAGTGACTGTAACACTGGGAATTACATTAGAACAATGTAAGTCGCTTTGGATAAAAGCGTCAGCTAAATTAATAAATGTAAATGTAAATGTAGATCCAAGGTGAACTCCATGCTCAAGGAACATCAGTGTCAGATCGCACCATTCGTCGTTGTTTGAGCCAAAGTGGACTACATGGGAGACGACCAAGGAGGACACCATTGTTGAAAACAAATCATAAAAAAGCTAGACTGGAATATGCCAAACTACATGTTGACAAGCCACAAAGCTTCTGGGAGAATGTCCTATGGACAGATGAGACAAAAATGGAACTTTCTGCCAAGGCTAATCAGCTCGATGTTCACAGACGGAAAAATGAAGCATATCAAGAAAAGAACACTGTCCCTACTGTCAAACATGGAGGAGGCTCTGTTATGTTCTGGGGCTGCTTTGCTGCATCTGGCACAGGGTGTCTTGAATCTGTGCAGGGTACAATGAAATCTAAAGACTATCAAGGGATTCTAGAGAGAAATGTGCTGGCCAGTGTCAGACAGCTTGGTCTCAGTCGCAGGTCATGGGTCTTGCAACAGGACAATGACCCAAAACACAGCAAAAAAACACCCAAGAATGGTTAAGAGGAAAACAATGGACTATTCTAAAGTGGCCTTCTATGAGCCCTGACCTCAATCCTATTGAGCATCTTTGGAAGGAGCTGAAACATGCCATCTGGAAAAGACACCCTTCAAATCGGAAACAACTGGAGCAGTTTGCTCATGAGGAGTGGGCCAAAATACCTGCTGAGAGGTGCAGAAGTCTCATTGACAGTTACAGGAGTTGTCTGATTGCAGTGATAGCCTCAAAAGGTTGTGCAACAACATATTAGGTTAGGGGTACAATTTTGTCTAGGCCTGTTCCATGAGTTTATTTTTTACAATAATTCCGTTGAAGCATGGTTGAAAAGCAATGTCTGACTTTCATTGGTTAACATTCATAGAATTTTTATTTATTATTACTTTTGTCAGAATAAAGTTTTTTCTGTGACCATTGTGAGTTTTTCTTTCATTGACCGAAGGGTACCAACAATTTTGTTGTGTGTATACTACCTTCACACATCTACAGCTTCCTCAATATCTCCTTCTTTAAAAAATTCCAAAAACATCTCCCAGATATCATAAAATTCAGAAGACTTCCCCTTTATGACATACATAAGTTTCTCCAGGGCCACACTGGATATCAAGTTTTTCAGCCAAAGTCCAAGGGGAGGGCACCTAGCATTTTTCCAACAGATGGCAATTGTACATCTTGCTTGTAAAAGGCACAAGTCCACCAGTTTTCTTTCTTTGACAGGCAAAGAGCAATTGTCCATATAGATACCCAATATACACATTACAGGGCTTAAGGGAACAGAAGTAGTAGTATATTAAGTTACCTTACTCCAGAACTTTTGCATCTCCTCACATTCCCACACACAGTGAAAAAATGTACCTTGTAGCTTATTACATTAAAAACATAAATCAGATATACTAGGGTTAAATTTATTTAATCTCACAGGTGTTATATAGGTTCTCATTGTCCAATTATATTGTAAGAGTCTCAGCCGAGTATTTATAGTTTGTGTTTGTGTTTTTAAACATATTGTACCCCACTCATCTAAAGGAATATCTTTATCTAAGTCCTGCATCCATGCCTGTCTTTTATTTTCAGAGCTTTCTTTATGATTCTGTATCAGTATATTATATAATTGAGTAATTCGCCCTTTACTGAAACAATCTTGTATGGCAAAGGTTTCCAATGTGGATAATGAAGGAAGTTGTATCGAATTATTTAGTTTTGAAAAAATAAAACTTCTAAACTGCAGATACTGAAATGTTTCTGGGGTATATGAAACTTTGACACTAGATTTTCAAATTACATTAAAATATTGTCTTTGTATAAATCTTTCAATCCAACAATACCCTTATTTAACGATAACTTAAACCCCATATCATTTTTAGCTGGGCTGAAATATGCATTACCCCAGATAGGGGAAAAGCAAGACAAAAATGGGGACTCACCGAGAAATTTATGAATTTCATACTAGATCATTATTTTCCACAAATGGGTTATCTGTCTTTCTTGTCTAGACCCACGACTTAATTTAAATGGTTGCAAGATATAATTGCAAGATATTAATGCGGACCTCCGCATTAGAATCAACTAATAGAGTTTCCATCCACCTACGAAAGTTATCACCCAAACCAAATTCCGCAAGCACCTCCATCAAATACGGCCACTCAAGTCTGTCGAATGCCTTTTCGGCTTCGAGCGACAAGATGGCCGCATCTGGAGCGCCATCCCCGGCATGTACCAAATTGAGTATCTTCCTAATGTTATGGAACCCATAACGATTCTTAACAAAGCCATTCTGGTCTGAGTGTACCAGCTGAGGCAAGGCCTTCTCAAGTCTCATTCCCAAGGCCTTTGCAGTAATTTTTGAATCTGTATTCAAAAGTGAAATTGGCCTATATGAGCCACATTCTACAGGCGACTTTCCTGGTTTTAGATTTAGAGTTATCAGGGCACTTCTCAAAGAGGGAGTGAGACATCCTCGCTGAAAAGCCTCTGCATACATATCCAGCAACGGACATATTAATTTATCTTTCCCATCTGGACCCGCCGCTTTACCACCTCTCATTTTAAGAATAGCATTAGAGACCTCGTCTAACTCCAATACGCTATCCATCTCTAGCCTCATCTGTTCGGAAATAGATGGAATTTCCAACCCATCTAAAAATTTAGTTTGAGTAGCAGTATTTATAGGAAATTCAGTTTTATATAGAGATTTATAAAACAAACAATGCAAATGTACCATTAATCTCAGCCGGATCTGATGTAATTTCTCCCTTACCATTCCCAATTTCATTATAGCTCTTTCTGATTTAAATTTTTTAAGTTGCCAGGCCAGTAGTTTACTGGGTTTCTCACCCTGATCATAGAAAGTTTGTTTCAGTCTTAATATACTACTTTCAGCTTTTAGTGTGAAAAGTTCCTCATAATGAGCTTTTAAAGCTAATAACTTTTGCTTAATTTGTATTGATTTATCTATGTTTATTATTTTCTCTAAATCTCTGATTTCAGCATCTACTCTAGCAACTTTTATTTTTCTTTGTTAGACCTGGAACTAGTATAACTAATCATTTGGCCTCTAATAAATGCTTTAAAGGCTTCCCATCTAGTGGTTGCTGATGTTTGATCTGTATTTATTGTAAAATATAGGTCTATTTGTTTGCCAATAAATTTTATAATTTCTGAGTTCTGCAACCATCTGGGCTGCAAGCGCCATCTAGGGGAATTTTTAGTGTTTTGAGAGTCTATATAAAATAATGAGATGGGGGAATGATCTGACAAAACTGCACTGTCGTATATACAACTTTCTATACTAGGCAATAGAGAAGCAGAAATTAAGAAATAGTCTATACGAGACGAGGTTTTAGACAGAGAAGAGAAACATGAATATTCCCTTTTTAAAGGATTTAATGTTCTCCAAGGGTCACATAGATTAAAATCTTTCATAACTTGCCAAATTTTCTTTAAACTTTGAGAGTGAGCGCTATCTTGTCCTGAAGATCGGTCAAGCAACGGGTCAAGAGTGCAAATAAAATCACCTGCTATTACCACTGTCCCAGGCAGCGAGGCAATCAGTAAGAATATATTTTCAAAAAATGCTGGATTATCCTCATTTGGGGCATAAATATTAACCAGATTAGTATTTTTACTCAAATAGGTTCCCTGCACTATATGATATCTACTAGTCCTGTCTGTAATGTTCTTATTAACTTGAAAGGGTACGGTTTTATGGATCAACATCATAACTCTCCTAGAGTGAGAAGAAGAACATGAAGCCAAGACTTGACCCGCCCATCTTCCTTGTATTTTTGGAAGCTCCTCTTTAAGTAAATGAGTCTCCTACAAGAATACTATAGAGGACTCAAGTTGTTTAATCCTTGTCATCACTTGCTTAAGTTTAACTGTTTTAATCATTCCCCTTACATTCCAAGAGGTAAATTTAAGTTTCTTTATCTGTGAGATTTTGCTTCAATTTAAGACAGATTGTACAGCATAGCAATAGCCTATATTGTAAAAAGTTGTTCGATGTGCATGTTAATGAATAAATCTGCCAAAATAGAGAGTTAGTATAAAAAATATGAAAAAAAATTGAAAACTCAAATACCTGCCAAGAACACCCCTCATTAGCTGTTATCCTGAACTGAACAGCCTGACATCCCCTCCCCCTTTTATCACCTTGGGATATAGTTATGTCCCTACACCATTCTAATGTCAACAAGGGAACAGTTAAACCGAACCAAGTGCATATATTAAGCAAGACAAAATAAACCATAAAACAAACAGATATTTGTGTGAATCCCCTGCTTTTACGTAAAAAAAATAAAAAATAAAAAAATAAATAAAATAAAAAGGAGGTACAAATTTATTATTAATAAAAATAATAATCAGGATGGCGAACTTTCCAAGCAAGTCAGTCTCTTACACTATATATGGTGCATTGGTTTCAAAAATTGTAGGTTACTAGCAAAATGCCAGAAAAACAAAAATGGAAAACACCATGGAAAAGCCTAGCCATCAGTAACACATTATCGCAGGCTAGAAGTAGGCTAGTAGAAATACTTAATAAAGTTCAAGTACGAACCTGCCCAGCTGACGATAAAGTACATGTTCAAATCACTTTTCGCTAGGTCTCGAAGATTAAAATCTGGCAGCTGCTCATTTAGATTCTCTCCGCTTCACCTGCACTTTGTATTCCCTGTAGAAACTTTTCCACATCAGCCGGGTCCTCATTTTTTCTCCATCCATTGTCAGGCGCAGCTTGGCAGGGTAAACTATTCCATAGTAGACGTTCATGGATCTCAGCTGTTGTTTAACCCCGTCAAAACGCCTCCTCTGACGGTGTAGTTCCGCGGACAGATCGCGAAAGAATCTGACCTCATGATCTCCATACATGATCTTGCCTTTAAGCCTAGCTGCTCGCATTACTCGGACTTTATCTTGAAAGTTCAAAAACTTCATGATCAGCACTCTTGGGAGAGATGATCGATTGGATTGTAAACTACCGGGAAGTCTGTATGCTCTATCGATGATGGGTGCCGTGGGGAAAGTTGCCGGGCCCAGCACTTCAGGTAACCATTTCTCCAAGAAGGCGATTGCGTCAGGATTTTCCACCTTTTCAGGCAGATTAACCAGTCTGAGGTTCAATCTCCGAGATCGATTTTCCAGATCGTCTAACTTGTGTGAAAGGAAGGCTAGGCGCTTGACTACCTCTTCCACTTTGTCCTTTTCCGTATTAACGGTATCTTCTACCTGGCTAATACGCTCTTCGGCCATATCCATGCGTCCTGAGAAGTCCCTCACATCCTTTTTAACATCATGAATCGTGTTAAGAACGCCATTGATCTTTGTTGCGAAGTCACTTCTCATCATATCTAACTTTTGAATCACATCCAGATTCTGACCGGTGTTGATAGAGATTTCTTCTGATTGGGGAGCGCTGCATGTGTTGTCTGTTGAGCTAGCCACACTGCTAGCATCCCATTCGTCATCTTGTTCCTTGAGTGGCAAAGGGTCTGATTTTTGCTTTGTTTTGGGTTTTTTCAAAGGCATTTTGATCGTTAGTTCGCCTCAAAATGTTCGTAAGTCAAATTGAACTTATAAAAACAGAAAAGGCGGATAATATACAGGATTTTAATCAAATAACGCCAGGAGCTCACAAAAACACGTGCACTCAGCTCGGAGTCATAACCACACCCAAGATAGTAATAGTTAAACAGAACGAGTTAAATTAGCCGTAGGTATAACTCTATTTAAAAACGCCGTGCAGAGAATTATTAAAAGGAACTCTGGTCTCAAGAAAGTTTGAATTTATCTGAAAAATAGGTTTAGTTGTGGTACGTTCTAGAAGCATTTCAATTATTCTATTAGAGAGACATTTAGAATTTCTAGCGACATCACAAATCCGCGGCTTGCCGCTGTTAAAGATTACTGTGGAAAAGACGGGAGACTTGTGATCAATTAAACGTCTCGAGAGAATAAAAAGAAAAATAGTATTAATATCCGCTAAAAAAAACAGCAAAAGCGGAAACTACTCAAGAACCTGTATTAATAGAAATAATTTGAGAAGGGTAAAAATACTATTTTACTTAAAGCGGTGCCCGGATGCGAGCGAAAAACACCAAAAATACAACTACTCTGACTCAATAGGAAATAATCATTAGACAAAAACTTCAACACAAAAAACAAATTAGAAATTATATGAGAAAGTGGCATCAAAGAACGCAAAACACTTTAAAGTGGCCCCTTACGGGTAGTTTTGATCTAACGCGTTGTAGCAAAATTTAAAGTAACATAAGACATTACAAAGCCAAAGATAATAGCAATAATCGAGAAGGGAAAAGAACTAAGGAGCGAGAAACATTGGAATGGTTTAGACTAAAGGTAAAGAGAAAAATAACTGCACAAACAGCTGAAACAGGGTCTGATATAGTTGTTAAGCCTTATGCCGAAACTACAGCTCCTCCACTTCACGTCAAAATTGCTGTTCAATATCCAATAAAAGAATTATCTGAGAAAATGGACGGCGAAATAACTGGGAAATTCAAACTAGCTTTAACTAAACCAAGACCGGGAACTCTAGGCAGAGGCCATGACAGCGACTCTGACAGCGCCTCTCCCCAGAGGTGTAAAGTACTTAAGTAAATGTACTTCGTTGCTGTACTTAAGTATTTTTTTGGCTACTTTGTACTTGTACTGAGTATCAAAATTATAAGCAACTTTTACTCTCTACTCAACTACATTTTTGATTGAATACTTGTACTCTTTACTCCACTACATTTGAACTGACACTTACCGTTACTCGCTACATTGTGTTTGTGCACGTCAAGTCAACTTTGTTGCTTGCAAGCTTATTTCTTGGCTTGCAAGCAACAAAGAGGCGATACCGCCTTTTTCCCTAAATGCGTTACTCCGTTGTGAACGTAAATTAGCAGCCTGCCGAACGCCAGGTGTTTCACAAAAATGATCGATGGTTGCAGCCACTGATGAAGCCGAAGCCAGCTCTTCATGCAGTTTGTTTTGTTTTTGTTTGTCCATTTTACTGAAAATACCTGTTTTGAAAATGTTTTACGTATGCCTTTTTTAAAAATGTTTAACTTTTTTTGAGCACTTGAGTTTGACTTGGACGACTTGTTTAATCTGTGTTTTTGTTCCTGCAGACGCGCCATTCAAGGTAAAGACAATTAAAACTTTTTTGAAAGAAAGGGCACAGTTCCCGGAGGAGCACAACAGTGATCAGATAAATACAGAAGAGCCAGTGATAAGAAGACATTCTCAGAGGTTGAGAGACAAGCAGGAAAAGACTGGGAGCAGAGCAAAGGCCCATCTGGGAGAGAATAATCACATAGACTTGGATAAAAGTACTGAAACGGTTGTCTGTGATCCTTAAAATAGGGATCAAAGAGGGGTGGAAGAACTATAATTCTGATCAAAATATCCAGGATGATGCATACACCAAGGAGACGGAGCCATCGCTGCTTAATCACTGTAAATTATGAGACAAAAAAATGGCAAAAAGAAACAGGATGTTTTAAATGGAGAACAAAGCTTTTTCTTATGACCATAGCAACAGTTTTGACAATAATAGGATTGAATAACAATATAAGAAATAATGTAAAAGACAAGACAGAATTTTAACAAAGGAAATGTGCGCTTGCGCTAAGTTTACATGCACCTGAAGCAGAGGATTTACCAGAGAATTAGGAAACAGGTTAAATGTAACCTATGCAAGATCAAACATGCTAAATCGAACTTGGTTTATAGGACCAAATAAAACAAACATGGAGAATCAGAATACAGGCAGTGCAGGAGAGAAAGAGCTCTTTCTTTAGAAATTGAATGCACTCAGGATCCGTGTATAGATATAAAGAAAGGGATCAAGATGAATAAAGGAAAAGCTAGGAAACTAATAAAATTTAAATTGGAGAATAGGGAGAAAAGAGAGGTTAAGTCATTACGTCAAAATAAAGAGATTTAAATAATAAAGAAAAGAATTGCTCAATACAACAACAATTTATTTTATCAATGGATGAAATTCTCAGCTAGACAAGTCACTAAAAAGATTGCATTACATGTTGTAATTCTAAAAGAGTTCCAACAATACGACCAATTCCAGGAGTTTATACAAACGCGTTTGAATCAAAAGGAACTTGTTTTGCTATGTGTGCAGTAGAATTAGCAAGTTAGGGGAAGTTGGACAGATGATGTAACTACATGTCCAAGAACAATAAAATCTGAGGTAGAGGCTTGGATACCGCCTACTTGACATGTCTGAAGAAATACAAAAAACATGTTTTGTATTGCACGAGGTAATTCAATTTGAGCACGATTTAAGCAATAACACATTTATTACGCAATATGGGCTACCCCTGCTAGCGAGGGGAACACAGCCTTTGGCAGACATATTCTGGTTATGTGATGACATCAATAGCATTAGAGTTACTTTACCTAAGAATTGGACTGGTATTTGTGCACCAATTATGCTAACGAGTCAGGTGGTGGTAATAGAGTTAAATAAAATTAATAATAACATAAGTAAATATAGACAGACTAGAAGCACAAAAGGAAAATGGGAGAAAGACTCAGGAGTTTAGAGGAATTTACAAAATGGTTAAGTCAGTTAACATGGCCAAAGTTATTTCAAATAGTAGGATTAGCAATTGTGGGTGTTCTATTAATAGCAGTGGTTGTTTTGATTGCCATTTATTAAACTAATAGTCAGCCGAGCTAAAAACATATTTGCTGGACAGTTTCCAATGTATGCGCGAGATAATTTACTATTAACAAACGTGGATGAGGAAGAATCTGTTTATGAAGAAATCAATACTTGAAACAAAGAGGATGGAAAAAAGGTTTAGATTTGGGACAGTTTAACAATGAATTGCAAGAGGTTTTAAATGAATTACCTTATGGGCAATTTTAATTAACAAATCAAAATTGTACGTACAATATCATGCTGTGTCGGTGGAATCACGAGGTTATCCTTTATCTACACCCCCACTAGAATTACGAATAGAGTCAATAGATTGTAGAAAATGGATAAAACATGTTTTTACTTTTCCGATAGGATTAATTGTAGAGAGGGATGAAGTTTATTTGATGTATAGATATGATATGGTTAACGCTGCTGCAGGTGTAAGTACTCCTTTGTTCACTAAAACCAAAATATAAATAGTGACGATAAGATTAGGATTGGACATTTTATTTAGTACACATATACAGCTGAAAATACGGGACAGATTGCATATTGAAAACATGGCAAAGGACTTGAAGATGAAATATGTAGAATATACAGGTGTATTGAGAATATTATTAGGAGAACAACTACAAAATTCATACAAAGACTATGCTGCTGAACAGGATTCTTGGTATGAGATGCTAACTTTGTAACTTTTTCAGGAGAAAATGTCTTACCAATCAGAGACTGGGTTGAGGGAAATCTGACAGACCAATAGAATACAGGAGTTTGAGGACACGCCTTGGAATTCCCCATCTTCGGGGCTCTCTCCAACATCGCCGGAGAGCCTCCCCAATGGGTC
Organism: Perccottus glenii; assembly: GCA_024416835.2. NCBI lineage: Eukaryota > Metazoa > Chordata > Actinopteri > Gobiiformes > Odontobutidae > Perccottus > Perccottus glenii. The sequence continues at coordinate 26,808,735 of CM044563.2, forward strand.
GTTTGAGAGGCCAACGGTACAGCGGGCTCTTCATGCTCCAGGAAGTTCTGAGGAAAGTGGAAAGTGGAAATCTTGGTGACCGGCCATGGGGTTGGAACCAGAAGAATACGTTGGAAGGAGGACAATGCGCTTGGTGGTCTGGAAGGCCAATTGCAGTGGTGAACCCGGTGAGGAGACAGGACAACGACGAAAAGGATGACGACAAGGACGAAGCTTCGGACGAAGTTTGGTTCGAGGAGACGCTGGGACCACAGTAACCAGAGGTCAGCGGTGTGTCAGTTGAGGGGTCTACGGAACCAGCACCAGCAGCAGAGGAGAGGCAGATGGTGCTGACGGATGAGCAAATTCTTGAGCAGATTGAACAAGAATTAACTGCATACAGAGAACAGATGGCGGCACAAGCTAATTCCAGTATGGAGGACAATGGAGGGGGAAATGACGTAAGTGAGCCTGAGAGAAGGCATGGTGTTAGAGTGGAAGTGTCGACTGTGTCACTGCGAAGAGAAGATTTGCGAAGAGTAGGGCTGGGTATTGTTCAAAATCTTTCGATCCGGTGCCAATTTCGATACCTCAGTTTCGATACCGGTTCCTAACGATACTTTTTTCGATACCATGTGTTTTAAAATCCATCTCAAAATCAACACAAATACATTAAACACAAAACTTTTATTTTTCATCTTAATTAAAACAAATTCTGGTAACACTTCACACTTCACACATCGTATCAATCCTAACTTGGCCAAAATTTACAAAAAAAGAGAAACCTTTTTGCCACAACATGAACATATTATAAATAAATTATATTGTGTACATCCTAATATTGAACCAACTAAAATTCAAAGGAATGTAAAAAAAAAAAACTTTTAGTGCAAAATCAAACTGTATTTGTGTAGGCTTGTACACAGAGAAACCTGGCTGCCAAGCTGGATAGCATTGGCAGTGTGTCCTTCTTACTCCACCACCAAGTTGCTGGATTCACTGAGTGTTGAGTGTACACGGCAAACCTCTGTACAGTTGTATCTCCTCCTGAATCTGGAGGTGCTGGTCATGCTGTTGGTTGTTACTTCTATCGCCATGCCTTCCTGCAAAAGGAGGCAGAGGCTAATGTGAAGGAGGAAATAACAGCGCTAACGCTACAGCAACCGACTAGCAGCACAAGCTAACATACATAAAGTGGTAGTCAACCAGTGGTAGTCAACCTCAGGTTTAAGTAGGGAAATTACACTTATCTGTCAAGTATTTCTAAAATGTGAAACCTTAACGTTACGTTGGAAAAACAAAGATGTTGCCTGGTCAAAGAATACGGTTAAAGCTAGCGCCTGGGTAACGTTACATCGCAACGCAGAGTTGCATCCACACATTCAAACCACTCGCGTTAGCGTAAACAATTACTTTAACTTCTGTTCGCTAAAAGGTAATATCTTCCTTTCTTACCTGCTACAATGTCAGAAATGCCAGATGATGTTGAAGGGGGCAGGTTTGACTCCGATGAGGTGCAAGGCTCCTCTGGTTCCTTTTACAGTCTTCATATTGATCCCGTGCATGGTCAAATGCTTCATTAAATTTGTGGTATTGTCGGCTTTGGTTGCAATACACTTGTCGCATATGTTACACTTTGCTGACTCGGCATCCACTTTTATAAAGTGTAGCCACACTTTAGATCTCTTTGGCATTATAAAACTGGAACGTTTGGAGAAAAAACAACTAACGTTACACTTGTGTTGTGTGAGTGCGAGTATCTTCAGATATCCCACCGTCACGTCACGTGGTGGTGGACAGCCAATCACGGCGAATGTAGTTCCTTACATGCACGTATGCTACAAGCTCACACAGACACAGCCGCTTGGCAAAAAAACCCGGCCGCTTGGCTTTTGGAACCGAAATTTGGCACCGAAAGATAAATAATTTTTCGATACCCATAGAATCGAAGTTTTTCATTCGATACCATAAAGGTATCGAAGTTCGGTACCCAGCCCTAGCGAAGAGTGTCGAGCGTCGTGAGCGTCGAATACTGAGAAGACAGAGAGAGACTCGTAGGGTTGTTTGGACACTTGGACAATTACACTGGACTGCAGCAAGTATTAAAAATGAGGTTTTGCGTGCTATGAATACAGTGCAGTCTAAAATATGGCAAGTTCGAGTACGTCTTTTGGATTTTAACATAAGTAGAAATAGCGAAGACCAAGAGTAAATGTCAGTTATAGTAGAAGAACTGAGAGGAAATGCATTTTACATTACAAAATTTTGTACTCATATAAGTATTATATTTTAGTATGAGTAATTATATATATTCCCATATTGCATGCTGTAACATTGTTAAGTGAAGGTACAACAGGTTAGCCATATGTTGTTATGGTAAGAAGAAGGGAGACCTACTGGGAATTGTTTAAGCTAAATAAGTATAATTTTGATCTCTGTGATAATTGAATGCACATGTATTATGAACCAGTTGTAATGTTTAGCAAAGACGAGACCTAGGGGTCTCAAAGAGGGGATATGTGGTGTAATATTTTTATATGTTATGTGTTTTAATTCTGTATACATACTTATTTAGTTATTCATTTATGTATCATGAGTTTATGTTATGTATGTTATGGTTTATACTTATGCAAGGTTTATAATCAAGTAAGGGATGTTATATTGATACATCTAGAAACATATTAATGTAAAAGAGAAAACATAATGTCAGAGTGTGAGTTAATAAGGAGGACTTCAAGGTCTTACATGATGACATCAGAAAGTTAATGAGGAGGACTTCGAAGCATCACAGAAAGAGTTACTAATAAACTGTCATATCAAAACTGTATAAAAGCTTATGTCTACTGTACAATCTTTAGTAGAGCTGGGGGAAAGTCTACTTGGGTCGTTGTGATTGTGAACAATAAAGACTCTATGGCATTGAGCTGGTGTTGCGTTCATGACTTATTCCATACAATAGTGCCAAAGGCTGAGGTATCAGTATTGACACTGGATTGGATAGGGTTGATAACTTGAGATATCTGGGAACCTTAATCTCAGATAAGATCACATGGTCTGCCAACACCACAAATGCTGTCAAAAAGGCTTTTAGATTATTTATTATTGTGTGATTGAGCACCTTAGGAGGACCGAGCACCTACATTTCCATTGCATTTCTTATACAATATAATGACAATAAGGCATTCTATTCAAATGTATTCTATTCTGCTTAAGTTGTATCTCCTCTCTGCATAACTGGGTTTTCACAAAAAAAAGTTTTTATTGATCTTTTTGCAAGTCAATGTCTGTTGTCAGTGTACTGAATAAATATATATATATTTTTAGCAAAGGCCATGGGGCTACATATGTTCAACAAAAGTCACAACACTACAACACTAAAAATCATACTCATCCAAATATATAAAAAACACATGGGAGAATGCGCTAAATCGACAGATTACAGAGAAAGAGTGGCAGAACATGTGGGAAATGCATCATGCATCTCTTGTAGTTCTGTGTTAGTCTTGTCAAAATATACCTATTATTGTGGTTGTTATTTTAGTGCTGACATGATCTCCTTCACATGAACAGGCTCACAGCTCCACAGAAACCCAGGTTTAACTGAATTGATCCAAAGAGTGACGTTTGTTGTTTGTGCAATATCTTGAATCATTCATAAAATTACCTTGCAGAAAAGGCTGATCAGCAACCGATTCGAAGTGGCAAATTTCCACTTGTTCTGTAGAGTAATGGCATCTGAAACTGAGGGAATGTGGGAAAACCATGACACTGGGCTATGTAATTCATATCAGTAACATCCTCCTGGTTTTTACCTGTGAGTCGAGGCTTATAGGTGAGAATGTTTGTGAGGCAGTGTGAGAAGCATCGTTGAAGCGCTTCTGCTGATACCAAGGCTCCACACAACGACGTATCAAATAACTCAGTCCTGAACAAAACAATATTTAACTCATTATAACATATCATTCATCCATATGTATGTTTCACAAAAAATTGTGAGCTGTAAGTATTTAGTATTAGTTAGTATTTAATTAGTAATATAGAAAATACTAAGTATTTTAGAAATGTGGAAAAACCATTGCTGTGCTCCTGTTCCAACAGCGGATCCTTTCTCTTCTTGTTCAACTGTTTCCAGAAACCCTGAATTTAAAAGAAGAAATGTTTGGTATATGACAAAAGAAGAGACAAAGGATAACTTTTCAACAATGGGTCAAAAGGGGAAGCGCTAAGAGGCTACAAAGATCTTTTCTTTGTGAATTAAATTGCCAGGCTGGGCATTTGTGTGTGGAGCCTGTGGACTCACAGAAGAGCATGTGGTCCAGGACGGAGCTGCAGAGCTGGGACAGCCTCCTGTCTGGAGACACAGATTCTTCTCTCAGCTCAAAACCTGTCCCCACCAAGACTTGAAGCACAGCTGAAACACAGAAAACACCTAACTTTGCTTTACTCTACCCTTTGAGACCAACAATACCTTACACTACCTTACTTAAACTAACTCCAACTCTGGTTGTGCTCACACAAAAGTATCAAAATTAGCTTTTTGCTTGATAAATCTGTTCATGTGCATGACATATCAGATCATGTGACCCCACTGTGGAACATGTGATAGAGTAAACATGAAGCCCATTATAAAAAGCACTTGCCTCATTTTTAAACCAAATAAAGATGATTTGGAAAGTGTGTAAGTTTGCGTCTCAGTTTGCCTTGATAAAGCTTCTGAAGACAAAACTGAGAAAATACACAGGTAGCAGCTCAGGATGGGCACAGTAAAAGACAGAGAAAGAATCTCAAGAAAGAAGGAAGTTGGTTAAATTGTGCCTGACAGCAAATTTCTCATCTAAATTAGACGTTTAATTCATATTATCAGTAATGATAGTATGAGCTCTCCTCCCTGAACAGCCACCTTATCTTGGTGGAGGGGTTTGAGTGCCCGAATGATCCTAGGAGCTATGTTGTGGTAGGGTCTCCCAAGGCAAACAGGTTCTAGGTGACAGGCCAGACAAAGAGCAGTTCAAAACCCTTTATGGATAAAAAAAAATATCACGGACCGTTATGGCGCAACCGGGGCCCCACCCTAGAGCCAGGCTCGAGGTTGGGGCTTGCATGCGAGGCAAACCGTCCGGCACCTCAGGAGGAGGAAGCAGTGACCTGCCAACACTGTATACAGTGATGGTGGTAATTTGCTGACTTCAACTTGGGACATTGTTGAACAGTGGATAGAATACTTCTAGGACCTCCCCACCGACACGTCTTCCACTGAGGAAGCAGAGGCCGAGGGTTCAGAGGTGGACTCGTCCATCACCCAATCTGAAGTCACTGAGGTAGTGGCAAGGGTGGTTGAGATACGCCCCGAGTACCTTAAGGCTCTGGATGTTGTGGGGCTGTCTTGGCTGACACGCCTCTGCAACATCGTGTGGCGTTTGGGGACAGTACCTCTGGACTGGCAGACACCGGGGTGGTGTTTCCTCTTTTCAAGAAGGGGGACCGGAGGGTGTGTTCCAACTACAGAGGGATCATACTCCTCAGCCTCCCCAGAAAAGTCTATGCCAGGGTACTGGAGAGGAGAATGCAGCCGATAGTTGAACCTCGGATTCAGGAGGAAAAATGTGTTCCACGTCCGTTCCGGTCATGGAACACTGGACCAGCTCTATACCCTCCCCAGGGTGCTGGAAAGTTTATGGGAGTTTGCCCAACCAGTCCACATGTGCTTTGTGGCTCTGAAGAAGGCATTAGATTGTGTCCCTCGTGGCGCCCTGTGGGGGGTGCTCTGGGTGTGTGTGTATATATATATATATATATATATATATATATATAAAAACTTTGTCCTTCACCCTCCACGGGTGGTCTCATCCTTCGAGCTCGGGTCCTCTACCAGAGGCCTGGGAGCTTGAGGGTTCTGCGCAGTATCTTTGCTGTTCCTAGTACTGCACTTTTCTGGACCGAGATGTCTGGTGTTCTTCCAGGGATCTGCTGTAGCCACTCTTCCAGTTTGGGGTTACTGCCCGAGTGCTCGATGACCACAGGCACCACTGTCGCCTTCACCTTCCAAGCCTTTTCCAGCTCTTCTCTGAGCCCTTGGTATTTCTCTAGTTTCTCATGTTCCTTTTTCCTGATGTTGCAATCACTTGGTATTGCAACGTCAACCACAACGGCCTTCCTCTGCTGTTTGTCCACCACCACAATGTCTGGTTGGTTCGCCATTACCATTCTGTCAGTCTGAATCTGGAAGTCCCACAGGATCTTGGCTCCGTCATTCTCTACCACCTTTGGAGGTGTTTCCCACTTTGACCTCGGGGTTTCCAGTCCATACTCCGTACAGATGTTCCTGTACACTATGCCAGCCACTTGGTTATGGCGCTCCATGTATGCTTTCCCTGCCAGCATCTTACACCCTGCAGTTAAGTGTTTGATTGTCTCAGGGGCCTGTTTGCATAGCCTACACCTTGGGTCTTGTCTGGTGTGGTAGATTTGGGCCTCTATTGCTCTGGTGTTCAGGGCCTGCTCCTGTGCAGCCATGATGAGTGCCTCTGTGCTGTCCTTCAGTCCGGCCCGTTCTAGCCATTGGTAGGATTTCTTGATATCAGCCACTTCAGTTATGTTCGGTGGTACATCCCATGTAGGGTTTGTCCTCCCATGATGGTCCCTCCTCCAGCTCCTCTTCCTCTGTTCCCCATTGCCTGAGACATTCACTGAGCACGTCATCTGTTGGGGCCTTATCTTTGATGTACTTGTGGATCTTGGATGTTTCATCCTGGATAGTGGCTCTCACACTCACTAGTCCACGGCCGCCTTCTTTACGGCTAGCGTACAGTCTCAGGGTGCTGGATTTGGGGTGGAACCCTCCATGCATGGTGAGGAGCTGTGTCTTAACGTCTGTGATTTGTATCTCTTCCTTTGGCCACCTTATTATTCCCGCAGGGTATCTGATCACTGGCAGGGCGTAGCTGTTTATTGCCCGTGCCTTGTTCTTGCCATTGAGCTGACTTCTTAGGACTTGCCTTACTCGTTGGAGGTATTTGGCAGTTGCTGTTTTCCTTGTTACCTCTTCGGGTTGCCATTTGCCTGTGGTATTCCAAGGTACTTGTAACCATCCTCAATGTCTGCTATTGTTCCTTCTGGGAGTGAGACCCCTTCTGTGTGGACTACCTTTCCTCTTCGTCACCATTCGACTACACTTCTCAAGCCCGAATGACATCCCAATGTCAGAGCTGTAGATCCTGGTGGTGTGGATCAGTGAGTCGATGTCCCGCTCACTCTTAGCGTATAGCTTGATGTCATCCATGTAGAGGAGGTGACTGATGGTGGCCCCATTCCTGAGTCGGTATCCATAGCCAGTCTTGTCGATTATTTGGCTGAGGGGTTCAGGCCTATGCAGAACAGCAGTGGGGATGGAGCATCTCCTTGGTATATGCCACATTTGATGGATACTTGTGCAAGTGGCTTGCCATTGGCCTCAAGGGTGGTTTTCCACAGCCTCATTGAATTTGCAATGAAGTCTCTTAGAGTCCTGTTGATGTTGTACATCTCCAAGCATTCAGTGATCCATGTGTGTGGCATTGAGTCATATGCTTTCTTGTAATCAATCCAGGCAGTGCACAGGTTGGTGTGTCGGGTTCTGCAGTCTTGGGTGACTGTTCTGTCAACCAGGAGTTGGTGTTTAGCTCCTCTGGTTTCTTTGCCGATGCCCTTCTTTGCTTTGCTCATGTATTGATCCATGTGCCCACTTATCTTAGCCGCAATGATGCCTGACATGAGCTTCCATGTTGTGGAGAGACAGGTTATTGGCCGATAGTTGGATGGGACTGTACCCTTTGTGGGATCCTTCAGGATCAGGATTGTACGCCTTCGGTAAGCCATTCAGGGTGCGTCCCCATCCCTTAGCAGCTGGTTCATTTGTGCTGCAAGGCGCCGTGGAGTGCAGTGAGCTTCTTTAGCCAGTAGGTGTGGATCCTGTCAGGGCCCGGTGCTGTCCAGTTTTTCATACCTGAGAGTCTTTCTTGGATGTCTGCCGCTGTGATGGTAACTGGATTCTGTTCAGGAGGTTGCTGTGGTCCTCTCTCAGAGCCACCAGCCACTGTGCATCGCTGTTGTGTGATGCCTCCCTCTCCCATATTCTTTTCCAGTATTGTTCAGTTTCCAGCCTTGGAGGGTCTGCTCTGCTGTTATTACCCTGCCATTGAGCGTACACTTTTGCAGGTTGAGTTGCGAACAGCCGGTTTATTCTTCTGGCTTCGTTCTCTCGTGTACCTCGTTAGGCGGCTGGCCAAGGCTTGGAGCCTTTGTTTGGCAGTTTCAAGTGCTTCAGGTATGGGCATCTGGTTGTACCTCTTGGGTACCTGTTTTCTCATTGCACCTTTCTTGGCCTCTGTCAGTTGGCTTACTTCTCTACGTGTCTGCTTGATCTTAGCCTCCAGCCTTTGTTTCCATGGTGGGTACTGTTTCTCATGGCTCCCATGGTTGCTCTTATAGCCAAGCATCTCGAGGATCACTGCTGCGGAGGTGTATAGCAGCTCATTGGTTTCAGTGATGGATGTGGTAGGGATCGCACTCAATGTTGCATTCACATCTTCTAGGAGACTTGATGGTACTTCACTTAGCCGTTGTAATTGGCGTCGGGGTTGCCTTGCATTCATTCTCGCCATGATCTTGTCTTTCAGGTCAGTCGCTGCCTCGTTCAGCGTTATTTCAATTGTTGGGGCTTCATACCCAATCTCCGGTTGGGGAGCACCTGTTGGCTCCCCTCTGGCTCCCAATCTCGTCAATCTCAAGTTGTGATAGCAGCTGCCGCTTGTGGATGTTGGAACACTGAGCTACTAGTTGCTTCGATGTAAGCCTGGATTGTGGGTTTCGTAGTAACCATTCATCCCACATTCTCTTCATGTAACCCCTCTGACTAGGGTTACTGGAGTAGTAGCATTCCAACAGAGTCTTGTTATCGCATCTCGTCATCTCCGTCTTGTTCCAGTAGCCCATTTGTCATCAAGTTGCTCTGGTTCCCCAACACCTGACGCAGACCTTGTTTGGCCGGGCGACGTCTGATCCGGCATCTCATAGCATTTATTGTCTCTTATCATTATGAGGTAGGCAGTAGCGCGAAGGGTCTTGCCTAAGGACCCACACTGAATAGCACCCCGAGGGGGATTCGAACCTGGGTCCCCAGGTGAAAGGCCATGTCCTTACCAGCTGAGCTAACCAGTCTCTCTCTCTCTCTCTCTCTCTCTCTCTCTCTCTCTCTCTCTCTCTCTCTCTCTCTCTCTCTCTCTCTCTCTCTCTCTCTCTCTCTCTCTCTCTCTCTCTCTCTCTCTCTCTCTCTCTCTCTCTCTCTCTCTCTCTCTCTCTAACAGTGCTGTACATCACAGCCTTTGGAAGCTGAACTTTTGAAAATAACGATCTCTGTTTATAAGCAGCACTCCACTCCACCTTTCAACTGTTTTGCATCATAAGAGAATTGGTTCTCAAACAGTTTACCTGGATAAATAAAGGTTAAATAAAAAAATAAAAAAAATAAGCTGTATATAACACTAGTCAAAATTTTATTTATATTCTACCAAAAGTGTTAACATCAATCGACTGTCATTTCACAATATCGAATCACTCGATTTTAAAATAAGTTTAAAATAAATACTACAAACTGTTAGATTTATAATTAATAATGATTAATAATTTTACAGTTCCGAGGCAGGCAAAGATGGCAGTTAAAAATGAAGGACTCGTTTTTCTTTTCAACAACTTCAAAATAACACCGCAAATAAGGCCACGGATGTTGTGGCGCTGGCACGTTAGATTCAGGAGTTTGTGATTCTTCCATGAAGACAATGATATGCTGTTGCACTGACGCACTAAATAAGCGGTAACCAGAGTTACCAGGCCAAATTCAAAACATAGCGCGCTGTATCCTGATTGGTGGCTTGCCGCGTGATTCAGTTTTTTTCTATCCACTCATAAATAAAAAGGAACTACTAATTTTGCAAAATGTAATTGAGTAAAAAGTAAGATATTTGACTTTGAAATGTAGTAAAGTTAAAGTAAAAAGTATCCCCGAATGGAAATACTTAGTAAAGTACAGATACTGGAAAAAACTGCTTAAGTACAGTAACGAATTACATTTACTCCGTTACTGTCCACCACTGCTACGTACTTAAATCTGGTGCAACACGCCATTACTTTCAGATTAAAAGAAAACCATTCCAAGGTCTGTTAGTCTGTTCTTACTTGTCAGCACTCTGTGTTGAACTTGTGTAGCCTCAGCTTCATCGTGTGGAGGTGTCCAGCTGCACAGAGCCTTCAGCTCAGACACCAGCCATGCCTTCACTCCTTTGTCACTAAAATCCCAAACAGAAAAGCACACAAGATTGACCAAGTGTTAAAGAGTGTAATTAAAGTTGTCATTACTACTAATAATAATAATGGCTTCTAAGAGGCAAGACACATCAGTGTCTTTTTAATCATTTAATCTCCTAAGATGGCAAAGGTGTTGACCATTTCATTGATTTGATTTGCTCATGACCACATGGTATGGCACAAACACAAAGTAGAAAAAAGGCAACTCAAAAAATAATGCCAAATCTTAAATCCTCTAAACAAAAGAAGGACAAAAAGCAACCCAATTTATATAGTGTATTATCATCATTAACTTTAAGCAGCACTGCATAACCTTTAGCTACTAGATGGCGGAGATCCCTCTACAGACCAGCAATTTTGGAATAAAGAACATTACCCATCTGAGGGTACTGTGTCAGTGAAATAGGTATGATCGCCTGTCTAAGAACCATTAAATCAGCGTTTTTCAACCAGTGTGCCGCGGTACACTAGTGTGCCGTGAGAGATTGTCAGGTGTGCCGTGGAAAATTATTAAATTTCACCTGATTGGTTCTCTAAGCGAGCGGCGAGTGACAGGCAGAACATTTACACGCTCTTCTACTAGAGGGCAGTATCGCGCTAAATACGAAAGTACATAGTCATGCTGCAAGTGAGACAACGCCGCAGGTTATCGATTGAAGGTAATAGCGATGGATAAATATTTGAAAAGAAAAAGTAGTCCATCTGACCTGGGTCCTAGAGAAAATTCTGACCCAAATAAAGGCTCTAAGCTGAGTAGTGGACAAAAGAAAGACAAAAAAGGTAAGCTCAATAAAAGTTATCTTGCCTTTGGATTTACTTATACTGGGGAACCATCTGAGCCAAACTATTTCAGTTATGCTCCCTTTCTCCAAAACATATCTATGCGAGGTGGGCTTTTCAAGCATGACGGCTATAAATATGAAAGAAAATGAGAGACTCAGCTGTTGACTAAGATCCTTGTGTGTGTCTTTCTTCAATTCCTGTAAGAATATTAACTTTGTGTTTAACTAAACAGGCCCAGGTTTCAGTAAACTGAGTAAATTGAGACTAGATTTTCATTATATTTAAATAAATATATTTTTGTGCCATTTTTGTTTGGTGGTGTGCCTTGTGACTTTTCTAATGTAAAATGTCTGTGGCTCGAAAAGGTTGGGAAACACTGCATTAAATCAATACAAAAATATATGTTTTTGATTAAACATAGATGGTCTTTTCAAATAAAACTGTGGTAATAATTGTGTTGCCTTTATAATTTTACAGCATTTGAAATTCTTGTATTGTTAGTTCTAAAATTGCAAATGGCTCAACTATAATAAAAAAATAATAAAATAAAATAAAAAAAACTTTAATTCTACATGAAGGTCAATAGATGTCACATATCTTATTTCACTCTGCCACTTCTGGATAAACTTTCAGCGTCTGTTCCCCAGATACTTTTAGCCAGTTCACGTTGGTAAAAGTTTTTGAGCTCCAGATATTTGGCAGACAACTGTATTTTAATATCTGCTTCAACTGCAGGAGTTTTGGAGATGTATATTTACCCGTATTATACAGATGGAGTAAGTGAGAGTAAGTAAATAAGCTTTGTTTACTCTCTAAAAGCCTTATTTGTCATAATAATGAGTGGAAATCTGCCCACTTCACCATACACTTTGTTACTGAATCCATCAATCCATCTTCTAGCACTTATCCAGGGCCGGGTCGCGGGGGCAGCAGTCTAAGCAGAAGCGCCCAGACTTCCCTCTCCTCAGACATTATCTCCAGCTCTTCCGGGGGGATACCAAGGAGTTCCCAGGCCAGCCGAGAGACATAGTCCCTCCAGCGTGTCCTAGGTCTTCCCCGGGGTCTCCTCACGGTGGGACATGCCCGAAACACCTCCCTAGGGAGGCGTCCAGGAGGCATCCGAAACAGATGCCCGAGCAACCTCAGCTGGCTCCTCTCGATGTGGAGGAGCAGCGGTTGAGTTCCTCCCGAGTGACCGAGCTCCTCACCTTATTTCTAAGGGAGCGCCCCGCCACCCTGCGGTGAAAGCTCATTTCGGCCGCTTGTATACGGAATCTTGTTCTTTCGGTCATGACCCAAAGCTCATGACGATAGGTGAGAGTAGGAATGTAGATTGACCGGTAAATCGAGAGCTTTGCCTTACAGCTCAGCTCCTTCTTCACCACGACAGACCGGTACTTCGACCGCATCACTGCAGAAGCTGCACTGATCCGTCTGTCAATCTCACGTTCCCTCCTTCCCTCACTCGTGAACAAAACGAGATTGTGTGTGTGTTTTTTTTTTTGTGTTTTTTACAAATAATTCAGTCCACAAAATATTTAGCCAATACGACTGTGGAGTGTCAATGTGCTCTTTTGCAAACTGGTGTGCAGCAATGTTCTTTTTAGTAAGCAGTGCCTTTCTTCGTGGTGTCCTGCTGTGGATACCCTGCTTGTTCAGTGTTTTACGTATTGTAGACTCATGAAAAGAGATGTAAGCAAGTTCCAATGATGCCTTCCAATCTTTGGCTGTCATTTGGGGTTGTCTCTTTACCTCATTGATGAGTTGTGCTATTGGTGTCATTTTGCGTCTCCATTTGTAGATTGTTTGCCTGAACTGTACTGTAGACTGGTGAATTTCTAAAGTCTTTGAAATAACCGCATTCCAGCTTTATGTAAGGCAACAATTCTTGATCGTAGCTCCTCTGAAAGTTCTTTTTGGCCAGGCATGGCTCACATAAGCGTGTTCTTCATGTGCAGAGCAAACTTCAAAAGTATGAGGGTTTTTAATCAGTGGTATGGAAATTATAAATTTCCATTAGTTAATAATTACCGTTTGCTCCAAGTCCTGTTCAGGTCATGTCATGTCCTTCATGCTAATCCAAACATAGACAAAGACATAACTTGCAATGGACTAAATCCTGGACCTTGGAACAAGGTTCCTCCTACCATCTTTACAGCATGATATAAAATCTCATGTATTGTTTACTTTTTCAAGCAAACCTGTACCATTATGTGTGTGATTTGCTTCAATCTTGCAAGAATTAAATCTGACCATTCATTCTAAATTGTACGCTGTCTCTATTGATCTTAATTAATCTCTTTAATTAATCTTATTAATCTGGTTCACATACTTTTTCTTGCCAATGTAATTATTGTGTGATAGTGCAATACAACATTTGGAAATTTTACATAAAAGTATGTGCCTTTTTGGGTTTGTTCTTTAAAGGACGGCATAAGCTCAGTCTGCCTGAGATGGCTTGTGAGGGTTGCAATGCTACATGAACAGCTGGAGTGAATGACCTTCTGCAAAGTAACTACTGGCCAGCCACGCTTCACTTTGCAACCATTTTTGCCACTGATGTCTTCTTCTCATTTGAAGAAATGAAAATGGCTGTAGCTGGTCTGTCCTGTCAGGATCAAAGAACTCTTTGTGTGAATATTGGACACTCTTTTGTCATTTTAAATTAACGTCCTTAAAAACTCACTGACATTTTATCCACACACACTGATTACAAGCAGATCACAGGTTAGGATGGTTACCTTAAATGCAACTCCAGGGTGTGGTATAAATTATGGGCAAAATATAATTAAAGCATTTTCACACTATTAACAGTAAGATATTCAGGTCCAAATGACATATGTGTTATTATTAGATTAGATTAGATTCAACTTTATTGTCATTACACAAGTACAGGTACAAGGCAACGAAATGCAGTTTAGGTCTAACCAGAAGTGCAATAGCAGTAAGTGCAGGATATATACAATGGTTGCATACGTGCAGGATATGGAGATGTACAGGATTTACAGGTAATATGTACAATGAATATAAATATACAGATGGTTATTACTATAAGGTGAGTGTGTGCCATAAATATAATTACAGGTGTCTCTTTCTATAAACAGCATTTACAGGTGAATATGTACTATAAATGTAAATGTAATATACAGATGTCTCCAACTATAAACAGAATTTTACAGGTAGATGTACACAATTGTATGTTAGCTTAAGGTAAGCAGTAGATTTAAGGTAGTGCAATGAGCATGGACAGTGCAAATAAGTATGATGCGAAATGTAAACAGTTGGTACTGTATGAACAGTTGGTAGCTAAGGTGCAGTAGTGCAAGGGTAGTGGGATGGTGGGGATGAGAGGAGAGTCTGTGAGGGGAGTGGGATGGTGGGGGTTGAGTCTATGAGGGTAGTGGGATGGTGGGGGTGGGAGGAGAGTCTGTGAGGAGTGGGATGGTGGGGGTAGAAGAGTCAATGAGGGTAGTGGGATGGTGGGGGTGGGAGGAGAATCTGTGAGGGGAGTGGGATGGTGGGGGTAGAAGAGTCTATGAGGGTAGTGGGATGGAGGAGAATCTGTGAGGGGAGTGGGATGGTGGGGGTAGAAGAGTCTATGAGGGTAGTGGGATGGTGGTGGAGGGTGGGAGGAGAGTCTGTGAGGGGAGTGGGATGGTGGGGGTAGAAGAGTCTATGAGGGTAGTGGGATGGTGGGGATGAGAGGAGAGTCTGTGAGGGGAGTGGGATGGTGGGGGTGGGTAGAAGAGTCTATGAGGGTAGTGGGATAGTGGGGGTGAGAGGAGAGTCTGTGAGGGTAGTGGGATGGTGGGGGCGTAGAAGAGTCTATGAGGATAGTGGGATGGTGGGGGATGAGAGGAGAGTCTGTGAGGGAGTGGCATGGTGGGGGTAGAAGAGTCTATGAGGGTAGTGGGATGGTGGGGGTAGAAGAGTCTATGAGGGTAGTGGGATGGTGGGGATGAGAGGAGAGTCTGTGAGGGTAGTGGGATGGTGGGGGCGTAGAAGAGTCTATGAGGATAGTGGGATGGTGGGGATGAGAGGAGAGTCTGTGAGGGGAGTGGCATGGTGGGGGTAGAAGAGTCTATGAGGGTAGTGGGGTGGTGGTAGATGGTGGGGGTGAGAGGAGAGTCTGTGAGGGAGTGGGATGGTGGGGGTAGAAGAGTCTATGAGGGTAGTGGGATGGTGGGGGTAGAAGAGTCTGAGGGTAGTGGGATGGTGGGGATGAGAGGAGAGTCTGTGAGGGGAGTGGGATGGTGAGGGGAGTGGGATGGTAGGGGATGAGAGGAGAGTCTGTGAGGGAGTGGGATTGTGGGGGTAGAAGAGTCTATGAGGGTAGTGGGATGGTGGGGGTGGGAGGAGAGTCTGTGAGGGGAGTGGGATGGTGGG
Organism: Perccottus glenii; assembly: GCA_024416835.2. NCBI lineage: Eukaryota > Metazoa > Chordata > Actinopteri > Gobiiformes > Odontobutidae > Perccottus > Perccottus glenii. The sequence goes on from CM044563.2 coordinate 26,824,221, forward strand.
GGTGGGGGTAGAAGAGTCTATGAGGGTAGTGGGATGGTGGGGATGAGAGGAGAGTCTGTGAGGGAGTGGGATGGTGAGGGGGTAGAAGAGTCTATGAGGGTAGTGGGATGGTGGGGGTGAGAGGAGAGTCTGTGAGGGAGTGGCACGGTGGGGGGTGAGAGAGGAGTCTATGAGAGGAGTGGGGTCAGCAAGGGTTAGAGTTCAGTGAAGAGACAGCTCTAGGGAAGAAACTGTTCTTTAGTCTGCTGGTTCTAGTCCGGAGGCACCTGAAACGCCTGCTGGAGGAGAAGGAGAACAGTCTGTGGGCTGGGTGAGAGGAGTCCTTAAGGATGCTGCGAGCTCGACGCAGACAGCGTTTCCTCTGGATGTTCTCGATGGCAGGAGTCCCTGTGATGCGTTGGGCAGTTTTCACCACCCGCTGCAATGCCTTGCGCTCCGCGACAGAGCAGCACCCATACCATACTGTGACACAGTTCGTCAGGATGCTTTCTATTGCGCAGCGGTAGAAGTTCACCAGGATGGCCGAGGAGAGCTGGTTCTTCCTCAGTGTCCTCAGGAAGAAGAGGCGCTGGTGAGCCTTCTTGACCAGGCTGGAGGTGTTGGTTGTCCAGGTCATGTCAGCCGAGATGTGGGTCCCCAGGAACTTGAAGCTGGAGACACGCTCAACGTCCATTCCATTGATGTGGATGGTGTCGTGTGTGCCTCTTGACTCTTTCCTGAAGTCCACGATGAGCTCCTTCATTTTGGTGGTGTTGAGGAGCAGGTTATTTTCGTTGCACCATGTGGACAGGTGCTGGATCTCTTCCCTGTAGGCAGTCTCATCGTTGTTGCTGATGAGACCAATCACTGTAGTGTCGTCTGCAAACTTGACGATGGCTTTAGATCCAAACACAGGCTTGCAGTCGGAGGTGAAGAGGGAGTAGAGAAATGGGCCTAGCACACAGCCCTGTGGTACACCAGTGTTAAGTGTGATGGATGTGGAGCAGGTGGATCCAGATCGGATATTCTGGGGTCTGTTGGTCAGGAAGTCCAGAATCCAGTTGCAGAGTGAGATATTGATGCCCAAGTCTTCAAGTTTGGCTATTAACTTGGTCGGGATGATAGTGTTGAATGCTGAGCTGAAGTCAACAAACAGCATACATGCATAAGAGTTCTTATTGTCCAGGTGGGTGAGCACAGAGTGCAGTGCCATAGCAACTGCATCCTCTATGCTCCTGTTGCTGTAAGCAAACTGATGCGAGTCCAATGTGGGTGGTATGGAGTCTTTTAGGTGTTCCAGGACCAGCCGCTCAAAGCACTTCATGATGATGGGTGTGAGTGCTACAGGGCGGTAGTCGTTAGGGCACCTTGGATTAGAGTGTTTTGGCACTGGCACAATAGAAGTGCATTTGAAGCATGTTGGTACAGCTGCTTGGGCAAGAGACAGGTTGAAAATGTCTGTAAAAACCCCAGCGAGCTGCTCCGCACATGCCCTGAGAACACGACCAGGGATGTTGTCTGGTCCAGCAGCCTTGTGTGTGCTGATCCGGCTCAGTGCCTTGCAGACATCAGTGGATGAGAGTGTGATTGGAGGGTGGTCAACTGAGGGTTTGAGCTTGGTTGCAGTTTCTCTGTTGTCTCTTTCAAAGCGAGCATAAAAGTCATTTAGCTCATTCAAGAAGTTGACATCGGTGGCTGCAGGGGTGGAGTGGGTGGGTTTGTAGTCACTGATGGCCTGGATGCCCTGCCACATGCGTCGAGGGTCAGAGTTGGAAAAGTGTCCCTCTATCTTCAGCTTGTAGCAGTGCTTGGCCTTTTTGATGCCCCTCTTCAGGTTTGCTCTGGATGTGCTGTAGGCTTGTGCATCTCCTGATCTGAAGGCAGTATTGCGTGTCTTCGACAGGAGTCGCACTTCCTTGTTCATCCATGGCTTCTGATTTGGGTATGTGGTGATCTGTTTCTGGGTTGTAACACTGTCAATGGTGGTATTAATATAATCCAATACAGAGGAGGTGTAGCAGTCAATGTCAATGTCTGTGTGAGCACCACTGGTGGCTTGGGAAGCAAACATACTCCAGTCTGTGTGTAGAAACCTTTCCTGGAGTGTGAAATCTACCCCCGCAGGCCACACCTTGATGGTCTTCACTGATGGCTTCACACGGTTGATGAGGGGTGAATATTTGGGAGTGAGGAACAAAGAGATGTGGTCTGATTGTCCCAGGTGGGGGAGAGGTGTCGCCACGTAAGCTCCAGCCATGTTTGTGTAGACCTGGTCTAGGGTTTTGTTTCCTCTGGTGTGACAGGAAACATTCTGATGAAATTTGGGTAGCACAGTCTTTGGGTTAGAGTGATTAAAATCACCCGCAACAATAAACGCCGCTTCCAGGTGAAGAGTCTGTTGTTTACTGATGGCTGCATAAAGTTCTTTCATAGCAAGCTTGGCATCAGCATCCGGGGGAATATAAGCTGCAGTTATAATGGTGGAAGTGAACTCCCGCGGCAGATAGAACGGTCTACATTTAACCATGAGAAACTCTAGGTTAGCTGAACAATGGCTCCCAACAACAGCAGAGTTTGTGCACCAAGCTTTGTTAATGTAAATACACAATCCGCCTCCCCTTGTCTTACCGGATCCATCTATTGTTCTGTCCGCGCGGAGCATATGATGTCCCGTGAGCTCAATAGCGGAGTCTGGTATTCCACTATTTAACCACGTCTCCGTGAAGATAAGGACGTTACAGTTCAGAAGTCTTTTGCTGTGTGTCATGTTGAGTCGAATCTCATCCATTTTGTTCACTAGCGATCGGACATTGGCGAGGAAGATACTGGGTAAAGAGAGCCGGTGTGGTGTTAGCTTTAGCCGAGCTCTAAGTCCTCCACGTTTGCCTCGTCTTTGATTACGATCTCGACGCCGCCTGCGAGCACTTCCGCCCGGCTGGGAAGAATGCGCTGTCTCGGGCGTCCTAGCGATTTCAGGAAGGAGTCGAAGGTTGTCCATAAAACTTGCAATTTGCAAACCAATATCCAAAAGCTCACTCCGGGTGTACGATGTAAAGGCACAACTGTTCTGCACAAACAGACCCGAGATAAGCAAGAGTAATACTGCAAAATTGCAGAAACTGGAGAGACCCTGAGCCTCGCGATGTACTCGCGCCGCCATCTTGGATCTTGGATCTTATGGATATTATAGTCTCATTATAGTATTTACTCTTTTACATTTTACACATAGAAAATAGTAAATATCTTGAATGACTACATTTGCCCATGGTTGTGGCATGCATTGCATATAAACCAGTGCCATATTTGTAGTTCTTTCAGTTGACTGTGAACTGTAAATTAGGGTTAGAAAATCATAAAACTGCTGTGACACTTACCACAGAGTGTTGCCAAATTGTTAATTATATACCATCTGGGTTTTATGGTAATACTTTTGTATGTATATACAATTTCACATAAGTTGTAGGGCTGTACTAGAATAATCGAATATTCAAATATTCGTTCGGTGGGGTGGCATTCGATTTTCAGTTTTGAGATTCTAATATTCTTTTTTTTTTTCAACACGTGACTTCTGTCGCGGACTCATTCTCACTCATGCTTGAACCGCCCGTTGGCGAACGTAGTGATTTATTTCATCTCAGACTGAATAGGTACAAAATGCCCAAGACCCCAGCTGTTTGGGAGCACTTTAAATTAAGTGAGGATGACAAGACAAAGGCAGTGTGTCAAATATGCGATTTGAAACTGGCCTACCACAACAGCACCACAAATTTGAAAAATCACCTGAGTTCTGTAAGTAGCACGTGGCAAAAAAAAAAAAAAACTGCTTTTATGCGCTTAATTTGCTATGATAAATAGGCTAATTGCAAATACGTGTTTGTTTTGTATCACTTATGCACTGTCCGTTTTCGGAGCATAAACCTGCCCGTGTAATGCATACCGGAAACTGTTCTATTTAAAAGATTGTTAAATGTTTTCTAATATTTAAAGAATGTGTGCCACCTGATCATATTGCACCAAATGCAACACTGCACTCCACTGGGTCTGCCGCAACACATTTACGATGCCGAAGAGTGAAACGTGAAGTCGTGAAAGATGATACAAATGCAAACCGACACTATTATTATATATTTAGCCCCACCCACCGAAGCTTCGAATATTCGATATTGATTGCCACCTAAGCTTCGAAGCTCAAAAAATGGCATTCGAAACAGCCCTAATAAGTTGCTGTTTTCTGAATAGAAGTTTGCCATTATAAAAGATACGCCTCCTACAGCTTTCACTGCAGTGATATAAAATCTAATGTATTGTTTATATCTCTAAGCAAACCTCAGCCTGTACCACTTATGACATGTTTGTGCTTTTGCTTCATTCTTGCAAGAATTAAACCTGGCCATTGCTTTTTTATACTCTGTCTACGTGTCTAGATAATAAGGGTAAAGAATTCTTATAACAGATTTAAAAAGGTAATATGAACGAAATTGTTAATTTAAAGAATTTCAAAAAGCTTGTGACAAAGATCATGAGAAACGAACTATGTTTGAATCAACTGACAGTTACAGGTAAAAACCTACAACTAATGGTAACAGAGATTAAAACTTAGCTGAACAAAATAAAGTTTTAAATATAAGATTTAAAAAAATTATGCTATTCGGTAAAAAATTAAAGATGATAAATAATTACAGATACTAATTAATGAATTAACAATAGAAAGAGTTATTTGGCGGACACCATTCTTTATATTATTTATTTATACATTTTTTGGGGTGTTTTGAGCAATTGTTATCCCACGTCTGGATCTGTTCCCTCCTTAACCCACAGCAACTCAGAAAACCTGGTTCAGACCCAAGCCTCTCCCATAGAACCTCTAAAATGGTCCTCGTTTAAGGGCGCCGCCATACGGCGATTTTACAGCGAAATACAGCGATATACTGCCGTCCACCAGAGGGCAGGCTCCAAAAGCGGAAAATTAAGGAAATACCCAACGGCGACTTTACAAGAGTAAAACTCATGTTTACAGCCTGGTACAAAAGATGGCTCCGGTCTCTAGAGCTAAGTTTTTACTACGTAAAAACTCTGGGGGGGGTACATTTTTGATTAATATGTCCGTTTATGCTATTTAAAAACTATTGTTTTACTATGGAGTAAAAGCCGGACGTAACTGCCATTTTATTGCCGTCATAATGACAATATTGGTGAATAGGGGACCAATGGGCGGATTACATCCATTTTTATTTACAATCCATGTTCAGACCACACCAACCTTGTTAACTTTCACCCTCTCTCTAATATTCCTTTCATTGCCAAAATTCTGGAAAAAACTGTCGCTGCTGTAGTGTGTAATAATAATAAATTAATAAATATATATTATTATTATTATTATTATTAATAATAAATTAATATTTCGCCTTTTAAAATTATTGTCTCGTTGAGGTCACCACCCACAATCCACAGCTCTGGGAAACTGATTATATTTACTAAGTCTCAATTATCTGAAGGAAGAGAATTCTCTGTTTTTGAATATGTCTTATATAAACAGGAAAACACCAAATCAAAATCTTTAACGTTTTATGGGGTTTATTGAAGATTACACAAAGTTAACAATGAATTATCATGATGGGGAAATGACACAAAGGGAAAAGTTATTGACGGATAATGAAGATAATGATTAACACAGAACAATAAACAATGACATTTACTTATTAGGACTTTGTGGAGGAAACGGAATGTTTTGACCAATCAAATTATGTTGTTTAACTAAGGGACGGTTACGGGATTTTAGAGGGAAGTAGATGAAGGTATAATGACTTGAGCTTATAAAATACAGTTTAGAACGGCAAACTCTGCGGTGTCGACCGTGTAGCTTACTTGGGTCGGCTGGTCATGGCCCAGTTCGATTTCCGTCAGAGGTCGAAAGGGTCGCTTCAAAGCTCTGCCGCGGTTCGTCTGGGTCGCTGCACAGGTCCCCAAGAAGTCCGTCACATGACGATGCCGCCCGCTGGTTCGCTGTGCTACTTCAGCGGAGTTGATGTGAAGGCGTTACTGTATAAAGCTCTCTATCTCTGCCGTTGGCATTAGGCAGAAACAGATTAGAGTTTTGACAAACTGTCGCTAGACCGCTGAAAAAGGGTCTTAGAAGTTGTTTCTTTTGGCTCACTTCCTGGCTTCTGTGAGCGCTCATTGGTTCAAACGAAGTTCTTAATTTTTACAAGAACTACAAAAATTGTCTTCCGTCGCCTATAGGTGACATCAAAAGAGTGTTTTACAAAAATAATCAATATGCGTAGGCTTGAAAAATTCACATTTGCACGGTGTGCATCTATGCCACGTGGCTAGAAAAATGAAAAGTAAGCTAAATGCTAAGTTACAGAATAGGATGACGTATATTGTCCTGCAGACACAGGTCAGAAGGAAAGACTTGCAAGAGGGAGAGGAACACGAGAGATTTCCGGTGCGCGCAAACTTTTTGTGCTGGCCAAAAATAGGCGTGTTTCGACACGGCCGTGGTCCCAAAAGGGGGTGTGGGGCTTTGGCTTAAGCTAAGTTTGTCAAAATGTTCCTTTTTTGGTCTCCACAAAGTGACATAAAGTTTTAAACACATATAAATCCACATCGCTTTGCATTGTAGGATTCATACATAGAAAATACATCTTTAAGCATATCATGGAAACATATATTCATTTCAATTTATTAACACTGCAAGCTGGAAACATTTAAGGAAAGATAAGAGGGAGACCTCTTGTTCTCTGTCAGGGAGCAACCCTGTAAGGGACACGTTAATCCAATCATTTAAAAATTTTCCTTTTAATTAAAACAAGAATGTTCGTTTATGTGAAGTCCAAGTCCTTTTGTCTGTTTGGTCACTTGGTAGCGGTATGTGACCATCACAGAAGTATCAAGGCATTCCAGTGTTCAATCAGATGGTCAAAAAATGTTCTCGGGCGAGCTGGATAAACAGTCTTATCTCAAAGGATTTACGATTGTCTTGTCAGGGTACCACGCCACCTAGGGTCGTAAACTGAGTCACTCCAAGACTTAATAACAACACTTGGCCATCTGGGCTTATTTAAAAATGCATGTTCAATCTCCTTTTGGAAAAATAAGACGGGTTAGTGAGCCTTTTATTGCTCTGGAGTATCTGTGAAACAACTGTTCATCATGTGTGACTGGTCACCAGGTCTTAACAAAACAATGAGACATCTGGAACAAATCCCAGAGACGAGGTTCACTCCATGGCCATTTCCTGTGGGGGTCGTTCACTGTGGCGGGACCGATTATTTCACTACACTGCTCAAATTCACACTCACTTATCTTCCAATAATCTCTATGAAAAATTCCAATCTGGCTACCATCCTCTCCACAGCACTGAAACTGCCCTCCTTAAAATAACTAATGTTCACTTTATAATTAAGGTATAGTGTCATCTATACAATAAAGATTTAAACTGTTATGTAAATTGGTAATCTGGTTTTGATGATTAAAAACATATCTATATGTTAAAACAGTTCAAACTGTTAAAACGATCTTAAAGGTTATATTCAGTGTATAAGTTAATGAGAAATAAGTAAATAAAAAGATAATTGTTAAACTAACAAGGTGAATTGTTAAAGTTTAAGAGCATATGCCAATGGCTCGCTGGGTTTAATCACTGTTTGAAGTGATTTAAAAAAAAAAAGGTTTTGAGTACTGGGACTAACACAAGGTCCTTTTAAACAGACGTTGAGTTTTTTGTTTTTGTTTTGACCAAACTTTGGGTCTTTGTAACCTAAAGAAAAAGAAAAAAAGAGGTTGAGATGTTACATTTTATTAAATGAACAGTAATGATAATTACTGATTGCAATTTTGGTGAATTTGAATAAACAAAGAGAGACACGTTAATTTGATTTTACACTTGATGTTTAAGGTTCTGTTTAACATTGAGTGAGGTGAATTCTTTGTGTGGAATCTGAATGCTAAATTAGTGGAAACATGAAAATAGTAATTGATAAAACGTTTTTATGTTACGTTTAAATTAATATGGGAAAAATACAAAAACAAACTGGTTTATTGTATTAAGCACCTGCTGGTAAAACTGAGTTTTACAGAGACAGAGGTTATCAGCATAAAGAGGGGGGAATGTTATAATAATTTTTATTATTATAATTGTTTATATTGTTTATAGTTGCTGGGTGCTCATGTCAAATCACCCCCCTCTGACAGCCCCCACTGCAGTGAGATAAAATCTCATGTTTTGTTTACTTCTTTAAGCAAAACGCACTCTGTATTTTTGATTATATGCGTGTCTTTGCTTCATTCTTGCAAGATTAAAACCTGGCCTTTAGCTTTTTATAATACAATCTGTCTCCATGTCTCTCTGGATAATATAAGGATATAGAATTCTTATAACAACAACACAGTGACTACCTGAAGCCCTATAAATAGGCCCACTGACTGATTACAAGATTGTACACACCTGTGATGCTAATTAGTGCACACACCTTGAATTAACATGTTCATTTGGTCACATTATTTACAGTCTTTTCTAGGGGTACCATCAATTTTGTCTAGGCCTGTTCCATAAGTTTATTTTTTTAAATAATTCCGTTGAAGCATGGTTGAATAGCAATGTCTGACTTTCGTTGGTTAACATTTATAGAATTTTTATTTATTATTACTTTTGTCAGAATAAAGTTTTTTCTGTGACCATTGTGAGTTTTTCTTTCCTTGACCATGTGTATGTAATGGACAACCCACAACGGGCAGTACTATTATATAAAAAAATATACCACACGCGGATGCGTAGAGACCGTTAGACCACCAGATTATTTAAAAGCAGTTTTTACCACGGCTACCAAAGGACTTAATTTACTGCCAAAAAAAAGTTGTGATTGGCTTTTACGATGAAATATACTAGATTTCTTTGTAATGTGAAAACATGTATGTTGGTTATATCATTTTCAGTTTTTAAACATACATTTACATTTATTTTACACACTCAAAGAATTATCCCATGATTGTATATCGAACATTGCATCTTGCTAGTTATCGCATATCACATTTTTCTTCGATATCGAGCAGCCATAATACAAATTATTCTAGTTTTCAAAAGATATCACAACTTTTCTGATATTTTCTATATATCATGCCTCTGAATGCTCAGTTGATACTTTTGTTTGAATACTGAACGTTGAATACTTGTTGTAATCATGTCCCTAAGCCTAATGTGCTCAAATTTGAGTTTTTGTTAATTTTAGTTTGATTGCCATGAATAGGATTTATAAATGATCTTGCTGTATAATAATGATATTATAGCTTACTTAGTAATAAATATCAATAATTAATAATATCAATATATATAATAATATCAATAATTTTTTCACCTCTTTTTCTGCTAATATTGCAAAGTGGATTGAGGATGTTTGCCAAATTTGACATTCCACTAGAGAAAATAAAGGCTGTTATTCACGACAACAATGCTAATGTCGTAGCTTGGTTTAACAGAGCTCTCTAAAGAACCACCAAGCTATCTCCAAGTGTGTGGCTTCTGTAAGATGCCGTTTTTAAACATTTTAAGAAGAGTGAATTAGCATGCACCAAGTTGAAGGAGAAGCAGAAGCAAATGGGCATGGAGACAAACATGCTACTGCAAGATGTTTGCACACGGTGGAACAGCACCTATCAGATGTTGTCCAGGCTGCTAGAACAAAGATGGCCGGTGACTGCTACACTCTCTGACCCAGCAGTGACTCAGAGAGCAAAGCACTACCTTGATCTCAAGCCTGAACAGTGGACCCTGATTGAGGAGCTAAACCAGGTTATTGAGCCCTTTGAAGCAGCTACAGTGTTTCTGAGCGGACAGAACTATGTTACACTTTCTGCACTTCCGCAGCTAGTGCACAAACCTAAGATCTCTGTACAGAGTCCAGATCTTGAGACTGCACCAGTGAGGTCATTCCAGGCTCATGCGACAGAACAGATCACAGCAAGATGGCAAGGGCTGATGGAGTTTACACCTGATTCTCCAAACATTCAGAATCAGAATCAGAAAAATGTTTATTGCCATTGTCAGTAAACAAGATTCACAAACTAGGAACTTGCTTCGGCGATAAGGTGCAACATGAAGGTCATGCATAAAATATGAAATAAAATACAAGATAAATTAAAGCCGCAAGCGGCGATAAAGGCCCTCGCCTCCCTTGAGACCGCGGGGACACATGCACTCGGAGGAGTGCATTTCGTGCTTTAAAGCGTAAACTTTACGGTAAAAGGATTGAGGAGTTTTCTAAGACTCTAGCCGTGGCTCTGGAGGGGCCTCCTCTAAAGGAAGGATCCTGGCAATTGGGAAATTGCATTTATTTCCCAAAGGTTGCCTTTTCACAGACTCATTACGACCACAGCCACAAATGTATCAAAAAACAAATTGATAACTTTTTTTTGCACACGTGTCTAGATGATACTCACCAAATTTGGAGCTGTTTAGATGAAAAGCCTTTAGACAGAAGGGGTGCGATTTAGGTGGTCACGCATTCCACCCAACATAGTAGATTTTCTGTTGAGTTTACGGTATGGCTGTAATAAACTTTTCTGTTTGCCCTGAGGTGTCCTATGGATGTACCAAGTTTTGTATTTCTACATTGGAAAAATGTACTTTCATTTTCCATAGAACCAATGTATTTTGACTTTTCTAGGGTCGCCACTGAGTCATTTTTGTATTTTTTTCGGGACTTCAAATACATAAATTTTTCGCTGGGCTTGAAGTCTGGGACCAATAAATATGACTTTTAGTTGCACGTTTACTGGGTCAAATTTAGGATCATTTTGCAGAAAAAATATGATAAAAAAATATATACCGAATTATAATAAAAAAAATATAACTCGAGCAAAAAGTCTAGAAAACGCTTGTCTATTTTACATACATATGTTTAGCTCATTTTGCCCAAGTTTGGTGTCTGTGGAATGAAGCAGCTATTGTCTGTGTACTTTTAAAAAAGAGGTGTATTTTAAGTCGGTTCACATTTTCAATTCAAAATGGCCACCTTTCCGTGTGTGATAGGGTGTGGTCCCCATTTGCTTTTTTGTTCATAAGCTCATGGTGGATGTGTGTACCAAGTTTCATTTGCCTACAACAAACTAAAAATTTCACTTCCCATTGACTTTTTCCACATATTTGCGACGTTGCTATGGCAACACATTTATAGATAGGGGGTGGTTGTCATTGGCTTTTATGCTCGTCATGACATAAGAGATGTGTGTACCAAATTTCATGTCTCTATGACAAACTAAATTCTTGGGTCCCATAATAAGTTTGTAGGGGGCGCTGGAGAGCCATTTCTAAAGATAACCCTTTTATTTACATATCTTTGTGTCACATGTGCCAATCAAAGTCACAACTTTGATTGGCACATGTGTCCAGATGATACTCACCAAATTTGGGGCCATTTAAATTAAAAAACAATGATTTGCATCTTTCTGCGCAAGGGGTGCGATTTTAGTGGCCGCGTGTTTCACCCCACATGGCGGACTTCCTGTTGAGTTTAGGGTGTGACTGTCATTGACTTTTCAGTTTGCCCTAAGGTGTCCTATGGATGTACCAAGTTTTGTATTTCTACATTGGAAAAATTTACTTTCATTTTCCATAGGCCCAATGTATTTTGACTTTTGTAGGGGTCGCCACTGAGTCATTTTTCGTATTTTTTTTCGGGGACTTCAAATACATAAATTTTTCGCTGGGCTTGAAGTCTGGGACCAATAAAAATGACTTTTAGTTGCACGTTTACTGGGTCAAATTGAGGATCATTTTGCAAAAAAAATTTAATAAAAAATATATACCAAATTATAATAAAAAAAATATAACTCGAGTAAAAACGTCAAGAAAAACACCTGTCTATTTTACATACATGTGTTTAGCTCATTTTGCCCAAGTTTGGTGTCTGTGGAATGAAGCAGCTATTCTCTGTGTTCTTTTAAAAAAGAGGTGTATTTTAAGTCGGTTCTCCTTATTCAATTCAAAATGGCCGCCTTCCCGTGTGTGATAGGGGGTGGTCCCCATTGGCTTTTTTGTTCATAAGCCCATACTGGATGTGTGTACCAAATTTCATGTCTCTATGACAAACTAAATTCTTGGGTCCCATTATAAGTTTGTAGGGGGCGCTGGAGGGCCATTTCTAAAGATAACCCTTTTATTTACATATCTTTTTGTTCAGGTCATGAATGTGCACAAACGCCTTTTTGGGTCCAACTCGATCCAAGAAGGCGTTTGAGAGTTAAGAGACGTTTTATTTTCACAAAAATGGCCACCTTGTTACAGGCTTGCCACACCCATACCCGATAAGATATCAACAACAAAGTCACAAATTTAGTTGGCACACGTGTCTAGATGATACTCACCAATTTTGGGGCCATTTAGATTAAAACACAATGATTTGCATCTTTCTGCGCAAGGGGTGCGGTTTTAGTGGCCACGCGTTTCACCCCACATGGCGGACTTCCTCTTGAGTTTAGGGTGTGGCTGTCATTGACTTTTCTGTTTGCCCTGAGGTTTCCTATGGATGTACCAAGTTTCATTTTTCTACGTTGGAAAAAAGTTACTTTCACTTTCCATAGGCCCAATGTATTTTGATTTTGTAGGGGTCGCCACTGAGTCATTTTTCGTATTTTTTTTTCGGCGACTTCAAATACATACATTTTTCGCCGGGCTTGAAGGCTGGGACCAATAAAAATGACTTTTCGTTCATGTTCACTGGGTCAAATTTAGGATCATAGGTCGACAATAAAAAAAAAAAAAAAAAAAAAAATAATCCGAGCAAAAACAATAGGCCCTCCCGGCCATCACCTGCTCGGGCCTAATTAAAGCCGCAAGCGGCGATAAAGGCCCTCGCCTCCCTTGAGACCGCGGGGACACATGCACTCGTGCTTTAAAGCGTAAACTTCACGGTAAAAGGATTCTGAGGAGTTTTCTAAGACTCTAGCCGTGGCTCTGGAGGGGCCTCCTCTAAAGGAAGGATCCTGGCAATTGGGAAATGGCATTTATTTCCCAAAGGTTGCCTCTTCACAGACCCATTACGACCACAGCCACAAATGTATCAAAAAACAAATTGATAACTTTTTTTGCACACGTGTCTAGATGATACTCACCAAATTTGGAGCTGTTTAGACTTTAGACAGAAGGGGTGCGATTTAGGTGGTCACGCATTACACCCAACATAGTAGATTTTCTGTTGAGTTTACGATATGGCTGTAATAAACTTTTCAGTTTGCCCTGAGGTGTCCTATGGATGTACCAAGTTTCATTTTTCTACATTGGAATAAAGTTACTTTCACTTTCCATAGGCCCGATGTATTTTTACTTTTCTAGGGTCGCCACTGAGTCATTTTTCGTATTTTTTTCGGGGACTTCAAATACATAAATTTTTCGCTGGGCTTGAAATCTGGGACCAATAAAAATGACTTTTAGTTGTACGTTTCTGGGTTAAATTGAGGATCATTTTGCAGAAAAAATATGATAAAAAATATATACCGAATTATAATAAAAAATATATAACTCGAGCAAAAAGTCTAGAAAAACACTTGTCTCATTTACATACATGTGTTTAGCTCATTTTGCCCAAGTTTGGTGTCTGTGGAATGAAGCAGCTATTTTCTGAGTTCTTTTAAAAAGAGGTGTATTTTAAGTCGGTTCACATTTTCAATTCAAAATGGCCGCCTTCCCGTGTGTGATAGGGTGTGGTCCCCATTGGCTTTTTGTTCATAAGCCCATGCTGGATGTGTGTACCAAGTTTCATTTGCCTACGACAAACTAAAATTTTCACTTCCCATTGACTTTTTCCAAATATTTGGGACGTTGCTATGGCAACACATTTATAGATAGGGGTGGTTGTCATTGGCTTTTATGCTCGTCATGACATAAGAGATGTGTGTACCAAATTTTATGTCTCTATGACAAACTAAATTCTTGGGTCCCATTATAAGTTTGTAGGGGCGCTGGAGAGCCATTTCTAAAGATAACCCTTTTATTTACATATTTTTGTGTTCAGGTCATGAATGTGCACAAACGCCTTTTGGGTCCAACTCGATCCGAGAAGCCGTTTGAGAGTTAAGAGTTTATTTTCACAAAAATGGCCACCTCGTTACAGGCTTGCCACACCCATACCCGATAAGATATCAACAACAAAGTCACAACTTTGGTTGGCACATGTGTCTAGATGATACTCACCAAATTTGGGGCCATTTAGATTAAAACACAATGATTTGCATCTTTCTGCGCAAGTGCGAATTTAGTGGCGCGCCTTTCACCCCACATGGCGGACTTCCTGTTAAGTTTAGGGTGTGACTGTCATTGACTTTTCTGTTTGCCCTGAGGTGTCTTATGGATATACCAAGTTTCATTTTTCTACGTTGGAAAAAAGTTACTTTCACTTTCCATAGGCCCAATGTATTTTGACTTTTCTAGGGGCCGCCACTGAGTCATTTTTCGTATTTTTTTCGGGACTTCAAATACATACATTTTTTGCCGGGCTTGAAGTCTGGGACCAATAAAAATGACTTTTAGTTGTTCGTTTACTGGGTTAAATTGAGGATCATAGGTCGACAAGAAAGATAAAAAAAAAAAAAAAAAAAAAAAAATCCGAGCAAAAACAATAGGCCCTCCCGGCCATCACCGGCTCGGGCCTAATTAAAGCCGCAAGCGGCGATAAAGGTCCTCGCCTCCCTTGAGACCGCGGGGACACATGCACTCGGAGGATTGCATTTCGTGCTTTAAAGCGTAAACTTCACGGTAATGTCAAATAACCGGGCCTGTGTTACTGCTGGGGCCTGTTACACCACCTTGTAGTTTAGAGTTAAAGGTCTCCACAATCCCTGGTTTTCCTGGGAGCTGTCTGAACCTTTGAACATAATAGATAATGCTTGGGCTAAGGCGAGAAAAACAAAGTACTGGCTGGAGATTTGAGATGACTCAGGAATCGCTGCACCCCCCTTTTTAAAAAGGCAAAATGTAAATATAACTTGTCTAAAAGTACAAGGTTACAAGTTCCAAAGGATTCTGAGGAGTTTTCTAAGACTCTAGCCGTGGCTCTGGAGGGGCCTCCTCTAAAGGAAGGATCCTGGCAATTGGGAAATGGCATTTATTTCCCAAAGATTGCCTCTTCACAGACTCATTACGACCACAGCCACAAATGTATCAAAAACAAATTGATAACTTTTTGGCACACGTGTCTAGATGATACTCACCAAATTTGGAGCTGTTTAGATGAAAAGCTTTTAGACACAAGGGGTGAGTTTTAGGTGGTCACGCATTCCACCCAACATAGTAGATTTTCTGTTGAGTTTACGGTATGGCTGTAATGAACTTTTATGTTTGCCCTGAGATGTCCTATGGATGTACCAAGTTTTGTATTTCTACATTGGAAAAATGTACTTTCCTTTTCCATAGAACCAATGTATTTTGACTTTTCTAGGGTCGCCACTGAGTCATTTTCATATTTTTTTCAGCGACTTCAAATACATAAATTTTTCGCTGGGCTTGAAGTCTGGGACCAATAAAAATGACTTTTAGTTGCACGTTTACTGGGTCAAATTGAAAATCATTTTTCAGAAAAATTATAATAAAAAAAATATACCAAATTATAATAAAAAAAAATATAACTCGAGCAAAAACGACAAGAAAAACGCCTGTCTATTTTACATACATGTGTTTAGCTCATTTTGCCCAAGTTTGGTGTCTGTGGAATGAAGCAGCTATTTTCTGTTGTTTTTTAAAAGAGAGGTTGTATTCTAAGTCGGTTCACATTTTCAATTTAAAATGGCTGCCTTCCCGTGTGTGATAGGGTGTGGTCCCCATTGGCTTTTTTGTTAATAAGCCCATGATGGATGTGTGTACCAAGTTTCATTTGCCTACGACAAACTAAATTCTTGGGTCCCATTATAAGTTTGTAGGGGGCGCTGGAGAGCCATTTCTAAAGATAACCCTTTTATTTACATATCTTTGTGTTCAGGTCATGAATGTGCACAAATGCCTTTTTGGGTCCGACTCGATCCGAGAAGGCGTTTGAGAGTTAAGAGACATTTTATTTTCACAAAAATGGCCACCTCGTTACAGGCTTGCCACACCCATACCCGATAAGATATCAACAATAAAGTCACAAATTTGGTTGGCACACGTGTCTAGATGATACTCACCAAATTTGGAGCCCATTTAAATTAAAACACAATGATTTGCATCTTCTTGCGCAAGGGGTGCGATTTTAGTGGCCATGCGTTTCACCCCACATGCCGGCCTTCCTGTTTAGTTTAGGGTGTGGCTGTCATTGACTTTTCTGTTTGCCCTGAGGTGTTTTATTGATGCACCAAGTTTCATTTTTCTACGTTGGAAAAAAGTTACTTTCACTTTCCATAGGCCCAATGTATTTTGACTTTTCTAGGGGTCGCCACTGAGTCATTTTTCTTTTTTTTTTTTTCGGGGACTTCAAATACATACATTTTTCGCTGGGCTTGAAGTCTGGGACCAATAAAAATGACTTTTAGTTGTTGGTTTACTGGGTCAAATTGAGAATCATTTTGCAGAAAAATTATAATAAAAAATATATACGAATTATAATAAAAAAAATATAACTCGAGCAAAAAAGTCTAGAAAAACACTTGTCTATTTTACATACATGTGTTTAGCTCATTTTGCCCAAGTTTGGCGTCTGTGGAATGAAGCAGCTATTTTTTGTTGTTTTTAAAAAGAGGTGTATTCTAAGTCGGACCAAATTTTCAATTCAAAATGGCCGCCTTCCCGTGTGTGAAAGGGTGTGGTCCCCATTGGTTTTTTTGTTCATAAGCCCATGGTGGATGTGTGTACCAAGTTTCATTTGCCTACAACAAACTAAAAATTTCACTTCCCATTGACTTTTTACATTTTTGGGACGTTGCTATGGCAACACATTTATAGATAGGTGGTGGTTGTCATTGGCTTTTATGCTCGTCATGACATAAGAGATGTGTGTACCAAATTTTATGTCTCTATGACAAACTAAATTCTTGGGTCCCATTATAAGTTTGTAGGGGCGCTGGAGAGCCATTTCTAAAGATAACCCTTTTATTTACATATTTTTTGTTCAGGTCATGAATGTGCACAAACGCCTTTTGGGTCCAACTCGATCCGAGAAGGCGTTTGAGAGTTAAGAGACGTTTATTTTCACAAAAATGGCCACCTCGTTACAGGCTTGCCACACCCATACCCGATAAGATATCAACAACAAAGTTACAACTTTGGTTGGCACATGTGTCTAGATGATACTCACCAAATTTGGGGCCATTTAGATTAAAACACAATGATTTGCATCTTTCTGCAAAGTGCGATTTTAGTGGCTGCGCGTTTCACGCCACATGGCGGACTTCCTGTTAAGTTTAGGGTGTGACTGTCATTGACTTTTCTGTTTGCCCTGAGGTGTCCTATGGATATACCAAGTTTCATTTTTCTGCGTTGAAAAAAACTTACTTTCACTTTCCATAGGCCCAATGTATTTTGATTTTGTAGGGGTCGCCACTGAGTCATTTTTCGTATTTTTTTTTTTCGGCGACTTCAAATACATCAATTTTTCGCCGGGCTTGAAGGCTGGGACCAATAAAAATGACTTTTCATTCATGTTCACTGGGTCAAATTTAGGATCATAGGTGGAAAAGAAAAAAAAAAAAAAATCCGAGCAAAAACAATAGGCCCTCCCGGTCATCACCGGCTCGGGCCTAATAAAAATATACAGGGGTAGAGTGGTTAGCATTCCTGCCTCATAGCAAGAAGGTTGTGAGTTCAAAACCCGGCCGACCCAAACATTCTCGGCCGACTTCGGTCTTTCTGTGAGGAGTCTGCATGTCCTCCACGTGTTACCGTGGGTTCTCTCCGGGTACTTCGGCTTCCTCCCACCGTCCAAAGACATGTATAGGTTAATTGACAAATCTGAAGTGTCCCTAGTGAATGAATGTGAGAGTGAATGTTTGTTTGTCACTGTCTATGTCTAAATGTCAACCCTGCAGCTAACTGGCCACTGTCCAGGGTGTGCCCCGCCTCAGGCCCAAAGCTGCAGGGATAGCCTCCAGTCACCCGCGACCCCTAACGGGACAAAGCGGTAGAAAATGAATGAATGAATGAATGAATAAAAATATACAGACTAAAACTTGAATATATACACACAATTTACAGTTTGTTGGATATGGTGCAAAATTTGCAGTGCAATGGATAGTTCTTGATTTATGTGCTTAATAAAGTGACAAGTGAGGACCTGACTTGGACCTGACTTGGACTACTCACACTCAAACTCAGGTAAATAAAGCCAGGCAAAGACTGTACTATCTGCGACAGCTGAGGAAATTCAGGGTCTCACCAGCAATCCTGAAAACTTTCTATTCTGGAGCTATAGAAAGTATATTGACTCAATGTATCTCTGTGTGGTATGGGAACAGCTCCAGTCAAGACTGCAAAGCCCTGCAGAGAGTTGTGCGCTTAGCTGAGCGCATTTCAGGGTCTGCTCTCCCCTCTCTGCAGGACATCTACCACAAACGCTGCAGAAGCAGAGCTGCAAAAATCATCAAAGACTACACCCACCCCAGTAATCATATTTTCACTCTGCTGCCATCTGGTAAGCGCTACTGCAGCCTGATGGCAAAAACTGAGAGACTCAGGAGGAGTTTTTTCCCACAGGCCATCAGGCTCTTGAACTCTAAACCAGCTACCTCACACTGACGCACTGACAGTGTCACTCTGTTTTGCTACAAACTGTTTTGCACATTTGCTTCCTGCACCTTCCTGTGTATCTTAATATTTAAGACCACAGCTAAATGCATATATGCACACTGTACATCCCTGTACATTTTTTAATATTTTAAGTCTACAGTTTACATTCATGTACATTATTTTGCGATCTAGATTTATTCCCACATTACACACTTTTTATATTTTTTAGATTTTATTCTTATATTTTTATTGTTTACTTTTATCTCATTCTTACATAGCTACATTTATGTATATTTTCATCCGTGTGTTTTCCTTAATAATTGCACTGTCCATGGAGCGGACCTGACTCACATTTCACTGCTGGTTATATATGCTGTATATAATTCTGTATGTGACGAATAAAAATCTTGAATCTTGAATCTTGAAGTGTTATGAAGTGTTAATGTGACAAGTGTTATGAAGTGTTACCCTGCTTGCAAGCCAGGAAGCCCACTGCTTGTGAAAATTAAGCATTCAGCACAGCACACAACTCTCCAGATGCGAGGCAGTACACATAATAAAAGATTGAAAAAATAAAATTAATAAGATAAATAACAAAAAAAAACATTTTTAATCATTTTACAACTATTCCACAGATCTTGATGTATTTCGGGGAACATCCCCTTTCCAAGAAGAAGAATCCACTGTCCACTGGAAAATGAATGCAGCACGCTATCAAACAATGGCAAAGCTGGTGTTACTCTGTAAACAATTCCTCACGGCTCTTTTGCTACGAGTGCTGGAGCTAAGGCGACGAGAAAAAAAAAAACTATAAAACCAATGTAAAGTTTACCTGTTTAATTCCACTCAGAAAAAGACAAGTACAGCGCTGTTACACAACACAATGTTAACATAAGGCCAGCACACGTGTTGTGCTGCTGGTCAACTCAATGCCCCAAAAGTCCTAACCTTCAGCCACACCACACACAGGAGAGGGCATTTCCTGCCCGAGTATCAGTATTTTTGTGTGTATTTATGTGTCCAGCCAGCTGTGACCAACTGGTTCTAACTGGTTTAAACAGATGAGATATTTAGTGTCCTAATCTAAGATGCAGTGTAACATGCAAAGTGTACAAATAACATAAAGAAAAGTTATACGGGTGCTTCTTACTATAAAACACTAACACTGGCAAAGACCATGATGTGTATTCCGGCCACATCCACACCATCAGAGCCTCTGTTTTCAGCAGCAGGAAACAGTGCTTCAAAGCGCAGGGCAAGCCTTAGTTCTGAGCATGTTGACATGCTTACCTTTCTACATTGCAATCATATGCTCCTTTAAAGACTTGCACACACATCGAGAGAGAGACAATTATATTCACATGAATATATTGGCTTAAAGCACTCAGCATGAAACCATGCATGGACTATTGTTCCAAGTTCCTGTCCATGTGTTTTTGCCTCTTAAATGCTTCAAAGCATTCCAAGAAGAACGTTTAATTAACTTTTAGTTCTGAAAGTTAAGTTGCATGACTTAAAGGCAGTGTTTTTGCATTATTATTATTAATTTAATGTATGCCTTAGTTTTGATACTTATTTGAAAGTAATTAATTTTATTTTTTTTAAGAGACCTAAGAGTCTTAAGTCCTATATTCTTTTTTTTTAAATAACAAATTAATGCATTTTTTAAGAAATTGTGAGACATTGTGAGTATGATTTAATTTAATGATTTAATTAAAACTGTTTTCACACATATCATAGTCAAAGTCATATTTGTGAGCCAAAAGAGGCTCTTTTCAGTGAACTGAGTCAAATGAGCCGGCTCACGGAAAAGAGCAGGAATGCCCATCACTAGTACCTGGTACCAAGAGTTCACAGAGGTAACTAGGACAAATATTAAAAGAATGGAGGGGCCTATAAAAGGAAATGATTGTAAATGTAACCGTCTGACGGTAAAAAGGCCAGAATAGAAGACAGGGATCTTCAGAGAAAGTACATGAGTTCATGCTATTTTCCAGCTTGGAGCTCACGCAAAGTAGAAAAACAAATAAAAAGGAGTAACAACCAGAAAATCCAAATAAAACAGAGTAAGAAAGATTAGACAAAGGCCTGCTTTAGTCGGCTCTACTGTTATTGCTAGATCTCAGCGCTGCATTCGATACAATAGATCATGCAGTGCTAATCAACAGACTAAAAGATGTTTTTGGCATCTCTGGCTCTCCTCTTGCCTGGTTAGAATCCTATCTGTGTGATAAGTCTCATTTTGTCTCTTTTAATAAATCCTTCTCCTCCACGGCACCTGTGAAATTCGGTGTGCCACAAGGGTCTGTGCTTGGTCCCATACTTTTTTCACTATATGTTACACCATTGGGACAAATCATCAGAAGTTATGAAGTGAACTTCCACTGTTATGCTGATAATACACAGCTGTATCTAATAATGAAAGCGAATAATACTACTGGCATCATTGATGGAGCCAACAGGACAACATCCTCTGCAAAAAGCAGAGACAAGATCCTGTGGTCCCCAAACCAGACTTCCTCCGGCCCCTGGCTGGATCTGTGTGATAACTTAATACACATATATTTAGGGATGGGTACCGAAACCCGGTATTAAACTGGCCCCAGGGCTAAATTATGAAAGACTGTAGTATCAGTAAGATCTGACGCTATCGGTTCTGCTTTCGGTACTGGAGGGGAAAAATTAATGTACAATGTTTTTTTGCTTAATAATGTTATCATGCACATTTTATCTCACCAAACATTTCTAATGTGCGATATTAATAAGACGTTTGTCTGTGAGATCTGCGAGATCTTTCATGCGCGCCGCGGAGGCTGTCTGTCAGTCACACACACACACAACACAATGAGCGCGGCGCACGCACATCAGTACGAAAACCCCCGCTTAATACAAAGAGTGAAGATGGGGAAGAAATTTGCTTAATAATGTTATCATGCACATTTTATCTCACCAAACATTTCTAATGTGCGATAATATTAACACGTTTGTCTGTGAGATCTGCGAGATCTGTCATGCGCGCCGAGGAGGCTGTCTGTCAGTCACACACACACACCACAAGAACGTGCGCGGCGCACGCACACGCATAACAAGGCAAGGCAATTTTATTTATATAGCACAATTCATACAGTGGGTAACTCAAAGTGCTTTACAGGAATAAAAGACAATTTGCAATATTTATATTAAGAAACATAAGAAAAAATTAAAAACATTTTAAAAAGAAGAGTGCAGATAAAAGAAAAAACACTTTAGGTTGTGGTGTAGGCGGAGCTAAAGAGGAAGGTTTTTAACCTCCCCTTGAACATTGTTAAAGTTGAGGCTTGTTTTATTTCATCTGGGAGGCTGTTCCAGGTTTTTGCTGCATGAAACTTAAACGCTGCTTCACCCTGTTTAGTTTTTTCTTTTATCTGCACTCTTCTTTTTAAAATGTTTTTAATTTTTTCTTAATTTTCTTAATATAAATCTTGTAAATTGTCTTTTATTCCTGTAAAGCACTTTGAGTTACCCAGTGTATGAATTGTGCTATATAAATAAAATTGCCTTGCCTTGCCTTTAGTTCAAACTCTGGGCACGAGCAGAAAGCCTGTCCCAGAGGTTCTCAGACTCCGAGGAGGTTCATAAGCAACTAGCATGTCAGAGATATATTCTGGTGCTAAACCATTTAGAGACTTGTAAACCAGCAGTGCTGTTTTAAAGTCTATTCTCTGAGCAACAGGAAGCCAGTGCAGAGATTTTAAAACTGGCGTAATGTGGTTGTACTTCCTGGTTTTGGTTAGAACCCGAGCAGCCGCGTTCTGAATAAGCTGCACCTGTCTTAACCCTCGTTTTGAAAGACCAGTGAGCAGGCCGTTACAGTAATCTAACCTGCTGGAAATAAAAGCATGGATAAGTTTCTCTAAGTCTGGTTAAGACATCATCCCTTTGACTCTGGAAATGTTTTTAAGGTGATAAAATGCAGATGATGTAATTGACTTAATGTGACTGTGGAAATTCAAGTCTGAGTCCATGATGACCCCTAGATTTCTAACCTGGTTTTTACATTCTAGAAAAAGAGACTCGAGGTGACTGCTGACACTTTCTCTTTGTTTCTGTGGCCCAAAGATGATTAGTTCAGTCTTGTTTCTGTTCAGTTGGAGAAAATTATTTTGCATCCACACATCGATCTGTTCGATGCAGTGACACAGTGAATGGATTGGTCCATTTTCACCTGCTGTGAGTGAAATGGAAATCTGAGTGTCATCTGCATAATAATGGTAGGATACTCCACAGCTGTGTATTAACTGGCCTAAAGGAAGCATGTAGAGATTGAATAATAGAGGTCCCAAGATAGACCCCTGTGGAACCCCACATCTCAGGGCCATTTGCTCTGATACACAGTTACCAACTGAAACAAAGTACTTCCTGTCTTGAAGATAGGACTGAAACCATTTAAGGGCAGTTCCAGTGATACCTATCCATTCCTCTAATCTTTGTATCAGGATTTCATGGTCCACTGTATCAAACGCAGCACTCAAGTCCAACAGAACTAAGACAGAGACTTTGCCTACGTCAGTGTTCAGACGGATGTCATTTGTGACTTTGATAAGTGCAGTCTCAGTGCTGTGATGGGGCCTGAATCCTGACTGAAAAGGATCAAAGCAGTTATTAAGTAATAGAAAGTCATTAAGTTGTTGATATACAACTCTTTCGATGACTTTCCCTAAAAATGGCAGGTTTGATATGGGCCGATAGTAACAGTACGAAAACTCCCGCTTAATACAAAGAGTGACGATGGCGGAGAGAGCAAAACGTTCCAAAGTGTGGTTACACTTCTCTAGAGTTGATGCAGACAACGCTCGTTGTCATAAGTGCAACAAAATGTTTGCATGTAAGGGCGGAAACACAAACAATCTGTCTAAGCACCTTTCAAAAGTGCATTATGTGCAGACAGAAATGCAAAGTTTTCGACTGCCCAGCTAGCTAGTCTCTGGTTGTTGCCCCATCTACGTCTGGTATATATGCTAAAATCATGTTGAATCAACGTTGTCATTTAAAATAAATGTAAAATCTCCCTGGTTTGTTAACCCTATGTAGAAATTCTGTTGATTTCTTTTGGGAGAAATGAGAGAATGAAATCAACATTTGTACCACTGTATGTTTTTTAGCAGAAAAATTTATTTTATTTTATTTCTTTTACATTCATTTATTTTTTTTTATAATAGCTATTTGTTCAAACATGGCTGTTTCTTGCACTACAAATAATTGTTTTATTAATTTTACATAAAAAAATAAAGAAATGATAATTCTGTTCTCAACGTGTTCTTAAAAAAAAACACACACACACAACACAAAGTACCGAAGAATACCGTTAAAGTACCGGACCGTTAAGCAGTATCGGTAAGAGTAGTAATACTGTTAAAACCTCAACGATACCCATCCCTACATGTATTATGAACAAGTTGTAATATTTAGCAAAGACCTCTATTTCTTGTAATTATTTAGTTATTAAATTATGTATGGTTTATAATCAAGTATGACGCGCGCGCACGCACAGACACAACAGAATCTTGAGGAGAATTCAATTCTTTTCCTCAAAAGCTTGTTTCATCTAGACTGTTTATCAGTTTTACCATCTTTAGGTTAAAGTGCTGTGTGAAACCAAACCATCTGGTCCCAAGGAATGGAACACACACATCATCTCTGCTCTGTCCCCTGGGCTGGACTTTCAAGAGTGTAAAATGCTCAGAGATATTCCACATGCTGCAAAATCATATATGGCTCACCTTTCCAAAATGTACTTGAGAGTGATGATGTTGTAAGAATGAAGATAAAACACCACTTCCAATTTGGGGAATTTCTGTGAACACAACCAATCCATTAATTAATCTAAAACAGGATATTGAAACCAACAATGGTCTATGCATACAGTATAGATGTTTTTTCAATAATTCAATCATTTACAGTGTAAACTGTAAATAAAAACACAATGCAATGATCTCATGTTACATCAAAACATGCTGGGCGCAAGTGAATATAGTAAAAATTAGCGTCCTTCCATCAATTACATTTTTAAAATGTTGCATGTCACTATAAATCACAAATGGTTTATTAAGTGGCAGAAAATTATCTCACAGTTTATATGGCATAGGAACAAAAACAGAGGCGCTTTCTCAAGACTAACAAACGCACACCATAATGGAAGATTACAGCTACAAAACTACATCTTCTATTACTTATCTTTTTGTTTTGAGCAAGCAAGTCTGTTATTTGATACTTCTGGAAATGAATTTAGGAAATATATTGAAAACAATATTTTAATTGATTCAGGATTTGATGTATGTAGCTTGTATTATAGGGAAAGAATTCCTAACAAAATAAGTCCAATTGAAGCAACCTTTAACATTGAGAAATCATATGCAAAAACAGTTGGACTCAATACAGTTAACCAGCCGCTCAGGTACAATCCAAATATAACTATAAAGTTATATTTGGATTGTAAAAGTTATATTTGGATTGTCGCAGCAAGCGGCGATAAAGGCCCTCGCCTCCCTTGAGACCGCGGGGACAAATGCACTCGGAGGATCCCATTTCGTACTTTAAAGCGTAAACTTCACGGTAATGTCAAATAACCGGGCCTGTGCTACTGCTTGAAACTTCTTCTGGCTGGAGCCTGCTTCATCACCTCGAGCCTGTGGTACTGCTGGCGCCTGCTACACCACCTTGTAATTTAGAGTTAAAGGTCTCCACAATCCCTGGTTTTCCTGGGAGCTGTAGGAACCTTTGAAAATAATAGATTATGCTTGGGCTAAGGCGAGAAAAACAAAGTACTGGGCAGAGATTTGAGATGACTCAGGAATCGCTGCACCCCCCTGTTTAAAAAGACAAAATGTAAAAATTACTTGCCTAAAAGTACAAGTTTACAAGTTCCAAAGGATTCTGAGGAGTTTTCTAAGACTCTAGCCTTGGCTCTGGAGAGGCCTCCTCTAAAGGAAGGATCCTGGCAATTGGGAAATGGCATTTATTTCCCAAAGAACTGGCTGCTTCTTCACAGACAAATTACGACCACAGCCACAAATGTATCAAAAAACAAATTGATAACTTTTTTGGCACACGTGTTTAGATGATACTCGCCAAATTTGGAGCTGTTTAGATGAAAAGCCTTTAGCACAAGGGGTGCGATTTAGGTGGTCACGCATTTCACCCAACATAGTAGATTTCCTGTTGAGTTTACGGTATGGCTGTAATAAACTTTTCTGTTTGCCCTGAGGTGTCCTATGGATTTAACAAGTTTTGTATTTCAACATTTGAAAAAAATTACTTTCACTTTCCATAGGCCCAATGTATTTTGACTTTTCTAGGGGTCGCCACTGAGTCATTTTTCATATTTTTTTTTCGGGGACTTCAAATACATAAATTTATCGCCGGGCTTGAAGTCTGGGACCAATAAAAATGACTTTTAGCTGCACGTTTACTGGGTCAAATTGAGGATCATTTTGCAGAAAAATTATAATAAAAAAATATACCAAATTATAATAAAAAAATATATATAACTCGAGCAAAAACGTCAAAAAAAAAGAAAAACGCCTGTCTATTTTACACACAAGTGTTTAGGTCATTTTGCCCAAGTTTGGTGTCTGTGGAATGAAGCAGCTATTTTTTGTTGTTTTTTAAAAGAGAGGTGTATTCTAAGTCGATTCACATCTTCAATTCAAAATGGCCGCCTTCCCGTGTGTGATAGGGTGTAAACCACATTGGCTTTTTTTTTTTCATAAGCCCATGCTGGATGTCTGTACCAAGTTTCATTTGCCTACGACAAACTAAAAATTTCACTTCCCATTGACTTTTTCCACATATTTGGGATGTTGCTATGGCAACACATTTATAGATAGGGGGTGGTTGTCATTGGCTTTTATGCTCATCATGACATAAGAGATGTGTGTACCAAATTTCATGTCTCTATGACAAACTAAATTCTTGGGTCCCATTATAAGTTTGTAGGGGGCGCTGGAGAGCCATTTCTAAAGATAACCCTTTTATTTACATATTTTTGTGTTCAGGTCATGAATGTGCACAAACGCCTTTTTGGGTCCAACTCGATCCGAGAAGGCGTTTGAGAGTTAAGAGACGTTTTATTTTCACAAAAATGGCCACCTCGTTACAGGCTTGCCACACCCATACCCGATAAGATATCAAAAACAAAGTCACAACTTTGGTTGGCACATGTGTCTAGATGATACTCACCAAATTTGGGGCAATTTAGATTAAAACACAATGATATGCATCTTTCTGCGCAAGGTGATTGACTTTTCTGTTTGCCCTGAGGTGTCCTATGGATGTACCAAATTTCATTTTTCTACGTTGGAAAAAAGTTACTTTCACTTTCCATAGGCCCAATGTATTTTGATTTTGTAGGGGTCGCCACTGAGTCATTTTTCGTATTTTTTTTTCGGCGACTTCAAATACATAAATTTTTCGCCGGGCTTGAAGGCTGGGACCAATAAAAATGACTTTTCGTTCATGTTCACTGGGTCAAATTTAGGATCATAGGTGGAAAAGAAAAAAAAAAAAAAAAAATCCAAGCAAAAACATAAGGCCCTCCCGGTCATCACCGGCTCGGGCCTAATAAATAAATAATCCGAGCAAAAACAATAGGCCCTCCCGGTCATCACCGGCTCGGGCCTAATAATAATAATCTGAGCAAAAACAATAGCCCTCCCGGTCATCACCGGCTCGGGCCTAATAATAATAATCCGAGCAAAAACAATAGGCCCTCCCGGTCATCATCGGCTCGGGCCTAATAATAATCCGAGCAAAAACAATAGGTCCTCCTGATCATCACAGGCTCGGGCCTAAAAATGTTGTGAAATGGAATCAGTGGAAGGACATACGTAGGAATTACCAAGCATTCCCGGTTAACTTGCAATAGCTCATTTAAAACATCAGTGACTTAACTGACCAATATAACATACACCAAAGTTTGTTTTTAAACGTCATAACTTTACAGCACTCTAAAAAAAGGTTTGTCCCTCGAGGAAAGTCTGAATTACGATAGTCACAATTTTGAAAATACACTATTTAAATGTAATCTCATTAAAAAGAATACAATTAAAAAGTTATATGTAACACTAAAGGAAAATGCAAAACATTTAAACAACTGTGCAATTAAAAGGGAAAGAGACCTACAAATGCATGAATGAAATATTATGGAATAAAATTTGGGGAAAAAAAAAAATATATATATATATATATATATATATATGTGTGTGAAATGCAATTCAGTTAAGGGCACCTTTCTTTATTTATTGTGGAAATGTCAGAAAATTAAAGATACAGTGGGGATCGAAAGTTTGGGCACCCCAGGTAAAAAAATTTATTAATGTGCATAAAGACACCAAGAAAAGATGGAAAAATCTCCAAAAGGAATCAAATGACAGATTAGACATCCTTATAATAAGTCAAAAAAAGTTAGATTTTATTTCCATCATTTACACTTTCAAAATAACAGAAAACAAAAAAATGGTGTCTGCAAAAGTTTCGGCACCCTGCAGAGTTAATACCTTGTACTGCCCCCTTTGGCAAGCTAAGACCTGACAGTGTCATGGATTGTTCTCAATCATTGTCTGGATAGACCGGGTGATGTCAATCTCAAAGGTATTAAATGCCCAGACTCATCTGACCTTGCCCCAACAATCAGCACCATGGGTTCTTCTAAGCAGTTGTCTAGAAAACTGAAACTGAAAAAAGTTGACACTCACAAAGCAGGAGAAGGCTATAAAAAGATAGCAAAGCGTTTTCAGATGCCAATATCCTCTGTTCGGAATATAATTAAGAAATGGCAGTCATCAGGAACAGTGGAAGTTAAAGCAAGATCTGGAAGACCAAGAAAATTTTCAGACAGAACGGCTCGCAGGATTGTGAGAAAAGCAAGTCAAAACCCACGTTTGACTGCACGATCCCTCCAGAAAGATCTGGCAGACACTGGAGTTGTGGTACACTATTCCACTATAAAGAGATACTTGTACAAATATGGACTTCATGGAAAAGTCATCAGAAGAAAACCTCTTCTACGTCCTAACACAAAAATTTGCGTTTGAAGTTTGCAAATGAACATATAGACAAGCCTGATGCATTTTGGAAACAAGTTCTGTGGACCGATGAGGTTAAAATAGAATTTTTTGGCCGGAATGAGCAAAGGTAGGTTTGGAGAAGAAAGGGCACAGAATTTAATGAAAAGAACCTCTGTCCGACTATTAAGCATGGGGGTTGATCGATCATGTTTTGGGGTTGTATTGCAGCCAGTGAACATTTCACGAGTAGAAGGAAAAATGAATTCAATAAAATTTTGACAAATTTTGGATGCTAACTTGATGCAATCTGTGAAAAAGCTGAAGTTAAAGAGAGGATGGCTTCTACAAATTGATAATGATCCTAAACACACCTCAAAATCTACGGTGGATTACATCAAGAGGCATAAACTAAAGGTTTTGCCATGGCCTTCACAATCTCCTGACCTCAACATAATGGAAAATCTATGGATAGACCTTTAAAGAGCAGTGCGTGACAGACAGCCCAGAAATCTCAAAGAACTGGAAGACTTTTGTAAGTAAGAATGGGCAAAGATACCTAAAACAAGAATTGAAAGACTCTTGGCTAGTTACAAAAAGCGTTTACAAGCTGTGATACTTGCCAAAGGGGGCTGTAGCAACCCCGGGACCAGGACTGAGTTTAATCTATGGACTAGAGTGAACCCAGTGAGTGACCCTCACTAAATGTCACGGATTGACAATTTATGCGTTAATCCCCTTTCACAGACTCTCAGAAAGTGTTTGTTTTACTGAAGAAGACCGGGGTAACACATCTCTGCTAATTCGTAGCAGATGGCCAGTTGTTTTCCTAAGGACAGAACACCAGGAGTAACATTAATTAACGACTTTGTTTTGTTCCATTCCGAAGCAGATCAAGGTGTTATCTCCGACAAAACCAGACTTTCTGGCTCTCATCCAGACAGATGTAATCATTTGAATTAAGATTTGTGTATTAACACTCTCACAGCACAGACGTGAGAAAAGGAATGCTTTCATGTTCCAGCCTGGGAGACTTTTATAACGATCGGACACTGCCCTCTCTTGGTTAAGCAGAGTAACGACTCTACCTCATAATCAAAAGACCATTGTGTGTTTATGCCATTAAAAGTGTGTATTTAAGTATATTGTGTTAAATGTGTTAACCTTCATACTGTTCATTACAGGGCGCTGAGTTATGACGAGATAAAATTACTTCTTTCATCACCCTCCCAGCGAGCAGTGTGAATAAATTGAAAGAGCGCTTTGGGGATACACCCCCCAGCAAAGTAACCCCTCTTGAGGCCATGTCGAAAACACGCCTCTTCTTTGGCCAGAACAAAAACCTTGTACGCGCCGGAAAATTCTTCTTCTTCTGCTTCTTTGTTCCCGTCTGCGCCTCTTGCAAATTCTTCTGCGACCTTCTTTTTCCTGCAGGACAATATACGGTGTCCTACTCTGTAACTATTAGCTTACTTTTCAAGTTCTAGCCACGTGGCATACGCTCGATGCCAAACGTGATTTTTCCTTTTTAAGCCTACGCATATTGATTATTTTTGCAAACACTCTCTTGACGTCACCTCCCGGCGACGGAAGACAATTTGTAGTTTTGTACTACAACGGGATACTGGACTGAACCAAATCCCGCCAAGCCGTTTTAAGCCAGAGAAAACGACTTCTGAGACCCTTTTTCAGTGGTCTAGCGACAGTTTTCAAAGACTCTAAGTAAGCTGTTTCTGCCTAATGCCAACGACAGAGATAGAGAGCTTTATACAGTAACGCCTTCACAGCGAACCAGCGGGCGGCATCGTCCCGTGACGGACGTCTTGTAAACGCGGTACCTCTAAACCCAGACGCACAGCGCCAGAGCTTTGAAGCAACCCTTTGGACCTCTGACGGAAATCGAACTGGGTCAGTACCAGCTAACAACAAGTAAGCTGCACGATCGACACCGCAGAGTTTGGCGTTCTAAACTGTATTTTATAAGCTCAAGTCATTATACCTTCATCTACTTCCCTCTAAAATCCCGTTACCGTCCCTTAGTTAAACATTTTTTAATGTCAAAACTTCCCTTTTCATCCACAAAGTTCTAATCAGTACATTTCATTGTTTATTTTTCTGTGTTAATCATTATCCGTCAACAATCCTTTCCTTTGTGTTCTGTTCCCATCATGATAATCCATATGTTAACTTTGTGTAATCTTTAATAAACCCCATAAAACGTTAAAGATTTTGATTTGGTGTTTTCCTGTTTATATAAGACATATTAAAAAACAGAGAATTCTATTCCTTCAGATTAATTGAGACTTAGTAAATATAATCAGTTTCCCAGAACTTTACTCTGGGTGGTGCCCTCAACGAGACAATAATTTTGATAATAAAAATATTAATTGATCATTTACATTAATTAATGTATATTAACATTAATATCCCTAATATCACCCTATTACATATATATATATATAGCTCTTACGCTACAGGGGCAGTACAAGGTATTAACTGCAGGGTGCCCAAACTTTTGCAGACACCATTTTTTTGTTTTCTGTTATTTTGAAAGTGTAAATGATGGAAATAAAATCTAACTTTTTTTTACTTATAAGGATATCTAATCTGTCATTTGAGGCCTTTTGGAGATTTTTCCATCTTTTCTTCCCCACTGTATATAGCTCAAAACCACTAAAGAAGCCCTGTTCAATTCCTGTTGATATCCCACTTACGCCACAAACATGTATACTTGGAGGTCTTTGCTTCAATATGCATGACAATAATTCTTAACAATGGATTCAAACCTGACTAATAAAGACTGGATTTCAAAAACAATGGACATTATTAATTTGGAAAGAATATCATTCAGGCTTCAAAATAAAGAATGAGTTTTTTTTTTTATAAATATATATATATGGGGTGCATTATAACAATATTGTATATAAGGTCATTTGATGCTCAGTCAATTAAACTGTTTTCTTCTTTGCTTTAAAAGTATTTAATGTTATAGAATAAAAGATTATTATGTTGAGGAATATATAACAACAAAGATGGGTAGAGTAGCCTAAGATTGTACTAAAGTAGAGTAAGAGTAGCTTTATTTCAAAATAATTTTACTCAAAGAGAAGTAAAAAGTAAGGACTCAAAAAATTACTCGAGTAAAAAAGTATTTGGTTATAAGTGTACTTAAGTACTGTACTAAAGTAACTGTTTAATTATAATGTCTGATTTATTTATTTTTTATTATTTAATCAGACAAAAATATAAAATAATGTGCAAATTCTGGTATTTACAATTAATAAAACAACACATTGTAAAAAAAAAAATCTTTACAAAATAAGAAATTAAGGAACAAGAAATACAAATTTCCAAATCTCACTTTTTCACAACATACAGTGCATCTGGAATGTATTCAATTGTAGCATTAGTGCCAAAGGTATTTGAATTATTAGTATTATAGTATATAGTAATATTAGTATTACTCAAAAAGTATTGAGCAAAGGCTGTAAATAATTATGTACATGAGCTTTTTTCATTTTTATTTTTAATAAATTTGCAATAAAAATAATTTGGAATTAAGGTGTAACATAGCAAAATGTGGAAAAAGTGAAGCGCTGTAAATACTTTCCAGATGCTTTTCAAACCAATCCCTACAGTAGGTCTATGTGTTTGAATATAATAGTTGTTGTTTGCTGAGCCAAACATACTTTGTTCATAAGGCCAATCAATCAATAATTTATTTATATAGCGCCTTACAAGGTGTTGTACAACATTAACAATAAATACACATAATTACAAATAGGTTTAAAAACACATTACCACAATTAAAACAGAGCAGTGTCACAGAACCACTAAGTGCTAAAAGCCATTCTGAATTCTGAAGTGGGTCTTAAGTTTGGCTTTAAACAGAGGCAGGTCAGTGATGGAACGTAACTCAGTGGGCAAAGAATTCTAGAGTTTAGGATTGACCACTGCAAAAGAACAATCGCCAACTGTTTGAACCGGGAGCGGGGGACCTTCAGGTGATGTTGCCCAGCAGAACGTAGATCTCTCGTAGATCTCGTAGATCGCAGAAATCTATGCGGAAGCTAACAAAAGCATGAATAGCTTTCTCGAGGTCAGCACAACTCAAGAAGGGTTTAACTTTTGAAAGGAAGCAAAGCTGAAAAAAGCTTGCCCAAATTTTAGACTGCTGTCTAGTTTCACCCCCACATTTTTGACCACATCGTACAGTGACCGAACAGCCCTTAGCAAAGGGCCCCGGACCGCATACTCCCAGAGCACCCCCCACAGGGCGCCACAGTCGAATGCCTTCTCCAGATTCACAAAACACATGTGGACTGGTTGGGCAAACTCCCATATACTCTCCAGCACCCTGGAGAAGGTATAGAGCTGGTCCAGGGACGGAAATCGCATTGTTCCTCCTGAATCTAAGTTTCCACTATCGGCTGCATTCTCCTCTCCATTACCTTGGAATAGACTTTTCCGGGAGGAAAACCTCGAAGTGTTCCTTCCACCGTCTAACAATGTCCTCAGTTGAAGTCAGCAGGTTCCCACCTACACTGTAAACAGTGTTGGCTGTTCCCCCTCCTGAGTCGCCGGACGGTTTGCCAGAATTTCTCCATGGCCTCACAAAACTCCTCCCAGACCCGAGTTTTTGCCTCCACAACCACCCAGGCTGCAGCCCGCATGGTCTGCCGGGACCCATCAGCTGC
The DNA here is from genome assembly GCA_024416835.2 of Perccottus glenii. Classification (NCBI taxonomy): domain Eukaryota; kingdom Metazoa; phylum Chordata; class Actinopteri; order Gobiiformes; family Odontobutidae; genus Perccottus; species Perccottus glenii. The sequence continues at coordinate 26,857,622 of CM044563.2, forward strand.
CTTAAGAGTCCCACAAGCCAACCAGGCTTGATAGGTATCCTTCTTCAGCTTGACGGCATCCCTTACTTCCGGTGTCCACCACCGAGTTTAATGGAGGTGTCCTGGTGCCATATGCACTGGTGGACATCCTTATTCTTGAACATGGTGTTCGTTATGGACAAACTGTGACTAGCCTTCGACTGCCACCCAATTCACTTTGCACCGGCCTCTTACGGTTCCTCCTCCCTGAGAGGTCGGCCCCACGTCGCTCCTCCGGCCACCAGGTGCTCGCACCCCGGTTGCGCCATACCAGGCGACTAACGGTCCTTGATTTTTCCATTTCTATAAAGGGTTCTGATTGAGACTGTCCCTCAATATACCCACTGATACATGTAACTTAACCTTTTTCAATTGCGATCAGCCTGCTTGCACCTCCGCTTAAGGGCGCGGGTGGTGTCATTAGGCCAAGGATCTAGTTTGGTCCTGAGATGAAGACCTCTGTGCACAGCTGTAAGGCCACTTTGTCCTGAGGCCTTTGAATTCAAACATAACAGGAAGGTGGTCTGAAATGCAAGCAAGGCTTCATCCTCTTCAGTTTCAACACTGGAAACAGGAGCCTCATTTTTCATGTTTTTATTCCTGTTGCATGTGAAGAGTTTGTGCTGGTCATGTGACTGCAGGGCTAAGTCTGGTGTAACACAGTCCTGTGGTAAATCCACTAGCGGCAGCATAGAATGGGTAGAATAAATGGTAAAAAAAAAACTGGTCAGTGTTGGCACCCCAATCCTCAACGCCTTCAACTGTGGGTTTGGCATTTGGAGGGCCCAAGCTGCCACTGATAGATAGTTGATAGACGATTACCTACTACTTTAACACAACAGAGGTTACAAGCCTTTGGGCTCTCGGCAAGCTAGTGTTAGCTATCAAAACCATGTTCTCCCACAGCATTGCTCACGTTGTAAACTGACTTACAGAAATGCAAAATAAGCTATGCCACGAATCATTCTTGGCACCAACAACCTTGGTTCTCTTAAATACATTGCTGCTGAAAACCCCACGCTGGCCAGACGTTGTTTCTTATTTTGGCACTTGCCTTTCCTTCTCCGGTTAGTTATGTCCTATACCTCATGCCATCAACCGCGGAGGCTGTAAAAGTAAAAAGGCTGTTTTGACAATGTAAGGAGTAGAAAGTACAGAAATTTGTAGGGATGCAAAGATATTGACAATATCGCGCTATCGCGGTGGTAAACGTGTCTTGATATTGTACAATACTATACAATATTTAAAGGACAGGTGTCCGTCAAAAAGCAAGAGGAATAAACACATCATTGTTAACTACATAGACCATGAACCTTTGTGCTGCGTTGTCACAGCAATAGTTGTTAAGCCAATAGGATTGCACGCTGCACGCTGTCCACACAAGCTCACAGCAAGCCAGCATGGCCGACAGCGATACTTTTAAGGATGAAAACAACAAAACTGAAGTTGAGATTGTGCCAGCCCCTGCAGCTTTTAAATCATATGTCTGGAAACATTTTGGATTCGCCGTGCTAAAAAACGCAAAAGGAGAGAAGGTGGTGGACAGACAATGGACTATGTGCAAGCACTGCCACAGTAAATTGCGATACAACACAGGAAACACAAGCAACATGCAAATGACGACCAATCATCCCGAAAAGTTTGCAGATTTTCTTACAAAGAAAGTCCCTGAAAGAGGCATTTTCAACAACTATGCCACACAACAGTGCATGGGCTCAAGAAATCACGAGGTACATCGCGGAATACATAGCGTGTGATTTACATCCCTTTTCTGCAGTAGATGGCAAGGATTTAAAAGGTTAGTAGTCATTCTGAAGGATCTTACCGACAGATACCAAGGAGAGGATGAAAAGTTCATGCAGGAGAGCAGTGCTTTGGATCCATGCTTTCGGACCTTGCAACATCTAGGCAGTGGAGAGAGAGAGGACGTCTTTGAAACAATAAAGTTCAGAGCATCACAGATGCAACAACAGGTAAAAAATGTTAACGCTGAGCCATAGAGAAAATTGAGAGAAATACAATAAAATGTAACAAAATGCTGATATAATGTCTTTTTATCATTTATGAACCAGGACCAAGATGTGCTGCCCAGGAGCCCATATCCAGTAGATCCGGACGACAGCAGCGCAAGCTTTGTGCCTCCTCTTAAGAAGCATGCCCTTGAAGACCTCCTTGGCTCTTCTTTTAGCAGTAATCAAGTCACAGGTGGAATTCAGGCAGAAATTGACTCTTACTGCAAAGAAGCATTAGTTTCTCTGTCTGCTTGCCCTCTTAAGTGGTGGAGAGACAATGCAGGGCGGTATCCTACTCTGTCTTCATTAGCAAAGACCTACCTGTGTATACCCGCTACCTCAGTGCCCAGTGAAAGGGTATTTTCAACAGCAGGGGATATTGTAAATGCCCAGAGGTCTCTTCTTCTCCCTTGCAATGTAGATTTTTTGATCTTTCTAAAGAAAAACTTGAACATTAGCTAAAGGATAGGTCAGTGTTTTTTTAAAAGGCTTTTTGACTGACTATTTTATTTAAGTTTAAGTTATGTTCCTAAATACCAGTTTTAAAAGGCTGCTTTTATTTGCCTTGCACATTTAAACCTGACTTAACTTGATCTTTGTTTGCACTTAAAGGGAATTCCCTATTGTTTACAATTGTTCGAGTTGCTTCTTAACTTGAACATTGCACAGAATAATCAGTTATGCAACCAAATATTACTATACAGAATATTGATGTTCCTGATAACAACTTGCACTTTAAAAGCACTATGTGATCAGCGTTTTATGTTGTCATGGATCCATGAATACAACAATAAATTGCCTGTTGACTGGCAAAAGCAGAATAAATGTCAGTATTTTTTTTGCTATTATTATCACAAACACTATTGTGAGCTATTTAACAATACCGTGAGCTTTTACACAATATCGCAATAAATATTGTACCGTGAGGTCAATATCAAAATTGTATCGTACCGTGAGATTTTGATATTGTTACATCCATAGAAATGTGTTCAAAAGTAGGAAGGACCTGAAAAAAATCTACATAAGTAGAGTAACGAAGTACAAATACTTCATTCCCACCTCTGCTCTGGCCACCAAAAATATTATATTAAAAAGCACAGGCCTGAGACCTTACTAATTTGACCTTTAAGCTTTCCTATCTTGGAGTTATGGGAAACAAAGATTTATTTAAAGAAAATCTTGCTGCACTGTTAAATCTGTTTAACTAACACAATAACTGTGATATAATGCATGACTGTATCAACACAAGAGAAAAAAGTGGAAGTGGATTCTGCAGACTGGTAGAAGTCGCTCTGGCATTAAAGATGCTGTGACTAACAGGTGCCAAGAATCCAATCAGCTGCAGCTTGGGCCCTCCAATGGCTAGACCCACAGTTGAAGTCGTTGAGGATTGGGGTGCCAAAACTGTCCCCCCAGCTGAGACGGCAGATACTGTATTTCTGGTCCGAGAGACATCTGCTGTCCCCCCAGCTGAGACGGCAGATATTTCTGGTCCGAGAGACACTATGGTGTGCCGCAACAGAGACTGTGCAGCAACAGAAACCAAGGCTGTGCTGGCCAGTAAGGGTCCACCAGCAACAACTTATAACCCTCTTGGAAAACCCTATGAAGAGTCGGACAAATTAGAGGAAGGAGGGGAAGGCATACAAGAGACCCTGAGGCCAGGTAACCTAACGTTCCTGTGAGAGAGAACCCTAGAGAACAATAAGCTGACAACTCTAAGCCAAACAAGACCTACCTCCGCCCAACCAAAGAGGTTCCAGATCTTCTGTACTACCTCCGGGTGGAGGCACCACTCTCCAGGTGTTGGCTTCTGGCAAGAGAGGGAATCCGCAATCTGGTTGTCCTTTCCCAGCAGATACACTGCCCACAAGGTGCACAGACGAGGGGCCGCCCATGTCAAGAGGTCTTGGGACACCTTTACAAGCTGCAATGAGCTGGTGCCCCTTTGGTGATTGAAGTAGTAGATGGTTGAGGTTTTGTCTGACCGTATAAGAACATGTCTCCTTTTCAGATAGAGCAGAAAATATCGTGTCTGTGGTGCTTGGTGTCCAGGTAAAAACTGTTTAACCACCTCTGCAGAGGGCGCAGCAACTGCAAGCCCAGAGTGAGAGCCCCAACTTTCCCAGCAGTCGTAGGAAAGTATACATATACATAAGTGAACATTCACCATGGCCTTCTTCTTGGGGGGAACCATCCCAACCATAGAGAAATCCAAGCGCTTTGAACGTCTAAATGGAGCTGGAGCCACATGTCCGGAAGATGGAAACCCACTCTGACACGCTGAGAACAACTGCATCAATCAGCGGAGGCGACTTGACCAGCAGAAGTAATCACTAAATCAGAAAGCTAACACCATTAGCAATAGAAAGTAATACCTTCATTTGAGAGTAAGCTGTCGCAGCCCTAGGAGGGCTCCAACCATTACAGGCCATCCAGCGACAGTGAATGTGAACCCAAAGGTCCTTATGCTGTGGCTTATGCCATGTACTGCCCTCGAGAAGAAAAAAGGAACAGAGCCATGGATAACACTTGAATATATTACCTTCAGTAGGGGATCCAGGTTGACACAGGTGTGACTTTGTTGGTATTATTCCTGCGCATGCACGACGGCAACATTCAGTGCTTTAAGCGGCGGCAGTAGCTCAGTGGGTAGAGCGGTCGTCTTTCAACCGGAAGGTAGGCGGTTCGATTCCCACTCTCCCCACAGTTCATACTGTCGTAGTGTCCTTGGGCAAGACACTTAACCCACCTTGCCTCCAGTGACTGTAACACTGGTAATGTAATGTAAGTCGCTTTGGATAAAAGCGTCTGCTAAATGAATAAATGAAATGAATAATGAAATGAAATGAAATGGAAGCACTGCCCTGTTGCGGCCAGTAGGGATGAAATAGAACTCCGGCTCATGAGACGTTTAGGAATACAGCATTATTACAACAATAAACCTTTTTTTTGTGTGAAGGTTCCAAGTCATCTTGAAGAAAAGGTATCTGGACGTAGTTTTCAAGGTGAAGAAGTTTCATTCTTTGTCCAAGGGATTTTGTCAACACCTTGAAAACTAATTCCAGATGCCTTTCCTTTTTTTTTTTTAACAAATAACCTTGTTGAAGATTAAAAAAACAATACCTAAATATTGTACATAATATGATTTACTTGTGTCAATGCCCTCCTCAGATATAAAAATAGCAACAGACTTATGTTTAATCTGCTGCAATTATTAACAGACTAATAATAAAATAATTAATATAATAAGTTAAAAACCATGGTCTGTCTGTTGACAGCCTGTGACACCTCTGACCAACACAAGGCCTAGAACTGGTCCTCTACAGTTTTTTATCTGTCCCACACAGGCTTAACTGATCTTTGCTATATGCCAAATTATTCTGATAAGCAATAAAAAAGGGCTAGAAGGAAATATATTCTAGAAGTAATTTAGATATATTTTTTATTAAAATGTACAATTATTGGATAGGTAAAGAAAATTTATATTGGTGCAGAAGAACAGAAGAATCTGGAGAAATCTTTGTGAAAGGGACTTGGTCAAAGGTCAGTATTGGATGCTGGCTCAAGCACTGCATTAAAACAGGCCTGTGTATGTTCTAAAATCACTGAATGGACTCAGGAACTCTTCCAGAATTCATTGTCGCAGTGCCATTTACAAATGTAAATTAAAACTGTATTATGGAAAGAAGAAGCCTTGTGTGAACACCATCCAGATACGCTGCTGTCTTCTCTGGGCCAAAGCTAATTTAATACAAACTGAGGCTATTTCTGATGAAATTTCAACTTTTCAGGACTGAAAATGAGTCTCAACTCATCTTTCCAGGCTAAAGCCCAGGGAGTCCCTATTCTTATCCATTCAAAACATCTTCTATGAAACACACAATGTGATCTTTGATAAGTATGGATTATACATGATTGTTTCAAACAAATAAGTAAATACTTCAGTAGTTTTAGAGAATGTGTATGCCCCTAATGTAGACTGTCCCAACTATCAATTGTTTCCATTACCACCAGATCTAAGATCTTAAACTTGGAGGTGTGGTGTAATATTTTATATGTTATGTGTTTTAAACTATGTAGACCCAGTTAGTAACTAGTAACTAACTGGGTCTACATTAAAGGTTTTGTCTTTAATATAAAAGACAAAACCTAATGTCAGACACACACACACACACAGGAAGGACTAGATAAAGACGCAGGTGTCTGTTATCAGAGGATACAGAGGGAGAGTCTCCAAGGCCGTACAGAATGACATCAGGGAGTTAATGAGGAGATCTACCAGGCCTTACAGGATGATATCAGAACGTTAATAATGAACTTCAAGGCTTTACAGAAAGCGTTATTACTGTACTGTCATATCAAAACTGTATAAAAGCTTATGTCTACTGTTCTATTTTTAATAGTGCTGGGAAGACTACTCGGGTCATTTATTGTGTTGGTTGTGAAACAATAAAGACTCTAATGGCATTGGATCTGGTGTTGCGTTCATAACTTATTCCATACAATAGTGACAAAGACTGAGGGGTCAGTTTTGACACTACAGAGGTGACCTTAACTCTCGGATGGATCCAGTTTTAGACCGATCCTCTAGCAATCCCAGCACAGGGAGCAGGCCGGCCTGTGTTGTCCATGACTTTGACTCCAATATTTGGCATCAGTGACGTCTGGCGCTTTTTATAGCCAAATGACAGGGAGTTTTCATTTTTCTCATCACACATTGTTTTTAATGACTTCTCCCATTAGTTCAATTTACAGTCAGGTCCATAAATATTTGGACATCGACACAATTCTAATATTTTTGGCTCTATACACCACCACAATTGATTTGAAATGAAACGAACAAGATGGGCTTTACCTGCAGACTTTTAGCTTTAATTTGATGGTATCCAAATCAGGTGAATGGTGTAGGAATTACAACAGTTTGTATATGTGCCTCCCACTTTTAAAGGGACCAAAAGTAATGGGACAATTGGCTGCTCAGCTGTTCCATGGTCAAGTGTGTGTTATTCCCTCATTATCCCATTTACAAGGAGCAGATAAAAGGGTCAGAGTTCATTTCATATGTGCTATTTGCATTTGGAAACTGTTGATGTCAACTCTCAATATGAGAAAACATATTGCTGAAAAAAAAAAAACAAGAACACTTTTTAGGAGCTAGGTCTATGTGTGTCAAAGTCAACAATCAAGAGAAGACCGAGAGTCCAGAGTGAATACAGAGGGTTCACCACAAGATGTAAACCATTGGTGAGCCTCAAAAACAGGAAGGCCAGATTAGAGTTTGCCAAAAAACATCTAAAAAAACCTTCACAGTTCTGGAACAACATCCTATGGACAAATGAGACCAAGATCAACTTGTACCAGAGTGATGGGAAGAGAAGAGTCTGGAGAAGGAATGGAACTGCTCATGATCCAAAGCATACCACCTCATCAGTGAAGCATGTGGTGGTAGTTTCATTACGTGGGCATGTATGGCTGCCAATGGAACTGGTTCTCTTGTATTTATTGATGATGTGACTGCTGACAAAAGCAGCAGGATGAATTCTGAAGTGTTTCGGGCAATATTATCTGCTCATGCCAAATGCTTCAGAACTCATTGGACGGCGCTTCACGGTGCAGGGTTGAAGGTTGAAGTAAAAGCATCTGGACTCGGTTTTTAAGGTGAAGACGTTTCGTCTCTAATTCTAAGAGACTTTATCAATTCTGAGATCAACTGGTAGGAGAGCTGAGCTTATATCTCTAGAGGGAGGAGTTTCCCTGAAAAGTAATGTAGTTTATACAGTTCAGTGTAGTGAAGAGTGCAGTTACAGTTATGTCAGTGGAACAAAACAACAGCTTCACAAGAGGATGTATCAGCACAGAAAAGCCAATCCTGGAGGACCTGAGTCTGCAGTCCACCTCCACCTCAAAGAGAAAGGGCATTCCTTTGAGGACAGCAATGTCCGAATTTTGGCCAGAGAGGCCAGATGGTTTGAGAGAGGGGTGAAGGAAGCCATTTTTGTGAAAATTCTTTTCTTCTTTGAACAGTGGAGGTGGCCTCAGATTCATGTTGCCTAGTATTTATAACAGTGTTTTGAAACCTAAAACAAAAGAGTTGCACCCCAGAACAACAAACACAGAACCTGAATGGAGCAGTGTCACTAACGACTCTCCTGAGCCTTAACGACTCTCACATCAGGAGTTACACTTCCCTTTCAGAGCCAACGACCATGAGTCCAGGAAAGCCTGGTCCATCAGGTTTGGTTTCAGGGGAAACTCCTCCCTCTAGAGATAAAAGCTCAGCTCTGATACCAGTTGATCTCAGAATTGAGTCTCTTGGAATTAGAGACGAAAACGTCTTCACCTTGAAAACTGAGTCCAGATGCTTTTACTTCAACTTTTTTTTCAAGATGTCCTGGATGACTGAGAACCTTCACAGACATACTGCGGATGCAACCAAAGTTTTTTTAAGGGAAAGAAGTGGAATGTTATGCAAGAGCCAAGTAAATCACCTGACCTGAATCCGATTGAGCATGCATTTCACTTGCTGAAGACAAGACTGAAGGGAAAATGTCCCAAGAACAAGCAGGAACTGAAGACAGTTGCAGTAGAGGCCTGGCAGAGCAGCACCAGGGATGAAACCCAGCGTCTGGTGATGTCTATGCATTCCAGACTTCAGGCTGTAATTGACTGCAAAGGATTTGCAACCAAGTATTTAAAAGAGAAAGTTTGATTTATGATTTTTAATATGTCCCATTACTTTTAGTTCCTTAAAAAGTAGGAGGCACATATACAAACTGTTGTAATTCCTACATCATTCACCTGATTTGGATGTAAATACCCTCAAATTAAAGATAAAAGTCTGCAGTTAAAGCACATCTTGTTCATTTCATTTCAATTGTGGTGGTGTATAGAGCCAAAAATATTAGAATTGTGTCGATGTCCCAATTTTTATGAACCTCACTGTATATCTCTTCCTGGCCTTCCTCTGGAGTGCAGAGATGGCCTTTTAAGTCCTTCATTCCCTATGTGACTCTGTGGGACACACTCAATGCCTACCTGTGGGAGCAAACTCCAATGTTCCACTCGAAACTCTAAAATAGGAAAGCTTGTTCTATTTAATCTTAAAAAGGTCAGATTGGTGAGGTCTAAGGCGCATGCTCATTGGAAAGAGTTCACTATTGTTAATATTGATTATCTGAATTTTTTCATGATATTAAGTTCTGTAGACAGTGGGATATTTAAAGACATATTTTTAACCTCTGCCCATCTTTACACCCAAGAAACTCTTTCTAAAATACTCTTTATTATTCCTAGTCATGTTACTGACCTGTTGCTAAATAACCTAATTAATTTCCAAATGCTCCTCCAGCTGTCTTTTTAGTAAGACATTTCCAGCTTTTTGTTGGCCCTGTCCCAACTTATTGGAGACGTTTTGCTGCATCAAATTCAAATGGAGCTATTATCTTCATGAAATGGTAAAATATCTCAGTTTCAACATCTGATATGTTGATAATGTTCTATTGTGAATATAATATAATTTTAAGAGATTTGAAAATCATTGCATTCTGTTTCTATTTACATACACGTTGTCAGCTCAGGAGAATAATTGATCTCTAGAATGTGCATTAAATTGTGTTAAAGCTGTGTTTATCACACACCTGATCTCTAGTGGACTCATGCCACAGCAGCTTTGGGCACAGTACTCCGTGGGACAACAGTTCACTGCAGGACTCCAGTAGGACACACAGCTGGGCCTGGACAGGACAGTCACAAGTTAAGTGAGACATATATGGAGACATACATGTTGTCTGCGCTGTGAGCTGTACTGTATTTACAGTATTTATTTATTTATTTATTTGACAGGGAGAATACAATCAAACATTGCCACCAAAAAGGTAACCGATGTCCTGTACAGAAGGTTACTAGCCACAGGCTAATTTGCAACCCCCATTCCTGGTTAGGCTTTTAAGAGTCTGCAAAATGCAATAAACTAAAATGTGGATATAAGTAAAAGTGCTTGTAAAAGACAAAAGAAATAAAAGACAACCTGGCCACACTACATCATGTCTTCTGAACAGAAATGCAGACACTCACCCTCCGAGAAGCAGTAAGCAACGGTCTTTTCTCGTTTTCCTCTTTAGTGTCAGTGACCTCCTTAAGTCTCTGCAGAAGTGTTGTCACTGTCAGGACGATCAGAGCAACGCCCCGCTGCTCAGCCTGACGCCTCAGCTCACACACTGTCCAAACAAACACAGTATCTCACTATTTAAGGATTATCTTTCAGTGCTGCATAAGAACATACAGGTCGCAGACAGAGGAGTGAACATTGTGTGCTTGAAAAATTCATATAATTCAGCACTGGACATGTACATTTACATTTACATTTATTCATTTAGCTGACGCTGTTATCCAAAGCGACTTACATTGTTCTAATGTGATTACCAGTGTTACAGCCACTGGAGGCAAGGTGGGTTAAGTGTCTTGCCCAAGGACACAACGACAGTATGAACTGTGGGGAGAGCGGGAATCGAACCGCCTACCTTCCGGTTGGAAGACGACCACTCTACCCACTGAGCTACTGCCGCGTAGTAGAAAAGGACTCGTGTCTATTCAGGAGCAGAAAGCAACATAGTGAAGACAGAGAAGGCATGGGGAAAAATAATGATTTTGTAAATAAGTTTTAACGCAAAATATTTTTTATTAGGATCACAATTTATAACCCCATAACCTCTTTATATTTTACGATATTTCAGTTAAAAGTGAAAATTGTTTATTAACATGTTTAAAAGTTCGAGTTTTGAGTTTCATGCTGTTACTATCACCCACCCTGTTAAAACTCATTTTGTAGTTATCTATCAGTCCCCAGGTCCGCTTGGACATTTGTTGGAGGAGTTGGATGCGCTTCTTTCAGCCTTCCCTGAGGATGGTACTCCTCTGGTGGTATTAGGAGACTTCAACATCCACCTTGAAAATCCACAGGCTGCTAACTTCAATAACCTGACTGCATCATTTGACCTCAAGCGGATCTCCACATCGGCAACCCACAAGTCTGGTAACCAACTAGATCTTATCTACATAAGGTACTGCTCCACTCAGCACACTCAGGTCACGCCGCTGCCCATGTCTGATCATTTCTTCATAACTCTCAACCTAACTTCTCCAGACACTGCAATGGTTTTACCGCTGGTCCCTTTCTGACGCAATCTGCGTACACTCACCCCCTCCCGCTTTTCCTCTGCCGTCTCTTTTGCGCCATCTCTCCATCTGTCGTGCCTGCTCTCACCCACAACTCATCGCTCTCCTATGGGTCATTCCCCATAGCTTTCAAATGGCGCTTTTCCACTACCAGTATCAGCTCGACTCGACTCGCCTCGCTCGCCGCCTCCCGCTTTCCATTGCAGATAGTACCTCCACAATAGTACCTAGTCGTCATAGCGACGCCGCAAGAACCTGTCGTGACGTAATCTTCTACGCGACACACACCCGCTACTCACACACATAGAACTCGCTGGATCTTCTCTTCGGCAACCAAACAAAGAAAAGTCTGCACCTCCTCGTTTGACCACGGAGCATTTTTCCGAGTTGCCATAATACTATTATGGGGTTATTCAGGATACTCCGTCTGGCGCGTGCAATGATGACGCAGTGAACAGTGACGATTCTCTCTGGCCAATCAGCAGTCTGTCATGTGTTCACGTCACAATTTAGTATCGCCTCAGCCCGCTTAGAACCTCGCCGGAGGTGATACGAAAAAAAGTACCAGGAAGCAGGTACAGGTACAACTTTTACGCAGTGGAAAACCAAACAAAGGCGAGCCGAGTCGAGGCGAGTCGAGCTGGTACTGTGTAGTGGAAAAGCGCCAAAAGAGGCCTGCATCACACCACTACTGAAGAAACCCACTCTCAACCCTACACTGTTAGATAACTACAGACGGGTTTCCCTCCTTCCCTTCCCTTCCTCACACGGAACAACCTCCTGGACCAGAACCAGTCTGGGTTCAAGAGCGGACATTCCACCGAAACTGCACTGCTCTCAGTCATCGAAGCCCTGAGACTGGCAAAGGCAACATCCAAGTCATCTGTACTCATTTTAGTGGATCTGTCTGCCGCTTTTGACACTGTTAATCATCACATCCTCCTGTCCTCTCTCAGTGCGATGGGTGTCTCTAGAATGGCGTTGCAATGGTTCAAGTCTTACCTCTCGCATAGGTCATTCAGAGTATCCTGGAGAAACGAGGTCTCTGAGTCCCAACATCTTAATACAGGGGTGCCACAGGGCTAAGTGCTTGGACCGCTACTCTTTTCCATATGCATGACATCCCTTGGCTCTGTCATTTAGAAGCATGGCTTTTCCTATCACTGCTATGCAGATGACACTCAACTCGACTTGTCATTATAAACGGATGATCCAACGGTCTCTGCTCGCGTCTCGGCATGCCTGAGTGACATCTCACTTTGGATGAAGGACCATCACCTGCAGCTGAACTTTGCAAAAACAGAACTGCTTGTGATTTCGGACTGGACTCCCTGCCTGCACAACCAAACCTCTGCAGCTGATCCAGAATGCAACGGCAAGAGTGGTCTTTAAAGAATCGAAGAGGGCGCACGTAACTCGTCTCTTCATTAGGTTACACTGGCTCCCAGTTAATGCCCGCATTAAATTCAAAGCTATGCTCTTGGACAACAAGACCACCACTGGTTCTGCACCCTCATATCTTCACTCGCTAATACAGACCTATGTTCCTACCAGATCACTGCTCTCTGCAAATGAACAACGTCTGGTGGTACCTAGGGATGTAACAATATCAAAATCTCACGGTACGATACAATTTTAATATTGACCTCGCGGTACGATATTTATTGCGATATTGTGGAAAAGCTCACAGTATTGTTAAATAGTTCACAATAGTGTTTGTGATGATAATAGCGAAAAAAATACTGACATTTATTCTGCTTTTGCCAGTCAACAGGCAATTTATTGTTGTATTCATGGATCTATGACAACATAAAACGCTGATCACATAGTGCTTTTAAAGTGCAAGTTGTAGTCAAGAACATCAATATTCTGTATAGTAATATTTGGTTGCATAACTGATTCTTCTGTGCAATGTTCAAGTTAAGAAGCAACTCGAACAATTGTAAACAATAGGGAATTCCCTTTAAGTGCAAACAAAGATCAAGTTAAGTCAGGTTTAAATGTGCAAGGCAAATAAAAGCAGCCTTTTAGGAACATAACTTAAACTTAAATAAAATAGTCAGTCAAAAAGCCTTTTAAAAAACACTGACCTATCATTTAGCTTATGTTCACGTTTTTCATCAGAAAGATCAAAATATCTACATTGCAAGGGAGAAGAAAAAAAAAACAGGCAAAAAGCCTTCTGAAAAACACTGAACTATCCTTTAGCTAATGTTCAAGTTTTTCTTTAGAAAGACTAAAAGATCTACATTGCAAGGGAGAAAAAGAGACCTCTGGGCATTTACAATATCCCCTGCTGTTGAAAATACCCTTTCACTGGGCACCGAGGTAGCGGGTATACACAGGTAGGTCTTTGCTAATGAAGACAGAGTAGGATACCGCCCTGCACTGTCTCTCCACCACTTAAGAGGGCAAGCAGACAGAGAAACTAATGCTTCTTTGCAGTAAGAGTCTATTTCTGCCTGAATTCCATCTGTGACTTGATTACTGCTAAAAGAAGAGCCAAGGAGATCCTCAAGGGCATGCTTCTTAAGAGGAGGCACAAAGCTCGCGCTGCTGTCGTCCAGATCTAATGGATATGGGCACCTAGGCAGCACATCTTGGTCCTGGTTCATAAATGATAAAAAGACATATCAACATTGTGTTACATTTTATTGTATTTCTCTCAATTTTCTCTATGGCTCAGCGTTAACATTTTTTACCTGTTGTTGCATCTGTGATGCTTTGAACTTTATTGTTTCAAAGACGTCCTCTCTCTCTCCACTGCCTAGATGTTGCAAGGTCCGAAAGCATGGATCCAAAGCACTGCTCTCCTGCATGAACTTTTCATCCTCTCCTTGGTATATGTCGGTAAGATCCTTCAGAATGGCTACTAACCTTTTAAATCCTTGCCATCTACTGCAGAAAAGGGACGTAAATCACACGCTATGTATTCCGCGATGTACCTCGTGATTTCTTGAGCCCATGCACTGTTGTGTGGCATAGTTGTTGAAAATGCCTCTTTCAGGGACTTTCTTTGTAAGAAAATCTGCAAACTTTTCGGGATGATTGGTCGTCATTTGCATGTTGCTTGTGTTTCCTGTGTTGTATCGCAATTTACTGTGGCAGTGCTTGCACATAGTCCATTGTCTGTCCACCACCTTCTCTCCTTTTGCGTTTTTTAGCACGGCGAATCCAAAATGTTTCCAGACATATGATTTAAAAGCTGCAGGGGCTGGCACAATATCAACTTCGGTTTTGTTGTTTTCATCCTTACAAGTATCGCTGTCGGCCATGCTGGCTTGTTGTGAGCTTGTGTGGACAGCGTGCAGCCCTATTGGCTTAACAACGGTTGTTGTGACGGCGCAGCGCAAAGGATCATGGTCTATGTAGTTAACAATGATTTTTCCCGCGGGACTGTGTTTATTCCTCTTGCTTTTTGACGGACACATGTCCTTTTAATATTGTAACCCAACCACAACAATATCGAGACACGTTTACCACCATGATAGTGCAATATTGTCAATATCGTTACATCCCTAGTGGTACATAGTGATGGGAAGTTCGGATCATTTTACTGACTCAGTTCTTTAAGTCTCGTTCAGCAAAATGAACAAATCTTTTTTCAAGTCATTTCGTTCATTTCGTTCATTTCAGCAGAATCTAATTAAAATGTTACATATTACAATTTTTAATACATTTAGTACTTTTGGAATAAAAACTATAATAACTATAAGCTAATGCATTCATGGCCAAACTTTGAAAAATAAATTATAAATTCATTGCAGCTTACTTCAGGCAGAGAGTTCAACTCGCCTCTTAATCCAAATAGTTTTTTTCCTTTGTCACTTCATATTTAGCTTAGCATTAATTCCGTCAACATGTCTGGTCTGGGCCGTGACAGCAGATGTATTAGCTACAGCTACATGATAGCTGTAGCTAATACATCCGTCCGTCCGAGAACAGAAAGGACTCATTCATCTCGAGTCGTTTGTTCGTTCACCAAGTCCCAGCCCCATAGAGAAAGAGTATGCAGTTACCGGAAACAGAAAGGAACTGTTC
This sequence comes from Perccottus glenii, assembly GCA_024416835.2. Lineage (NCBI taxonomy): Eukaryota > Metazoa > Chordata > Actinopteri > Gobiiformes > Odontobutidae > Perccottus > Perccottus glenii. The sequence goes on from CM044563.2 coordinate 26,872,870, forward strand.
ATCTCCGAGTCTCTGAGTCGTTCAGACTCAGACCAGACTCAGTCGTTCAGACTCAGACTCAGACTCAGACCAGAAGACTGACTCATGAAATGAACGAATCCTTCTGTTTCTGCATTCAGCCTACGGGGACTTGAATGAACGACTCAGAGACTCGGGAGATGAACAGTTCCTTTCTGTTTCCGGTAACTGCATACTCTTTCTCTATGGGGAAGGGACTTGGTGAACGAACGAACAAACGACTCGGGAGATGAATGACTCCTTTCTGTTTCCTGTATGAGATGTGGTGCAATGCGCATGCGCAGGTCTACACAAAAATGAACGACTCGCTCTCTGAGATGACTAGTTGTTCCCGAGTCATATTAAAGACTCGTTCAAAAAGAACGAATTGTTCATGAACGACTCATCACTAGTGGTACAATCCCAAAAAGGAAAAAAATCACTCCTTCTCTGGATCTGTTCCACATTGGTGGAATGATCTACCTGCTGCTACAAGATCAGCAGATTCTGTAGCCATCTTTAAAAAACGCCTGAAAACACATCTCTTCCGTCAACACCTAGCGGACAAACACTGAATTCTACTTCTTTTCTATCGATTCCTTTTCTCAAAAAAAAAAAAAAAATCTTATATGGTATATGGTGCTGGGTTTAAACTGACTAGTTTTTTGGTGCAGTGAAACAGTGAAAGTCTCATTTGTCTCATCTCATTATGGTTGGCTCATGTATGGGCAAAAAAAAAAAAAAAGTTATTTTATATTAAAAAGTTACATCTAGTCCCTTTAAAAAAAATCTTATTTAATCAATGTGGTAATACTTTAGAGTAGGGGGCACGTTTTATCATAAATTCCTGCATTAATTCCTGCAAGACTTATGCATTTGTACAAGCATTAAACTCTAATGAATCACCAGGAATGATCATGTTTTCATCCTCACCCCTAACCCTATGAATGTACTAGGGATGCACCGAATGTTCGGCCACCGAAATTATAGTAAAAAGGCCGAATAAATTTTGCCGAACAATGACGTTTTTAATGACGCAATCAAATAACCCGCGTAGAGTGAGAGGAGCGGGCTTTATGCAGCAAACATGTCAGCAGTGTGGAAGCACTTTAAAGAGGCAAAAACGGCCGTTTGCAGACATTGTTCTGCTGAATTGTCCAGACGGGGTGCATCTGCAAAAACGTACCTACTTCAAGTGAAACAGACCACGGAGTGAAAGTGAAACTAAAAGTGCGCTCTTAGAAGCTGTCAGCACACGATTTAGTCAGGCGGACTCAGAACTCCTGTACAGCATCAGATCATTACTTGGATGTGGGGAAAAAGATGCACACACGAGAAAAAATCCAGGCCGAGTTGGATTTGGGAAAGTCGCTAGGTGATGGAGACGGTCAGGTGATGCACAGCGCAGGAGATGAAAACAGCGCAGAGAGTAAACGGGCTCGTAGCCTACTACAGATGAGCCGCGCACTGTCTCGCTGTCTGACATGCCGCTTTCCCGACCTGGCGCAGATGGCACGCAGGTAGGCTACTTGTATGGGAAATTAATTTAAGATTTTATTTATATTTTGGATTATGGTAACACTTTATAAGTAGTTTCTATTTTTAACATTAACTAACAATGAAAACCCCTTTTTAAAAGCATTTATTAATCTTAATGTTAACATTTACTAATACAGTATTAAAATTAAGTATCACATTTGTAATTTTTGAATTAAAAAGTATCAAAAGTGGTAGGCCTATTTGTTAAAATTGTGAATGCACTTATACTAACATGAACTAAATATTTTTTTATTATCTTACATTAAGGAAGATTAATAAATACCATAACAAATGTATTGCTCATTGTTAGTTAAATAAATATTTTGAAATTGTATTTTTGTTATTTGATTTTTTTTATCTGAAAAGCAACACAAAATAGTAAAAAGCAAATTTTTACTATTTAATTATTGTGATGGTGAAAAAATTGGCAAAATAAATGGAAAAAATGTGAAACACCGCTTCGTATTCGCCTTCGCCAAGCATTTCATTATTATAATTCGGCTTCGGCCAAGAATTTCATTTCGGTGCATCCCTAGAATGTACTCATGCCTGACTCATGCATGAATTTATAGATTTTTGCATGAATTCATGAACTCATGCATGAATTCATTATAAAATGTGCCCCCTACTCTAAAGTGCTATCATTAATGAAAAAAAGGTTGAAGTAAAGCATCTGGACTCAGTTTTCAAGGTAAAGACGTTTCGTCGCTAATTCCAAGAGACTTTATCAATTCTGAGGATTGATAAAGTCAGAATTGTTAAGGTTTTTTGGAATTAGAGACGAAACATCTTCACCTTGAAAACTGAGTCCAGATGCTTTACTTCAACCTTTTTTTCAAGATGTCCTGGATGACTGAGAACCTTCACATCCATGATACCAAAATACGAGCTGAATAGGCACACAAATAAAAGTTAGATTTAATAAAGAGCCTCACATTTGTCTTCAAGTTACACTTGAAGCTGGAGTTAAACTTAACGGATTAATGACATAATTAGTGCTAATGCAGGTTTCCGTTGGAGCGGCTTGTGTGTGGGGGCAGCGTGCTGCTGCCTGTCGCTGAGTGGGAAAGATAAGTTTTGGTCAAACACAGACACTGGACCCTGGGATCAGTTAAAGAGTTTTTGGAGAGTCTAGAGGAGAATATAACCAGACAATGGACTAGTCTTTGCGGCTCTGTGACCTCCAACTGTTCGGCTATGTGTTATGGGAGCATGCAGTTACGCTGTCTTTTTCCTTTGCTCTTTTATTAATATTTTAATTTTAAATGTTTTATGTGGATTAAACCTATAGTGTATTAGTTTGGACTTTCTTTCAAGTGGGTAATTGCTTCACAGACTGTTTATGAGGCGAGAAACAGAACAATTTTAGAAGACTGAGGCAGGACAGAGAGCAGGCAGGCCAAGTCTGAACAGTGCTTTATTTTGTTGGTGCTTGTTTGATGAGGTTTACTAAAAGCTAAATTACTGATTAGGTCCTTTCTACCTCCGCAGCGCCACATGCTCCATCACGTCTCAGACACGCAGCAACAGTTGGTTGTGAGTTCAATGTTGGCCCGTTTAATGTGAATCAAACCAAAGAAAAGACTAAAAGAAACAAGCCACTGCTAAAAATAGTTTAAAAACTTCAGAACTGTGTCTGCTGTTCTGCAGATGTGAACTGAAACTAACAGTTAAAACCTTGCCTTAAAAGACTCATTTACTTTAAGTCATTTATTTATTTGAAAAGATTATAGTTCAATTATATGAACTATAATTAATTCTTCAACTGTATGATTTTAAAAAAACATGTACTTATGACCAATTTACCTGGAAAATAACAGCTTTTCAAGCTTTGATCAATACCTTCATAATGTGATTTTTCTCTCAAGGTTATCATACCGTCAGAATCTCATACTCTCAAACCTACTGCTGCATGAATGTGCGAGTCTGTTTGGTGGTGGCCGTAGATGCTGTGACTACAAAAGTAGCTTACCACCACCAGTGTGACTGTGGAGTAAATGAATAATCGATTCTGTTTTATATAAATTATTATTATTAATTATTATTTATTATTATTATTATTATTATTATTATTATATCTTTGAACTGTGGAGCTGCCATTTGTGGAAAGAAAAAGTTTTAAAGCTTCTTTCTGTGTCCAACACATACCTAGAAGTGGCCCAGTAAGGGCTGAAGGGATGCCCAGAGACAACACCTCTTCTACTGCTTTGTCACAGGAGGAAATATTACATGTCTTTGGATTCTGAAAAAACAAGCAGAAGTTGTAAGGAAAATTATGAAACAATGAAATATGTTAGTGGTGGTTAAAGGAAGAAAGTGGATGAATGTCTATGATGGTCTACTCTTGACAGCAAACATTTTTTAAATCTAGTGACTATTTGATTTTCAATATTTAAAATTGTGCTTAACCATTTACCTTTACAAAATTTGGATTAAGGCAATGCACACAATAACATAGTTATAAATGTAAGCCATTAAAAATGTGAGTGAACAGGCTTAAAGTAAACAGGCTCAGAACTAAAAACCTGTTTCTGTGTTGTTCTGTTCTGAAAGTGAGAAAGAGGATATATGTGTGTCACTCTGTTTTGTCTTTTGAAAACATAATGCACAGTGTCACCCCCAATTTCCAGTGCACGCATCTGTGAAGCTGCACATCTGCAGCAAATATGATTCCATTCTAGTCAATGAGAGCCTTTTAACAACCTCTGCTGTGTTCCGACTATGATCTGACAGCTATGCCAATACACAGCAGTTTGGTGCTGCGCAGACGCATGCAGTGAAAATATCAATATCCTCCAGTGCTGCCATATTCCACAACTGCAACCTACCTGGAGTGTCAAGAAGTACGAAATGTTCAGTTCTCAAAACAAGAACAAGACACATAAGTTGAAAACGTCAAGAATGGGCCAAGAAATATCTGAAGACAGATTTTTCAAAGGTTTTGTGGACTGACATGAGAGTGACTCTTGACGGACCAGATGGATTGGCCCGTGGTTGGATCAATAACGGACACAGAGCTCCACTTCGTCACAGATGCCAGCAAGGTGGAGGTGGGGTACTGGTATGGGCAGGTATTTTTAAAGATGAGCTAGATGGAACTTTTCGGGTTGAAAATGGACTCCAAATCCGACCTACTGCCAATTTTTAGAAGACACTTTCTTCAAGCAGTGGTACAGGAAAAAGTCTGCATCTTTCAAGAAGCCTTTTATGCAAGACAACGCTCCATCACATGCATCAAAGTTCTCCACTGTGTGGCTGCCCAGTAAAGGCCTTAAAGATGAAAAACTAAAGACATGGCCCCCTTCTTCACATGATTTAAACCCAATTGAGAACTTTTGGGCCCTTCTTAAGCAGGAAATTTGATTCTGACCAGATCAAGAATCGGACTGACTCCGTAAAAGGCTTGTGACTGTTATCAAAAAGAAGGGTGGTCACTGAGTTTTTTTTTTTTTTTTCAGAAATGTTTATTTGTAAATTTTGAGTTTGTTAATTATTCTCACTTTAACAGGTGAAAATAAACAAGTGAGATGGGAAAATCTTTGTTTTTCATTTAGATGCATAATAATTCTGCACACTAATGGTTGCCTATTAATGGTGTACATGTAGATATTCTCTTAAGAAAGCCAAATCTTCACTTTTACTACTTCAATGTTCAGGTTTAAGGGTTTGTTAACATTTTGGATTGACCAAGATCACTGTAGTTAACAAAATTAATTCCACAAAAATATAACTTGCCTAATAATTGTGCACACAGTGTATACACTACCACAATGGATTTGAAATGATCAAGATGTGCTTTAACTGCAGACTTTTAGCTTTAATTTGTGGGACAGATTAACAATCATAAATCAAACTTTCACTTTTTAATACTTGGTTGCAAATCCTTTGCAATCAATTACAGCCTAAAGTCTGGAACACATATACATCACCGGATGCTGGGTTTCATCCCTGGTGATGCTCTGCCAGCTGTCTTCAGTTCCCGCATGTTCTTGGGGCATTTTCCCTTCAGTCTTGTCTTCAGCAAGTGAAATGCATGCTCAATCGGATTCAGGTCAGGTGATTGACTTGGCCATAACATTCCACTTCTTTCCCTTAAAACCCCTACTGTTGCTTTCGCAGTATGCTTCGGGTCATTGTCCATCTGCACTGTGAAGTTCCGTCCAATGAGTTCTGAAGCATTTGGCTGAATATGAGCAGATAATATTGCCCAAAACACATCAGAATTCGGGAGGTTGAGAGATACCAACTAGAGATAGTCGGGCTCAATTCTACACACAGCATGGACTCTGGAACCCAAATCCTTGAGAGAGGCTGGACTCTCCATTACTCTGGAGTTGCCTGCGGTGAGAGGTGGCTGGCTGTGTGGGCTTGCTCAGAGCCCCCAGCTCAGCCGCCATGTGTTGGAGTTCACCCCGATGAACGAGAGGGTCACTTCCCTGCGCCTTCGGGTCGGGGATAGGTCTCTCACTGTTGTTTGTGGTTACGGGCCAAATGGCAGTGCAGATTACCCGGCCTTCTTGGAGTCTCTGGGAGGGGTGCTGGAAAGTGCTCCGACCGGGACGTCGTTCTACTGGGGGACTTCAACGCTCACGTGGGCAGCGACAGTGACACCTGGAGGGGCGTGATTGGGAGGATTGGCCCCCTGGATCTGAACCCAAGCGGTGTTCTGTTATTGGACTTCTGTGCTAGTCCCAGTTTGTCCATAACGAACACCATGTTCAAGCATAAGGGTGTCCATCAGTGCATGTGGCACCAGGCCACCCTAGGCCGGAGATCGATGATCGACTTTGTAGTTGTTTCATCTGACCTCCGGCCGTATATCTTGGACACTTGGGTGAAGAGAGGGGCGGAGCCGTCAACTGATCACCACCTGGTGGTGAGTTGGATCCGATGGCGGGGGAGAAAGCTGGACAGACTCGGCAGACCCAAAAGTACTGTGAGGGTCTGTTGGGAACGTTTGGCCGAGTCCCCTGTCAGAGAGATCCTCAACTCCTACCTCCAGCAGAGCTTCGACCAGATCCTGTGGGAGGTTGGAGACATTGAGTCCGAGTGGACCATGTTCTCCACCTTCATTGTCGATGTGGCCACTCAAAGGAGTTTGGTGAGACCATGGAGAAGAACTCGAAGAAATTCTGGCAAACCGTCGGCGCCTCAGGAGGGGGAAGCAGTGCCTTGCCAACACTGTTTACAGTGGAGGTGGGAATCTGCTGACTTCCGCTGGGGACATTGTTGGACGGTGGAAGGAATACTTCGAAGATCTCCACAACCCCACCGACACGTCTTCCACTGCGGAAGCAGAGGCCGAAGGCTCAGAGGTGGACTCATCCATCACCCAAGCCGAAGTCACTGAGGTAGTTGGGAAGCTCCTTGGTGGCAAGGCACTTGGGGTGGATGAGATACGCCCTGAGTACCTCAAGTCTCTGGATGTTGTGGGGCTGTCTTGGTTGACACGTCTCTGCAACATCGCATGGCGGTTGGGGACAGTACCTCTGGACTGGCAGACAGGGGTGGTGGTCCCTCTTTTCAAGAAGGGGGATCGGAGGCTGTGTTCCAACTACAGAGGTGTAGCAACCAGGACCATGAGTTCAATCTACGGACTGTATCATACAAGGGATGACCTCACTAAATGTCATGGACTGACAATTTATGCTGTAAACCCCCTTTTTCAGACTCTCAGAAAGTGTTTGCTCTACTGGAAAAAGGCCTTAACACCCCTCTGCTAATTCGGAACAGATGGCCAGTGTTTTCCTAATAGGACAGAAAACTCAGGGGTAACCCTAATTAACGACTTTACTTTACTCCATTCTCAAAGCAGATCAAGGTGTTATCTCCGTCCAAACCAGACTTGGCTCCATCCCGACAGGATGTAATCATTTGAATTACGGTTTGGCTATTAACAGTCTCACCGACCCGGACAGGAATGCTTTGAAGTGTAAAAGACTTGAGACTTCTGTGATGGTACCATACTGCCATCTAGGTACAGTATGGATGAACGCCGCCAAGTCTTTCATCAAACCAATGACTTAAACGTTTTCCCTTATTAGAAGGAAAGGTTTTCAAGGGACATTGTGTTATTGTGTTTATGCCATTAAAAGTGTGTATCTAAGTATATTGTGTTGATCTTCGTAATGCTCCTTACAGGATCCAGAGTCATAACGAGAAGAAGAGACCCTTCTCCCACCAATCTCACAAGTTTACAGTTAATAAAATTGTTGAATGAATTTATGTGTGTTTCAGCATGCGTAAAGATGCATTCTATCGGTATAAATCTGCAGTACCAATGTATGTGTATGCTTATGATTGTGAAAACTAAAATTCAATGTTACTTTGTGGAAGATCAAGGGTTATTTGAATTAAAATTAGTTGGAATGACATTCCCCTCCCGATCATAAGACAAACGCCCCAGGCCGTGTCGAAAACACGCCTCTTCCAGCGGCCCACAAAATTTGTGTGCGCGCCGGAAATTGCTGCTTCTTCTCTTCTCCTCTTTTGTGCTTCCCCTCTCTGTCTATTCGCGCAAACCTATTGTCCGTTTTGGACCGCCGGAGACGTCACTCCTGAAACAACAGACTCACCAAGAGTCTCTAGCGCCCCCTAACGGATGGGAGGTGCGAAACCACCATAATTCCCTGGGAGAAGCTCTACCTCCCTCATGCGGTCACTCACGGGAGTTACACCTCTTCCCTGAAACCAGTGACACTGATTAATCATCAAAGCTTTGAGCTTTGATAATAATGAGTAGTTTAAAGCTTTTATTTGACACTGAAATGCCTCAGTGATTAATCTAAGTAAATTAACCTTTGTTAATACTGATTCAGCAAATAACACTGGTTAATAACTAGTAAATGCACAATACAGTTGAAATTGAACTCAACTAATATTGTGACACACCCCTGTACATCCCATGTATTTTAAGAAGCTTTGCTACTGATCACTGCATTTGATTTGGCTCAAATTTAAATGATTCAAGATTGCTTTGTGACTCATCTCCCTGCAGGAGTCTTAACTGGACCCCTGCTCCTAAATTGTTAATTTCACAGATTAGCACCATGCTGCTAGCCCTAAATTAACATCCAGCCAACAGGCTATTGCTAACAGCCAATACAAATTTAAATCAGACTCCCTCAATTTAATCCTCTTCTGAAATTGATTTTTTAATTCAATAATTTATTTATTTATAATTTTTTTTTACAAAAAAAATTTTTTTTTTTTTTTTTGAATCATGAAGCATTGTTGGCCAACTCCGAAAAAGATCTCACTGAACCGAGAGTTCCTGAGAGTACAGGTGGAGGCTCTCACCCACGAACGAGACCTAGACCACCTGCTCATTGACCACCTTCAAGTGCGCCTGGCAGAAGCCGCCAAGGTGCCATCAGGTAAAGAAAAGGGGGGTGAAAGCACTCCAGTGCCAGAACCTGACCCCTTTCCCCAAGCGTTCGCGCCTAGGCAGTTGGACTTTGTCCCGCAACCAGTTGCCACAGTAAGTACACTGTAACCATTGTTAGCAGTTTCTTTGTAAAAAGCGCAGATCAGTCAATGACAACAGCAACTCCAAAACGGCAGGGAAAACGTGAAGAGCACTGTCTGTGGTAAGCACTCACAGTGAGATTTAACAAAACCCTCCGCGCGGTAGACTATGTACGCACGCAACTGGTCTTTGTATAATCCTACAAGTACGAATGTTTTGTGTGTTTTATGAGAACCAGGGAAAATATGGTGAAACAAAGGAATGTTCTAAAACTTCGTGTAACCATTTAACTTTAGTAAACTTCATTCACTAAGCGACTCCCCTTTTGTCCGCAAGGACACGTGAGACGCGCCCCCAGCCCTAAAGGTGATAAAGCTGACTGCTGGCCAAGAACTCTCTCTCTTGCCTCTCCGCCTTCTCTGCCTCCACAAGGGCCGGTCTATCAGGACCGTTAATGCAACCATTACAAGCTTCGGACCTCGTGTAAACGAGTAAACTCTCTTTGTACTTTAAAGCCAGCAAGTTTAGCTTGTTACTCTAAAGTTTTCCTTCATTTGCTGGTTAACTGAAAACTGTCGCTAGACCACTGGAAAAAGGAGTCTCGGGAGTAATCTTCTCTGGCTTCTGCTAGTTAGTTCAAGCGGAACTCTTGGTCTTTCACAAGAACTACAAAAATGTCTCCCGTCTCTTGTTAATGACGTCAAAAGAGTGTCTTACAAAAATAGGCAATGTGTAGGCTTGAAAAGGGAAAATCACGTTTGCACGGCGGGTGCAGCATGTCTAGAAAAATTTAAAAGCACGTTAACAGTTAAAGCGGTCCGAAACGGACAATAGGTTTGCGTGAATAGACAGAGAGGGGAAGCACAAAAGAGGAGAAGAGAAGAAGCAGCAATTTCCGGCGCGCACACGAGTTTTGTGGGCCGCTGGAAGAGGTGTGTTTTCGACACGGCCTGGGGCGTTTGTCTTATGATCGAGAGGGGAATGTCATTCCAACTAATTTTAATTCAAATAACCTTTGATCTTCCACAAAGTAACATTGAATTTTAGTTTTCACAATCATAAGCGGCAGTAGCTCAGTGGTAGAGCGGCCGTCCTTCAACCGGAAGGTAGTAGGTTCGATTCCCGCTCTCCCCACAGTTCATACTGTCGTTGTGTCCTTGGGCAAGACACTTAACCCACCTTGCCTCGTATGAATGTGTAAGAATGTTGAAGGTGTTGGTCGGAGAGTCCGTAGGCGCGGAATGGCTGCCACGTCTCTGTCAGTCTGCCCCAGGGCAGCTGTGGCTACAGATGTAGCTTACTACCACCAGTGTGTGACTGTGGAGTGAATGAATAATTGATATGTAAAGCGTCCTTGAGCTCTGGAAAGGCGCTATATAAATATAACAATTATTATTATTATTATTATTATAAGCATACCCATACATTGGCACTGCAGATTTATACCAATAGAATGCATCTTTACGCATGCTGAAACACACATAAATTCATTCAACAATTTTATTAACTGTAAACTTGTGAGATTGGTGGGAGAAGGGTCTATTCTTCTCGTTATGACTCTAGATCCTGTAAGGAGCATTACGAAGATCAACACAATATACTTAGATACACACTTTATATGGCATAAACACAATAACACAATGTCCCTTGAAAACCTTTCCTTCTAATAAGGGAAAAAGTTTAAGTCATTGGTTTGATGAAAGACTTAGCGGCGTTCATCCATACTGTCACTAGATGGCAGTACGGTACCATCACAGAAGTCTCAAGTCTTTTACACTTCAAAGCATTCCTGTCCGGGTCGGTGAGAGTGTTAATAGCCAAACCGTAATTCAAATGATTACATCCTGTCGGGATGGAGCCAAAAGTCTGGTTTGGTCGGAGATAACACCTTGATCTGCTTTGAGAATGGAGAAAAGCAAAGTCGTTAATTAGGGTTACCCCTGAGTTTTCTGTCCTATTAGGAAAACACTGGCCATCTGTTCCGAATTAGCAGAGGGGTGTTAAGGTCTTCTTCCTGTAGAGCAAACACTTTCTGAGAGTCTGAAAAAGGGGGTTTACAGCATAAATTGTCAGTCCGCGACATTTAGTGAGGTCATCCCTTGTATGATACAGTCCGTAGATTGAACTCATGGTCCTGGTTGCTACAGCACAAAAAAATAGTCAGTTTAAACCAAGCACAGTATACAAAGCTAAGGATAAGAGAATTTTAAAATTTTTTTTTGAAGAAAGGAATCGATAAAAAGGAAGTAGAACTCAGTGTTTGTCAGTCAGGTGTTGACGGAAGAGATGTGTTTTCAGGCGTTTTTTAAAGATGGCTACAGAATCTGCTGATCTTGTAGCAGCAGGTAGATCATTCCACCAATGTGGAACAGAGCCAGAGAAGGTACGCAAGAGTGATTTTTTACCTTTTTGGGACGGTACCACCAGACGTTGTTCATTTGCAGAGCGCAGGGATCTGGTAGGAACGTAGGTCTGTATTAGTGAGTGAAGATATGAGGGTGCAGAACCAGTGGTGGTCTTGTAGGCCAAGAGCAGAGCTTTGAATTTGATGCGGGCGACAACCAGGAGCCAGTGTAACCTAATGAATAGAGGAGTTACGTGCGCTCTCTTCGGTTCATTAAAGACCACTCTTGCCGCTGCATTCTGGATCAGCTGCAGAGGTTTGATTGTGCAGGCAGGGAGTCCAACCAGTAGAGCATTGCAATAATCCAGTTTGGACAAGAGCCTGGACTAGAATTTGCGTAGAGTGCTCTGATAGGAAAGGTCTAATTTTCCTAATTTTGTAGAGGATGAATCTACAGGACTGGGTGGTGCTGGCGACATGACTTGTGAAGTTTAGCTGATCATCAATTACCACTCCCAGATTTCTGGCAGTGCTGGACGGTGTAATGGTTGATGAGCCTAGTTGAATGGAGAGGCTGTGGGGGGTCTTTGGATTGGCCGGAATCACAAGCAGTTCTGTTTTTGCAAGGTTCAGCTGCAGGTGATGGTCCTTCATCCAAAGTGAGATGTCACTCAGACATGCCGATACACAAGCAGAGACCGTCGGATCATCAGGTTAAAATGACATGGTGGAGTTGAGTGTCATCTGCATTGCAGTGATAGGAAAAGCCATGCTTCTGAATGACAGAGCCAAGGGATGTCATGTATATGGAAAAGAGAAGCGGTCCAAGCACTGAGCTCTGTGGCACCCCTGTATTGAGATGTAGAGACCTCGTTTCTCCAGGATACTCTGAATGACCTATGCGAGAGGTAAGACTTGAACCATTGCAACGCCATTCCAGAGACAACCATCGCCCTGAGAGAAGACAGGAGGATGTGATGATTAACAGTGTCAAAAGCAGCAGACAGATCCAGTAAGATGAGTACAGATGACTTGGATGTTGCCTTTGCCAGTCTCAGGGCTTCGATGACAGAGAGCAGTGCAGTTTCGGTGGAATGTCCGCTCTTGAACCCAGACTGGTTCTGGTCCAGGAGGTTCTGTGTGAGAAAGGATGAGAGCTGAGTAAACACAACTCGCTCCAGAGCTTTGGCAATGAAAGGAAAGAGGGAAACCGGTCTGTAGTTTTCTGGCAGTGTAGGGTTAAGAGTGGGTTTCTTTAATAGCGGTGTGATGCGGGCCTCTTTGAAAGCTGTGGGGAATGACCCAGTGGAGAGAGATGAGTTGATGGGTGGGTGTGGGTGAGAGCAGGCACGACAGCTGGAGAGATGGCCTGAAGGAGATGTGTGGGGATGAGATCCAGTGGGCAGGCAGTAGAGTGGTTAGAACTAATGACCTTGGAAACATCTTCTTCAGTTAGAGGAGAGAAAGAAGAGAGCAAGCACATATCAGGGGTCTGAATGAGCTCGACAGGTGGTGGCGCAGAGAACTGACTGCTGATGGCGGTTGTTTTCTTTACAAAGAAAGACGCGAAATCATCAGCTGTTAAATCCGATGAAGGTGGGAGAGCAGGCGGACAAAGGAGGGCAGAAAAGGTTTTAAAGAGAGTGCGCGAGTCAGGTGAGTTGATTAACCTAGAATGGTAGTAGACAGTTTTTGCAGAGGTGACATCAGCGGAGAAAGTAGAGAGGAGAGACTGGTAGATACAGAGGTTAGTAGGATCTTTTGATTGCGCCATTTTCTCTCAGCTGACCGGAGGCTGGTGCGATGCTCGAGTAGAACATCAGATAACCAGGGGGCAGACGAGGATGTACGAGCTGGTCTAGATGTAAGAGGGCATAAGTTGTCCAAGCAGGATGTAAGCGTGGAGCACAGAGTGTCGGTGGCGTTGTTTGTGTTTAAAAGAGAGAGCTCCTCAGAAGAGGGGAGTGCAGAAGAGACAGCAGAGGAAAAACGGGAGGGACTGAGTGTACGCAGGTTGCATCAGAAAGTGACCAGAGGTAAAACAATTGCAGTGTCTGGAGAAGTTAGGTCAAGGTCGAGAGTAATGAAGAAATGATCAGAAGTGTGCAGTGGCGTGACATGGGTATGCCGAGTGGAGCAGTATCTTATGTAGATAAGATCTAGTTGATTACCAGACTTGTGGGTTGCCGATGTGGAAACCCGCTTGAGGTCAAATGATGCAGTCAGGTTAATGAAGTTTGCAGCCTGTGGCTTTTCAAGGTGGATGTTGAAGTCTCCTAATACCACCAGAGGAGTACCATACTCAGGAAAGGATGAAAGAATTGCATCCAACTCCTCCAAGAAATGTCCAAGCTGACCTGGGGGCCGATAGATAACTACAAAATGACTTTTAACAGGGTGGGTGATGGTAACAGCATGGAACTCGAAGGAGCTGTTGTCACACAAGGGTGATAGCTGTTTAAACTTCCAGTCGGTAGGGATAAGTAGACCGGTCCCTCCGCCCCTTCCAGTGACGCGAGGACTGTGGGAGAAAGTGTGATTATGGGAGAGGGCACCGGGAGTGGCAGAGTCCTCTGGTTTGATCCATGTTTCTGTAAGTGCTACAACTGAAAGACCAGAATGTTGAACAAAAGCTGTAATGAAATCAGCTTTGTTCACAGCAGACTGGCAGTTCCACAAGCCTATTGGGAAAGTAGAAGGGGCAGTTATTGACAGTGATACAGCATGCAGATTACTATGGTTGCGTCCCCTTTTGCGTGAAACAGATGATAATGTCCGTGTTGAAATGACAGTAGTAATTTAAAAACACATTTAAGAGCCGAAGAGGAAAATATGCAAGAAGAAAGTAAAAGTAGAAATAATAAATTATAAGTGCAAATAATTAGTACTAAAAAAAGAAGTGCAATACTCAGGTCCTCTGTCGGTGTGTCCCTGCTCGGTGGAGTCGCATGCAGGTAGAGTCGATGGTCTTTACTCTCTTCGGTCTTCACGGGATGACAGCTGCCGCGACCGCTGCCGCGGTGGTTACTCCCACTTAAATACCCGTCTATTCAAGTAATTGAATTCAGCAGGTCACGCCTCCAGACGGCCACAAACAACTCAAACAAAACCAGCCTGCTAGCAGGTGAGAGTAGACGCCGGTGCACCACGTGACAGGGTCGTAGTAAAGCACTGCGCGGTTTCTCAGCAATAACACGGCACTATAAGCTCAAAGAGACAAGAATTACATACACTCACACAGTTCTATAGGCTTCTGCTGCTAAGTTGCTTCTCTTACTGACTTCGATTAAACCAGGGGTTATATAGCACACTGGTTCCCAAAGTGGGGTCGAGATGATTTCCAGATTTTTTTTTTATGAATTTTTTTTTTTTTTTTTTTTTTTTTTTTTTTTAAAAGGTTGTAATGATGCGAGTATACATTTAGGATAATTAAAATAAACTGAAAGTAAAACTTTGTAAAACTTTGTTTGCTGATTAATTATGACAGTTAAGTGATGGCTTGTTGCCAAGTCCATGGCTACTTTTAAAGTCCATTTTGGGTAAAAAGCATAGTATAATAAAATAAGCCAAACAAGTCTTCATGTTAAGAATGAATAGTACACAAACATTTCTAAAACTGTCTTTCTTTATTTTTTTTTATTTTTTTAATAAAACATTCATTAATTATTTTATGATAAACATACTGTCTTAAGTGCACCCCTTTATAATCATAAATTTAATAATAGCTAAATAAATACATTCCAAAAAATAAATACAATAGGTTTAAATAATAATTAGCATGTGGGCTACATGCATTTAGCGGCGGGGGGGGGGGTCGCGGATCGTCAGCAGTCTAATATTGGGGGTCGCGGTCTGAAAAGTTTGGGAACCCCTGATATAGCAGAGCGGAGCTGGTGTTTGGTCACGCCTCCAGACGGCCACAAACAACTCAAACGAAATAAGCCCGCTAGCAGGTGAGAGTAGATGCTGGTGCACCACGTGACAGGGTCGTAGTAAAGCACTGCATTGTTTCTCAGCAATAACATGGCACTATAAGCACAAAGAGACAAGAATTACATACACTCACACAGTTCTGTAGGCTTCTGCTGCTAAGTTGCTTCTCCTTCTGACTTCGATTAAACCAGGTGTTATATAGCAGAGCAGAGCTGGCGTTTGGTCACGCCTCGAGACGGCCACAAACAACTCAAACGAAACCAGCCCGCTAGCAGGTGAGAGTAGACGCCGGTGCACCACGTGACAGGGTCGTAGTAAAGCACTGCGCAGTTTCTCAGCAATAACACGGCACTATAAGCTCAAAGAGACAAGAATTACATACACACACAGTTCTGTAGGCTTCTGCTGCTAAGTTGCTTCTCCTATGCTCCTATTGCTTCTCCTTCTCCTATGCCAGGGTACTGGAGAGGAGAATGCAGCCGATAGTTGAACCTCAGATTCAGCAGGAACAATGCGGTTTTCGTCCCGGTTGTGGAACACTTGATCAGCTCTATACCCTCTCCAGGGTGCTGGAGGGATTATGGGAGTTTGCCCAACCAGTCCACATGTGTTTTGTGGATTTGGAGAAGGCATTCGACTGTGTCACTCGTGGCGCCCTGTGGAGGGTCCTCTGGGAGTATGGGGTCCGGGGCCCTTTGCTAAGGGCTGTCCGGTCACTGTACACTGGACTCTCCACTACTCTCGGGCATCTGTTTTGGATGCCTCCTGGACGCCTCCCTAGGGAGGTGTTCCGGGCATGTCCCACCCGGAGGAGACCCCAGGTAAGACCTAGGACACGCTGGAGGTACTATGTCTCTCGGCTGGCCTGGGAACACCTCGGAATCCCCCCGGAAGAGCAGAAGGAAGTGTCTGGGGAGAGGGAAGTCTGGGCGTCTCTGCTTAGACTGCTGCCCCCGCGACCCGGCCCCGAATAAGCGGTAGAAGATGGATGGATGGATGACATCAGAATTCATCCTGCTGCTTTTGTCAGCAGTCACATCATCAATTATTACAAGAGAACCAGTTCCATTGGCAGCCATACATGCCCACGCGATGACACTACCACCACATGCTTCACTGATGAGGTGGTATGCTTTGGATCATGAGCAGTTCCTTCCCTTGATCTTGGTCTCATTGGTCCATAGGATGTTGTTCCAGAACTGTGAAGGTTTTTTTAGTTGTTGTTTGGTAAACTCTAATCTGGCCTTCCTGTTTTTGAGGCTCACCAATGGTTTACCTCTTGTGGTGAACCCTCTGTATTCACTCTGGTGAATGGCTTGCTTCACTGACAGTGACAGCTCTTTGGATCTCATATTGAGAGTTTTCAAATGCAAATAGCACACTTGAAATGAACTCTGAACCTTTTATCTGCTCCTTGTAAATGGGATAATGAGGGAATAACACACACCTGGCCATCAAACAGCGGAGCAGCCAATTGTCCTATTACTTTTGGTCCCTTAAAAAGTGGGAGGCACATATATAAACTTTTGTAATTCCTACACCGTTCACCTGATTTGGATGTAAATACCCTCAAATTAAAGCTAAAAGTCTCCATTTAAAGCACATTTTTGTTTCATTTCAAATCCATTGTGGTGGTGTATAGAGCCAAAAAGATTAGAATAGTATTGATGTCCCAATATTTATAGACCTGACTGTATGTACAGTTTTTACACACCCATAGTCAAAGCCTTACAGTGTGAGAGTGTCAAGTCAGCCAAAGACCACCTGACATGTTTAAAGCTGAACATGAGGCAGTATTTACTTTTTTAAGTAGTATAGAGTTTTTAAACATGGTGCATTTTCTTCTCGTTTCCATGACTTTCCCATAACTAAAAAACTGCTTCATCGTAAAATCAGTTTTACAGGGTTTTCTTGATAATTCTTGAAAACCTTGGTTATTTCACATATTATTACCTCGAAGAGCAGATTCTCCGGGCTATGATGATGGTCCAAAAGTCGAAGGGCCGCCTCCTGCAGCTGCTGCCCATCACCCTGCTTTGGCCTCTTTACCACACGACCAGCTGCAGACACACAACAGCAACAAGACAATCAACTTGAGTGGGACGAATTTATTATTTCTGTCAAAAATTCCCTTGTACTTGAGAATGTCATCAGTCAACCACCACTTTAAAATACTTTTTTTATTTATTAAAATTTTCCAAATTTTAATAAATAATTACATACCTTACTTTCACCTCTACTCTAACTTTTGTTTCACCAGTTTCAGATGTGAACAGTAAAGTTTTCCATTGTTTATTTGAAAAATAAACACTCATTAATTACTGAACAGTGAGACATGCTGTCTTTTGCAAGCACTGTATTTCAGCTTATTCTAATATTATTATAGATCCTCTTCTGGTGTAAATCTGAGCAACATTACACATTTTAATTTGAATGTTCATGAACTGTGTTGAAAGCAATAACTGTATAAATATAGACAACTTCTGCCCATTGGTCTACAATTCATCGATATTGTTGTTACCACAGTGAAATTGCCGGCTTTTACTGCATAGTAAAACAATAGTTTTCCGATAGCATAAACGGACATATTAATCAAAAATTCACCACCTCCAGAGTCGTCATGTAGTAAAAATGTAGCTCTAGAGACCAAAGCCATCTTTTGTACCAGGCTGTAAACATGATTTTTACACTTGTAAAGTCGCCATTGGGTTTTTTCTTATACAGTATTTCCGCTTTTGGAGCCTGCCCTCTGGTGGACGGCGGTATATCGCTGTTTCATTGTATATTGCTGTATGGTGGCGCACTTATTTGAGGACCTTTTAAGAGGTTCCATGAGAGGGGCTTGGTTGAAAGCCAAACTAAAGTCAAGTAGCCTTGGCAGCAAGCACTTTACTTTGGCAGCGCCAGAAAAGGACAGTGTTAGAGTGTTAGAGCTGCACAGATGATCAACACTAACTAAAAACACTGCACTACTACTGCACAACAGTCTGTTGGAGTAGATAAACCCAGACTGTACAAGTGGCATTTACAGAATACACTTGTGTGTTTTATTACTAATACTACTTTTTGTTGTTTGTATTTGCTTTTTGTGAAGTAGTTCTTGTAGGTTTGAGTTAGTTCTGTGTAGTTCTTTATTATTATTTTTGTAAATAATATAAAGCTGCTCCTCCTTGAACTGCCACCTTATCGTGGTCGAGGGGTTTGAGTGCCCAAATGATTCTAGGAGCTATGTTGTCGCGGGCTACATGCCCCTGGCTATATGCCCAAGGCAAACAGGTCCTAGGTGACAGGCCAGACAAAGAGCGGTTCAAAACCCTTTATGGATAAAAAAGAATATCAAGGAACCATTACGTCGCCCGGTATGGCGCAACCGGGGCCCCACCCTGGGGCCAGGCCCAGGGGTTGGAGTTTGGGAAAAACTCCCTTAGGGGTGGCAGTAGCTCAGTGGTAGAGCGGCCGTCCTTCGACCAGCAGGTGGGCAGTTCGATCCCCGCTCAAAACATCCCAAAACATCATAACATCCTGCTCTCCCACACATACTGTTGTTGCGTCCTTGGGCAAGACACTTAACCCACCTTGCCTCCAGTGATCAGATGTAACAGTGGTAGGTGTAAAAGCGCTATATAAATAACAAAAAAATTTTTTCAAGTAATACTGGGAGTCAAACTTGTTTGGCAGTACTGCCTGTTGCTTTACAGTGTCAGCATACAAGTTTGTATTGTACCCAAATTCAAATATGTTTGCCAAAAAATGTACAAAATGTACCTGCCTAACAGAAATAGTAGGAAGCTCTTTCTGTATCAGAGCACGCAGTCATGGAAAAGAATCACCAAGACACACTCTTTACTTAGTTCTTGAGCCGTTTTTCTACTCTTCCTCAAAAGGAGATTTTCGTTGCAACTTCGCGGTCAGCCCAGTGGAGAACAATGCATTAAGCCAGGGATAGCACTGGATCTACAAAAACACACTGTCATCACATGCGCAGCAACTAGAATGTGCGTTCATAATGTAACGCCCAAATGAACATTGACTGACAAGCCAGAGGGCCAATTGTTGGCACAGTGATTGCGCCAACCATTGGCTGATGTTTTAAAAGCCCCGGCTCATCCACAGATGATGTATATTAAATTTTTTTGTTCCATTGCACATAATAAATACTCTGTTATCAGTTAGTAAAGGCAGTTTTAAGTAATATTGCAAAAATGTATAAAACAAAACATCCTTTGTAACATCCTCTGATGTTACATGTAAAGACTTTTGGTCATCTTTCTGTTCTTTTCTTCCGGGTTGTTATTATATATAATAACATTCTTAATAAACTTCTTAATAAATAAAGGTTAAATTAAATATTGTTGTGATATTGATCTATAGATCAGTTGAACTGACAGTGAGCCAATTAAAAAAAAAAAAAAAGTGTGACACCATGTTTTAATAGTGCTTTAAATAGCTGGTATATGATAACAAGGGTGTTATAATATACGAGTTAAGATTATGATAAAATGCTGCAGTAAATCTTAATCATAACACCCCACACATAAGCAGACCATGAACCTGGTGTTTCTTTCTGATAAAAGCTTGATTTGAATCTTTTAGAGTCATTTAAATAGCTTCTATATGATTACTGTCTATTATGATATAAGATGCTGCATTATGAGAGAATTATGCACTGAATCTTAGTTAAACGTCTTGCAATTAAAACCAGAGACAAATTGAACATTGACAAAATTGTTTCTGGCCTTAGAAAAGCAGCCGTATGATCACTGTCCATGATGATATGATGCTGAATTATGAATGATGAAGGAAATCCTGAGCAATATTTTCTGATAGACTTCATTTGACCCCTGTTCTAGGCTTATGAAAAGCAGCCTTATGATCACTGCCTATTAGGATGTGTGATGCTGAATTATTAGAGAATGATGCAGAAATTGTTGATTAAACTACTCCCAGGCAAACTCTAAGAGAGATAATTGACAAAAATGTGCGACAGTACATAGCAAGGTTTTCTGATTTACCAGCTGCAATTGAATTCACTGTTTGCGCTACAGTACAAGGCAACTGTAAATGCACACATTGGCCCACGTTTCTTCCTCCAAACAGCAGTGTTTCAGATCCACTGCACTGCGGAGCGGGGTCCCAAGCAGCTCGAAAAAACATGCGCGTGAAGTATAAGATGGTGTGATTAAAACATTGTTATATTCAGTTTATGCTAATTTACTGGTCTGTTTATAGTAACAATAAATAGTAGTAGTAACATAAATAACAACATCTGTTTGTCTCTCAGTTGTGATCAAAAGTACAACAAAATTTAATATATTTTAGGGTATATGTTAAGGAGTACTGCCCCACGTCAGAGGAGAGCACAAGTGGACCCTCTGCAGGGGGACACCCACGAGGGCACATGGCCCGATATAACGATGCCCTTGATCTTCTCCCTGGAGTTGTGCTCCCACCTACAGCTAAACTGACACAGACAAAACTCCACTGTGATGTGTTGAGTGACTGTAGAAGGGGATGGACATAAGGAGTGTGACACAGCGTTACGGACCTCGAGATTAACACTCTTTCAGGCGCCATTTTTAGCCATTATGGATGTCTCCATGTTGATTTTATGGAGCCAGAAGTCCCAATTTGGGCATATGAGCTGAGTTGATTGCCTGTTTGATTTCTGATTATTTTCTACAATAAATTCTATTGCTTATGGCATGCTAAAATAACACTATAGTGATAAAAAAATGATTAAAAGTTTGGTCTGTTTGCTTACATCTACTTTCATGTGTTTTAAAGGTTTCTTTAAAAATGAATAAAAACACTTTTTACAAGTTATTAACTCTGTGCACATAAATACAATATGTATAAATGATGTCAGATTTAAGAGTTTGAAATACAGTTTATATATGCCTTCAAACCTAGAAGCACATAAATGAATAGAGATTTGATTGAGTTTAAGTTTATTTAAAAGAAGCTGAAGTTGTAGATGGACCAGGATGTGAAGTCAGATGAAGCTGAGGAAGACGAGGCTGGGCTATGTCAGGAGGCTGTGCAGGAGCAGAGAGGACCAACAGAGCAGCTGACCCGTGACTAGACTGGACAGTCCTGGACTGGCGGGCCGACAGAAGCAGCAGCAGACCGGTAACTGTAGAGGGGCTCTGCAAAGACAGATAACAAAGTAAAAACTTATGTTTAAAACAAGTCTTGCTGTTGGGACCGGTCATCTCTGTTCATGAGATTTACTGTTAATCTGTAAGGACTGTTTTTAGAAAATAGTGGACTGTGATTTGAACTTACATTTGCCTAAATATAATACTGTAGTAAATATGAAATGTACTGGGTTAGAGGTAATGTCTGTCATGTTGAAAACCTGCCATAAACATTTACCTGTCTACTGTTGTCATGATTTACAAATGACAAATGTACAAATATAAAACCAACACATGCACTTTAGTTAGTGGGCATTGCAGGTGTAATGTTTAATGTAATGTAACAACCACCTTTGTCTGAATTTCCTCTTCAAAGTGCTCACACAACAACCAAGAGCCTTTCTTCTGATCAGCCTCAGCCTGACAGCATCACCTTTAGGAAATCTGTGGAGAGAGAACAATATCTATTTTCATAAAATAGGCATGTGTCAACTGTATTTACCAAAATGGCACAACCCAGATCTTTGTAAAAGAGTACTTTAAGCCCACTTCTAATTTATGCTTTTATTATAATTATAGTATGGCCTTTACTAGGTTTGCAAACTACACAGTAATTATTTAGTCAGAGACATTTATCCTCATCTTAAATTTCACTGATTTGAAATAGTTTCTCTCTCTTCTGTCCATAAATATCCAGCTTCTTCTCCCCCTTGCCCCCGACATATCAGAATGGAGACAGCTGATAGGTTAGTTATTAATCTTAATATCTTGAGTTATGTGACAAATATCAATATAACGATTACAGGAATAATAACAATGTGTTCAAACAAAGACGGCATAGTTAGAATGATGACTGTGACAAAAATAGTCACTTCGTAATTGCTGCTTCATGCTTGATGGAGCCTACCCCTACTTCCTAATAGGCTTCCAACCCGGGGGCTTGCTATGTCAACGCCTTCTACCCTCAATGGATGTTTTACACAAGGTGGTTGAGGAACAGTGCAGCTGTTTAGACATTAGTTGACCAGATACAAATGAAGTGCTCCAACATTTGTGCAAAGACGCGACAAAATAACAGTAATAATAACACGTGTTCAGTATCTGTCTGATATAAGTTCACAAACTTTAGCTGTTATCCTGATGAGACTGCGGGCCTCGGTGGAAGCTATGTGAGTTGTTGATGTAGCTGGGCAGTCATTGTTAGCTATTTTAGAAAAACGTTACATGCAGTCGATAATATATCGTACAAAAGTTTATCATACAAAGTTAGCGTTAGCTCTGCCATCTTGTATTGAACAACTCTTTAAAACATGCCATTGTCAAACATTAGTTGCCCTACTCATGTCTCAGGAGTTCTCTTTACTGTTTTGGCAGCACTCGAGAGTCAAATATAGTTTACTCTCAATAAAGTTTTTCAAACAAGAAACTTACAGAAGTGGTACTTTTCTTACCTTCTCTGTAAATGTTGAAGTCCTGTGAACAGCTGCATACAAACGGTCCAAAGCACAAAAGCTCACTGTGCACAACACTAGTAGGCAGGGCCCTGACCGGCCACAGCATTTGTATTCGAATACCCACTGTCGGCATGTCTGTGTGGGGGCAGAGAACCTTGATCCTGATCACCCTAGACCGTAAAATCGACTTGATAACATTCGGCTGGAAGCCGGGTTCGGCCAAAAATGAACCAGGCTCCCATTCTCGCTGAACAACATGTACGGATGGTGACTGACAAAGAGCACAGGCTCACCCTATGATTAAAGCCAGACACAGTGGACAGACTAGTGTTTCTGGCAAAAAACCTGTAAAAGTTTTACAAATTGTGTGCACTAGCTAGTTGTTGTATATTTTTCATGTTTACGTTTTGCACATTTAAAATACCTCTTAAATCCAGACACTTTTTACAGACCAGTCTTCCTGGCAAAAAAAAGAATAAAAAAATACAACTGAAAGTTTTACAAATTGTGTGCACTTGCTAGAAGTTGTATATTTTTATGTTTATATTTTGCACATTTAATGTACCTCTTAACGCCAGACACTGTTTACAGTTAGTCTTCTGGTTGGAAAAAAATGTAATGTTTACAAATTATGTTTACAATAGTATTATGTTTACATTTTGGAAATGTGTAATTTTTTTTTTTAATAAACTATACTTTTAAAGTGTAATTTAATGAACCCTCTCATTTTTGTGGCTTCAGTCATTCAGGCATACTATTTTTAAGCTGGAAGCATTAACAACTTGTATCGAATATCGTTATCGTTCAATATGGATATTTTATTTCGAGATCACATTTTTGCCATATCGCCCAGCCCTAATCCCAGCCTTCCAAAAGATGCTCGAACATTGCTTAAGACTAACACAATATATAGAATAGAACAAGTAGCAGGAGGTTCTTTCTACTATTTTGGCGATTCTTAATACATTCTCTGGGATTCTTGAAAAAATATTGCCCTAGTTACCAAACAGACATACGCTGAGATTAGGGCTGAAACGATTTCTCGAGTACCTCGAGTAACTCGATTACAAAAAATATTCGAGGCAAATTCCTCTGCCTCGAAGCTTCTTTTAATTTATTTTTAAGCTCCCGTCAGTTTGTTTCGCAATGATTTTTTTTATGTGACACAGCGCGTTTACGTCACCCACAAAGCGAAAGGAGCATGGGAAGGAGACGGAAGGAGTTAGCGGTGTTTTGATTTGAGGGTGCGCTGCGCGCGTGAGCTGCAAAATGGAAGGGGTTGATAACAATAGCGATGAGCAAAGAAACAGGAGAAAACAACTAAACTGTCCAAGGTTTGGGTTTCATATTAAAACGTAAGGAGAACATTGTGGCGTATGTGTCCATTGCAAGATCGAGCTAGCATACCACAACAGCATGAAGGCCATGCTGCAGCAGCAACAGAGAACCTTCTCTCTACTCAGAGACCGGAGCACCGTCACCCAGGACAAGGTAAATTCAATGCAGCATTAAATAAATGTGATTGCTATTCAAGATGAAAGCTGTTAAATCAAGTATGTTAACTATGTCATGGACAACCCACGTTGGGCAGGACAATTATGTGAAAATAAACCGCACGCGGATGCGGAGGGGTTACACCACCAGATTATTTAACAGCACTTAATACCACGGCTACTTCGTAGTTACCAAAGGACTTAATTTACTGCAAAAAAAAGTTGTGATTGGCTTTTACAATAAAGTATACTAGATTATTTATAATGTGAAAACATGCATGTTGGTTATATCATTTACAGTTTTTAAATATACATTTAAATTTATTTTACACACTCATTATCATTAACATTATCCCATGATTGTATATCGAACATTGCATCTTGCTAGTTATCGCATATCACATTTTTCTTCAATATCGAGCAGCCATAATACAATTTATTCTAGTATTCACAAGTATTTAGTTTGATTGCCATGAATAGGATTTATAAATACACATCCATGAACTTGCTGTATAATAATGATATTATAGCTTACTTAGTAATAAATATCAATAATTTTTATTTTTTCTCCTCTTTTTCAGTAAATCATCACAGCTTCGTATGAACAGATGTGCAGACAGCTACTTCATGTTCCACTGAGCAGCTGAGTTTTCAGAGAGCATTCCAAGAAGAAGACTTATGTTCAGAACGTTTAACTTTTAGTTCTGAAAGTTAAGTTGCATGACTTAAAGGCAGTGTTTTTGTATTATTATTATTAATTTAATGTGTGCCTTAGTTTTGATACTTTAAAAAGTAATTTGAAAGTAATTAATTTTATTTGTTTTTGCATCTCAGAAAATGCTTTATTTAAAACCCCAAATGAATGGCACTTAAATGCACTTTATTTTTATTGTTCACAGTACAAGTACAGACAGAGAAACAATGGGTAATAACTAAATGTTTATTTTTGATGTATGCATTGCATTTTATGCATTTAAAAAAATAATTAAAATTTTCTTGAAAAAAAATGAAACGTAGTTGTTCTTTTTAAGAGACCTAGAGTCTTATTTTCTCTTGCATATTTAATATTGCACTTTAATTAAGTAAAAATACATTTTATCCGATTACTCGATTAATCGATAAAATATTCGGTAGAATACTCGATTACCAAAATATTCGATTACTACAGCCCTAGCTGAGATTGCAGTTGAATTTTGATGGCATTCCGTTGCACAAGAGTTCAAATATGCAACTGTGGCCTATTTTAGGCGTATTACAAGGCATAGCCAAAAAGCCTTTTCTAATAGCAATATTTGGTGGCATTTCAAAACCCAAAATATTGGCAGAGTATTATTTGTTCTGTAAAATTTGTTCTGTGGTTTGTGATGCCCCTGCTCGTGCATATGTTAAGGGAGTTAAGTCTCATACAGGTTATTCGTCATGTGGTAAATGTGTACAGTCGGGTGTCTACATACAAAAGCGCATGACTTTTCCTGAAACTAATGTTGCCCTAAGAACAAATGAAACATTCAGAAGCATGTGTGATGAAGACCACCACATAACTAGATCTCCATTTACTGAACTAGATATAGATATGGTATCATGTTTCCCTTATGATTATATGCATTTATTCTGTCTTGGTGTGATGCGAAGGTTATTAGTTCTATGAACAAGTGGTCCTCTCAAGACTCGTTTGCCATCACAGAAAGTAGTCAAATAATCTCAGAACTTACTCTCCATTAAGAATTATGTCCCATCAGAATTTGCTCGTAAACCAAGGTCGATTGAAGAAAAAAACAGGTGGAAGGCAACTGAACTAAGACAGTTTTTACTCTACACAGGATCAGTAGTTCTTTATGATGTTGTATGCACTCCTGTTTACAATAACTTTATGCTTCTCTTAGTTGCGATTTCAATTCTTATTGATCCAACCCTGTGTTCTGTAATGTGTGAATAAGCAAAGGTATTACTAGTTGCTTTTGTTGAGCACTTTGGGACGCTCTATGACAAGGAATATGTGCTATATAATGTGCATGGCCTTGTTCACTTAGCTGATGATGTGAAATGCCATGGTCCACTTGACAACATTCTGCATTTCCATTCGAGAATTATTTAGGGCAGTTAAAAAGATTGGTCTGACGGCCATGTCATCCTGTTGCCCAGATTGTACGCAGGATATCTGAAATATCTAGTGGTGGTTCTAAGATCGACCCTTCCAAAAGTTATTTGCGAAAAGAGCATTGTGATGGTCCTATTTGCAGTTTGTTAATGGAGAAGTGAGACAGTATAAAGAAATATTTTTCCCTGATTTTTGTCTAAAAATTTCAAAAGGTGATAACTGTGTCAGAATTGGTTCCAATATTGGGTTGATACAGAACATCTATATTCAGAACAATGATGCTTACATCGTATATGCTGAGTTTGAGTCCGTTCGTAGATTTTATGACTACCCAATTGATTCTTGCAGGCTTGGAGCTTATCTCGTATCTGATTTTTCTAAGGAATTTAAATGTGCCAAAATTGATGAGACACTTAAAAAATATGTCATACTTCCTTTTCAAAACAAGTTTGCCTGTCTACCGTTACTGCATTTAAATTGACATCAACAGCAGTTCAAGTGTGTGGTTTTAGGTTTGTAATATAGCATAGATATATTTAAACATAATTCACCTAAATCCCACATTCAGGCTTGTGGAGTGTAACATAACAGTATTTTTGAAAATAGATGGATTAATGTGCAATTCTGGGAGTGCTACTTGTGGAAGTTAGCAACCATGTATGTTTTATAGACGCGTATCAGGAAGCTCGGCTCAAACTTCCGCAAGCAACTGTGATGTCTGATTTGCAGACAGAAGATGATGATCGTCCAGCATACACAAAAAGAAAGAACAGGTTTATTTGCATTTTAAGCATTTAATTTTACTGCAGGTGTTTTTCATATAAACAGTGTAGTTAACCCCAAAATGAAAAGTCTATTAGCGACAACAGAATAAGGGAATAGATAGTTACAGATTTTTTTATTTTGGGTTAACAGTCTTGTATGTAAAATTGTACATATATTGCGCTGATACATTATAATCTGCAAGTTTTGCTACGGCATTATTTTATTGTTGTTTTTTCTTCATGTATACAATTAGGGGAAATAAAAGTAACCACTCTAGTGAGGATGATGAAGAGAATTACTTTGCAAGCTAAAGACTGGAAAAAACAGTCAGAATTGAGGACCACTCAGAAGTTTTTGCAGCACCCCAAATACCGTCACCACCATGGACTATGGTAGAACCTCTGAGAACTCCATCCAGACACACAGATGGTATTGCAAGTCCTACCACCTCTAGGAATAATTTACGCCCATGTACCAGTGCAGTTGGAGATATAGACAGAACAGGTTGCAGTTCATCATGTGTTTGTAAGTATGAACTTCATCTTTTTAAAGGCCTAATTTAACTAGGGGTTTAATAGTCAACTGACTACCTACCAAAACACTACAAAAATATACAAAAACAAGCTTCAAGTGCCTGTATGCTTATTTTTATTTGTTTTTTGCAGCCCTGCTGACTGAAGTTTTAAAAGATCAAGAGGTCATCAAACAACAACTTGCCATCATTCTGAAGAATCAGCAGAAACACAACAGTGCAACCTGTGCACTTTGATAATTTTTTTGGTTGTGTTTTAAATTGTTTCTTGATAAACGTGCAATTTTCTAAATACATATAGTTTTTTTTTCATAATTCTGGTCTTTGTTTTTTATATCATTTGCAACAATATTATATTAGTATTTTTGCATTTTCTTCAAAGGTTTTATCATTTTAAAATCAAAAAAATATCGTAGTCATTTAATACATTTTTTATAAAAAAAAAATAACAGCTGTTTTTTTATGTTTTTGATTTGTTACCCAGATCAAAATTAGGAGATTCCACGAAACAGTGCTGTCTCTCCGCAAACTTCGTAGAGCCCCCCTTGGTTGTTAGCCTATGTATCAGGTCCATGGCTAAAGTAGCTGTCATTTGTACTTTTACCTGCTAATACTTACTCATATTGATAAAGCCCTGGTAATGGCATTAAAAATGATCCAGGTGCCTCAATTATGGCTTAATCTAAATATGACTATAATCACAGGAAGGGCAAGCTACTGCTGTTGCTGTCAACTCACCTAAAACACTCCACACAGTCCTCTTCTGCGACACCGAGTCACACGACGCACTCAGTGACATGGTCCAATAAGTGCTGAGGTGTTTTCAAAGTTCTGAGGCTACGATTAGTGATGTTTAATCATTCGGTAATACTCCATTTTATTTCATACATTCTTCGGGTTTTTTACCTAGAGAACAACTGAATGCTTTGTTCACGGTTCACCATGTCTTCCGTTGCGCTCTTTTTCTCACTGGTCTGCACTTCAGCCAATCAGAAAGCACACCCTGATGTGGTCCAAACACAAAGTAACCCTGAGTGAATGTTCTAACCATAGACATAATATACGTAGACGCCTCATAGACTGACGCTGCCTATTGGAGCGGACGTATCAGCACGGCGCCATCTTGGATGAGTCTCCAATGCTCCGCCCCCCATATTTATTTCTATTGAGGAAGGTGTATTCCTCAACTACAATGATCATAACTCCCCGAGTTTTTACCGGATTTTCACACGGTTTGGTTTGTTACAAATGGCAGAGACTTAGCTATGATACAGGACGCTGTCACACATTAAAAAATTCTGCTTTCATGTAGAAATACTTTGTATTACGAGGTTTAACTAAGACATATGGTAGACTATGGCATATTGATAAATGTATAAATGAATGAATTTTATATTTTAATAAAGAAACAAGTTTGATTGTTCATTTGAATTTATTTCTCTCTCACACACACACAATGGCATATTGATAAATGTATAAATGAATGAATTTTATATTTTAATAAAGAAACAAGTTTGATTGTTCATTTGAATTTATTTCTCACACACACTCACACACACACACACACACACACACACACACACACACACACACACACACACACACACACACACACACACACACACACAAAAAAGTGTAATAAAAAAACATGTACTACACCGTTGCAATGGATGTGGCAGGGGAAGATGCAGAGAATCCTCAGGTAACTGTAGGCTTTCGACCATGGAGGTGCAGTGTGAGGGCAAACTCTCTCTGGTCTTTGGTGTATTCATGGCCCCGCTTTGAAAAGAGGTCTACCTGAAGATCTGAAATTCAGTTAAACTAGTCAGACAGACTAGTTAGAAAGTTCCCTTGAAATAATACCTTTGTAAAGTCGGACAAAGAGTGTAAACAATATACAATTCAAGGTGGTATTATCAATTTATTTTTACCAGAATGGAAGCCAAGCCTTTCATTCAACTCCTCATTTATAAGGTTTTTTTTCCTTCAGATCTTCCAGAAGACTCTTTACAGTTTTCTTTGCTCTCCATTCTCGGTCTTTGCATTTTGCTTCTCCCGCTCTAGACTCTCCACTCTAGCCAAAGCTTCACTGAGTCTGGCCTTTAGACGAGTAGGAGAATTGGGCAATGCATAGGAGTGGTCCTAGTAGAAAGAAGGATGAAAATATTTTCAGTGATGTTCATATCATACTACTCACAGTTGTTTGGTGCATATGTGCAGGCACACATTTCTTATCTGTAATATCACTGCCAGCATCATGAGTATGGGAAAGAGAGAAAGGGTGCGTGTATGAGAGAATGTGAGTGAAAGAAGGTGTGTATTTGTTCACGTGTGTATTTATTTATTTATAACATATACTCATTCACATATAAGTGTATGAGTATTTCTGAAAAGAGTTGCAGAAAGCAAGGGAGATATTTTAATATGACCACAGTCATGATGCTCACAACTGTATGGTACATATCAAATAGCCTACAAATACTCACATCATTGGGCTGAGGTTCACTTTCAGGAAAATGCTGAGAAAGGGCCACTGGTAGGCTCTCTTCAGCTTTCCTTGAAGTTTGTGTATTCCTTGTCACTACAGGCTAAAATATAATAAACATAATACTTAAAAACAACTTCATTAAAAACACTTGAAAAGGTTTTAGTATCCCACAGTGTATTTTAATACACAATACATCACTAATACATGCAGAAATATCTAGCTGTTTTACTGTTTTTGTTTTAATATGAATCATAGACATCTTTAGCATGCAGAGTAAAATACACCTACTCTTTGGAGATGACATTAAGTTGAAGACAGATCTCTAAGCCTGATCCCTGTCAAAATCATCAGGCTTGAAGTGTTCACTGTTTGACTTACTCATATTGATAAACCTCTGGTAATAGCAACTTCCCATGATCCTGCCTCAATTACTGTATCACTTAAACCTAAATATGAAAATCACAAGGAAGCAAGCTACTGCTGTTGAGAGACTCACCTAAAACCTCCACACAGTTCTTCTGCTGACACCGAGTCACACGACGTAAATGGTAAAATAACCTAAATTATTGTTCAAAGTTCTTGTGAAATGTAATCCCATGCGATTTAGTTTCGGTAATACTCCATTTTATTGCAACATTCTTGTACCTAGAGAACAACTGAATGGCATAATTGTTCACGGTTCACTCCGCTGACTCCGATTGACTCTGGTGCTAGCGTTGAGTGGAGAGACTCACCCAATATGGCGGCGATCACTCTCCAGCCCTGATGGCGTCCAAACACGTATATTATGTCTATGTTCTAACCATAGACATATATATACGTAGACGCCTCATAGACTGACGCTGCCTATTGGAGCGGACGTATCAGCACGGCGCCATCTTGGATGGGTCTCCAATGCTCCGCCCCATTTATTTCTACTGAGGAAGGTGTATTCCTCAACTACAATGATCATAACTCCCGAGTTTTTACCGGATTTTCACACGGTTTGGTTTGTTACAAATGGCAGAGACTTAGCTATGATACAGGACGCTGTCACACATTAAAAAATTCTGCTTTCATGTAGAAATACTTTGTATTACGAGGTTTAACTAAGACATATGGTAGACTATGGCATATTGATAAATGTATAAATGAATGAATTTTATATTTTAATAAAGAAACAAGTTTGATTGTTCATTTGAATTTATTTCTCTCTCTCTCACACACACACACACACACACACACACACACACACTAAAAAGTGTAGAGTGTAGAGTTAAATACACCTACTCTTTGGAGATGACATGGGAAGTTGAAGACAGACGGGGTCACACCATCTCTAAGCCTGACAATCTGACTCGTCCTGTCAAAATCATCAGGCTTGAAGTGTTCACTGCAGAGCTTTGACAACTCAGTCACAACAAAACCCTCCCGTCTTATAGCAATCTGGTATCAATACTGCATCGGTTATTGCAACCGTAAGCTGCACAAAATACGGGCATAATTGCTCGCTCTCCGTTGACTCCGATTGACTCTGGTGCTAGCGTTGAGTGGAGAGACCCACCCAATATGGCGGCGACGCTGGATCATGAGGCGTCTATGTATATTATGTCTATGGTTCTAACCATAGACATATAAATACATAGACGCCCTATTGGCCAATAGTATGCTCCTGCACAACCGGAGGCTGCAGTTTCAGGACCGCAGATCTAGGACCTCAGTTCTAGGACCCTAGTTTTTTGTGACAGCGCCACCTACCGTACTGGACTATAAAGCGATGGCTTCAGTTTCAGGACCGCACTTCTAGGACCCTGTTGGTTTAGTTTGTAGTCATGTTTGTATATAGCATCAATATGTTAATCTCAGTAGTATTTGTTTTTAAATGTGATTTTTGATTCACAATTTTAAATTTAAACATGAATATACACAAAATATAAATGAAAAATGTATATACATTTTAAAACAATTGTAAAAAATGGAGAACCTTAAAAGTCTTAGTCTTTTAAATTATACAGTATTTGATTAACCTCTTTAAGGTGAATTAGCTCATTATCAGGTAAGTTAAAGTTGGAATCAGCGTATGGAGTCTAAATTACAGCAGATATTTTAAAGGTTGTTGTGAGACAAGACAAGACACAAAAATGATTCAAGAATGTTTATTTTATATTATATATATATATATATATATATATATATATATATATATATTTTTTTTTTTTAACAGCACTAAAACGAGCCCCTTTCCCATCTGGCTGTAGGCTTCAACTCTAGAGGAAGAGAGACCGAGAGAGATAAATAAGAAACATTTGTTTAACATATTCAACTGGAGAATGAATATATATATATATATATATATATATATATATATATATATATATATATATATATATATATATATATATATATATATATATATATATATATATATATATATGATTTAACACTTATGCACTGTTGGGAGTTTTACAGAGAGAGTCAAACAGAATATTCATGTTACTGACATCTAATTACAGACTTCAAATGTGCAAGTACATAAGAACAATACCCACCAACTGAATGATCTCCTTCTTTCCTCAATTGTTTGTCAATCTTTCTATTAAATTCTTCCACTTCACTGAAATAGTTATCAGAGAACAATCATTTTTGTGATAACAGAAATATCAGTAGCAAAATGGTGCACTGGGTATTGTGCAACAATTATTCATATTGTACTCTGACCTGAAATGATAATCTGGACCAGAAATGAAGACCTGCTCAGCCTCCTGCAAGGACAAATTCCGGAGGGCAGCCAGGGCATATATGATGGCCTATGAAAAACATTAATATAAATGTACTGTTATAGCACTACTGAACAGCAAGCTATTAAACATGGGCCATACACGAGTAGCACCAGCATGTAGTTTATACAGTAGCTTTGTAAGTCTAAGGACACAAACAAAAACATTACATGGACTGGCATACCTCCGGAAAAAGAACATCACAGACGAACTGCACTTCATCTGTGAAGCTCAATTGTGTTGGAGTCCTACCCAGCACTCCTCTCAGATATGAAAACAGGATGTTCTGCTGTTCCTCACTGTCGAGGTAGACAGGCACCCGGGAAGAGGTTACCTTATGTAACCACTTAGAGGGCTTCCCGTTGAGTACACCCTTATGGACAAACCATGGTACAAAAACAGTTATTTATAAGAAATGTATACTTTAAGATAAAGATACAATAATTTGCAGAATAGTTAAAAGATACAATAGTACTACCAAATGCTCCTCAGATCCCTGTAACTTTACTATAAAGTCCACCAGTCTCTTTTCTTCTGTGGTGCGGTGATCCACAGACTCAATGTGGACTGGGACCTTCTCAGAGACAGCACTCTGTCTTGGCACTCAGACAGGCTGAAGAGTTCCTTGGACCAAGCTTCTGGCCTCATCAGTCCAGAAGGCAAACCGCTGACCATGCCTTGCAGACATTAAGAAGATTAATCTAAAGTATTGCATAGGCAAAAACTAAGGCATTTGGTGCACAAGTGACACACACAAATGTCTAATTTACTGAAAGGTGTGGTTTAAAACTGTTTAAAGCATAGGTAGTTCCAGTCTGTTTGTACAGAAATTAATATACATATATTGTTTAGTGGTGTCATACCCTTCTATTTTGAAGCGCTCCATCAGAAGAAGACACCACCACTTTCGAATTAAAGGCATGTCCATCTGAAAGATGCGTGACAGTGATGAGGAGAATCTTTAGTTAATGATGTATCTATTTTCTTCATGACGAAGAGTGTACACACAGACAACATGTAAAAGTGAGATTTTCTTGTACATTTTTTTTTTAAATTAACTAACCTCCTGGAAGTCAAACCCCACACCTGTCACAATGCAAAGGGTGTACTGCAATAGAAAAGATGGAAGACATTTTATTCACAATGTTGACAGAAACTTGTATATACTTGACAAAAAATTGAGACCTTACCATAAGAATGAAAATCCCGCAGTCATTCCCAAAGTTTTGGCGTGGCAATCCCTAAAAGCAGCAAAACAGGTAACACACAAGTCAAATAGATGAAAGCCACTGCCACTCTTTTAAATGATCACATCTACATGATATGAATATGGGATATAATTATATTTGTCTGGAGTAGCTAAATGTCCATTTATTAATCATCGCAATATCATGCCCAGTCTTTTCAGTCCAGCTCCCAGGATCTATTGTTTGTGCAAGATTCCTACAAAAAAAAAAAAAATTATAATGATAATAATGTAGCCAAAATATTATCAGTACAAGCTATAAGAACGTAGCCTGAAATATATTAGTACAGGCTATTAGAACATAGCCGAAATATATCAATACAGGCTATTAGAACGTAGCCGAAAATGCAAAACAATGCCAAAACAACAGGCTAACACATACTGCAACTAGGCAGTCAGTGCAGTTTAGTTATGAAAGATATTTTATACATAAATATGGTAAAACCACGACTATTAAGCCAGTATTCCCACTAATACATTAAGCTGCAGGTAAATCTTACAAACCTTACATCATCCATGCTCTTGTCATCTGATAAGTTTAATTAATGTGCAGGCTAGATTCACTTATAATACTTCGTCATTAAAACTCAACAAGGATTTATGAAATCATGGCCACGAATTAACGTCGTAGTAATTAATAAAACTAGCTCACGAATTCTTAATTTGGTGGGAATTAATTCATAATTAGCAGTTCTCACTATGTAAACTTCACACCGTTTAAACGTTATAAAATAAAAAATAATTAAATATCGGTACTCACCGTCTGATTGCTGTCTACGTCGTCCATCTTTAATTAGTATTGATCCAGTATGGTAGGTGGCACTGTCACAAAAAACCTAGGGTCCTAAAACTGCGGTCCCAGAACTGCGGTCCTGAAACTGCAGCCTCCGGTTGTGCAGGAATACCCTTCTCCTATTGGCCGCTGCGCGACGAGATTTGCGGCCGCCATCTTGAACCGGTCGTACTCATAGTTTCGTTGAATAGCAGCAGTTAAGATGCCAGAGCACTGTGCAGCATTTTTATGTTCTAATCGGCGGACCATCGCAAATAGGGCTCGGGGGATTACTTTTCACAAGTAAGATTTAACATTACTATTGTACTTTGGTTGTATTTTGTCCTTAAATCCACAGAATTGAGAAGGAGCAAGGATCTTTGATAGTACTGTACTGAAATCGTAGCTAGCTAACGTTAGCTAGACTATGTATCTCCCTCCCTCAACTCAAGTGTTTTCCACATAACTTACTATTCAGATAGGAAAAAAGTTCGAAAGCACTTGTTAGATGCACGAAACTTTCTTTTAGCGTTAGGTAACGTTAAGTGCCTACTACAAACACAATCCAATCTGAAGTTAATACATAACGTTACGTTGTTGACCGGTGTGACGGATCGACTGGCGAGGCCGGTTATCTGGCGACATGCAGATGTTTTTTGTGGGCGTTCCTCTCTAGGACCCCACTTTTACAAACCAGGAAATATAGGTATTATTTCATCTTAAATTACATTGACGTGATTCTTTTTACAGCGGACATGTCTATAATGATGTCTCTTTTAGTGTCGATGAGAAAGAACGAACGTAGACGGCTTTGGTTCGAGAGTGGTTTGTGGATTATAACTCAATGTAAACAGGACAGCGCTGTCACCAGTTGATCCAGACGATCTCCGTTTAACTTGTGTAACATGAGAAACAGCCTTTAAATCAAGAAATACTACAGAAGAAATACTACAGAAGAAACACAGGCTTGGACACGGTGCTCGTGCTGTGCAACTTCTTTTAAAACTTGTAACTGAGTTACCTGCAATAATCGCAATAAATCAGTCCAATGAGAATAAAACAGTTGAGGCTACTCTTACTGTTATTATGTGAGCTCATACTGACAACTAAAGCTGTCTTTAAAAAGTAGTTTGCCCCATGTCTTTATGACTGACTCTCTTGGTCACTTGTCACTTTAATCAGACAAGATATTTTAATAAGTGATTTTTTTGCACTAAAAGAATCTTCTAACTGCACTGTTGTTCACTTTCATTGATTTGCACAATATCTGTCATTACCTTGCGCTGCTTTATTTAACTTTATTTTTTAGCTTTATTTTTAATTTTATTATGTCTTTTTTTATCACTCCCTTATTGTATAGTTGTATCTACATTTTTAAATTTGAGTTATTTTTTAGGCTTTAATGTTAATGTTATCTGTATGCACCGGGGACTGAGAGTAACGCAATTTCGATTCTCTGTATGTATGTACTGTACATGTGGAAATTGACAATAAAGCAGACTTGAACTTGAACTTGAACTTGCTTTATGTTGTATGTTTGTCTCATGTACTGGTGAGCTGAAGGAAACATTCCACTTTGGTAAAGTTCTGTTCTATTTTGTTCATTACGTGCACTATAATTAAGCACAAACTCATATAAATAGATGACCTTAGAGAATAAATAAATAGTATAAAAATGTAGCTTATGTAAATGGTAAATGGTAAATGGCATGCATTTATATAGCGCTTTTTTGCACCCTTCTCGGGCACCCAAAGCGCTTTACATCGTGCTTCCACTCACCCCATTCACACACATTCACACCTGGGGCAGACAGAGATGGGGGCTGCCATACACACAGCGCTCAACCTTCTCCCACCACCACCAAACACACCTCTACAGTCACACACATTCATACACCAGTGCTACGGACACTGGAGGCAAGGTGGGTTAAGTGTCTTGCCCAAGGACACAACGACAGTATGAACAGGGCAGAGCGGGAATCGAACAAATAACCTTCCGGTTATAAGATGACTGCTCTACCACTGAGCCACTCCTTATGTCTCCCTCTGAAATAATAAAACATTCTTCTTCATAGTTTGTAAAACCCCATTATGATGAAATTTGAATGTTTGCTTCTGTTATGTTTTTCCCCTTGACCTTTGACATTTGAGCCTTTGGTATTGTTCACTTGTGAGGTCTGTGGTGGATGTAAGAACTTCCACAGGCCTTAGACATTATAAGTTTACATTTGTTCTTTACAATGAACCTCAAGAAAAATACTTTTATCCATCAGTTCTCTTTCAAAAGGCAACTCCACAACAATAAACTGTTTCTGACTGTTCACAGAACATCTATTTTTAATAGTGACACTTTAAAGGCTGGAAACAGAACAGAAATGACTATAAAAACAATATTTATGACCATGTCAATATGAACCATGTAAAAAACATTGTTATAAAAACTTTTCAAAAGGTTTATTGAGGGTAAATTACAACAGAAAACCTACATTACATGTATTTATTTGGTTTAACAGTGTAGACTGCATAACACCAATAAAAATAATCCCAGATTAGTCTGTGTGTGTCCAACAGCAGAATATTAAAGTTCACATGAATGGTTCTCAGGACGTCTTATAAAAGGGACACTTCCAAACCTTCAGGACACTGTCAGGACACTGTCAGGACTCTGTCGGGACACTGTCGGGACACTGTCGGGACACTGTCGGGACTCTGTCGGGACTCTGTCGGGACTCTGTCGGGACACTGTCGGGACACTGTCGGGACACTGTCAGGACTCTGTCAGGACACTCTCAGGACACTGTCAGGACTCTGTCAGGACACTGTCGGGACTCTGTCGGGACACTGTCGGGACACTGTCGGGACTCTGTCAGGACTCTGTCAGGACACTGTCAGGACACTGTCAGGACTCTGTCAGGACACTGTCAGGACACTCTCAGGACACTGTCAGGACACTGTCAGGACAGTAGATGCCAGAAGAAGTCCTGCTGTAGCAGCAAGTGACCATCCCACTTTAAACCACTTGGGTCTTGTAGATGAGAGCAGTCATTTGATAGATGTCGTAGGCTACTTGGCCGAGACAAAGCACAGAGACAAACTGTAGAGAAAAACGGTTTCTATTTGCGTAGAAAATGCGCTCTCCAAGAGTCAGTATGGCGCTTGTTTTAAACACAACGTTTACCCTTAAAAAAGCCCAACGACATGCAAACAATTCTACTTGAACAGCTCTGTTTTTACTGTTAACCCATCACCAAGCTCACACAAAAGTCTAAAACAAGTTGAATTGTCACAGGTTAACTTGGGACTTAGCCACAAGACAAACTGACTTCAGTGCTCTGCTCTCTCCAACTACTGAGCGAAATTTAATAAACCTTTACCTTTTTGCCAAAAAGTACATTGTCCGATTACAAATCAGATTAACAGCGATAAGCAGTTTTGCATAATAACTATGCAATAGTTTGCATAATAACAATCGCATAGTAACTATGTTACAGGTAGGCTACATGTGTTTTCAACAGGCATCGACACAGCCACCTTTCCCCAGTTAACCTGAGCCAGTTGAATTTGCACAAAAAGATTAAACTAGACAGTTGTCTAAAGCCCTGTTTGCTGTGATTGGCTATCTTTTTTTTTCTACCAAACATAGCTTTGTCACTGAGGTTCATAAACACTAGAATTTATACATAAAAAAAAAAAAAAAAATCTAGGAAATAAATTTGGCAGAATAAAGTTTATTGCCAGATCAGTGGGGGGTGGGTCTCGGGTGCAGAGCTTATTGTCCTTTAGTATAACAGACATTCATGAACTTAATGGATTGTTGCCCAGAGGTGCAGCTGTTTGGGGAAGGGGTTAGCCCATTTAAGGCTGGCAACCAGCACAAATAAATTCCCCTTCTGTACACAGGAAAGGTGCCCTCAATAATCCATTTTTCTTACCCATTTATGAACTGTTACACCTGAGCTCAGAAGTCCACGGGCCCGGCAGAAATCAGACAGGTCATCTGGAACAGTAAAGGCGGTCAAAAAAATAACAAAATGTTAGACAAACATGTACCTGATTCTCAGAGCAGGCAGGTTACAATGTCCAGTCTCATCCTTCATGAATAAAGTTGTGAATTTGTGCTATAATTCCTTGTCAAACCCAACACCACTTTACCCACCTTGTTACTTTCTTGCACTTTTTTATGTGTGCGTCAGTGGCACCAAAAGGGTCAATGAAAAGGGCCCTCTTTTCATTTGGATGAATGATCTGAGGAGCATTATTAAATCAGTACAATACATGAAATTTAGAAATTTTAGAAATGTATTTTCGATCATATATATGCATTGTTATATGCATTGTGTTGCATATAAATGTTTAGAGTGCTTCACTGATGTCTCACAGGACCTTAACCCAGCTTTTATTCAAAACATTCTACAGAACAGTTTTTATGTGGATAGTTTAAGACTTAATAGTGTTTAAATGTGCTTTGTTTGACAGCAGCTGAAAGGAGATCATTGTTAAATAACATGTAGAAAATGTTAAGTGTGACCACAGTAAAGAGTCTTTTGGGGGATTTGAGGGAAAAGAACCTCATTAATGAAGAGCTCAAAGAGAAGCTTGAATTCTACTCTGGTAAGACAAAATTAACACTTTGAAATTCATGTATATGTTATTCTTACTCTTATTAAACTCTTTATTTATTATCTGAAGGGGACTTATTCATTTTAAATCATAACATTTCAGATCTTCAGTTAGACCTCATGGCAAAGCAAGGCCACGAATACACAAAGGACTACAGAGAGTTTGCGCTCACGCTGCATCTACATGGTCCAAAGGCATACAAATAACTCAGAGAGACTCGACATTTTCCCCTCCCACATCCACATACAATACAAAGGTAGGCTTAATGTTGTCCGAATTTATTTTTTGGAAATTATTAATGCAAACACACTGAAAAGCTTGGAGCTCCTGTTTAATTCAATCAGAGCGTCAGGTAGGGGTTGTTGTTCTTATTACAAGAAATTCTGAAAATATACCTAATTAATATATTTGTCTTTTGAGTACTGTATGAATTGTGTTGTGTGTCTGTTTGCCATACAAGGTGGCTGGAATAACAATCCATCGGCATGCCAGTTCCAGGCCATCTTCCGCCGTCTGATGGTTCGGTGTGGTGTCTCACCTGGTGAGACAGGCACAAGATCACACGGTGTCCCTGTCTGCTGTGGAGATGTCCTTTGTTGAAACTGCTGAAGATCACCCATCTCCATTCGCCAACATTTCAGCCCTTGTGTGTGACCACAGTTATCTCCCCACTCAGTTTGGTGGTCTGGTGGAAAATGCTCTGGTCTACATATCAGGGTTTGTAGTCCGACAGATTCTTCGAAAGCTGTCCTGTGATGTGTGCCGTGCAAGCTTGGTCAGAGATGCTAGACCAGCATCATTTGACAAGAGCTACCACCTTCTAGCCCTGAAAAACAATGGCGGCCTAGTGATTCCAACACAAGGCACAATGAAGGTGTGATTATCTTATTTTTAAAATTCTTTTAATCTTTTTATATTAAGGTTGCTTTGTTCTTATTTTCTCTGTTCTGTAAAGTGTATTTGAGTACTGTGTAAAGCGCTAAATAAATGTATTATTATTATTATAAGGTGCTGAGAGCTGCAGCGAGGGTGATCCGCCAAGCTTCACCAATTCATGACCCCCCTACGTTGTCAACAGTCACACACATTGTGCGGGAGGAGATAGGGACAGAGGATGTTTTCCTTCTTGGGGAGCACATTGAGGAGACCCAGCTTGGTATTGACAACCATCATTCTGATTTGTTATCATTGGTTGTGTCCGTATTTCTGAAGATAAGGCTCCACCATGTTGCCAAACTTGCCTCTCTTGAACTTCAGAAAGGAAGCACGAGAAAGAAGCTCTGCAAAACAGTCCTCTTTCAGGGGTTTGTGTTTGTGTGTGTGTGTGTGTGAGAGAGTGTGTGTGTGTGTGTGTGTGTGAGAGTGTGTGTGTGTGTGTGTGTGTGTGTGTGTGTGTGTGTGTGTGAGTGTGTGAGAGTGTGTGTGTGTGTGTGAGTGTGTGAGAGTGTGTGTGTGTGTGTGTGTGTGTGTGTGTGTGTGTGTGTGTGTGTGTGTGTGTGTGTGTGTGTGTGTGTGTGTGTGTGTGTGAGAGTGTGTGTGTGTGTGTGTGTGAGAGAGGTCAAAATTATGAGAGGCCGCTTGAGACAAAACCCATTGAAACACTTGCGTGTACATGTGAAACACTTGCAATACACATTGAAACACTTGCAATACACATTGAAACACTTGCGTGTACATGTGAAACACTTGCGCATAAACAATTGCGCGTACATGTGAAACACTTGCACGTACATGTTGCGTACATGGAAAACACTATTTCTGTGCATATATGAAAGACATGCGGTTACATATAAACTCTGCCTTTAATTGCCCACGTACTGTTGTACCTGCACAAAGACTGCACTTTCAAACATTCTCGCGTGTAAGACAGCATATATATTTTCAGTGTGTCCGGAAGTCGTTTCATTGCAACCGGAAGTTAGAGCTCAAATTCTCCACGTAGCCTATAGACGGGTTCAACGAACGCACGCGCGTTGCCATGGTCACGCGTCTGGACCAAAG
Organism: Perccottus glenii; assembly: GCA_024416835.2. NCBI lineage: Eukaryota > Metazoa > Chordata > Actinopteri > Gobiiformes > Odontobutidae > Perccottus > Perccottus glenii. The sequence goes on from CM044563.2 coordinate 26,914,513, forward strand.
TTAATTACTGCGGTCAAGCCATCCCCGTTTCGCAAAACACCAGTCAAGCCAGCCCCGTCTTTATTTCGGAGTGCTCCCGTATTAGCTGTTTTACGGTAATGCAAGGAAACAGCGCCTAGACGTCCTCCCGAACTGATGAATGTTCGTTTTTTACATTTTTCAACTTACAAAGAATCTGATGTAGCATTTAAAAAAAAAAGCCCCCTGAAAATTCATAATTTTCTTTAAAGATTTACCAAATTTTAGACTGGATTTTATAGAAAACTGATATTCAGAAGGCTTTTATTTTGAAATGCTACATCAGATTCTTCTGAAATTTCCTGGAGAGCAACAGGGGGTCCTCTGCTACACACCAGAAGTGGAATGACCCTTTGGCAATTAGTAGTTTTCTATAAAATCAAATGTAAAGTTGGTGAAATATTAAATAAAATTATGAATTTGAGCTCTAACTTCCGGTTGCAATGAAACGACTTCCGGACACACTGAAAATATATATGCTGTCTTACACGCGAGAATGTTTGAAAGTGTTTCAATGTGTATTGCAAGTGTTTCAATGTGTATTGCAAGTGTTTCAATGTGTATTGCAAGTGTTTCACATGTACACGCAAGTGTTTCAATGGGTTTTGTCTCAAGCGGCCTCTCATACAAAATCATTATAAATTGTTTCTACAAAATATTAAAATGTTTATCTGCTACTATCTGTTTCTGCTTCTTTATCATATTTATAGTGTGTAGTTTATAAATTACCTTATATCCTAAATCACATATTTAGATTGATTGTTGACTACTGACTACTATTGACTACTACTATATTAAAATACGCTGAACAATGTGTCCTGTATCATAGCTACATGAATGACCTTTGCAGCAAAAAAGCCGGTGAGAAATTATTGAATAAATGCGCTGACAGCTCATTGCACCTGGCAAACAAGTTACACTGAGTGGGGATGACGTCCAAGATGGCGGCTCCACGGCTCGTTCGTGCCAATAGGCAGTAGCGTTCGATGGGACGTCTACCTATATATGTCTATGGTTCTAACCGCTGTAGGCTGTGTTTTTTCTCCTGTATACATTACAGAATACATGACATGCTACATTCTACCCTCTTCCTTTTATCCTTTTATCAGAAGACCGAGCTCGCTCCACTTTAACAGCAGCATGTGGCAGATTTTATAGTTTATTTTTATGTCATTTGCCCTTGATAGAATAATTTTTCCTACAGTAGGTCTTTTAATCCCAGCCCACAGTCTGACCTCAGCTGTGTACATACAGCGAATCCAAGCCAATGACTGTAAAAGGGCTGGAAGCAAGCAAGCCCGCTTCCGGGTTGGAAGCCTATTAGGAAGTAGGGGTAGGCTCCATCAAGCATGACCCCCATTGACATCCATTGAAAAATCGGCGACAATTACGAAGTGACTATTTTTGTCACAGTCATCATTCTAACTATGGCGTCTTTGTTTGAAAACATTCTTATTATTCCCGTAATCGTTTTATTGATATTTGTCACATAACTCAAGATATTAAGATTATTAACTAACCTATCAGCTGCCTCCATTCTGCTATGTCGGGGTCACCGGGCGTGGTTTGGTTGGCACTCGCTCCGTCTTGCTCTCGGGAGAAGAAGCCGCTGGATATTTATGGAGGTACAGAACCGAGACTCCCGGAGGGCTGTAGAACACATGGAGAAGCCATGCTCCGTATGTTATAATGATTTTACTGTGAGCGTTTTTTGCTAGACATTTGCAAACTCCTCAGAGGAAGGAAACAGCGGCCTGAGACATGTAGAAAGCGTGACATCAAAGTATAACTTCTCCACTTTCATATGCAAAAAAAATCATTGCTCTATCTTATTTCGTTGCAAATCTACAGGCATCTAAAAATAGGAAACATTAGAAAGTGTTCCTCTTCCACCTCGACCACCGCGGCCATTAGACCCGCCACCCCTTGCCCTTCCGCCCAGAATTCCTCCACGCATCCCAGAAAGGTGAGCATATCACAATTTATGTTAATAGCCCAGTGGCAAGAAAAAGTATGTGAACCTTTTGTAATTTCATAGTTTTTTTGAATTTGTCTTAAAATGTGATCTGATCTTCTTGTGAGTCTAAAAATAATTACACAAAAGAATTCTGATCTTTCATGTCTTTATTGAACACACTCATTCAACATTCAAAATGGCAGTGGAAAAAGTAAGTGAACCCTTTGAATTAATAACTGGTTGACTCCCTCTTGGCAGCAATAACCTCAACCAGGCACTTCCTGTAGCTGTGGATCAAGACAAGACGAGACATTTATCTTTGTATAGCCCAATATCACAACAACAGCCGCCTCAAAGGGTTTAACAGAACAGAGCTGCACATCGTTGAGGAGCAATTTTAAGCCCATTCTTTCTGTCTTCCTGACACAATGGATTTAGCTCTGTCATATTCTTTGGACGTCTCATGTGTTTGGTCCACTTGACGTCAATCCATAGCATCTCTAATGGGTTGAGGTCTGGGCTCTGACTTGGCCACTCCAAAAGACGGATTTAGTTTTTCTGAAGCCATTCTGTTGTGGACTTGCGATAGTGTTTTGGGTCCTGGTGCATCACCCACATTCTACACAGTTTCATCTGACGTACAATCATCCTCACAATATCCTGAAGAATTGTCTGAAAAACTTGTGAATTCATCTTCCTCTCAATGATTGCAAGCTGGCCAGGCCCTGATGCAGCAAAGTGGGCCCAAATCATGATGTTTCCTCCACCACACTTTACAGTTGGGATATTTTTATGATGAATTGCCATACCCTTTCTACGCCAGATGTAGCGCTGTGTGTTTTTTCCAAATAGTTTATTGGATTGTCAATGTGCTCTTTTGCAAACTTCAGGTGCACAGCAATGTTCTTTTTGGTAAGCAGTGGCTTCCTTCGTGGTGTCCTGCAGTGGATACCCTGCTTGTTCATTGAATCTTTGTTGTGCTCTTGGTGTCATTTTGACTGGGCGCCCAATGTTGAGTGTTTTTTATCAGTCAAACGTGTAAAGGTTGGGGATGATTTGTCGGAGTACTTTAATATTGAAAATGGTATCCCTCAATAGAGTGCTATAAGTCCTATTCTATTTAATATAATGATAAATGATATTTTTATAAATGTTGATAGAGATATTGGATCATTACTTTATGCAGATGATGGGGCTATATGGAAAAGAGGGAAAAACATTAGACATGTGACTAATAGTATTCAGAATGCGATATTAAAAGTTGAAAGATGGTCATATGATTGGGGATTTAAGATGTCAGTTACAAAATCTTGTTATATGATATTTACCAGAAAGAGAAGGATTAATAATATACAGTTAAAATTGTACGGTCAAAATATGGAAAGAGTGAAAGAGTTCAAGTATTTAGGATTGTGGTTTGATGAGAAATGTATATGGAAGAATCATATTAAACAGGTTGAAACAAAATGTAAAAGGTACTAAATCTCATGAGGTCAGTCTCTGGATATCAATGGGGAGCTGATAAACAATCACTACTAGATATTTATAGGGCCTTAATACGATCGTGTATTGATTATGGGTGTATGGTTTATGGAGCAGCAGCCAAGAGTATTTTAAGAACATTAGACAGAATACAGTTTAGAGCTTTAAGACTCAGTATAGGTGCAGTGAAAACAACCCCTACTAATGCACTACTGGTAGAAGCTGAAGAATTACCTTTATATTTAAGACGATCTAAGCTGTCTTTAGCTTATTGGATCAAGTTACAAGGATCTGGGGAGGAACAACCTGCAGCAAATGTTCTGTGTGAGTGTTGGGAATATACACAACAACTTAAAGGAAAAGGATTTGGATGGAATATTAATACTGTAGCAGAACAATATGGATTAAATAAAATTGAATATGGACCAAATACTGTATGGGGTAATGTTCCTCCATGGATATTTCCTGTGCAATGTGGACTTGAAACTTCTAGAGAAGAAAAAAGAATGGAATGAAAGTAATATGAATAATATAGGATATTTGGTTGAAGAGTATGTGAAGAGGAACTATTTTAATTATATGCTAATATTTACAGACGGATCTAAAGATCCAGGGACAGGACATGTAGGATCAGGAGTCTATATACCAGAGTTTGATGTAGGCATATGTAAAAGAATTAATGATAAATTATCTGTATATACAGCAGAAATGGTTGCTATTATTTTAGGGCTACAGTGGATAGAAGAGGTGAGACCAGAGAGAGTAGTCATTTGTGCAGACTCCTGCTGCCCTGTTTAGTTTGAATTCTAAAAAGGCCTTAAGAGATGATTTATTGATTGAAATATATACAATAATGCTGAGAATACAAAGAAATGGTGGGGATGTAAAATTTGTTTGGGTCCGGCTCATGTTGGTGTAGTGGGAAATGAAAAAGCTGATGAGATTGCAAAAACAGCATTAAAATTAAAAGATGATGAAATAATGAAAGTTCCCTTTGGAAAAGGAGAGGCCAAATCATTAATCAGAAAAGCAGTGAGTGACGAATGGCAAAACAAGTGGGACACAGACAATAAAGGGAGACACTATTACAGCATTCAGAAATATATTAAAGTGAAGGGTTTCAAAGGGAAATATAGAAGAGATGAAGTGATCTTTTCAAGATTAAGGCTTTTTTTTTACATACTGGGTTAAAATCAACGATGCACTTAATGAAAAAATGTGTGTCTGATAAATGTGAGAAGAATGTAATGTTCCTGAAAATGTAGAACATGTCATAATGAAGTGTAGTAAATTTGATTTTGAGAGGAACATCTTCGTTTTTTGATAAGATATATGAATTAGCACGGGATGGAGTTTAGAAGGGATACTGGGGATAAGTGCGGTAACAAGGAGTGCTACGTTTCTTTAAATTTCTTAAATATACAGGATTAGATCATAAAATATAGTTTTTTTATTTTTTTATTTATTTTTATCAATTTAGTTTTTGTTTGTTAGTTGCTGCTGTTCATGAATGGAGATCGCTTACTGTTAGCTAAAAGCTAACGCTAGCTGTGTTTGGTTTAATTCAGCTGATTTAAATAACTTTTTCATCGTCCAACTGCACTAAATGAACCACACTACAGTTTCTAGGTGAGTACATTTTTGCATGTGTTAAAATACTGTTCAGAATATATACAGTTGGCTAAACTATTGAGCTTTTGTTAGCTGACCCGAAGGTGCTAAAGGCCTAACTTAACTACTCCATTGGACCAAACTTGTTTAATAATATGAAGATACGATCATATCTAACCTTAAATTTTGGAAGGGAAAGGGCATAATGCTCTTATAGTTTAAATAGTAAAATAAGGATACATGTCTCTGACTAAATAATTACTGTGTAGTTTGCAAACCTAGTAAAGGCCATAATATAATAATGATAATAAAAGCAAAAATTAGAAGTGGGCTTAAAGTACTCTTTTACAAAGATCTGGGTTGTGCCATTTTGGTAAATACATTTGACACATGCCTATTTTATGAAAATAGATCTTGTTCTCTCTCCACAGATTTCCTAAAGGTGATGCTGTCAGGCTGAGGCTGATCAGAAGAAAGGCTCTTGGTTGTGTTGTGAGGACTTTGAAGAGGATATTCAGACAAAGGTGGGTGTTATATTACACAACACACTACATTAAACATTACACCTACAATGCCCACTAACCTCTGAGACTTTTTACTCAAGAAAACTCTTTCCTTACTCTGCAGTCATACATCCCTTAAACATTACTGTAGCTAAAGTGCATGTGTTAGTTATATATTTGTCATCTGTGAATCATGACCACAGTAAACAGGTAAATGTTCATGGCAGGTTTTCAACATGACAGACATTACCTCTAACCCAGTACAGTTCACATTTACTAAAGTATTATATTTAGGCAAATGTCAGTTCAAATCAAAGTCCACTATTTTCTAAAAACAGTCCTTACACACAGTAACATACAGTGAGCTGGTGAATAAAAGACCAAGATTAATGTTGTAATTTGTTCTGTGATTAACAGTAAATCTCATGAACAGAGGTGACCGGTCCCAACAGCAAGACTTGTTTTAAACATAAGTTTTTACTTTGTTCTCTGTCTTTGCAGAGCCCCTCTACAGTTACCGGTCTGCTGCTGCTTCTGTCGGCCCGCCCCAGTCCAGTACTGTCCAGTCCAGTTATCGGTCTGCTGCTCTGTTGGTCCTCTCTGCTCCTGCACAGCTGACATAGCCCAGCCTCGTCTTCCTCAGCTTCATCTGACTTCACATCCTGGTCCATCTACAACTTCAGCTTCTTTTAAATAAACTTAAACTCAATCAAATCTCTATTCATTTATGTGCTTCTATGTTTTGAAGGCATATATAAACTGTATTTTAAGCTCTTAAATCTGACAATTTATACACTTTCTATTTAAGTGAGTTAAACTTTTAAATAACATGAAAGTAGATGAAAGCAAACCAACATAACTTTAAATAATTTATTTATTACTCTAGTGTTATTTTAGCATGCCATAAGCAATAGGAGTTATTGTGGAAAAGAATAGGAAATCATAAAACACATTATTTTGTTTCTTTTTAAAATGGGGAATAATAAAGTAGTGCTGCAAAGATGGAAGAGTTTCTTGAACTTTCAGGTTGATCCTGACCTGCAGCTGCACGGGTAAGGAAACTGAAAAACAAATCAAAACTGGTTTAACACATATTTACTCCATCTCAAAAATACAGCAGTTGCTTCTTTGACTACAATTTCTAAATAACCAGTTTCTTAAAAAGGGTATGCAAAGTGCCTATTTTATGTATTTATTAGAATAAGTTGAAGAAAATTATTAACCACAGATTCTAAGATTTCCTACAGAAAATATAATTCTACATAATCAACTTTATAAATCTTTACAACATACAGTTTATAATTATGAGGATATCTATTAATAATATAGCAGTTTAATACTATTGTAAGTTAGATGTGTTTTTGAACAGTCTTGACAAAGATGACAAACCTAGTGATAAGTAAAGTAGGTGAATATATAAAAAAAACGTAGATATTGGTGTAAAAGTGAAATTTACCTGAATTAGAGCAGCAACCAGAGGGCGCCGATAACACAGGGACAGTGAAGGAGCAGCGATGCTAAGTTTAGCTCAGGTCTCTGTCGGAGCTTTGCCGCTGTCTGCAGGAGCGAGCACGTGGTCAATGAACAAGCGAGCTTCTGATTGGCTCACTGGTTACCATGCAAACGGGCACTCAACTCAGTCCATATGCCCAAATTGCACTGTATGCAGAGGATGTGTACTGTAAAGTATGCTGTATTACCACAATAATCAAAAAATACATTTCATTTTCTGTTTAAAGTATACAGAAAATTTAAACCTTATACATTTTATTAGGCTTGTTTTTACTGCCTGCGAAGCCCAGTGTGATCTGATCTCTTTTCATCTGTTTATGTGATTGGTCTACTATTGTCTTGTGACTGAATGTGTTAAAACAAAAAAAGAGGAAGGAAAGCCACACAGTACTTCCCACTTTTTTAAGAGATATGACATCTGCAGCTCTGAGGCCCATTGTCTTTGTGCGGAGGATCCTTTGCAAGAAGGCTGGGAGAAATCTGCTCATGGCTAAGCAGGATTAAGCACTTAATGAAATCTTCATGCAATATGTCCTTGTGAATTATTATGTGATGTGAGATCAGCTCCATTATAAACAACACACATGGCTAGGCTACGTTTTAATGTAGGTCACATTTTTAGCTTGTTCTGACAATGAGCTTATCTGGAAACCAACACACCTTTCTGATTAGTTCACATAGTTTATACCACACAAACAGGTAGAACCAGTTCTACCTTCAACAGAAGAGCACAGGAACACCCCTCAGGCTGCCAGGGTTCCAGCTTCAAATATGGGGATATAATCAGCTCTAACTCAACAGTTTTTACTTTAAAAAAAAATAAGGTGTTCCTCAGTGACAACTTTTACTTCTGTTTGTTCTTGGTGTGGACTGTACATTTGCCTCTTGCCTGTTGACCTACTGCTGACACCTTTCTGATTAGAGCGGTTACTGACTAAAAAGTAAAATACACAGAGCAGAGTTCAGCTAAGGCACATTCTGAGAAAAGCTAGACTTTAAAACTTGTTTGGTTTATGTTTTTCCACATTTTTCCACAGTGTGTTACTGTGCCACTGGGACTGTATTGTTCAGATTATATTTCAATACGTAACCACTCATTTATAAGAGATACACTCCAAAAGTGGCAATAGAAGTAGCAGTATTTGTGCAAAGACACATTTAACCTTAAAAAAAGTGGTTTGTTTAAAGAATTCTGCGCCATTCCGTTGCAGATAATATAGCTAGTCCACTGTCAAATGGTGTTAGCAACTTTATAACGGCTGTCTTTCAGGCCAGGATAGGTTATGTCTTTTGAGGAATAACAAAATACTCAACCTTTTATTATTCTGATTGCAGGGCAGACCAAGTATGTTTTTGCTGTCATTGTCATTAAAAAAAATAAATAAATTAAGCAAATATGTTTATATGAATACTTTAAGCCTCAGAGAGATTGTGTGAGAATACTATAAATACTGTCATTCAATTCAAACTTGGAACCTGTCTAAACATGTGGCATGAAACTGAATCTAAAAAGTCAAGCAGGTGCATTCGGCTGTCACAAGGTTTTATTTATTTGGTCTTGTCCCCGACTTACGTTCAAGTACAAGGACTGACACATCCACAAAACATTAATAAAAAAAACACACAAAAAAAAAAAAAAAAAAAAAAAGAGTGTTCCCCTTCAGAGTAAGACACATGGACCTGTGTAAACATGATACAAACAATCTTTGATTACAAAAGTAATCTGGTAGAAAAATATCTGTAACAGGCATTTCTCGGAATATTTACATCCAGAGCTCCAGTAGAGTCAGGTTTAAAAATTACAGTGTAAAACCAACACAAAAGGTCTCAGAAGGCTTTGGTTTCATGAAAAATACAAAACAACACAGACGAGTCATGGTTCTCACTGTGTCCGATAGTAAAGACTGCTGATTGTTCTGATCTGTAAAAAGTTAACTTAGCTGCAGCTACACTCAGGCGTTGCGTGCGCCGGGGGGGCACAGCCTGCGTCGGACCACATGCAGCAGGACCACCAGTAGCATCTCTGAAGTACTGCTCAGGGCCACAATAAAAGGCGCCTGCGATGCGAAGTCGGCCTCTGCCCGCCGGAATGACAGCTGCATGACGGCCAAGGCCAGCAGGCTGTTCTGGACCCCCACCTCAATACTCACCGTCTTCAGCTGCGGGGAACCCAGCCCGGCTCCGCGGGCCAGCAGCGCCCCCACCAGCAGCCCCAGCGCTGGCACCGTCACCCCCACCAGCACAATGTGAGGCTGCACATGCGCCAGTATGGACGCGCCCACCTGGTAAGCCATGAAGATGCCACCCACCATGAGCAACACACTCAGGGGCCGGATCAGCAGCAGGAGAAGGCGCGTGAGGCCAGGCAGCCGCAGTTTGACCAGGACGCCCAGCGAGATGGGAATCGCGATGAACAGCAGTGTCCCCAGGATCTTTACAAATGGTACGTGCAGTGCAGCGTGGACCCCCAGCAGCCATCCGTACACAGCAGAGGACAGAGGCATGGCCGCCACCGCAACCACTGTGGACACCAGTGTCATGGAGATGGCCAAGGTCACGTCCCCCCCCAGCAGCAGGCTGTACAGGTAGCCCCCTCCGCCGCCGGGAGCCGAGCAAGTGATGACTAGCCCCAGCGCCAGGGCCTTGGGTAGCTGGGCCAGCTGGGACACACAGTAAGCGTACAGCGGCATCACCAGGAACTGGCCCAGGACCCCCAGCAGCAGGGGCACGGGGCTCCGCAGCAGGCCCCGCAGCACCTCTCCCTCCACCTTACACCCAAAGGCACACTTGTTCACAAAGATGATGGGCAACAGGGCGAACAGCACCGGGTTCTCAGAAAAGTGGGACAGACCTCTGGACTGAATGAGGCGGGAGGCCAGGTCATTGGCACCCGGCTCTACTTTGATGAAGTAGTCTGTCCTCTCCTCAATCAATGAGTCCCGCTCCATGTCCAGCAGCCTGATTTGCAGCTGCGCCCGTCCCGGTAACCCTGAACGGATTCTGATAATGTAGCTTTGGGCCGGTCCTGACTGTCCACTGTGGCTTACATTCAGGATGGACAGGACCTCCGGGTCCAGAGAGCACACTCTGATGGTCTGCTTCCAGCTGTGCCGGCCCTTCCTGCTGTTGTTCTGGTATTGGCTCGAGATCACGATGACACCATTTGTGTTCTCAGGAAACTCAAACTCCTTTAAGGAGCCATCTCCGATTCTGATGAAGCCACCATCCGTGGTCTGGCTGTTACTGTCCACAGTCAGGTTTTCACTGGTCCAGGGCTGGTCCACTGTGCTGCTGATAAGAAAATATGTTACAACTCACTAGAACTTAGTTCACTGCTACACTACACCATGTGACTATGAATGGGCTGTCAATAACTAAATAATAATCAGTGTCATAAGGTCAGGAGTCGTCAGAATTTTGTACTATAGGCTCTTCAAAGTCCACCCATGGAGCCAGTTTTATTTCAAGTATATGGGCTCCATTTCACTGCTGGATGGGTAAAATGCATTTTCTTTTTATTATTTATTAGTAGAAGTAGAAGCTGTCTGATCATTTCTCAGACTAACAAGACCTTAGAGCACTGGCCCTACCTGCCGCTGCTGCCTGCTGTCGGGCTGTTGCTGGTATCTACAGTCCGGTTGTTTGTGGCCCACGCCCGCTGCGCTACGCCGGTGAGAAGGCCGAGACAGCAGACAAATAGCATCCCCATTGTATTGAGAGACGGAGGGCGGTGGGGCAGCACAGAGACACGTCTCCCGTCTGCGGCCTGCCCGCACGGTTACACCTCCGCCCGGAAGCACAAACAACACAGCTTAGTCTTCATTCTGCTCCCCAACACATTCGCACAGCGTAAGCAACCGCCTCCGGTCATTCTCTGGTTCCCATTTTGTGGCTGGCTTTATACCGGAACCCCGCCCTGTGCCGTCATGTAGCAGAGCACACAGCCCCGGCCGCCGACTCCCGCCCGCACACATCCACACCGGCGCAGCGTCTTCTTGTCAACGCTAATCAAACATTTTCGCCGCGGGAAAGGGTCCTCTGTTCGTCGCCGTCATGGATTTATTTTATAGTCATAGTTAGCTTGCTTTCGATGCCTTGAAGGAAACCACAAAGCATCGTAGCTGCCTTCTGCGTGAGGCTGGTCTGCGTTCACAGCCATGCGTTACTTCCGGTGACCGGTCATGAATGTCAAAATAAATCCCAACATTAGATTTTGAGGTAGGCCTATACAATCATAAACCATACACACTGAGAACTATTGAAACACTTGTTTTATTTAACTTTTGAAATCATCGTAGGTCCCAAGGAGGAGTTGACATTAACACTCGCCAGCCTGCCAAATGCCGGTGAATCTCAGCTGTGGCACGTAAAAATTCACCCCCCCAGAGTTGTCATGTAGTAAAAACTTATCTCTAGAGACCAGAGCCATCTTTTGTACCAGGCTGTAAACATGAGTTTTATACTTGTAAAGTCGCCATTGGGTTTCTCCTTATATTTCCTCTTTTGGAGCCTGCCCTCTGGTGGACGACGGTATATTGCTGTATTTTGCTGTTTATTGCCGTATGGCGGCGCCCTTACACAAGGACCGTTTAAGAGGTTCCATGAGAGAGGCTTGCTCCGCAGCCCCTCAAGGTTCGGACTGACGCACTCACAGTCAGGGAGCATAGATTGTAAATAAAAATGGATGTAATCCGCCCATTGGTCCCCTATTCACCGATATTGTCGTTATGAAAGGGGAATAAAATAATTGTTACATCCAGGCTTTTCGGCTTTTTCTCCATAGTAAAACAATAGTTTTCAGATAGCATAAACAGACATAATAATGAAAAATCCCTATATATATATTAATATATATATATATGTAACCAGCACAAACAAAGCCTAAACATTTGATATCATTTTTACAACAGATGGGGGGCTGGATGACGTCATCGGTCGAAAATTGAACTTGTAATTTCTTAAAAACAATAACAGCACATACAAAAATATTTACAGCACAAAACAGCACAAACAAAGCACAAAAGAATTACACTATTCTGGGTCATTTTGGGGGCTGGGTGACCTCGTATGACCTCATATCTCAACTCTTTTGAACTTTTCCACCTCCGAAACCTTCATAAGCTCCAGACTGGACTATTGCAACAGCCTTCTCTATGGTCTCCCCTCCACTGACCTCCAGAAACTTCAGTACGATCAGAACTCAGCTGCACGGTTACTCACCCACACCCGCTCCAGAGAACACATTACCCCCGTCCTCCAACAGCTCCACTGGCTTCCCATTCAGTACCGTATTCACTCCTCATCACCTACAAAGCCCTCAATAACCTTGCCCCCCCCATACCTCTCAGATCTCTCAACAACACTGCCCCTTCCCTCTGGAACTCCCTCCCTCCACAAATCCGAACCTCTGACTCACTCGAAACATTTAAGAAACAGTTAAAAACTCACCAAATCAAGAAATGTTACAACCTGTCATAAACTCCTTTGCAATATGTTGTTTTGTCTATTGTTCTGTTTGTATTTTATGTGTCTTTGCGTCTCCTGAAAAGCGCTATATAAATTTGATGTATTATTATTATATGACCTATAAAAAAATCATTATTCCAAAAACTATAACAGCACAAATGAAAATATTTGCAGCAAAAACCAGCATATTTCACAAATGAAGCACAAACGATCTGCATAGTTTTGGATTCAATCGTGTTTGGTGGGGGGCCAACTTCACGGAGGTGTTTTATTGCTGTTTTCAAATGTCCCTCCCTCCTCTGCTTTGCCATCATGACACAAATCACTGTCTATCAGTAAAGTTGAATCAGCAGACTGTTGCTGGAAATCTGCTCTTGTTGCTCGTATAACAACATTAAAGCTACAGATCCTATATAACCTATTCAAAAGATAATACATAATCATTTAAAACCTATAGTAACTCATCATGAGGAATATCTACATCTCAGCACATTTGACTTCTGTCTGGTTTGCTCTCTCCTCTGTAGCAAAGTGAGAGAAAATGCCAGTACATACACTTAATTCCCCCGAAAGAGCTGGAGGAAGTGTCTGGGGAACGGGGAGTTTGGGCCCCTCTGCTTAGAATGCTGCCCCTGCAACCTGGACCTGGATAAGCAGGAAGAAGATGAAGAGAAGGAGAAGATGGATGGGCTCAAAACTATCAGCTGATAGTGGTGTGCATATGTTTAATCATATAAAAAATCCACAACTAAATTGTGGCTAGTGAAAATGCTTGGTGACTACTAACTTGGGTTGGACTTGGTCCCAAGGCCAACCCAGTCTCCCTAATAAAACATACATAATAAACAATTTTGCAGTCCCACAATACGTCCATTATGTACATTATTTGGGAAAAATATGTGTTTGGATATTTTTACAACTGTTGAAATGTGATATTTCACGTTTAATTTTGAAGTTGAAGTTTTAGGTTTTCAAAACACTGTTATAAATACTAGGCAACATGAACCTGAGGCCACCTCCTCTAATCAAAGAAGGCTTTTCAAAAACTGGCCCATCCTAAAGACAAGATCCTCTCGCACAAACAGATTAATGTATTTTATGCAGTTCAGTGAAGAGTGCAGTGACAGTTATGTCGGAGAAACAAAACAACAGCTTCACAAGAGGATGTATCAGCACAGAAGAGCCACTCCTGGAGGACCAAGGATGTTGCCTAGTATTTATAACAGTGTTCTGAAACCTAAAACAAAAGAGTTGCACCCTAGAACACTGGTTCCCAAAGTGGGGGTCGCGACCCCCCGGGGGGTCGCGGAGTGGTGGGCGGGGGGTCGCGAGATGATTTCCAGAATTTTTTTATGAATTTTTTTTTTTTTTTATGAAAATTTTTTTTTTAAAGGTTGTAATGATGCGAGTATACATTTAGGATAATTAAAATAAACTGAAAGTAAAACTTTGTAAAACTTTGTTTGCTCCGATTAATTATGACAGTTAAGTGATGGCTTGTTGCCAAGTCCATGAGCTACTTTTAAAGTCCATTTTGGGTAAAAAGCATAGTATAATAAAATAAGCCAAACAAGTCTTCATGTTAAGAATGAATAGTACACAAACATTTCTAAAACTGTCTTTCTTTATTTATTTATTTTTTTAATAAAACATTCATTAATTATTTTATGATAAACATACTGTCTTAAGTGCACCCCTTTATAATCATAAATTTAATAATAATAGCTAAATAAATACATTCCAAAAATAAATACAATAGGTTTAAATAATAATAATTAGCATGTGGGCTACATGCATTTAGCGGCGCGGGGGGGGGGGGTCGCGGATCGTCAGCAGTCTAATATTGGGGGTCGCGGTCTAAACGCAGCTAAATGCATGTAGCCCACATGCTAATTATTATTATTTAAACCTATTGTATTTATTTTTGGAATGTATTTATTTAGCTATTATTATTAAATTTATGATTATAAAGGGGTGCACTTAAGACAGTATGTTTATCATAAAATAATTAATGAATGTTTTATTAAAAAAATAAAAATAAAAATAAAGAAAGACAGTTTTAGAAATGTTTGTGTACTATTCATTCTTAACATGAAGACTTGTTTGGCTTATTTTATTATACTATGCTTTTTACCCAAAATGGACTTTAAAAGTAGCTCATGGACTTGGCAACAAGCCATCACTTAACTGTCATAATTAATCGGAGCAAACAAAGTTTTAAAAAGTTTTACTTTCAGTTTATTTTAATTATCCTAAATGTATACTCGCATCATTACAACCTTTTAAAAAAAACAAAAACATTTTCATAAAAAAAAAAAAAAAAAAAAAAAAAAATTCATAAAAAAAAAAATTCTGGAAATCATCTCGCGATCCCCGCCCACCACTCCGCGACCCCCACTTTGGGAACCAGTGTACTAGATAGATGTAGATAGTGTTAGTGATAGATTTTGTTATCAAAGTCCTGTGAGTTGATAATATGGTGTTGTGAGTGGCCTACCAATGGAGCCAAAATGGTGGCCAGGTGTTTGGCTATATTGTAGGTGGCTAAATCTATAAATACTAGGCTTGTTTACGTTTTTGACACTATGGGTCAAAAACGTAAACAAGCCTCCACGTGATGGCTACATCATATTATCACTATTATTAGTGTATTATCATCATTTAATCCTGAATGAACAAAAGAACACAGATCTATATCAAAAAGACGTTTTTCATAGATTTTACACACTGTGTCACTATAGAGGGAAATTTTTTCAAGATGCAACATTACCTCAGGATGACAAAATCTCCGCTGCAGAGCAGGCAATGAATAGAGTAGGCTATTTGAGAATCACTGTATCATGATACCATTGATAGACAAAATTGTACAGTTACAGCTGTTGCAGGAGGAGGAGGATGAAGTTCTCCAAATGGTTGTAACTCATGTAGTGTAAAAAATGATCTCTCAGTCTTTGTCACTATTGTATGGAATAAGTCATGAACGCAACACCAGCTCAATGCCAGCTCAATAGAGTCTTTATTGTTCACAATCACAACAATAAACGACCCAAGTAGACTTTCCCCCAGCTCTACTAAAGATTGTACAGTAGACATAAGCTTTTATACAGTTTTGATATGACAGTTTATTAGTAACTCTTTCTGTGAGGCTTTGAAGTCCTCCTCATTAACTTTCTGATGTCATCTTGTAAGACCTTGAAGTCCTCCTTATTAACTCTGTCATCCTGTAAGGCCTTGAGTACCCCCCTCTTTCTTTCTGTCTGTCTGTCTGGTACCAGGCACCTATGTCTCTATCTAGATCTTCCTGTGTGTGTGTGTGTGTACATTAAACTTAGTCATGTTTCAAACCACACACTCTGACATGATGTTTTCTCTTTTACATTAATATGTTTCTAGATTTGATTTGATTCAATTTATTGTCATTACAATTGTACAAGTACACTGCAATGAAAAGCTTTTTAGTGGTGCAACATATTACATTTATACATAGATAGACACACAAAGGTTGCAGGCCACACCAGTGCAGCCATTACAGCGCTCCGCTGATCCTCCGGAAAATGAAATAAGGCATTGTACAAACATAGCAAACATCAAACATCACAGCAGAAATTTGTAATTTATATATTTGATCTGTAATTTGTCCGGGTCGTGATCAATCAGTTCTGGTCCTCAGCGTCAGTTGCGTGAGTCCATGTCGTGGAGTAACCTTGATGTATCCCTCATTATGTTCAGACCAGAAACACTACGTAGCAGCTCACCGGTCAATTTTTCAATGATGTCCACTCTTTTCTGAATGTCCTCAGATCGGGCCAAGATGTTGCGAATCAGCTCTTCGATTCGTGTGCCCCATTGATGTAATCCCTTCACATCAGTTAAGCCGCACAGTAGCTCTCCAGTCTGTCTCTCGGTGTTATGAACTCTTTTCTGTATGTCCACAGTCCGTGCTGAGAGGTCTTGGGTCAGCTCCTCGGATTGCGCATCTCTTTGATGTAACCCTTTCAAACCTTCACCCACGTCACAGAAGCACTTTTTAATTTCAGTAGACAGCGGCTGGGTAGATTTAAAGGCAGCTGTCTTACAAATTTTCCGATAGTTGAAGGCATTCCCTAGACCAATGAGCAGGAATCCAGCTATCATAAATCCAAACATATATATATCCTCGACGTCCTCCACAGACAGGGCTTCCAAACACAGAACCTGCCAGTTCTTCCAGGCGTCCTGTGAATAGCTTGCCGCAAAGGTCCCGCCAGGGCAAATGGGCTCCCCCGGAGCACCCTTCTTTTGTGAAAAAATAGTGTCAATAGCGCTCAGAGACCAGGTAATTAGATCCATATCGGTTCTTAGGAGTCCAGCAGGCAGTAAAGTCCAAGAATAAGAGAGAAAGAGAGAAAGAGAGAAACACGAGACAAAAACGAGACACGAGACAAGAGAAGCTTATACTGATAACAGAGAGCAGGGAGCAGAGGGAAAACACGTCCGCCTTGTCTGAAGTCAGGAAGTGGAGGTGTATACCAGAGTATAGATGTATTAATATAACATCCCACACTTGATTATAAACCATAACACACATAACATAAACTCATCAAGCATCATAAATGAATAACTAAATAAGTATACAGAATTAAAACACATATGAAATATTACACCACACTCATCTGCCCGGGATTTGTCTGGATGTGATGGAGAACAGACGGAGCCACACCAGGATTAGCCGAACCAAACAGTGCTCATAGTGCATCTGCCTGAACTGCAGAGTCATGCAAACAGATCTAGAAACAAATGCTGCCAACAGGGTGTATCAGTCCACCACATGGTGTTTTTTTTTTTTATATTGCACGGTTTATACAGATTTATAATTAGAGATTCTTTCCTGCACATATTTATAATAAAGAAATGTTGCATTGATCCACAGTCTCATTTTGTTGCTGCCGTTGGTTTATTCAACCGAGTCATGTCCTAGAGAGAGAGAGAGAGAGAGACAGAAAACAAGAGAAAGAATTAATTTTAGTGTCATTTTGACAGTAATAACATTAATTTCATTATTTTATTATGGCATATATTACACAGACATAAAGATAGTGTTTGGGAGGTAACAAACTTGCATTATAGATAAGTGCACCTAGAAATTCTGGTGTAAAGCTGATAAACAACAAAGCTAGACTTCTCCACTGCTGCATGAGATCTAAACATAATGGTTCTTGTGAGAGTGACTGACACACCTGTCCTCTGTGGAGTTGTGTCTGTGCCAGGAGTTGTGTGGGAGCACAACTCCACCTTCTTTTTTCTCCTGCAACAACAGCTGTAACTCCTTTTTTCAGCTCTGGCATATACAAAAAAAAAAAAACATACAGTGGCAAGAAAAGTATGTGAACTTTTTGGAATTTTATTGTTTTCTGAATAAATTAGTCTTTGATCTGATCTTTATCTAAGTCAAGTGTATTGAAAAACATAACATATATAAAAATAATTAAAAAAATCTTTATTGAAGGGGCTGATTTTATCCCCGAAGTAGCTCTCTCCACTCTTCCTATGTTCACTCTTCCCACTCTGCTGGCCTCGCACATCAAAGCATTGCTTGTTTTAAATTTTTTTGAGGAGTCGGTGTTGGTGTCTGGGCTGTGATGGAGGCCAGTAGTTTTTTGTTGCTCGCAGAGTCCATCTTGATACAAACGCTCGCTAATCTCACTTGCTGTCATGGCAGCTATACTGGTAAGTCAGAGCTGTACATAGGAGCGTGCACTACGTCACATCCGGGTTGATTTCCCGGCAAAACCGTCCCAAATTCTGCAAAATGAAATGAGCCTACAGGCTCATAGAGACAACAGAACAGTGAAGGTATCAGTCGTCATATCTCATAATGGTCGGCTCATATATGGGCAAATAAAAACGTTATTTGATCTTAAAAAGTTACATATAGTCCAGTGAAGTTATACTGTGCTTGCATTTGATCAAAACAGTTGGTAACTCTGTTACTTGTGTGAGTTTAATCTAAAAAAAAACATATTCTTTGTCCTACATTTACTAAGAACCAGAATTGTATAAATCTTCCTAAATCAAGAGCCGAGCGTGACTTGCGAGTCCTCTGTGCTAAAGTCCAAGTCTAAGTCCAAGTCATCAGTTCTCAAGTCTGAGTTGAGTCACGAGTCCTTGTGTCTGAGAAAAGACAAGTCCAAGTTCGAGTCGAAGCCATACAAAGGCAAGTCAGAGTCTGAGTCGAGTCATTGAGGCTTACCCTCAAGATTACCCTCTGGTCCTACTGTGGCCTCTGTCTCCTCTGCTCTCACTGTGGCCTATGTCTCCTCTGCTCTCACTGTGGCCTCTGTCTCCTCTGCTCTCACTGTGGTCTCTGTCTCCTCTGCTCTCACTGTGGCCTCTGTCTCCTCTGGTCCTACTGTGGCCTATGTCTCCTCTGCTCTCACTGTGGCCTCTGTCTCCTCTGCTCTCACTGTGGTCTCTGTCTCCTCTGGTCCTACTGTGGCCTATGTCTCCTCTGCTCTCACTGTGGCCTCTGTCTCCTCTGCTCTCACTGTGGTCTCTGTCTCCTCTGGTCCTACTGTGGCCTATGTCTCCTCTGCTCTCACTGTGGCCTCTGTCTCCTCTGCTCTCACTGTGGCCTCTGTCTCCTCTGCTCTCACTGTGGTCTCTGTCTCCTCTGCTCTCACTGTGGTCTCTGTCTCCTCTGCTCTCACTGTGGCCTCTGTCTCCTCTGCTCTCACTGTGGTCTCTGTCTCCTCTGGGCTCACTGTGGTCTCTGTCTCCTCTGCTCTCACTGTGGTCTCTGTCTCCTCTGGTCTTACTGTGGTCTCTGTCTCCTCTGCTCTCACTGTGGCCTCTGTCTCCTCTGGTCTAACGGTGGCCTCTGTCTCCTCTGGTCTTAATGTGGTCTCCGATGTCAGGATTCATGTCTGTTAAAATAGTCTGTCTGTTTTGTTAGTGTATTCTGTGTGTCTGTTGTTTTTTAATGTCATATAGTTATTATGGTATTTGATTTTTGTTTTAAGATTGTATTTGTGTCCTTGGGTTTTATTTTGAAATGTCTTACTCCTGTCTGTCTTTTATGATTTACTTCCTGCCTGTTGTCTTCCCCTCCTGTGTGATTGCCTGCTCCGCCCTAATGTGTTTCACCTGTTCCTTGTTGTCTGTGTCTATTTATACCTGTGTGTTCTGCTGCTCAGTGCCAGGTCGTCGTCTCACTACCCGTGAGTCTGTGCTGTGTTTCCCTGTGTCTTATTTGTCGTAGTCTGTGTTTCTGTGGAGGTTCTAGTGTTTTTCCTAGTCTGTTTCTTTTTTGTATTATTATTCCTGGATTATATGTTCGGACTCTAGTCTTGTTTTTTTTCTGGATTTTGTGTTGTATCTTCGGGACCAAATAATTTTTATTTTTTGAACCTTTTACCTTTTGTCTGGGGTTTGCGCTGGAGTCTTCCGGTTTCTGGGCCTTGGGCCATGACATCCGGTCTCCTCTGGTCCTACTGTGGCCTCTGTCTCCTCTGGTCCTACTGTGGTCTCTGTCTCCTCTGGGCTCACTGTGGCCTCCGGTCTCCTCGGGCCTCCGTCTCATCTGGGCCCGCTCTGTGGCCTCCGTCATAGTAATTGTATATTTTACAGCTCTGAACAAACTCATCAATAAAATCATGACATTGTTGGGGTGGTTTGTAAAGAACTACATATAAAATGGATGGAGAAAACCTCAACTCCATTTTGAATGACACATACTCAAATGATGAAAACTCTCCAAGTGATAGCTTCTGGATAAGAATATTATCCCTAAGAAAGGCACATACACCACCACCACCCTTTTTGTTTTCCCGTATTTTGGATAAAAATGTGAAATTCGATGGGGTGGATTCAATAAGGACCACATTTCCAGTCCTGCTGTCTAACCATGTTTCTGTTAAAAACATAAAATCAAGCTTATTTGAAATTATAAAATCATTAATTAAAAAAGATTTGTTTCCCAAAGACCTGACATTGAACACTGCAAGTTTTAAGTCCGTTTGAGCAGGACCTGACTTTAACTGTTTGCAGGGGATTTGAATCAGATTTGTCTGATTAGACAATCTAACTGTTATTCTCTTCTTTAATCTGCCACTTCTGACTGTAGCTATGGAGCTAGGGGGGAGTGTTCTCTCCCAGGGCCTCAGGTTGATAAGTGGTTTATTATGACGAAAAGTCCTGGAACAGCAAAGGCCCTCAGTGTCCTAATCACTGATAGTAGCCTTGATGCTAGTCAAGGCTTTTGGAGCTGGTCTGGGAGGAGGTGGAGGGGAGAAGTGGACTCCTGGGTGGTTTTGGGGGTGGTGTTTTTAGGGATGATTTACAACACTTTCTGAAGTGGTTAATTTTCTTACACGCATTGCATTGTGGGCCAAAGGCAGGACATTTGTTTCTCTTTGCCATTGTCTTGTTTTCTCACATGTCTGGTTGAAACAGTATCCACACTGGGGCTATGGGGGGGGGGACATAATTATTGTGTTCTTCAGTCATTTCATGTTTTTGAACATATTGAAATGGCTTTTCTTAGATGGTTGTTATTTATGCCACAGACCAGTCTATCTCTGATAAGTTCTCCACAAAGCTCAAACTGCAGCTCTTTGCTTTTGTCCTTAAATCACCGACATAAACTCAATACTCTCACCAGCCTTTTGGTTACATGTGTTGATCATATTTTCCAAGATATTAGCACTGCATCTGGAAAAGGTAATGCCATTCATAATCAAAGAAGACCAAACTGGCTTTATGAAGGGCAGGAGCTCTAGTCACAACAAGACTCCTGAACAGAATGTATATTTGTCAAGCACAAGACTCCAGATGTAACCTGGATAAAAAAAATCTATGTGCATTGAAAAGTGTGGTTGCATATTACATAGTTGTACTACAGGTTAAAAAGATAATTCATTTTGTTTTCTTTTATTATTCATCAAAATATATAGTGTATGTTGGAAGTTAAAAACATATTTACAAAAGCTAAAAACAAGTAATACACAATATTTTATTTCTAATACAGTACATGTGATAAAGTGTTTCTGGGGAAGTCTGTGAAGGTCACGTGAGTTCTGGTAAGGAGGGAGATTCAGTGAGGAGGTCTGGAAAAGAGCTAAGCTAGAAAGTTCTCCCGTTTTTATAACTTTAAACAAAAAGGGATTTGTGCTGTGGTTTGTCCTTGAGAGAATCCCTCGTAAGTCCAAAATGTGTGATTTGTGATGAAAGACAGTGTAGCTTCAACGCGAAGCTTGTGGACTGTGCTTTTGACGCTTATTACAATTTAGTGTAGCTTGAAAAAAAAAAAACTACCTCACAAAAGTGACTGTTAGCTGTGTTTCGCCGACCACGTGGAACCCTGAGCTGACAGTGTATCGTTACCGGACTGGACAAGAGACACTGACCCCAGATAACACAGTTTTTACAACGCTCAGAGTATTCTGGCTACTTTGGAGACGGGGGCGAGAGGTTTTGAACCGGGTGTGAGCCACCCACCTGCACAGTCATTGGTGCCATGCTGTAGCCTGGAGCGCCGTGTCACTGTATCGGAAAAGGAGACAAGGACTACGTGGGACGGGAACAGACCAAACAAATCTGTTGGGATTAACACATTTACACAAGGCACAGGTTTGGTCAATCTGCACACAAGCATCAGTACAGGCCTGCAATGTCGGCTTTAGGACTCAATTAGCAAGTAACTAATTTGTGATACACTGTGAGATCTGTGTCTGTGTTCTCTTTTGTACAGTAAAGTTTACTTAACTAGGCTACGAGAAATAATCTAAATATCTAATATAAATGGCTATGCTAACTAGATGCTAATATACGCTATCCTGATCATTTTCAATACTTGCAATTCTAACTCCTGACTCGCTACGGGAGTTTTGACGGAACAAGATGTTTTTATACCAGGGGCGTGAGCCAATGCCAAGGGTGTGGTGGGGTCGTGCCAGGGGCGTGGGTAGAGAGCTGTTGGTAGAGCCTGCTTACGTCACACAAGGAAACAACCTCAAATAGAAAAATTCAACTGCTGTAACCACTGTTCAACCTGAAGAGGGCAGCAATTAGACGGTTTTACACCATATATTGTAAAATTAATATACTTTATACTCAAATGTCAAAACTTTTACTCAAATCAATGAACAGCAGTAATAAGGCCCCATTCTTACATATCACCAACTTAAAAAAGTTGCTTTACGGTTTAGTTACCCTTTAAAGTCCAAGTCCAAGTTTGAGTCCAAGATGAGTCAAATAATCTTTAGTTAAACTGCAAGCCCAAGTCAAAGAAAGAAAGGTCCCAGTCAAGTCCAATTCACCGAAGTGAGTTCTGAGTTTTGTATAAGCCTATTTAATTAAACACATTTAATGGAGTTGTGGCATATCAATTGAGGCTGTGGCCTATATTTTGGAAATTAACTTATTTAGGCTTAACTTCTGGGTTACATTTTCGGGCTTGAGTTGAATGAGATCGCTATGACTATGTGCAACAGGCAGAGGTTGTGCGTTGTTGTTGCTAAGCGTGACTTGTGAATCCTTTGTGCTCAAGTCCAAGTCTAAGTACGAGTCATCAGTTTTGCTTTGTGTGTGCTCCACCCACCTACCTCGCTGATGCATGTCAGCACCTCTGAGACGGCCCAAAGCCTTCATTGCGCCAATCATGCCCACGCCTTGGCACAGCCTCAGGGGCTATATCAGTAGCGGTTTTAGGCACGGGCGACTGGGCAGCGCCGGGCGCATTTTTCGTGACACATTGGGGGCGGCAGCACGAGCAGATTAATTAAAAAATAAATAAAAATTCCTCTGCGTCGCAAAGCAGTTTTCATCATTTATATCATTTCACTGTGTGTGGAATTGGCGAATTGGCACTCCATGCAGCTGCTGGCGCCCCTGCTTGCTGAAAATGTCCAATGCACAGAAGCCGTGTGTTGTGAGAGAAGTGTAAAGGGGTGGGCGCGCGGCGCGGTGACATTTCACCTCTGGGTCTCTCTCAAATGGAACGGACAGCCTATAGTTCCTGCAAATGAAACTAGGTAATACAAAACAATTATGCGGTCATCAAGGTGAATTGGTTTACTCTTGACTTCTGGTCGTGAGTGACAGTTGGGGGGATGGGAAATCTGTTGATTGTCGAGTGCCAAATAAACAGAGATGGAGAAGAAAAGGTCAAAGCCATCAGGTGCCCAATTTCGAAAAAAAAGAAAAGAAGAGGAGGAGAAACAAGCAAAAGATTAAAGGTATGCAACTATGTTCTCTCTCTCTCTGTATGATCCATTTCATGAATGAAGAGCTAATGTTAATTGGTGGTGGGTATAACTCTTTGTTAGCCTTTTTGCTAATGATGCTTGCTATGCTTATACAACAATAATTTGGTTTCAACTCAATCACGAGATCTAATTTATAATATTGTGCTTTGCAATAAAACTGTTACAAGTTCAGTTATCATTTCCATCTGTTGGTTTAACGTTAGGCTCTGTAAATAACCAACGGCATTTTCAAATCTTTAGGTTAAAGACGAACATTTGCTATGTAGCTATTTGCTACACAGTCTGCTAAGTATAGTTTCCTAAGTATAGTTTTACAAGTCATAACTAAAAGTGTGTCATGCTTAGAATTTGAGGCAGTAACCAAAGAGCTAAAAGTTCTTTCATGAAAGTTAGATTAATATACAAATTAATATCCTGAAACCCAAAAAGATTTTGGTGATTAAAAAAATAAAATCCCATTGTTTTTGCCTATACATATAATTTAAAGTAATTTTATTTTTTAAACAACTGAGTCCTAGTGACCATTAGCCTGGTTCTACCAGACTCTCGTACATTTCATTTGTACAGAGAGTCTGGCCTCGCTCCATTGACAAGCGTTTACTTCCTTGTATGCGGGAACTCTGTTGAAGTTTAAAACTATTGGATCTGCCCAGAGTCACTCAGGATCTGCCATAGCCAATCGCTGCCATTACTCCAACGCAAACTGACGCACTACATCAACGTCATCGTTCTCAGCCACTCCCTCTGTTCGCTGATTGGTCCTACAAAAAATTGATGTCTGGAAACCTAAGAATATACAGCAATCCCAGACGTAGTACTAAAGTGAAATGAAATTGAGCGGAAGTACGTAGGAGGGTGGAGCCAGGCTAAGTGACCATAGCATAACATGAATAAAATATAATTTTTCAATATTTTTTTTTTTTTTTATCATTTGTTTCTATGCTCTAAACAATGTGATGACATGGGGGAAAAAAACTAATAAAATACATAAATGTTTTTTTCCGGGTCTAGGAGGGTATAGCGTGTAATGACATACATTTAGTGTGTAAGAGCATGTTTATGTAACCCTTCTATTATGTTTTGAGTCAATTTAACCCCAGACTGTTTTAGCTTTATAAAACACTATCCTATGGTCTTTTGATTTCAAATGCAATTCAATTACAATTTCAGGAGCACTTCTAAAATATTTTGGAGCATCCTCTGCCACTGGTCAGGATGAGCCAACCACCTCCCCCGCTACACAGGCCTCTTCTGGAATGGTCTCGACCCTACAGGATGAGCCAACCACCTCCTCCGCTACACATGTCTCCACAAATATCTGATATTGAGGATGAAGACCTCTTTGCCTCTACTTCTCCCCAGCATGAGCTTTCAGGTGTGTGTATAATAAAATGTGTGTGTGTGTATAATAAAATATAACTGTTTGTGCAGAACTTTGTTTGTTATTTTTGGGTGTGTGTGTGGGGTGGGGGTGGGGGGGTGCTCGAAAGGGGTCTCGCCCGGGGTGTATTTTAATGTAGAACCGCCACTGGGCTATATAAGCTCTCCAGCCCAACGCTCTCCCTTGTTCTCTCTCAGCTCCTCTGAGATAGACTTAAAAGAGTTTCTACTCACGAGAAGACTCAAGACTGAAGAAAGGATTGTGCCCAAGTTTTGCCACCCACTGGAGTCGGGCATCTTTGTTTTCGACTCGCCTTCCAGAGCTGCCGCAAAGTTTCCTCCTGCTGCTCAGTCCCAGCTGAACTGGGCGAGGAGAGTCAGGACGTAGGGAGCCACTGTTCCTAGGCGGGCTGCTCACACAATGATTTCCCCACCGCTTCCTGCAGCCGTTTCATTTTTCACACTGAACAATTTGCAGCTGCTGTTCTCCTCCTGGATTTGGCGGGTGTGACGGGCGCTCTTAGGAGAGGCAGCCTGTCCGCATGTAGTAGTACTGGGATTATTGGGCTTGACCGTAGTTGCCAGGAAGCTCTTGGGAGAGGCTGTCCAGGTGTTATAAGAATATTTAGTTCAGAATACCCAGAGAGAGGGCTGGAGACAGCGTACAATTTAGAATGACTGATCACGTTTAATTCTTGCAAGAAGACTGACAAGAATGACAAGTTCCCAGGTGCAGGATTTAATCTGTAGCAAGTTATCTCTGTCTATTTTTGGATTAGCGTGAAGGACATGACATGATCAGGACTGACATGACCTGAACAGGACTAGGAGCAAACAGCATATTGTTATTAGGTCCAAAGTCTCGCTATCCTCGGTGCTGGTGCTGTCACTATATATATATATATATATATATATATATATATATATATATATATATATATATATATATATATATATATATATATATATATATAGATAGATAGATAGATAGATAGATAGATAGATAGATAGATAGATAGATAGATAGATAGATAGATAGATAGATAGATAGATAGATAGATAGATAGATAGATAGATATATATACACACGTGGACAAAATTGTTGGTACCCTTCGGTCAATGAAAGAAAAACTCACAATGGTCACAGAAAAAACTTTATTCTGACAAAAGTAATAATAAATTAAAGCATAGCGTCGATAAAGGCCCTCGCCTCCCTTGAGACATGGGGACACATATATTCGGAGGATTGCATGTCGTGCTTTAAAGCAAATTTGGAGCTGTTTAGATGAAAAGCCTTTAGCACAAAGTGTACGATTTAGGTGGTCATGTATTCCACCCAACATAGTAGATTTTCTGTTGAGTTTACGGTATGGCTGTAATAAACTTTTCTGTTTGCCCTAAGGTGTCCTATGGATGTACCAAGTTTTGTATTTCTACATTGGAAAAATTTACTTTCATTTTCCATAGAACCAATTATTTTGACTTTTCTAGGGGTCGCCACTGAGTCATTTTTCATTTTTTTTTTTCGGGGACTTCAAATACATAAATTTTTGCCGAGCTTGAAGTCTGGGACCAATAAAAATTACTTTTAGTTGCACGTTTACTGGGTTAAATTGAGGATCATTTTACAGAAAAATTATAATAAAAAAATATATACCGAATTATAATAAAAAAAAATATAACTCGAGCAAAAAAGTCTAGAAAAACACTTGTCTCATTTACATACATGTGTTTAGCTCATTTTGCCCAAGTTTGGTGTCTGTGGAATGAAGCAGCTTTTTTCTGTGTACTTTTAAAAAAGAGGTGTATTTTAAGTCGGTTCACATTTTCAATTCAAAATGGCCGCCTTCCCGTGTGTGATAGGGTGTGGTCCCCATTGGCTTTTTTGTTCATAAGCCCATGCTGGATGTGTGTACCAAGTTTCATTTGCCTACGACAAACTAAAATTTTCACTTCCCATTGACTTTTTCCAAATATTTGGGACGTTGCTATGGCAACACATTTATAGATAGGGGGTGGTTGTCATTGGCTTTTATGCTCGTCATGACATAAGAGATGTGTGTACCAAATTTTATGTCTCTATGACAAACTAAATTCTTGGGTCCCATTATAAGTTTGTAGGGGCGCTGGAGAGCCATTTCTAAAGATAACCCTTTTATTTACATATTTTTGTGTTCAGGTCATGAATGTGCACAAACGCCTTTTTGGGTCCAACTCGATCCGAGAAGCCGTTTGAGAGTTAAGAAGCGTTTTATTTTCACAAAAATGGCCACCTCGTTACAGGCTTGCCACACCCATACCCGATAAGATATCAACAACAAAGTCACAACTTTGGTTGGCACATGTGTCTAGATGATACTCACCAAATTTGGGGCCATTTAGATTAAAACACAATGATTTGCATCTTTCTGCGCAAAGTGCGAATTTAGTGGCGCGCCTTTCACCCCACATGGCGGACTTCCTGTTGAGTTTAGGGTGTGACTGTCATTGACTTTTCTGTTTGCCCTGAGGTGTCCTATGGATATACCAAGTTTCATTTTTCTACGTTGGAAAAAGTTACTTTCACTTTCCATAGGCCCAATGTATTTTGATTTTGTAGGGAATTCGCCACTGAGTCATTTTCGTATTTTTTTGACTTCAAATACATAAATTTTTGCTGGGCTTGAAGGCTGGGACCAATAAAAATGACTTTTCGTGCATGTTCACTGGGTCAAATTTAGGATCATAGGTGGAAAAGAAAGATAAAAAAAAAAATCCAAGCAAAAACAATAGGCCCTCCCGGCCATCACCGGCTCGGCCTAATTAAAGCATAGCGGCGATAAAGGCCCTCGCCTCCCTTGAGACCGCTGGGACACATGCACTCGTGCTTTAAAGCGTAAACTTCACGGTAAAAGGATTATGAGGAGTTTTCTAAGACTCTAGCCGTGGCTCTGGAGGGGCCTCCTCTAAAGGAAGGATCCTGGCAATTGGGAAATGGCATTTATTTCCCAAAGGTTGCCTCTTCACAGACCCATTACGACCACAGCCACAAATGTATCAAAAAACAAATTGATAACTTTTTTTGCACACGTGTCTAGATGATACTCACCAAATTTGGAGCTGTTTAGACTTTAGACAGAAGGGGTGCGATTTAGGTGGTCACGCATTACACCCAACATAGTAGATTTTCTGTTGAGTTTACGATATGGCTGTAATAAACTTTTCAGTTTGCCCTGAGGTGTCCTATGGATATACCAAGTTTCATTTTTCTACGTTGGAAAAAAGTTACTTTCACTTTCCATAGGCCCAATGTATTTTGACTTTTCTAGGGGCCGCCACTGAGTCATTTTTCGTATTTATTTTTTTCGGGGACTTCAAATACATACATTTTTTGCCGGGCTTGAAGTCTGGGACCAATAAAAATGACTTTTAGTTGTTCGTTTACTGGGTTAAATTGAGGATCATTTTGCAGAAAAATTATAATTAAAGCCGCAAGCGGCGATAAAGGCCCTCGCCTCCCTTGAGACCGCGGGGACACATATATTCGGAGGATTGCATGTCGTGCTTTAAAGCAAATTTGGAGCTGTTTAGATGAAAAGCCTTTAGCACAAAGTGTACGATTTAGGTGGTCATGTATTCCACCCAACATAGTAGATTTTCTGTTGAGTTTACGGTATGGCTGTAATAAACTTTTCTGTTTGCCCTAAGGTGTCCTATGGATGTACCAAGTTTTGTATTTCTACATTGGAAAAATTTACTTTCATTTTCCATAGAACCAATTATTTTGACTTTTCTAGGGGTCGCCACTGAGTCATTTTTCATATTTTTTTTTCGGGGACTTCAAATACATACATTTTTGCCGAGCTTGAAGTCTGGGACCAATAAAAATTGACTTTTAGTTGTTACGTTTACTGGGTCAAATTGAGGATCATTTTGCAGAAAAATTATAATAAAAAAAATATATACCAAATTATAATAAAATAAAATATAACTCGAGCAAAAAAGTCTAGAAAAACGCTTGTCTATTTTACATACATGTGTTTAGCTCATTTTGCCCAAGTTTGGTGTCTGTGGAATGAAGCAGCTATTTTCTGAGTTCTTTTAAAAAAGAGGTGTATTTTAAGTCGGTTCACATTTTCAATTCAAAATGGCCGCCTTCCTGTGTGTGATAGGGTGTGGTCCCCATTGGCTTTTTTGTTCATAAGCCCATGCTGGATGTGTGTACCAAGTTTCATTTGCCTACGACAAACTAAAATTTTCACTTCCCATTGACTTTTTCCAAATATTTGGGGCGTTGCTATGGCAACACATTTATAGATAGGGGTGGTTGTCATTGGCTTTTATGCTCGTCATGACATAAGAGATGTGTGTACCAAATTTTATGTCTCTATGACAAACTAAATTCTTGGGTCCCATTATAAGTTTGTAGGGGCGCTGGAGAGCCATTTCTAAAGATAACCCTTTTATTTACATATTTTTGTGTTCAGGTCATGAATGTGCACAAACGCCTTTTAGGTCCAACTCGATCCGAGAAGGCGTTTGAGGAGTTAAGGACGTTTTATTTTCACAAAAATGGCCACCTCGTTACAGGCTTGCCACACCCATACCCGATAAGATATCAACAACAAAGTCACAACTTTGGTTGGCACACGTGTCTAGATGATACTCACCAAATTTGGGGCCATTTAGATTAAAACACAATGATTTGCATCTTTCTGCGCAGAGTGCGATTTTAGTGGCGCGTTTCACCCCACATGGCGGACTTCCTGTTAAGTTTAGGGTGTGACTGTCATTGACTTTTCTGTTTGCCCTGAGGTGTCCTATGGATATACCAAGTTTCATTTTTCTACGTTGGAAAAAGTTACTTTCACTTTCCATAGGCCCAATGTATTTTGACTTTTGTAGGGGTCGCCACTGAGTCATTTTTCGTATTTTTTTCAGCGACTTCAAATACATAAATTTTTGCCAGGCTTGAAGTCTGGGACCAATAAAAATGACTTTTAGTTGTTCGTTTACTGGGTTAAATTGAGGATCATTTTACAGAAAAATTATAATAAAAAATATATACGAATTATAATAAAAAAATATAACTCGAGCAAAAAGTCTAGAAAAACACTTGTCTCATTTACATACATGTGTTTAGCTCATTTTGCCCAAGTTTGGTGTCTGTGGAATGAAGCAGCTTTTTCTGTGTACTTTTAAAAAGAGGTGTATTTTAAGTCGGTTCACATTTTCAATTCAAAATGGCCGCCTTCCTGTGTGTGATAGGTGTGGTCCCCATTGGCTTTTTGTTCATAAGCCCATGGTGGATGTGTGTACCAAGTTTTATTTGCCTACAACAAACTAAAAATTTCACTTCCCATTGACTTTTTCACATTTTTGGGGCGTTGCTATGGCAACACATTTATAGATAGGGGTGGTTGTCATTGGCTTTTATGCTCGTCATGACATAAGAGATGTGTGTACAAAATTTTATGTCTCTATGACAAACTAAATTCTTGGGTCCATTATAAGTTTGTAGGGGGCGCTGGAGAGCCATTTCTAAAGATAACCCTTTTATTTACATATTTTTGTGTTCAGGTCATGAATGTGCACAAACGCCTTTTTGGGTCCAACTCGATCCGAGAAGCGTTTGAGAGATAAGAGGCGTTTTATTTTCACAAAAATGGCCACCTCGTTACAGGCTTGCCACACCCATACCCGATAAGATATCAACAACAAAGTCACAACTTTGGTTGGCACACGTGTCTAGATGATACTCACCAAATTTGGGGCCATTTAGATTAAAACACAATGATTTGCATCTTTCTGCGCATAAAGTGCGATTTTAGTGGCCGCGTTTCACCCCACATGGCGGACTTCCTGTTAAGTTTAGGGTGTGACTGTCATTGACTTTTCTGTTTGCCCTGAGGTGTCCTATGGATATACCAAGTTTCATTTTTCTACGTTGGAAAAAGTTACTTTCACTTTCCATAGGCCCAATGTATTTTGACTTTTCTAGGGCCGCCACTGAGTCATTTTTCGTATTTATTTTTCGGGGACTTCAAATACATACATTTTTGCCGGGCTTGAAGTCTGGGACCAATAAAAATGACTTTTAGTTGTTCGTTTACTGGGTTAAATTGAGGATCATTTTGCAGAAAAATTATAATTAAAGCCGCAGATAAAGGCCCTCGCCTCCCTTGAGACCGCGGGGACACATATATTCGGAGGATTGCATGTCGTGCTTTAAAGCAAATTTGGAGCTGTTTAGATGAAAAGCCTTTGCACAAAGTGTCTGATTTAGGTGGTCATGTATTCCACCCAACATAGTAGATTTTCTGTTGAGTTTACGGTATGGCTGTAATAAACTTTTCTGTTTGCCCTAAGGTGTCCTATGGATGTACCAAGTTTTGTATTTCTACATTGGAAAAATTTACTTTCATTTTCCATAGAACCAATTATTTTGACTTTTCTAGGGTCGCCACTGAGTCATTTTTCATATTTTTTTAGGGACTTCAAATACATACATTTTTGCCGAGCTTGAAGTCTGGGACCAATAAAAATTACTTTTAGTTGTTGCACGTTTACTGGGTCAAATTGAGGATCATTTTGCAGAAAAATTATAATAAAAAAATATATACCAAATTATAATAAAATAAAATATAACTCGAGCAAAAAAGTCTAGAAAAACGCTT
Source organism: Perccottus glenii (assembly GCA_024416835.2). Classification (NCBI taxonomy): domain Eukaryota; kingdom Metazoa; phylum Chordata; class Actinopteri; order Gobiiformes; family Odontobutidae; genus Perccottus; species Perccottus glenii. The sequence continues at coordinate 26,946,341 of CM044563.2, forward strand.
GTCTATTTTACATACATGTGTTTAGCTCATTTTGCCCAAGTTTGGTGTCTGTGGAATGAAGCAGCTATTTTCTGAGTTCTTTTAAAAAAGAGGTGTATTTTAAGTCGGTTCACATTTTCAATTCAAAATGGCCGCCTTCCCGTGTGTGATAGGGTGTGGTCCCCATTGGCTTTTTGTTCATAAGCCCATGCTGGATGTGTGTACCAAGTTTCATTTGCCTACGACAAACTAAAATTTTCACTTCCCATTGACTTTTTCCAAATATTTGGGGCGTTGCTATGGCAACACATTTATAGATAGGGGTGGTTGTCATTGGCTTTTATGCTCGTCATGACATAAGAGATGTGTGTACCAAATTTTATGTCTCTATGACAAACTAAATTCTTGGGTCCCATTATAAGTTTGTAGGGGCGCTGGAGAGCCATTTCTAAAGATAACCCTTTTATTTACATATTTTGTGTTCAGGTCATGAATGTGCACAAACGCCTTTTTGGGTCCAACTCGATCCGAGAAGGCGTTTGAGAGTTAAGAGACGTTTTATTTTCACAAAAATGGCCACCTCGTTACAGGCTTGCCACACCCATACCCGATAAGATATCAACAACAAAGTCACAACTTTGGTTGGCACACGTGTCTAGATGATACTCACCAAATTTGGGGCCATTTAGATTAAAACACAATGATTTGCATCTTTCTGCGCATAAAGTGCGATTTTAGTGGCGCGCACATGGCGGACTTCCTGTTAAGTTTAGGGTGTGACTGTCATTGACTTTTCTGTTTGCCCTGAGGTGTCCTATGGATATACCAAGTTTCATTTTTCTACGTTGGAAAAAGTTACTTTCACTTTCCATAGGCCCAATGTATTTTGACTTTTGTAGGGGTCGCCACTGAGTCATTTTTCGTATTTTTTTCAGCGACTTCAAATACATAAATTTTTGCCAGGCTTGAAGTCTGGGACCAATAAAAATGACTTTTAGTTGTTCGTTTACTGGGTTAAATTGAGGATCATTTTACAGAAAAATTATAATAAAAAATATATACCGAATTATAATAAAAAAAATATAACTCGAGCAAAAAGTCTAGAAAAACACTTGTCTCATTTACATACATGTGTTTAGCTCATTTTGCCCAAGTTTGGTGTCTGTGGAATGAAGCAGCTTTTTCTGTGTACTTTTAAAAAGAGGTGTATTTTAAGTCGGTTCACATTTTCAATTCAAAATGGCCGCCTTCCTGTGTGTGATAGGGTGTGGTCCCCATTGGCTTTTTGTTCATAAGCCCATGGTGGATGTGTGTACCAAGTTTTATTTGCCTACAACAAACTAAAAATTTCACTTCCCATTGACTTTTTTCACATTTTTGGGGACGTTGCTATGGCAACACATTTATAGATAGGGGTGGTTGTCATTGGCTTTTATGCTCGTCATGACATAAGAGATGTGTGTACAAAATTTTATGTCTCTATGACAAACTAAATTCTTGGGTCCATTATAAGTTTGTAGGGGGCGCTGGAGAGCCATTTCTAAAGATAACCCTTTTATTTACATATTTTTGTGTTCAGGTCATGAATGTGCACAAACGCCTTTTTGGGTCCAACTCGATCCGAGAAGGCGTTTGAGAGTTAAGAGACGTTTTATTTTCACAAAAATGGCCACCTCGTTACAGGCTTGCCACACCCATACCCGATAAGATATCAACAACAAAGTCACAACTTTGGTTGGCACACGTGTCTAGATGATACTCACCAAATTTGGGGCCATTTAGATTAAAACACAATGATTTGCATCTTTCTGCGCAAAGTGCGATTTTAGTGGCGCGCGTTTCACCCACATGGCGGACTTCCTGTTAAGTTTAGGGTGTGACTGTCATTGACTTTTCTGTTTGCCCTGAGGTGTCCTATGGATATACCAAGTTTCATTTTCTACGTTGGAAAAAGTTACTTTCACTTTCCATAGGCCCAATGTATTTTGATTTTGTAGGAATTCGCCACTGAGTCATTTTTTCGTATTTTTTTAGGCGTCTTCAAATACATACCATTTTTTGCCGAGCTTGAAGTCTGGGACCAATAAAAATGACTTTTGTGCATGTTCACTGGGTCAAATTTAGGATCATAGGTGGAAAAGAAAAATAAAAAATAATTAAAGCATAGCGGCGATAAAGGCCCTCGCCTCCCTTGAGACCGCTGGGACACATGCACTCGTGCTTTAAAGCGTAAACTTCACGGTAAAAGGATTCTGAGGAGTTTTCTAAGACTCTGCCGTGGCTCCTGAGGGGCCTCCTCTAAAGGAAGGATCCTGGCAATTGGGAAATGGCATTTATTTCCCAAAGGTTGCCCTTCACAGACCGTTACGACCACAGCCACAAATGTATCAAAAAACAAATTGATAACTTTTTTTGCACACGTGTCTAGATGATACTCACCAAATTTGGAGCTGTTTAGACTTTAGACAGAAGGGGTGCGATTTAGGTGGTCACGCATTCCACCCAACATAGTAGATTTTCTGTTGAGTTTACGATATGGCTGTAATAAACTTTTCAGTTTGCCTGAGGTGTCCTATGGATGTACCAAGTTTCATTTTTCTACATTGGAATAAAGTTACTTTCACTTTCCATAGGCCCGATGTATTTTTACTTTTCTAGGGTCGCCACTGAGTCATTTTTCGTATTTTTTTGGGGACTTCAAATACATAAATTTTTGCTGGGCTTGAAATCTGGGACCAATAAAAATGACTTTTAGTACGTTTACTGGGTTAAATTGAGGATCATTTTGCAGAAAAATATGATAAAAATATATACCGAATTATAATAAAAAAATATAACTCGAGCAAAAAGTCTAGAAAAACACTTGTCTCATTTACATACATGTGTTTAGCTCATTTTGCCCAAGTTTGGTGTCTGTGGAATGAAGCAGCTATTTTCTGAGTTCTTTTAAAAAGAGGTGTATTTTAAGTCGGTTCACATTTTCAATTCAAAATGGCCGCCTTCCCGTGTGTGATAGGGTGTGGTCCCCATTGGCTTTCTTGTTCATAAGCCCATGCTGGATGTGTGTACCAAGTTTCATTTGCCTACGACAAACTAAAATTTTCACTTCCCATTGACTTTTTCCAAATATTTGGGACGTTGCTATGGCAACACATTTATAGATAGGGTGGTTGTCATTGGCTTTTATGCTCGTCATGACATAAGAGATGTGTGTACCAAATTTTATGTCTCTATGACAAACTAAATTCTTGGGTCCCATTATAAGTTTGTAGGGGCGCTGGAGAGCCATTTCTAAAGATAACCCTTTTATTTACATATTTTTGTGTTCAGGTCATGAATGTGCACAAACGCCTTTTTGGGTCCAACTCGATCCGAGAAGCCGTTTGAGAGTTAAGAGACGTTTATTTTCACAAAAATGGCCACCTCGTTACAGGCTTGCCACACCCATACCCGATAAGATATCAACAACAAAGTCACAACTTTGGTTGGCACATGTGTCTAGATGATACTCACCAAATTTGGGGCCATTTAGATTAAAACACAATGATTTGCATCTTTCTGCGCAGAAGTGCGAATTTAGTGGCGCGCCTTTCACCCCATGGCGGACTTCCTGTTAAGTTTAGGGTGTGACTGTCATTGACTTTTCTGTTTGCCCTGAGGTGTCCTATGGATATACCAAGTTTCATTTTTCTACGTTGGAAAAAGTTACTTTCACTTTCCATAGGCCCAATGTATTTTGACTTTTCTAGGGGCCGCCACTGAGTCATTTTCGTATTTTTTTCGGGACTTCAAATACATACATTTTTGCCGGGCTTGAAGTCTGGGACCAATAAAAATGACTTTTAGTTGTTCGTTTACTGGGTTAAATTGAGGATCATTTTGCAGAAAAATTATAATAAAAAAATATATACCAAATTATAATTAAAATTAAAGCCGCAAGCGGCGATAAAGGCCTCGCCTCCCTTGAGATCAAGGGGACACATGCACTCGGAGGATTGCATTTCGTACTTTAAAGCGTAAACTTCACGGTAATGTCAAATAACCGGGCCTGTGCTACTGCTGGGGCCTGCTACACCACCTTGTAATTTAGAGTTAAAGGTCTCCACAATCCCTGGTTTTCCTGGGAGCTGTCTGAACCTTTAAAATAATAGATTGTGCTTGGGCTAAGGCGAGAAAAACAAAGTACTGGCTGGAGATTTGAGATGACTCAGGAATCGCTGCACCCCCCTGTTTAAAAAGGCAAAATGTAAATATTAATTGTCTAAAAGTACAAGGTTACAAGTTCCAAATGATTCTGAGGAGTTTTCTAAGACTCTAGTCTTGGCTCTGGAGGGCCTCCTCTAAAGGAAGGATCCTGGCAATTGGGAAATGGCATTTATTTCCCAAAGAAATGGCTGCCTCTTCACAGACTCATTACGACCACAGCCACAAATGTAACAAAAAACAAATTGATAACTTTTTTTGGCACACGTGTCTAGATGAAACTCACCAAATTTGGAGCTGTTTAGATGAAAAGCCTTTAGACACAAGGGGTGAGATTTAGGTGGTCACGCATTCCACCCAACATAGTAGATTTCCTGTTGAAATTACGATATGGCTGTAATAAACTTTTCTGTTTGCCCTGAGGTGTCCTATTGATGTACCAAGTTTTGTATTTCTACGTTGGAAAAAAGTTACTTTCACTTTCCATAGGCCCAATGTATTTTGACTTTTCTAGGGAATTCGCCACTGAGTCATTTTCATTTTTTTTTGGGGACTTCAAATACATAAATTTTTGCCGGGCTTGAAGTCTGGGACCAATAAAAATGACTTTTAGTTGTTGGTTTACTGGGTCAAATTGAGAATCATTTTGCAAAAATTATAATAAAAATATATACCGAATTATAATAAAAAAATATAACTCGAGCAAAAAGTCTAGAAAAACACTTGTCTCTTTTACATACATGTGTTTAGCTCATTTTGCCCAAGTTTGGTGTCTGTGGAATGAAGCAGCTATTTTTGTTGTTTTTAAAAAGAGGTGTATTCTAAGTCGGACCAAATTTTCAATTCAAAATGGCCGCCTTCCGTGTGTGATAGGGTGTGGTCCCCATTGGACTTTTTGTTCATAAGCCCAGGGTGGATATGTGTACCAAGTTTCATTTGCCTACAACAAACTAAAAATTTCATTTCCCATTGACTTTTTCCACATATTTGGCGTTGCTATGGCAACACATTTATAGATAGGGGTGGTTGTCATTGGCTTTTATGCTCGTCATGACATAAGAGATGTGTGTACCAAATTTCATGTTTCTATGACAAACTAAATTCTTGGGTCCCATTATAAGTTTGTAGGGGCGCTGGAGAGCCATTTCTAAAGATAACCCTTTTATTTACATATCTTTGTGTTCAGGTCATGAATGTGCACAAACGCCTTTTTGGGTCCAACTCGATCCGAGAAGGCGTTTGAGAGATAGAGGCGTTTTATTTTCACAAAAATGGCCACCTCGTTACAGGCTTGCTACACCCATACCCGATAAGATATCAACAACAAAGTCACAAATTTGGTTGGCACACGTGTCTAGATGATACTCACCAAATTTGGGGCCATTTAAATTAAAACACAATGATTTGCATCTTCTTGCGCAAGAGTGCGATTTTAGTGGCCATGCGTTTCACCCCACATGGCGGACTTCCTGTTTAGTTTAGGGTGTGGCTGTCATAGACTTTTCTGTTTGCACTGAGGTGTCCTATTGATGTACTAAGTTTCATTTTCTACGTTGGAAAAAGTTACTTTCACTTTCCATAGGCCCAATGTATTTTGACTTTTCTAGGGTCGCCACTGAGTCATTTTCGTATTTTTTTTTTTTGGGGACTTCAAATACATATATTTTTGCCGGGCTTGAAGTCTGGGACCAATAAAAATGACTTTTAGTTGTTGGTTTACTGGGTCAAATTGAGAATCATTTTGCAGAAAAATTATAATAAAAAATATATACGAATTATAATAAAAAAATATAACTCGAGCAAAAAGTCTAGAAAAACACTTGTCTCATTTACATACATGTGTTTAGCTCATTTTGCCCAAGTTTGGTGTCTGTGGAATGAAGCAGCTGTTGTCTGTGTACTTTTAAAAAAGAGGTGTATTCTAAGTCGGACCAAATTTTCAATTCAAAATGGCCGCCTTCCCGTGTGTGATAGGGTGTGGTCCCCATTGGCTTTTTGTTCATAAGCCCATGGTGGATATGTGTACCAAGTTTCATTTGCCTACAACAAACTAAAAATTTCACTTCCCATTGACTTTTTTCACATTTTTGGGGCGTTGCTATGGCAACACATTTATAGATAGGGGTGGTTGTCATTGGCTTTTATGCTCGTCATGACATAAGAGATGTGTGTACCAAATTTTATGTCTCTATGACAAACTAAATTCTTGGGTCCCATTATAAGTTTGTAGGGGGCGCTGGAGAGCCATTTCTAAAGATAACCCTTTTATTTACATATTTTTTGTTCAGGTCATGAATGTGCACAAAGCGCCTTTTGGTTCCAACTCGATCCGAGAAGGCGTTTGAGAGTTAAAGACGTTTATTTTCACAAAAATGGCCACCTCGTTACAGGCTTGCTACACCCATACCCGATAAGATATCAACAACAAAGTCCCAACTTTGGTTGGCACACGTGTCTAGATGATACTCACCAAATTTGGGGCCATTTAGATTAAAACACAATGATTTGCATCTTTCTGCGCAAAGTGCGATTTTAGTGGCCGCGCGTTTCACCCCACATGGCGGACTTCCTGTTAAGTTTAGGGTGTGACTGTCATTGACTTTTCTGTTTGCCCTGAGGTGTCCTATGGATATACCAAGTTTCATTTTTCTACGTTGGAAAAAAGTTACTTTCACTTTCCATAGGCCCAATGTATTTTGATTTTGTAGGTCGCCACTGAGTCATTTTTCGTATTTTTTTGGCGACTTCAAATACATACCATTTTTGCCGAGCTTGAAGTCTGGGACCAATATAATGACTTTTTGTGCATGTTCACTGGGTCAAATTTAGGATCATTTGGTCACAATAAAGATAAAAAAAAAAAAAAAAAAAAAAAAAAAAAAAAAAAAAAAAAATCCGAGCAAAAACAATAGGCCCTCCCGGCCATCACCGGCTCGGGCCTAAAAAAGCCGCAAGCGGCGATAAAGGCCCTCGCCTCCCTTGAGACCGCGGGGACACATGCACTCGGAGGATTGCATTTCGTACTTTAAAGCGTAAACTTCACGGTAATGTCAAATAACCGGGCCTGTGCTACTGCTGGGGCCTGCTACACCACCTTGTAATTTAGAGTTAAAGGTCTCCACAATCCCTGGTTTTCCTGGGAGCTGTCTGAACCTTTAAAATAATAGATTGTGCTTGGGCTAAGGCGAGAAAAACAAAGTACTGGCTGGAGATTTGAGATGACTCAGGAATCGCTGCACCCCCCTGTTTAAAAAGGCAAAATGTAAATATTAATTGTCTAAAAGTACAAGGTTACAAGTTCAAATGATTCTGAGGAGTTTTCTAAGACTCTAGTCTTGGCTCTGGAGGGCCTCCTCTAAAGGAAGGATCCTGGCAATTGGGAAATGGCATTTATTTCCCAAAGAAATGGCTGCCTCTTCACAGACTCATTGACCACAGCCACAAATGTAACAAAAAACAAATTGATAACTTTTTTGGCACACGTGTCTAGATGAAACTCACCAAATTTGGAGCTGTTTAGATGAAAAGCCTTTAGACACAAGGGGTGAGATTTAGGTGGTCACGCATTCCACCCAACATAGTAGATTTCCTGTTGAAATTACGATATGGCTGTAATAAACTTTTCTGTTTGCCCTGAGGTGTCCTATTGATGTACCAAGTTTTGTATTTCTACGTTGGAAAAAAGTTACTTTCACTTTCCATAGGCCCAATGTATTTTGACTTTTCTAGGGTCGCCACTGAGTCATTTTCATTTTTTTTTGGGGACTTCAAATACATAAATTTTTCGCCGGGCTTGAAGTCTGGGACCAATAAAAATGACTTTTAGTTGTTGGTTTACTGGGTCAAATTGAGAATCATTTTGCAAAAATTATAATAAAAAATATATACCAATTATAATAAAAAAAATATAACTCGAGCAAAAAAGTCTAGAAAAACACTTGTCTCTTTTACATACATGTGTTTAGCTCATTTTGCCCAAGTTTGGTGTCTGTGGAATGAAGCAGCTATTTTTGTTGTTTTTAAAAAGAGGTGTATTCTAAGTCGGACCAAATTTTCAATTCAAAATGGCCGCCTTCCCGTGTGTGATAGGGTGTGGTCCCCATTGGCTTTTTGTTCATAAGCCCATGGTGGATATGTGTACCAAGTTTCATTTGCCTACAACAAACTAAAAATTTCATTTCCCATTGACTTTTTCCACATATTTGGAACGTTGCTATGGCAACACATTTATAGATAGGGGGTGGTTGTCATTGGCTTTTATGCTCGTCATGACATAAGAGATGTGTGTACCAAATTTCATGTTTCTATGACAAACTAAATTCTTGGGTCCCATTATAAGTTTGTAGGGGGCGCTGGAGAGCCATTTCTAAAGATAACCCTTTTATTTACATATCTTTGTGTTCAGGTCATGAATGTGCACAAACGCCTTTTTGGGTCCAACTCGATCCGAGAAGGCGTTTGAGAGTTAAGAGCGTTTTATTTTCACAAAAATGGCCACCTCGTTACAGGCTTGCTACACCCATACCCGATAAGATATCAACAACAAAGTCACAAATTTGGTTGGCACACGTGTCTAGATGATACTCACCAAATTTGGGGCCATTTAGAAATTAAAACACAATGATTTGCATCTTCTTGCGCAAAGTGCGATTTTAGTGGCCATGCGTTTCACCCCACATGGCGGACTTCCTGTTTAGTTTAGGGTGTGGCTGTCATAGACTTTTCTGTTTGCCCTGAGGTGTCCTATTGATGTACTAAGTTTCATTTTTCTACGTTGGAAAAAGTTACTTTCACTTTCCATAGGCCCAATGTATTTTGACTTTTCTAGGTCGCCCACTAGGTCATTTTCTTTTTTTTTTTTGGGGACTTCAAATACATATATTTTTCGCCGGGCTTGAAGTCTGGGACCAATAAAAATGACTTTTAGTTGTTGGTTTACTGGGTCAAATTGAGAATCATTTTGCAGAAAAATTATAATAAAAAATATATACGAATTATAATAAAAAAATATAACTCGAGCAAAAAGTCTAGAAAAACACTTGTCTCATTTACATACATGTGTTTAGCTCATTTTGCCCAAGTTTGGTGTCTGTGGAATGAAGCAGCTATTTTCTGTTGTACTTTTAAAAAGAGGTGTATTCTAAGTCGGACCAAATTTTCAATTCAAAATGGCCGCCTTCCCGTGTGTGATAGGTGTGGTCCCCATTGGCTTTTTGTTCATAAGCCCATGGTGGATGTGTGTACCAAGTTTCATTTGCCTACAACAAACTAAAATTTCACTTCCCATTGACTTTTTCACATTTTTGGGGCGTTGCTATGGCAACACATTTATAGATAGGGGTGGTTGTCATTGGCTTTTATGCTCGTCATGACATAAGAGATGTGTGTACCAAATTTTATGTCTCTATGACAAACTAAATTCTTGGGTCCCATTATAAGTTTGTAGGGGGCGCTGGAGAGCCATTTCTAAAGATAACCCTTTTATTTACATATATTTTGTGTTCAGGTCATGAATGTGCACAAACGCCTTTTTAGGTCCAACTCGATCCGAGAAGGCGTTTGAGGATAAGGCGTTTTATTTTCACAAAAATGGCCACCTCGTTACAGGCTTGCTACACCCATACCCGATAAGATATCAACAACAAAGTCACAACTTTGGTTGGCACACGTGTCTAGATGATACTCACCAAATTTGGGGCCATTTAGATTAAAACACAATGATTTGCATCTTTCTGCGCAAAGTGCGATTTTAGTGGCAGCGTTTCACCACATGGCGGACTTCCTGTTAAGTTTAGGGTGTGACTGTCATTGACTTTTCTGTTTGCCCTGAGGTGTCCTATGGATATACCAAGTTTCATTTTCTACGTTGGAAAAAGTTACTTTCACTTTCCATAGGCCCAATGTATTTTGACTTTTGTAGGGTCGCCACTGAGTCATTTTTAGTATTTTTTTTGGACTTCAAATACATAAATTTTTGCCGGGCTTGAAGTCTGGGACCAATAAAAATGACTTTTGTGCATGTTCACTGGGTCAAATTTAGGATCATTTGGTCACAATAAAGATAAAAAAAAAAAAAAAAAAAAAAAAAAAAATCCGAGCAAAAACAATAGGCCCTCCCGGCCATCACCGGCTCGGGCTAATATAACTCGAGCAAAAAGTCTAGAAAAACACTTGTCTCATTTACATACATGTGTTTAGCTCATTTTGCCCAAGTTTGGTGTCTGTGGAATGAAGCAGCTTTTTCTGTGTACTTTTAAAAAGAGTGTATTTTAAGTCGGTTCACATTTTCAATTCAAAATAACTGCCTTCCTGTGTGTGATAGGGTGTGGTCCCCATTGGCTTTTTGTTCATAAGCCCATGGTGGATGTGTGTACCAAGTTTATTTGCCTACAACAAACTAAAAATTTCCACTTCCCATTGACTTTTTCACATTTTTGGGGCGTTGCTATGGCAACACATTTATAGATAGGGGTGGTTGTCATTGGCTTTTATGCTCGTCATGACATAAGAGATGTGTGTACAAAATTTTATGTCTCTATGACAAACTAAATTCTTGGGTCCATTATAAGTTTGTAGGGGGCGCTGGAGAGCCATTTCTAAAGATAACCCTTTTATTTACATATTTTTGTGTTCAGGTCATGAATGTGCACAAACGCCTTTTTGGGTCCAACTCGATCCGAGAAGGCGTTTGAGAGTTAAGAGAGCGTTTTATTTTCACAAAAATGGCCACCTCGTTACAGGCTTGCCACACCCATACCCGATAAGATATCAAAACAAAGTCACAACTTTGGTTGGCACACGTGTCTAGATGATACTCACCAAATTTGGGGCCATTTAGATTAAAACACAATGATTTGCATCTTTCTGCGCAAAGTGCGATTTTAGTGGCGCGCGTTTCACACATGGCGGACTTCCTGTTAAGTTTAGGGTGTGACTGTCATTGACTTTTCTGTTTGCCCTGAGGTGTCCTATGGATATACCAAGTTTCATTTTTCTACGTTGGAAAAAAGTTACTTTCACTTTCCATAGGCCCAATGTATTTTGATTTTGTAGAATTCGCCACTGAGTCATTTTCGTTTTTTTTGGCGACTTCAAAACATAAATTTTTGCCAAGCTTGAAGTCTGGGACCAATAAAAATGACTTTTTGTGCATGTTCACTGGGTCAAATTTAGGATCATTTGGTCACAATAAAGATAAAAAAAAAAAAAAAAAAAAAAAAAAAATCCGAGCAAAAACAATAGGCCCTCCCGGCCATCACCGGCTCGGGCCTAAATATGCTTTTATGCTCCTCATGACATAGGATATGTGTGTACCAAATTCCATGTCTCTATGACAAACTAAATTCTTGGGTCCCATTATAAGTTTGTAGGGGCTGGAGAGCCATTTCTTAAGATAACCCTTTTATTTACATATCTTTGTGTTCAGGTCATGAATGTGCACAAACGCCTTTTTGGGTCCGACTTGATCCGAGAAGGCGTCTGAGAGTTAAGAGACATTTTATTTTCCCAAAAATGGCCACCTCGTTACAGGCTTGCCACACCCATACCCGATAAGATATCAACAACAAAGTCACAAATTTGGTTGGCACACGTGTCTAGATGATACTCACCAAATTTGGGGCCATTTAGATTAAAACACAATGATTTGCATCTTCTTGCAGAAGTGCGATTTTAGTGAACATGCGTTTCACCCCACATGGCGGACTTCCTGTTAAGTTTAGGGTGTGGCTGTCATAGACTTTTCTGTTTGCCCTGAGGTGTCCTATTGATGTACAAGTTTCATTTTTCTACGTTGGAAAAAGTTACTTTCACTTTCCATAGGCCCAATGTATTTTGACTTTTCTAGGTCGCCACTGAGTCATTTTTCATTTTTTTCGGGACTTCAAATACATATATTTTTCGCCGGGCTTGAAGTCTGGGACCAATAAAAATGACTTTTAGTTGTTGGTTTACTGGGTCAAATTGAGGATCATTTTGCAGAAAAATTATAATAAAAAAATATATACCGAATTATAATAAAAAAAAATATAACTCGAGCAAAAAAGTCTAGAAAAACACTTGTCTCATTTACATACATGTGTTTAGCTCATTTTGCCCAAGTTTGGTGTCTGTGGAATGAAGCAGCTTTTTCTGTGTACTTTTAAAAAGAGGTGTATTTTAAGTCGGACCAAATTTTCAATTCAAAATGGCCGCCTTCCCGTGTGTGATAGGGTGTGGTCCCCATTGGCTTTTTGTTCATAAGCCCATGATGGATATGTGTACCAAGTTTCATTTGCCTACAACAAACTAAAAATTTCACTTCCCATTGACTTTTTTCACATTTTTGGGACGTTGCTATGGCAACACATTTATAGATAGGGGTGGTTGTCATTGGCTTTTATGCTTCATGACATAAGAGATGTGTGTACCAAATTTTATGTCTCTATGACAAACTAAATTCTTGGGTCCATTATAAGTTTGTAGGGGCGCTGGAGAGCCATTTCTAAAGATAACCCTTTTATTTACATATTTTTGTGTTCAGGTCATGAATGTGCACAAAGCGCCTTTTTGGGTCCAACTCGATCCGAGAAGGCGTTTGAGAGTTAAGGCGTTTTATTTTCACAAAAATGGCCACCTCGTTACAGGCTTGCCACACCCATACCCGATAAGATATCAACAACAAAGTCACAACTTTGGTTGGCACACGTGTCTAGATGATACTCACCAAATTTAGGGCCATTTAGATTAAAACACAATGATTTGCATCTTTCTGCGCAAGAAGTGCGATTTTAGTGGCACGCGTTTCACCCCACATGGCGGACTTCCTGTTAAGTTTAGGGTGTGACTGTCATTGACTTTTCTGTTTGCCCTGAGGTGTCCTATGGATATACCAAGTTTCATTTTTCTACGTTGGAAAAAGTTACTTTCACTTTCCATAGGCCCAATGTATTTTGACTTTTGTAGGGTCGCCACTGAGTCATTTTTCGTATTTTTTTTAGGACTTCAAATACATAAATTTTTTGCCAGGCTTGAAGTCTGGGACCAATAAAAATGACTTTTAGTTGTTCGTTTACTGGGTTAAATTGAGGATCATTTTACAGAAAAATTATAATAAAAAATATATACGAATTATAATAAAAAAAATATAACTCGAGCAAAAAGTCTAGAAAAACACTTGTCTCATTTACATACATGTGTTTAGCTCATTTTGCCCAAGTTTGGTGTCTGTGGAATGAAGCAGCTTTTTCTGTGTACTTTTAAAAAGAGGTGTATTTTAAGTCGGTTCACATTTTCAATTCAAAATGGCCGCCTTCCTGTGTGTGATAGGGTGTGGTCCCCATTGGCTTTTTGTTCATAAGCCCATGGTGGATGTGTGTACCAAGTTTTATTTGCCTACAACAAACTAAAAATTTCACTTCCCATTGACTTTTTCACATTTTTGGGGCGTTGCTATGGCAACACATTTATAGATAGGGGTGGTTGTCATTGGCTTTTATGCTCGTCATGACATAAGAGATGTGTGTACAAAATTTTATGTCTCTATGACAAACTAAATTCTTGGGTCCATTATAAGTTTGTAGGGGCGCTGGAGAGCCATTTCTAAAGATAACCCTTTTATTTACATATTTTTGTGTTCAGGTCATGAATGTGCACAAACGCCTTTTTGGGTCCAACTCGATCCGAGAAGGCGTTTGAGAGATAAGGCGTTTATTTTCACAAAAATGGCCACCTCGTTACAGGCTTGCCACACCCATACCCGATAAGATATCAACAACAAAGTCACAACTTTGGTTGGCACACGTGTCTAGATGATACTCACCAAATTTGGGGCCATTTAGATTAAAACACAATGATTTGCATCTTTCTGCGCAAGTGCGATTTTAGTGGCGCGCGTTTCACCCCATGGCGGACTTCCTGTTAAGTTTAGGGTGTGACTGTCATTGACTTTTCTGTTTGCCCTGAGGTGTCCTATGGATATACCAAGTTTCATTTTTCTACGTTGGAAAAAGTTACTTTCACTTTCCATAGGCCCAATGTATTTTGATTTTGTAGGGTCGCCACTGAGTCATTTTTCGTATTTTTTTGGCGTCTTCAAATACATACCATTTTTGCCGAGCTTGAAGTCTGGGACCAATATAATGACTTTTGTGCATGTTCACTGGGTCAAATTTAGGATCATTTGGTCACAATAAAGATAAAAAAAAAAAAAAAAAAAAAAAAAAATCCGAGCAAAAACAATAGGCCCTCCCGGCCATCACCGGCTCGGGCCTAATTAAAGCCGCAAGCGGCGATAAAGGCCCTCGCCTCCCTTGAGACCGCGGGGACAAATGCACTCGTGCTTTAAAGCGTAAACTTCACGGTAAAAAGGATTCTGAGGAGTTTTCTAAGACTCTAGCCGTGGCTCTGGAGGGGCCTCCTCTAAAGGAAGGATCCTGGCAATTGGGAAATGGCATTTATTTCCCAAAGGTTGCCTCTTCACAGACCCATTACGACCACAGCCACAAATGTATCAAAAACAAATTGATAACTTTTTTGCACACGTGTCTAGATGATACTCACCAAATTTGGAGGTGTTTAGACTTTAGACAGAAGGGGTGCGATTTAGGTGGTCACGCATTCCACCCAACATAGTAGATTTTCTGTTGAGTTTCACGATATGGCTGTAATAAACTTTTCAGTTTGCCCTGAGGTGTCCTATGGATGTACCAAGTTTCATTTTTCTACATTGGAATAAAGTTACTTTCACTTTCCATAGGCCCGATGTATTTTACTTTTCTAGGGTGCCACTGAGTCATTTTCGTATTTTTTTTTGGGGACTTCAAATACATAAATTTTTTGCTGGGCTTGAAATCTGGGACCAATAAAAATGACTTTTAGTTGTACGTTTACTGGGTTAAATTGAGGATCATTTTGCAGAAAAATTATAATAAAAAATATATACCAAATTATAATAAAAAAAAATATAACTCGAGCAAAAAAGTCTAGAAAAACACTTGTCTCATTTACATACATGTGTTTAGCTCATTTTGCCCAAGTTTGGTGTCTGTGGAATGAAGCAGCTATTTTCTGAGTTCTTTTAAAAAGAGGTGTATTTTAAGTCGGTTCACATTTCCAATTCAAAATGGCCGCCTTCCCGTGTGTGATAGGGTGTGGTCCCCATTGGCTTTTTGTTCATAAGCCCATGCTGGATGTGTGTACCAAGTTTTTGCCTACAACAAACTAAAAATTTCACTTCCCATTGACTTTTTCACATTTTTGGGGCGTTGCTATGGCAACACATTTATAGATAGGGGTGGTTGTCATTGGCTTTTATGCTCGTCATGACATAAGAGATGTGTGTACCAAATTTTATGTCTCTATGACAAACTAAATTCTTGGGTCCCATTATAAGTTTGTAGGGGCGCTGGAGAGCCATTTCTAAAGATAACCCTTTTATTTACATATTTTTGTGTTCAGGTCATGAATGTGCACAAACGGCTTTTTGGGTCCAACTCGATCCGAGAAGCCGTTTGAGAGTTAAGAGACGTTTTATTTTCACAAAAATGGCCACCTCGTTACAGGCTTGCCACACCCATACCCGATAAGATATCAACAACAAAGTCACAACTTTGGTTGGCACACGTGTCTAGATGATACTCACCAAATTTGGGGCCATTTAGATTAAAACACAATGATTTGCATCTTTCTGCGCAAGGGGTGGCCGCGCGTTTCACCCCACATGGCGGACTTCCTGTTGAGTTTAGGGTGTGACTGTCATTGACTTTTCTGTTTGCCCTGAGGTGTCCTATGGATATACCAAGTTTCATTTTTCTACGTTGGAAAAAAGTTACTTTCACTTTCCATAGGCCCAATGTATTTTGATTTTGTAGGGTCGCCACTGAGTCATTTTCGTATTTTTTTCGGCGACTTCAAATACATAAATTTTTGCTGGGCTTGAAGGCTGGGACCAATAAAAATGACTTTTCGTGCATGTTCACTGGGTCAAATTTAGGATCATAGGTGGAAAAGAAAGATAAAAAAAAAAATCCGAGCAAAAACAATAGGCCCTCCCGGCCATCACCGGCTCGGGCCTAATAATAAAAAAAAAATAAAAAAATCCGAGCAAAAACAATAGGCCCTCCGGCCATCACCGCTCGGGCCTAAAAATCCGAGCAAAACAGGCCCTCCCGCCATCACCGGCTCGGGCCTAATTATAATAAAAAAATATAACTCGAGCAAAAAAGTCTAGAAAAACACTTGTCTCTTTTACATACATGTGTTTAGCTCATTTTGCCCAAGTTTGGTGTCTGTGGAATGAAGCAGCTTTTTCTGTGTACTTTTAAAAAGAGGTGTATTTTAAGTCGGTTCACATTTTCAATTCAAAATGGCCGCCTTCCTGTGTGTGATAGGGTGTGGTCCCCATTGGCTTTTTTGTTCATAAGCCCATGGTGGATGTGTGTACCAAGTTTTATTTGCCTACAACAAACTAAAAATTTCACTTCCCATTGACTTTTTCACATTTTTGGGGCGTTGCTATGGCAACACATTTATAGATAGGAGTTGGTTGTCATTGGCTTTTATGCTCGTCATGACATAAGAGATGTGTGTACCAAATTTTATGTCTCTATGACAAACTAAATTCTTGGGTCCCATTATAAGTTTGTAGGGGCGCTGGAGCCATTTCTAAAGATAACCCTTTTATTTACATATTTTTGTGTTCAGGTCATGAATGTGCACAAACGCCTTTGGGTCCAACTCGATCCGAGAAGCCGTTTGAGAGTTAAGAGCGTTTTATTTTCACAAAAATGGCCACCTCGTTACAGGCTTGCCACACCCATACCCAATAAGATATCAACAACAAAGTCACAACTTTGGTTGGCACATGTGTCTAGATGATACTCACCAAATTTGGGGCCATTTAGATTAAAACACAATGATTTGCATCTTTCTGCGCAAGTGCGATTTTAGTGGCGCGCGTGTTTCACCCCCATGGCGGACTTCCTGTTAAGTTTAGGGTGTGACTGTCATTGACTTTTCTGTTTGCCCTGAGGTGTCCTATGGATATACCAAGTTTCATTTTCTCACGTTGAACAGGACTAGGAGCAAACAGCATATTGTTATTAGGTCCAAAGTCTCGCTATCCTCGGTGCTGGTGCTGTCACTATATATATATATATATATATATATATCTATATATATCTATATATATATATATATATATAGATATATATATACATATATATATACACACGTGGACAAAATTGTTGGTACCCTTCGGTCAATGAAAGAAAAACTCACAATGATCACAGAAAAAACTTTATTCTGACAAAAGTAATAATAAATACAAATTCTATGAATGTTAACCAATGAAAGTCAGACATTGCTTTTAAACCAGGCCTGGACAAAATTGTTGGTACCCCTAACTTAATATTTTGTTGCACAACCTTTTGAGGCTATCACTGCAATCAGACGATTCCTGTAACTGTCAATGAGACTTCTGCACCTCTCAGCAGGTATTTTGGCCCACTCCTCATGAGCAAACTGCTCCAGTTGTTTCTGGTTTGAAGGGTGTCTTTTCCAGGCGGCATGTTTCAGCTCCTTCCAAAGATGCTCAATAGGATTGAGGTCAGGGCTCATAGAAGGCCACTTTAGAATAGTCCAATGTTTTCCTCTAAACCATTCTTGGGTGTTTTTAGCTGTGTTTTGGGTCATTGTCCTGTTGCAAGACCCATGACCTGCGACTGAGACCAAGCTGTCTGACACTGGCCAGCACATTTCTCTCTAGAATCCCTTGATAGTCTTCAGATTTCATTGTATCCTGCACAGATTCAAGACACCCTGTGCCAGATGCAGCAAAGCAGCCCCAGAACATAACAGAGCCTCCTCCATGTTTGACAGTAGGGACAGTGTTCTTTTCTTGATATGCTTCATTTTTCCGTCTGTGAACATAGAGCTGATGTGCCTTGGCAAAAGTTCCATTTTTGTCTCATCTGTCCATAGGACATTCTCCCAGAAGCTTTGTGGCTTGTCAACATGTAGTTTGGCATATTCCAGTCTAGCTTTTTTTGATTTGTTTTCAACAATGGTGTCCTCCTTGGTCGTCTCCCATGTAGTCCCCTTTGGCTCAAACAACGACGGATGGTGCGATCTGACACTGATGTTCCTTGAGCATGGAGTTCACCTTGGATCTCTTTAGAAGTCTTTCTGGGCTCTTTTGTTACCATTCGGATTATCCGTCTCTTTGATTTGTCATCAGTTTTCCTCCTGCGGCCACGTCCAGGGAGGTTGGCTACAGTCCCATGGATCATAAATTTCTGAATAATATGTGCAACTGTAGTCACAGGAACATCTAGCTGCTTGGAGATGGTCTTATAGCCTTTACCTTTATCATGCTCGTCTATAATTGTCTTTCTATTCTCCTGCGACACCTCTTTCCTTTGCTTCCTCTGGTCCATGTTGAGTGTGGTACACACCATGTCACCAGACAACACAGTGACTACCTGAAGCCCTATAAATAGGCCCACTGACTGATTACAAGATTGTACACACCTGTGATGCTAATTAGTGCACACACCTTGAATTAACATGTCCATTTGGTCACATTATTTACAGTCTTTTCTAGGGGTACCATCAATTTTGTCCAGGCCTGTTCCATGAGTTTGTTTTTTTAAATAATTCTGTTGAAGCATGGTTAAAAAGCAATGTCTGACTTTCATTGGTTAACATTCATAGAATTTTTATTATTATTACTTTCGTCAGAATAAAGTTTTTTCTGTGGCCATTGTGAGTTTTTCTTTCATTGACCAAAGGGTACCAACATTCACGTGTGTAGATTTATTTATTTATTTTTTTTTAACAGCACTAAAACGAACCCCTTTCCCATCTGGCTGTAGGCTTCAACTCTAGAGGAAGAGAGACCGAGAGAGATAAATAAGAAACATTTGTTTAACATATTCAACTGGAGAATGAATATATATATATATATATATATATATATATATATATATATATATATTAGAGCTGGGCAAGTTAACGCGTTATTTTTGCGTTAACGTCTATTGAATTAACGCCGACAATTATTTTATCGCGCGTTAACGTCGGCCGATTAGTATGGTGAAAGATGTCGGTCTGAAGAACATTCTTAGGATCGCAACGAATGACTGCACGTATGAGCCGCCCTCATCCAGTGCTTTAAGTGGGCTGGAGTATGTGAACGGAGCTGAGCGGGAAGAATTTGCGCTCCACGCTCAAAATATTTCATAATTACTCCACTCAAGCTCCGCTCTGGGTGTACAATTTTCCGCTCCTCGCTCCAGGCTCTTTTTTTTTTTTTTTATTAATAACACCAGTGTCTGATCAGAAGATGCAGGGACTCCTGGCTCGTGATTGGTAATTGAGCGATAGTGAAGTGTTTCGGAGTGGGAGAAAATCACAACGCTCTAACATTTAAAAAATCCGCTCCTCGCACCTGGCAAAATCACACAACTCCGCTCCTAGCTCCGCTCCCACTCCCCTTCCTCCGCACCGCTCACATACTAGTATTCAGTACCGCCACTTCTCCGTGCGCCCAGAACGTGCTTTTAGCGTACCGATACGCTCATTTGGACATCTGTTTTAATAGAGGTTTTAATCCTTTGTCTGAGCTGCGGCTTTCCAGAGCGCCATTAACAATGCACACTTCCTAATTTGTCCCACCGACAGCAGAGACTACATTACCCATACACCCTTGAGTTTTACAAGTGAAACGTGCGCAACTCAACTCAACGTGGCCGGAGAGGGTGTGTGAAATGCGTGGGAACTGTATTCACATACACATGTAATGAAAACACAAGAGAGACATTTATATTGTTTATATTGTTATAATGCTATGATTGAAGCTCTGGACATAACTTGTTTTTCTATAACAAACTAAACAAATATTAATGCCCTGGCAGTGGCAAATATTTTTGGATTTAATATTTAATTTGATTACATTAATGTTTAAGTTGAGATTTACAAGAAATATTTTAACTGCCACTAACCTTTAACTGCTGTAAAAAGTGTTCTTTTAAAATAAAAGTATGCAGTACACTAATTTTTAATTCATTATTCAATTTTGTGTATAATGCAATTAATCGCAGAACATTGTGCGATTAATCGCGATTAAATGCATTAATCGTTGCCCAGCCCTAGTATATATATAGATATCTATATATATCTATCTATCTATCTATCTATCTATCTATCTATCTATCTATATATATATATCTATATATATATTTCTAGATAGATAGATAGATAGATAGATAGATAAGCTAATTTTACACCTCTTCTGGACACATAAAAAAGACCTGGAAAGACATACCCCACTCCCTTTATCATTATTGGGTGTCTATGGTTAAGCTAAACATGCTTCCTAGACTGTTATACCCCCTTAAAATGATCTCTTATTCATTTCAAACAAAGTACTGAAGCTTCTTAATGAGAATGTCCACAAAGACTAAACAGTATTTTTCAGACAGAGTTGGGGAATTTTAGAAAATATTTTTTGTAACCAGACTAGAGGGAAGAAGGAATCTTTTTGCCTGTGTCTTTGTCATTATTTCCTGCCTGTAAAATTGTCATTATAGAGTTAGGCCTCAGTCCTATCCCTGCTGGAGCCTGTGCTGTGTGATAAGCTAAGAGATGGAAAAGAACAGCTCTACGTTTTCTGTCACACAATAGTTACACAGCTTTGATTAGCAGTGTGCCTAGCCGTTTATATGAAGGTTCTCACATTGGAAGTAAGAGAAAGAGGATCAGATCAAGTACAAGTTTGAAACCAAGCCAAACGTTTAATTAAGGACATTCATATACTCAAACATGTTTCTGTTGTCTGTTACAAACTGCTGCTTAAATAAACCCATGGAAGCTGGTTTCTGCCACTGTGACAAAAAACTTAAGTGGAGTAGTTTCTAAAATAAGTCAAACTTTATTTACTATACTACTAAAAGGTTCACGCAATGGTAGAAACAAAGCTTCCTAAAGCTGCCCTCAGCCCCCATCCAGAATAGTGCTTCAGGAGAGAACTAACCATTACACTGGCAAGAATCTCTTCATCAGGTTTTTGAGGAACTGTTGCTAGGGTAAGATCTCTAAAGAGATTTGGCAGACTGGAGAGGGCTGGGGCTAAGCAGCTACATCCCACATAAGGCTTAAGAGCAACAAAAAGGCAACGAAAGAAAAGGGCGAATCAAACGCAGGAAAATGATGTTCATGCATTCTGACACTGAGGCAGAGGTGTGAGAATTGTCTATTAAATCTGACGATAGGGCCTGTTTAAGGAGACTCAGTACTGAACATTTTTAGTTGTCTAAAATGACAGGTTACACTTCCAAATAAACAGGCAGATAAGAGGCAACCTTTGCTTCACAAATGAAGCCCACTGCATTTGTTCTCTGTGTATCATAAAAGGATTATACGTATGTTTTATTAAATTTGAATTTATTTCACACTTGTTTGACTATGTTCCTCTTTGTTTCATTGAGAGAGATCTCAGCCAAATACAAAAAACGTGTCACTACTGTTAACAGCAGCACTTCTACAGGAGCTTCTTCTTGACATGTCATTTAAAAACATAACCTGTCTATGACCTGGAATAAACAGGGTCAAACTGGCCTGAACAGTACTGTGTCGCTCGGCTGAAACAGGGCTCAATCTTATTCTTCGACTCAGACAGAACATGTTAGGGTGTTGGCATACATTAATTCTGTCCAATTCTATTCTAATTCTTTTGTTATCAATATCACTTCATACAATTGGATTTGTGCGCAGAAGAGGAGGCAGTAGAAGAAAAACGGGTAAAATAAGAAACACCAGGGATTAGACAAGAAGGAACAAATGGAGAGAGGGAGCCATGGCATTTTTGGTGATCTTTCCAGCCACTGTGTGTGTATTTATAGAGCAAGTAGATGGTAATCAATAGCTTCATCAACTCCTGCCGGTCAGAGCAGTTCAACCAAAAACACACAACTTGTTTATCCATCCTTCTGCTGGTCTGTGGGCCTGTCACCTCTCTGCAACAGCTCTCAGTTCCGCAGAGCAGCCAACCTGGAGACAGCAGAAACAGGAGACATGAAAATACTACAATCCCCACGGAACTGCATCAGTTATTTCCTACTGATGCATGGAACTTTAATCTAAGTCTTGTTCTGTCTTGCATCTGCAGATAATGGACCCACCCTGATACTTATTCTAGGTGGATTCTGATGTGATCTTGTAATAATATTCCTCTACTCAAACTAGAAATATTAGAAATGTTTTTCTTTTTGTGTGATCCTCAGATGTTATACTGTCTGGTAATATACTTCTACTTATGTTAATGCATTATCATGATTAATTAATTACAAAAAAAAAAATGCATTTAATCGCAGTTTGCCTTCCATACGTTTGTCAGTGCACGATTTCCTGGTACACCCCGATTACACTGATGCACATGGCACGGCTGACTGTTACCAGGCCGTTAGCTGGCAATGGTCAGCCGGTTGTTGGCCTGTGGCCAGCTTTGCTGTCACGTTCCTGTTCTATTTTGAGGTGGTGCCGCATTGCCCCTGAAAACGCCTTCTCTCCTTCTCCTCCGCTCCAGTCAGGCACCCCACCGAGGTGCGCAGTAGGGCAACCCAGCTGAGACAGGGAGCAGCGGAGAACAGAAAAAAAAGGCAACACAAGTCCCCTCTGGGCCTGGGGTGCTTATCATGATTTTCTAAGGCAATACAACCTCCTTACACAGGGGTTAAAGTGGAAAAAAATCCTGAGCCTGAGATACAAATACAGTAACAAGAGCTTAAAGTGCTTCAACAAGTGAACATCTGTCAAATTATTTGAGTATTTTATCCATATTCAAGCTTGTTGCTTCATCAACATTGAGTGAGAACATGCATTTTTTAAGCTTCTCAGACAAACGTTTTTTGAACTGTAGTGCAATGCCATGAGTGTTCATGTAACTCGCATGTTGATTTGAAACCGACAGGCTAGTTAACGCTTTTTTGTCTTCTGCCAGTTTTCTACACAGGGTGGCCAGTGGCTGCGAAATTCTGAATGACAAATCATGTTCTGCTATAAATGTGCACAAACGTATTTTTAAATCGCAGACACGGTCAGTCATAGACAACGGTGTGTCAGCTGTAACAGTTGCTCCCGGCAACGTCGTGGTTAGTTTAAGTGCACGGGCAGTGGCTCTATGACCGGGGTCTAAATCATGACGAGCAAGCACTTTCTTACCGCTAATGGCATACAGTAGCTTCCTCGAGCAAATCGTGCAGAAACAAGCCCCGGGCTCTCTCAGTTTCTTGCACCAACTGCCAAAAGGCTCGCCATCTCTACTTTCTTCAATCCACGCCCAGCGCCATTTATTTTTGAGTCCTTTATCTACTGCTAGGACATCATACCCAGGCTTCATAAACTTGCGCTCCATTTTTTTTTCTCCGACAACGCTAACGTGACATTGACGTATGGGTGTCAATCATACTGTGTTACAAGGACCCGCCCTTCTCTGCTTCTGATAGGCTTGTAACGTTAGTTAAATCTGCGTTCCTCTCATATGATTGGTAGGTGAAATAAAATGGCTCGATAATATTAAACCGCATGTGCAGGCTCTCAAATATTATTATTTTTTTCCCTCACGGCCACACGCCGGAGATCCGGCACGGTGCCGGAATACTTTAAGCCCTGCTTACAGCATCGTAAAGCTTACATACAGGTTTGTGCTCACCCTGTCTATAACAAAGGCAGAGCTCTAGACTAACCTTTTGCACTGGATGCACCCAAATCTTTGACCACATCGCATTTAACATCCACTCTGGAGTAGCCTAAGCAATTATGTAGCTTTGTTATAGTTTGTTATAACACAACTCTTGAATTATTTCTATTTTTTAAATTCAGTTTTGTATACAAGCCTGGTCGGCCAAATGTTGATATAATAATAGAATAAAAATCATCACATTAACATTGTAATTATTTTAAATATGCATAGTTCTTTTCATTAGGTTTCACAAAACAAACCCAGCAGTTGACCAAGTGGGCTAGTCTGTCAGGATCTCCCTGTCCACCTCTGACGACTGTTAAAATATGGAAGGCCAATTTCATTTGAAAAAACTACCTGATGGAAACCTTGATAGAAGCCTTGATAGAAAAGCGTGGTTTTGTGCAAATTGTCCAAAAAAGAGTTTGCATACCACCGTAGCACTTCAACCCTACGGAACCATCTAAAAACAAAGCATGTGGCAGAAACCACTCTAAAATCCATTTAAAATAAATAAAAAAGTTTCTTTTGGGGCACATACTAGAACTAAACAGGACTAACCTGGGACTGACCCAGGGCCTCTAACCTTGATGAGGATGAAGGGTTCATTTTGTACTTGGGTAAGGTCACATGTCATTTGTGAATTAAAAAACGCTTTTCTAAAAAACTTCATAACTGTTCAGAACTTAAAGCCTGTGTTGCTCCTGTCCGTTTCTCCAGTTATTGACTGTAGTTAGTATCGTAACCAGCCATTAATTTTGCATAGAACCCCTTTATAGAAAACTAAATAAGGGTAGACTTCACATTCTTGACAAGCTAATATTTGTGGATATTACAGTATAACAAGCGTCAGGTCACAAGTTATTATGTTATTGCACTGTTGGTTCTTGTACTTTTTACAGTGACTATCCTTTACTTGACAGGATGTATTGTGGAAAAATCTGAGTGAAATAGACATTCAGACACAATTATAAAAAGGTTTCACCAACACTCAGCCCTGGTCTTACCGTCGAGACAGCTGCTCCTCCTTGTCCTGGATGCGTGTGCTCTCGGACCCCACAGAGGAGGCTCCTGCGGGTATCTGGCTGAGCTGGTCCATCACCTCCAGCCCACTCTCCTCTGCAATCTGATGGATCAAGTCATCCACCTGGTCCTGAGGTGTGGTCAGGGTGGTGGCTGAGCTCATGGAGTCCTCCATCACCTGGGCACAGAGGAAACCCCCGTTTGGGAATGCGTGGGATGGCAATAAATGGCCAAATTTGGCCCAAATTATTTTATTTATATTTGTATTGTGTTAGCTTTCAAACAAAGCTTTTTAAAGTGTTTATTCTTTTCTAACAATGGCTTTTACATTAATTATTAATATCATTATTATTATGAGTTCATTTTATGTTTGGCATCAGTTTAGTTGATTCTATTATATTACTGCTTCTTATAAAGCATTTTTTGCTAAAGATGCTACATAATGAAGCTAGTGCGTCATGTATATTATCTGGTTGTTTTCGTGCTCTAGGCTAGATTATAAATGGGCACCCCTGGTTTGAAAAGGGGATGAAACGGTCTTTTAAATTTGACTAGTTCAATGACTTAAGGTTTTAATTTGAATCTTTACCTATGCATATTAAATGAGAAAGCTTTAGGTGGTAATTTAGAAAACCTAGACAAGACAACTGCATCACTGACACTTCTTCTCAGGTTAAATATTCTTTTCAAAGCAGTGCCGAGCTGAGCTGATTCTGAGCTGCTCAGTTCTGACTTAATTTGAAACAAAAATAAATGTGTGACCAATAAATACAGCACACTGTCAATTTATCCAGTGAATTGTCATTTAAATTGGTGACCGACAAAGTGTGGGGCATTTTGTGGCCTTTTTGATAAAAAAATTCAATGTAGATGAAAACTAATAGCTCTGGGTTTTACAGAGCAAGTGAACGCAGCATAATGTCATTAGTATGCAGCCTTTCCTGTTTTAAGACAGATACAGGTGAACTAACATTTATTAGTGTCTGTGATGGATATTATTAGGCCATGTGGAGGACGGGGACAGAGTTACTGAACCACGCATATATTACACCAGTCTTACACTAGTCTTATAACATACCACTGTTGGAGCAGTTCAGGACTACGCTGTAACCCCGTGGACAGTGAGGATCTGATGGACTGCATGTATGTTTTTGTATGAGATATTATTAAAGTGCACATTAATAAACTTGAGGCAGAAGAGAATTCACATTAAAAGGCAGGATAATATGCAGATTGTTTAGGGCGTTCCATAAACTGTCTATTATTGAGGTTCAGACGTTGTAGTAGCTGTACTTCCCCAACGCACGGCTGCTCCTGAAGTGGAGAAAACCTGAGTTAGTGCAGAGTACCAGTGTGAGCTCAGTTTGGACTCAGAAAAGTGTGGTATAAGTTACAAACCACTATAATTAGCAGCACTTCTATTTGTCTTGTAATTTGTGTTGAGCACCAGTGCCACGCATATTGTCAACTGTTTTTTTTTTTAACCTCATCTCCTTTTGCCCCTTGGAGCTATGGCGCTCTAGGCAGTCTCATAGTTTGCCCGCAGCCTACCTAAAGCTGGGTCTGTATTCAAAACTATCCAAGCTGGCAAGTTTGGAAGAGAGCACATGTCTACTGAAACAGTAATTTTAGCATATTTTATACAAATAGGACTCTGCCAGGGTACAGTGTATTGGCCTATTTTCTTTATTGGATGCGCAGAGCACATTACTCACGTCATCTGTCACCATCCCAGCAGCAGGAAAGTTGTATATTGGAGGTTTTCATAAAATAAAAATAAAAAACAATTCATTATAATTTTTTTTATTTAAAAAATCTGATTGGTAATTGGCAGTGATGCACAGATGTAAGATTTTAATGCAAGTCCAAGTTAAGTCTCAAGTCTTTGGCCACAAGGCTAAGTCTTTTGGTCCCAAGTCCAATTCAAGTTAGGAGTCTCTTTGCCTATAGGGTAATTTGAGTACTTTTTTTATTTATATAGCGCTTTTCCACCTAGTAGGTATTCAAAGCGCTTTACATTAACCTTCCATTCACCAGTGTTACAGCTGGAACACCACTAAAGGCAAAGTGGGTTAAGTGTCTTGCTCAAGGACACAACAACAGTATGTGGGGGAGAGTGGGATGTTATGATGTTTTGGGATGTTTTGAGCGAGGATCGAACCTCCCACCCGCCGATGAAAGGACGGCCGCTCTACTACTGAGCTACTTGAAGCATTATACTGCTGTCTTATTAATAAACCTTTTGTATATGAATGTATCATCAAACACACCTCCGGGCCAGATCCAACCCGCAGAGTAATTATTTCTGGCCTGCTAGATGATATCTGACATTAATTGCCCACCGAAATATATTGCCCTGCTCAAACTACAAGAAATGCACTCACTGCCAGCCCAGCCCTTTTAGCGCTGCTCTGTTGTCAGAAGAGCTGTGAGTGAATAAATGCACAGTGAGTTCATTCAGAGACATTTAAGGTCGTTCTTAAAAATTTGCTAAATAAAAACTGTGAAAACAAGGGCTTCTTACACAGGTGAGAGGGGGGGGGGGGGTGTTCTGAAGTCACAGCAGAGTCTGGGACTGTCACTAATTAATGAGAGTGAGGCTGCAGTGAAGCTTGTTCTATTGTAATGAAAGTAGCCTGTACATGTCCCATTGATTTCGATGTTGTTGTCGAGTGTCAACTGAGCATTAGCAATACCTCGTGTCTGTCCCAAGCCTCTCCCATGGAACCTCTAAATTGGTCCTTGTGTAAGGGCGGCGCCATACGGCGATTTTACAGCGAAATTAAGCGATATACCGCCGTCCACCAGAGGGCAGCCTGGAACAAAAGATGGCTTCAGTCTCTAGAGCTAAGTTTTTACTACGTGACATCTCTGGGGATTTTTGATTAATATGTCCGTTTATGCTATCTGAAAACTGTTGTTTTACTATGGAGTAAAAGCCGAAAAGCCCGGACGTAACCGCCATTTTATTGCCCTGTCAACGACAATATTGGTGAATAGGGGACCAATGGGCGGATAACATCCATAATTATTTACAATCTATGGTCTGTCCAGAGAGGTCTGTCTGAATACAACTAAGGGTTCAGAAAAGCAAAATTTATTCGGTAGTTTATTGTTTCGCTGTAACAATAAATTACCGAATAAATTTCGCTAACCTTTCTATATTACATGCTTCTAATTAAATTGTTCATTCATAGTAAACCATATATAGAAATAAAGATTATTAGATGGCAAAGCCAGCAACGGAGAAGAATAACACAAGTTGGCCGTATAGTGTGCTTTTTAGTAGAATGTTAAATAGCATATCATGCAGGCGTGGGAAAGAGAGGGTGGAAAAAGGTTTATTGTCCACTAGTCTCAAATTGCGAGTCCAAGTCAAGTCCCAAGTCTTTGGACCACGAGTCTGAGTCGAGTCGCAAGTCTCTGTCTATAGCAACTTACAGTAAGTGCGACTTGAGTCGCTATGACAAGTCCCTATCTCTGGTAATCGGGAAATCGCTCATTTTCAGATTTGCCTTTCTCAAGAAGGAAAGCCGTTTTACAGGAACCGGGAAAGTACAGGGGCCGTGCATCTTTTAACGTTCAATACGCAAATGTTACAGCTCTTGCCAATACTTACAGAGGTACCGGAGCTTACTGAAGTACCGGAGCTTACTGAAGTACCGGAGCTTACTGAAGTACCGGTGCTTACTGAAGTACCGGAGCTTACTGAAGTACCGGTGCTTACTGAAGTACCGGAGCTTACTGAAGTACCGGAGCTTACTGAAGTACCGGTGCTTACTGAAGTACTGGTACTTACGGAGGTGTGGACGTCCAGATTCTGCACTTGGGTTTCAAACTTATCCATGACAGCGGACACCTTTTGCAGGTCCATAGAGCTGAGAGCTTTGTCCAGGGCTTTTGTTACCTGGCCCATGTTTTTGGTGACCTAGAAATGAAGCAAGAAGTACTCATTCTTGTTGTGTTGTGAATATGAAATACAATACTTTAAATTTTAAAGTCATATCCTATTCTGCTCCAGCACTCACTCCCTTCATGGTGACAGCAGTCTGAACTTTTGAGGCCACTGCATCAACTCGAGACGCCATGCGCAACCAATTAATGCCTTCATTCTTTTTCCGAATGGCATTTTCTGCATAAACTCTGGCACAGTCCACGTTTTTCTGCTGCAAAGCCTGTAGTCACACAAACACAGTTAATAATCACACACAAGTCCACACAGGATGAGTTTGTCGTCAGCTGTATCTGATAACAACTGCATCATTTACATTTTTAATGCTTGTTTCAGCTTTATAATTGAGGTGCCAATGTCATTCACATTTCACATTTGATTAAAACTACAAACTTAACTGCAAAAATGTTTGGGCCCATACCACCAGAAATTGTCCATTTTTGGAGTGTAGGAAGTACAGTATGTCAAGTACCTCAGAAGAAGAGTTTAGAAGAGGACGTGTTTATTCCAGTGTATTTTTGTAGGGGGATTGAACCAACATTACATTGCCCATATTTAGGCCTGTTGTGATAGTCAATTTATCGACCTAATTGTGCAATATGTGGAAATGATATGAAGTCTCCTACTGAGTTCACCCAGCCATCCCCTTATATGCAGAGATGCTCAGTAGGCTACACACATTTACTAAAGAGATGGGGAATAATCTAATATGGTTTTAGTTTACTATGTTTAAAATGCTTCTGGTATTTATTTATTTATTTATTGAGTACAAAGCATCAGACGTTGCTGCTCTCTCTGCTCTGAGACGAGCCGACAAGAGCTGACCTGGAGCTGCACGCTGACAGACACAGAGCGGTCACGTGCGGGCAGGCAAGTCAGAGTAAATTAAGATAGAAAGCAATATGCTCCTGCTTGTTCTGTTTTAAAGTTGTTCAGAAAGCAGCCTGTTGTAGCTGCGAGCTAAAGGAAAGCTAACTTTATGAGCAACAGTTTGTCAGAGTTTTACAAACTCCTCCCTCTGAGCGTTACCACGGAGACCCCGACAAGCGCATTTACTCACCACTATGATCTACATTAGGTGAGCTTTGATAATGAGCTGTTCTTGTATTACTATTGTAGGTTTATTAATTCAAATTAAACACAGGTTACACCCTGGTTTGTTAAAGAGCTGTGAAGGTATCAAACAAATCATGTTTAACATTGCTTAACATTGTTTAACAACATTGCAATAAAATTGTTTATTGCAATTAATTACCCATAATTACCAATACCCATATTTTAAATATTTCTCTAAATGATTCTCAATGCTGAGAAAAAAATTACAAATTATTTATCACATTATTTACAACCACCCACGGCCTTTTAGAAGCACAAATGAAAAGGTTGAAGTAAAAGCATCTGGTCTCAGTTTTTAAGGTGAAGACGTTTCGTCTCTAATTCCAAGAGACTCAATTATTTATCAATTCAATTCCACATTCCTCATTTCTCCCTGGGTAAGTACGAAGCTCTGACCGGTGTCTCTGCGTAATGTCTTTGCTTGGCACAGAGCCATGAGGAGCTTTTTTCCATGGTAAGAAAAACGCTTGTTTTCTGTGCTGACGGTGATCATAAGGTAATAATGCAGTGTCTATATGATTGAGGCCAATTTAGACGCGTGTGTGGGAAACACAAACGAGGAAGGCTTTACATGACGTGAGTAAAGGAGAAATCCCTGTGTGGTTTGTTCTGTCCACTTTGTGTGTTGATATGCAGCATGCTCAGATGTATAGGTTTTGTTGTTGCACAAAGACATGATTTGCACAATTAAAATTATCGCACATAAAAACTGATATAAATCTAAATTTTGCCAAATGAATAATAAAAACACAATCTATTCTTAAAAGTAGTTTTCTATCTTCTTTTCTATCTATCTTATCTATCTATCTCTATCTTGTTTATAATAATTCTTTGGGCTCGTCCCTCCAGGGGTAGGCACAGCGAATCATCTGCCTCTGTTATGGAAATGATATATTTCCTATTGTCATAGTCCTAGTCCTGTTTAGGTCATGCTATTCAAACATAGGCATAGATATAACTATACAGTGCCTTGCGAAAGTATTCGGCCCCCTTGAACTTTGCGACCTTTTGCCACATTTCAGGCTTCAAACATAAAGATATGAAACTGTAATTTTTTTGTGAAGAATCAACAACAAGTGGTACGCAATCATGAAGTGGAACGAAATTTATTGGATATTTCAAACTTTAACAAATAAAAAACTGAAAAATGGGGCGTGCAAAATTATTCAGCCCCCTTAACTTAATACTTTGTAGCGTCACCTTTTGCTGCGATTACAGCTGTAAGTCGCTTGGGGTATGTCTCTATCAGTTTTGAATCGAGAGACTGAAATTTTTGCCCATTCCACCTTGCAAAACAGCTCGAGCTCAGTGAGGTTAGATGGA
The DNA here is from genome assembly GCA_024416835.2 of Perccottus glenii. Taxonomy (NCBI): domain Eukaryota; kingdom Metazoa; phylum Chordata; class Actinopteri; order Gobiiformes; family Odontobutidae; genus Perccottus; species Perccottus glenii. The sequence goes on from CM044563.2 coordinate 26,977,654, forward strand.
GAGCATTTGTGAACAGCAGATTTCAGTTCTTTCCACAGATTCTCGATTGGATTCAGGTCTGGACTTTGACTTGGCCATTCTAACACCTGGATATGTTTATTTGTGAACCATTCCATTGTAGATTTTGCTTTATGTTTTGGATCATTGTCTTGTTGGAAGACAAATCTCCGTCCCAGTCTCAGGTCTTTTGCAGACTCCATCAGGGTTTCTTCCAGAATGGTCCTGTATTTGGCTCCATCCATCTTCCCATCAATTTTAACCATCTTCCCTGTCCCTGCTGAAGAAAAGCAGGCCCAAACCATGATGCTGCCACCACCATGTTTGACAGTGGGGATGGTGTGTTCAGGGTGATGAGCTGTGTTGCTTTTACGCCAAACATAATGTTTTGCAAGAAAACATTATTCTGTACCATTGTGTGTAATTTGTATTGTAAATTAACAGTTATTCTATGGCATTACTTTCCAAAATAACAAGTCAGTCAGTCAGTGTCTGTCTACATTTTTCTCAGTTCGTCTCCCTTAATGGTGAAAAAAAATTGACCAGCTGTTTCTTCTTGCTTGTGTGATTTAAGCTTTCATCAAACATGAGAACATAAGGCCCCAAGACCTTGGAGATGAGGTCTTTTTTTATATAATCTGCCAAGCCAAACCGGGTGATGTATGAGGTCTTATCTTTCCCGCACATAAATGTTTTGGCTATGTCAGAGTCTGGGAACATTGTTCGGAAAAGTTCGGCAATATCCTCGTTCCCATTGTACGACTGGTGTTTAGTCACAGTATTTAACACCCACAGGACCTCCGCTTTCAGTGTGGAGGTTGATCCGAAACCACTGTGTTTGGCACTGGATGCGACAGAAACGGAATCCCGCGCTGTACTTGGACCGGGTAACGTTTGTGACGGAGCCGAACAAAACTGACGGATCGCACGCACTCGCTGCAGGCCTTTTACAGCAACAATATGCTTTTCCGACTTTGCATGCGACTTCAAGGCTTTTATGCCTAAACGTCTCCAACGTCTTCTTACACAGAGTACAATAGGCTTGATAGCGATTATTTGCGACGGGCTTAAGCCAGGTACTAAACGCACCGTCTTCGAGCCACAGATCATTAAACGTACATTTACCCATTGTGATCAATTAAACTAAGCAGTGACAGTATGATATATTCGGAGTATGATATTCGGAGTTCGCGCGGGTTTCTGTGAAGTCCTTCTGACAAGTCTGTATGCTGCCGCATGGACCTTGTAGTTCTGGAGCGCTGTGATACCAGTGTGATACCACCCAGATTCCTCACACAGAACTACAACAGGCAAAACAAATTAATGCCATTTCCGCCGCGAGCGCATTTTGATGGAAAAACAAATTAATGGACGAGCACATCAATTTAAGACGTGACTAAATGTTTTTTATGACTTTGTATGGAAAAACCGGACGTTTTTATGGCCTTAAATTCTTATTGTTAAATTTATGACTTTTTATGACCCCGCGGAAACCCTGGGCTTAAACTATCGGAAAATTTGTAAAACAGCTGCCTTTAAAGCTACCCAGCCGCTGTCTGCCGAAATTAAACAGTGCTTCTGTGACGTGAGTGACAGACTGAAGGGATTACAACAGAGAGACGCACAGTCTGAGGAGCTGACTCGAGACATCTCGGCACGGATTGTGGACATATAGAAAAGAGTGGACAACACCGAGAGTCATTTTTTAGAAAAAATAAATTTTATTTTTTTAAATGCATAGAATGTGTTTCTCTGTCTGTACTTGTACTGTGAACAATGAAAATAAAGTGCATTTAAGTGCCATTCATTTGGGGTTTTAAATAAAGCATTTTCTGAGATGCAAAAACAAATCAAATTAATTAATTTCAAATTACTTTTTAAAGTATCAAAACTAAGGCATACATTAAATTAATAATATAAAAACACTGCCTTAACACACTCATGCAACTTAACTTTCAGAACTAAAAGTTTACTAAAAGTTCTGAACATAAGTCTTCTTCTTGGAATGCTCCCTGAAAACTCAGCTGCTTGCTCAGTGGAACATGCAGTAGCTGTCAGCACATATCTGTTCATATGAAGCTGTGATGATTTACTGAAAAAGAGGTGAAAAAATATTATTAATATTTATTACTAAGTAAGCTATATTATCATTATTATACAGCAAGTTCATGGCTGTGCATTTATAAATCCTATTTATGGCAATCAAACTAAATACTTACGATATTGAAGAAAAATGTGATTTGCAATAACTAGCAAGATGCAATGTTCGATATACAATCATGGAATAATGCTTTAAGTGTGTAAAATAAATTTAAATGTATATTTAAAAACTGTAAATTGTATAACCAACATGCATGTTTTCACATTATAAATAATCTAGTATATTTCATCATAAAAGCCAATCACAACTTTTTTTTGACAGTAAATTAAGTCCTTCGGTAGTCGTGGTATAAACTGCTGTTAAATAATCTGGTGGTGTAACGGCCCCTACGCATACGCGTGCGGTATATTTTTACATAATTGTACTGCCCGTCGTGGGTTGTCCATTACATAATTAACATCTTGACTAGCAATCACATTTATTTAATGCTGCATTGAATTTACCTTGTCCAGGGTGACGGTCCTCCGGTCTCTGAGTAGAGTGGATGTTTTCTGTTGATGCTGCAGCATGGACCTCGTGCTGTTGTGGTATGCCAGCTCGATCTTGCAATGGACACACGCCACGCTGTTCGCTTTACGTTTAAATATGAAACCCAAACCTTGGACAATTTGAGTCGTTTTCTCCTCTTTGTTTCTTCTCTTTGCTCATTGTTATCGCTCCCTTCCATTTTGCAGCTCGCGGCCGTACCCTCAAATCAAAACACCTGTAGCAACCAGGACCAAGAGTTCAATCCATGGACTGTATCGACACACAAGGGGTAACCCCACTAAATGTCAGACTGACAATTTATGCTGTAAACCCCCTCTTTTTCAGGGGCTGTCCACACGGAGACAAAAATCACTGTATCCATATACATTTTGTATCGTATTGGCCTTTCGTCCACACGGATCCGGTGTTTTGGGAGACTGAATCCGCTATTTTTTGAAACAGGGTTCTAAAGTGGATAAATCTTTCGACAACACCTTTGCGACACCCTTGCGGTGTCGTGTGTACAGCCAATCCGTATATTTTGTGAAAATGATGATGTCATCGCATCACGTGTCGGCCTCGTTACACGTAACAGCAACAACAATAATGGCGGACTACATGATTGAGTTCGTGCTGCAGAAGCTACTAAGCCTACTAGCTTTATTACAGCAAAATCTATTGCTTCTATGCAGTTGTGGTGAGCAACAAGCGATAATGGACAACACCATACGCCACATGCTCTTAGATCCACCGCGAAAGAGAACCAGGAGAGCAACCAGGAGAAAATGAATGGAGAGAGAATTTCCGCATGTCCAAAGCACTCAGAACTCAGTCCGTATATTGAAGAGCAAACAACAAACATGAGGGCACCAATTACTACACTCTAAATATATGACTGCAACAATTTGAGAACTTGTTTTTATTAGAAAATAAATATTTAGGTCTTCGTCTTCTTCTGCAGCGCGCAAGGTTATGCGCATGCTCAAAGTCTTCTTCTCCGTGTATGGTGTATATCTGTGGCAGAATTACAGCGCCCCATACTAGTCGGGCATATATACTACATCGTTTTCAGCCGGTCGTGTGTACGCAGATATTTTCTTGAGACGACGCCGTCTCAAGATCGGATAGGGGATGCACTGGCTTCGTGTGGACATAGCCTTAGAAAACTCCTCAGAATCCTTTTACCGTGAAGTTTACGCTTTAAAGCACGAAATGCACTCCTCCGAGTGCATGTGTCCCCGCGGTCTCAAGAGAGGCGAGGGCCTTTATCGCCGCTTGCGTCTTTAATTTATTATTACTTTTGTCAGAAAAAAGTTTTTTCTGTGACCATTGTGAGTTTTTCTTTCATTGACCGAAGGGTACCAACATTTTTGTCCACGTCTGTAAGTATATTGTGTTATTGTGTAGATCTTCGTAATGCTCCTTACAGGATCCAGAGTCATAACGAGAAGAATAGACCCTTCTTACATCAATCTCACAAGTTTACAGTTAATAAAATTGTTGAATGAATTTCTGTGTATTTCAGCATGCGTAAAGATGCATTCTATCGGTATAAATCTGCAGTACCAATGTATGTGTATGCTTATGATTGTGAAAACTAAAAATTCAATGTTACTTTGTGGAAGATCAAGGGTTATTTGATTTAAAATTAGTTGGAATGACATTCCCCTCCCAATCGTAAGCCAAACGCCCCCAGGCCGTGTCGAAAACACGCCTCTTCCAGCGGCCCACAAAACCCGTGTGTGCGCCGGGAATCGTCATTGGCTTCTTCTCTTCTCCTCTTTTGTGCCTTCCCTCTCTGTCTATTCGCGCAAACCTATTTTCCGCTTCGGACCGCTTTAACACTTAACGTACTTTTAAATTTTTCTAGACATGCTGCACCCGCCGTGCAAACGTGATTTTCCCTTTTCAAGCCTACACATTGCCTATTTTTGTAAGACACTCTTTTCACGTCTTTCACAAGGACTACAAAAATGTCTCCCGTCTCTTGTTAAAGACCAAGAGCTCCGCTTGAACTAACTAGCAGAAGCCAGAGAAGATTACTCCCGAGACTCCTTTTTTCAGTGGTCTAGCGACAGTTTTCAAAGACTCTAATCTGTTTCTGCCTAATGCCAACGGCAGAGATAGAGAGCTTTATACAGCATCGCTAACAGCCGCATCGCTAACAGCAAGCGGCATCGTCATGTGACGGACGCCTTGTGAGCGCGGTCTCTTCCAAACCCAGACGCACCGCTTCAGAGCGACACTTTGGACCTCTGACAGAAATCGAACTGGGACAGTACCAGCGAAAAACAAGTAAGCCGCACGTTGACACAGCAGGAGTTTTGGCGTTCTAAACTTATAAGCTCAAGTCACTATACCTTCATCTACTTCCCTCTAAAATACCGTAAACATCCCTTAGTTAAACAGCGTATTGAATTAGCCAAAACTTCCCTTGTCCTCCACAAAGTTCTAATCAGTAAAGTTATTAGTTATTAAGTTAGTTATTGTTTATTATTCTGTTTTAATCATTGTCATTATCCGTCAATAATCTGTTCATTTGTGTCAATCCCCAGCATGATAATCCATATGTTAACTTTGTATAATCTTTAATAAAACCCCATAAAACGTTAAATATTTTGATTTGGTGTTTTAATGTTCATATAAGACATATTCGAAAACAGAGAATTCTATTCCTTCAGATTAATTGAGACTTAGTAAATGTAATCAGTTTCCCAGAACTTTTCTGGGTGGTGCCCCCAACGAGACAATAATTTTGATAAGATATTAATTGATAATTTAATTTCTATTACATCTATAAACACTACACACCGCTGACTCCTTGAGTCTACTTCCGCTTTCTGGGTGACGTAAACGCGTTGTGTCACATAAAAAAATCACTGCAAAACAAACTGACGTGAGCTTTAAAATAAATTAAAAGAGGCTTCGAGGCAGAGGAATTTGCCTTGATCATTTTTTGTAATCGAGTAACTCGAGGAATCGTTTCAGCCCTAATCGCTTCTCACAGACGCCTACCAACCATCTGCCATTTGACATCTGTCTGACCCTGTACTCTAATGCCCCCCTCCCCGTAAAAAAAGCCACTGAAATATCCCCTCACGTGACCACGTGTGCCGTTATCCTGTTGTTGTCTGATGTCTATATGTCTATGTTATGTATGTTGTAACGTCGACTGTAGTTGCAACTACGTATGTTATGTTGTAACGGCGACTGTAGTTATAACTACTTGTTATGTTTGATGTCTGTATTGCCTATGTTATGTCTGTACAATGACTTATTTCATTTTTAATTTTTCAAGATCATTGTGCCTGGATGGTGTGGTTTGCAATCTTTGTGTGTCTATTTATGTATACATGTAATATGTTCCTCAACTCTTTCAGGTTGGAGGGTCTGGTTGCTATTACCCTGATCTTTAGCTCCCTCCACAGATTCTCAATTGGATTCAAGTCAGGACTCTGGCTGGGCCATTGCAAAAGGTTAATGTTGTTGTCTGCTAACCATTTCTTCACCACTTTTGCGGTGTGTTTTGGGTCATTATCGTGCTGAAAGGTCCACTGGTGCCCATGGCCAAGTTTCTCTGCAGACTGCTTGATGTTGTTGTTAAGAATCTTGATGTATTGTTCTTTTTTCATTGTGCTGTTTACTGTGATGAGGTTCCCTGGTCCATTGGCTGAAAAACACCTCCGAAGCATTAGGTTCCCACCACCATGTTTGACAGTGGGGATGGTGTTCTTAGGGTTATAGGTTTCTGTTTTACGCTAAATAAAGGATACATTGTGGCAAAACAATTACATCTTTGTTTCATCTGACCATAAAACAGAAGACCCGAAGTCTTCGTCTTTGCCCAAATGAGCATTTGCAAAGGCCAAGCGGGCTTTTGTGTGCCTTATCTGGAGAAGTGGCGTCCTTCTTGGTCTGCGTCAGTGGAACCCAGCATAGCCCAGATTCACCAGGATGGCCTTGGTGGTGATCCTTGGATTCTTTTTCACCTCTCTCACTGTCCTCCTGGCCAGCACAGGTGTCACTTTTGGCTTTTCTACAGTGTGGAACGTCTTGTATTTAGATATGGCCTTATACAGGTTATCAGCAGGTTTCTGAGATTTAGATTTAGGACTTTAAGACCTTTTTAATACCTACTAAAATTAAATTTAAGACCAATGTCATAGCAAAAAATTTGCGAACAACAGGTAATGTTGAGTCCACGCACCTAACAATCCCGCTGCGAACGTGTAGTTTGTTAGTTGGTTCCGCCTATTTTGTTCTGCGTGACAAAGACGCAACATTAGATTATTATAAAATGAAAATAAAATGTTCTTTACGTTGTCGGTTCATTTTTAAGACCTTTGAAACATGGATTCAAGACATTTTAATGCTAATTAAGGCCTTATTGTTACATTATGGAATTTAATACCGATTTTTTAAGGATCCGCGGATACCCTGCTTATAGCCCTTTCCTGACTTGTGAGCAGCCGCAGGTCTTCACTAAGCTCCTTTGTCTCAGCCATGACTGTCCACAAACCAACGTTTCCCAATGAATCAGAGTAATTAGGATGCTTTAGAACAGATTGGACTATTTGGAATGGTATAGAACTTTGGATTTTTGGATTGGACAGTTTTCAAAGGGTATGAATAATTTTGGACATGCCACTTTTTGTTCAAATGTAAATAAAAGCTGAGAAATAGTTATTTCCACAACAATGCTTCTTGTACATCGTCTTATTATCTTCTGGAAGATGCTTGTGTCATTTTTAATCAAGAAAAAACTTGCTGGTTGAATAAAAGATACTTTAACAAAAAATTTGCCATGGGTATAAATAATTTCAGACTTGACTCTATGTACTTCTATGTATATCCTTTTATAAATGTTTCCTGGGAGCCTCTAGGTCTCGGCCTCTCTCCACTCTGCCTCCAGACAACAGTGGACAGTGCTCTAAAAACAATAAAATCAATTAAAAATTGCAATTATCAATGGCGTGAAGTAGGGCTGGGCGATATGACGAAATATATCGTCTGGACGATAGAAAATGTCTATCGTTTTATTTAAGGCTCTATCGCTTACGCCACGATAAGGCGTTTACGGCAGAATTTTACGTCAAGATGCACCTCACGCCAAGGCATGCCCATGCACGCTGCAATACATAAACAAACATGGAGGAAGACGGTAGTACATGCGGTTCAGACCAGGGTAATTCTAAACAAGATGACCAGCCAACCCAAACCGAGGAGCTTGTACCTAAAAGAGGGGCGACTTCTGTTGCATGGACGTGGTTTGGATATAAGAAGACCGACGTACACCAGACAACAGTTGTTTGTAAAATTTGCCGGCTCCCAGTGCCAACAACGGATTCCAACACTACAAATTTATTTTATCACCTGCGCAAGAACTACGAAAAAGAATACAGAGAGAGTCAACGAGCAAAAACTGCAAAAGCAGCGTCGAGTGGTGGCGTAAGCGCTCAAAACAAACTCCAGACACAGACGCTGCAACAGGCTTTTACGCATGGCACACCATATAGCCATAGCTCCCGGAGATCACTTCTGGAAGGAGATCACTTCTGCTGTTGCAGAAAGCTTTTTCTCTTGTTGGATTTTGTAAAAATATATTGAGGCTGACATTGTGGCTGTTGCACTTTAAACTTTGAAGTTTACGTTTGGTATTTTGCCCTGCACCATGCTCTTTAAACCTCAGAGGTTTTCAGTTTGTTACTTTTTATATCCAATAGGAATAGACAGGCCATTATCAATATTTGTGGTTGCTTTCCATTGCCTGCTCTATAAGAATACTACTTGGAAACATCTTTACACCTACATGATGCTGCAAGAGAAGTCTGAGTGGTGTTACTGTTAAAAGTTGGCTGCTGGCAGCCTGCTGCTATATGTTGAAATATTTTAATAGCAGGTGTTAACATTACCAACAGTCTTGCTTGCAAAAAAGGTTCTAAATAAAATAAATTTAGTCCATACTACCTTTTTTGTTTTGTATATCATTTCAAACTGCATTTCCACATTGCAATTTTGTATAGACTATTCATAAACTGAATTAATAGAAAAATTGCTATATCGTTATGTATATCGTTATCGGGATATCAAATGAGCTATATCGGGATATGACATTTTGGCCATATCGCCCAGCCCTAGCGTGAAGCCTGAAATTAATATTAATGTAATGTACTTTTTCTAATATCTTAAAGGCTTATGATACTTAATTAGGAAAACTGTTCAACCTTCTTTTAGGTCTGCTGATAGAAATATAGTCCACATTTGGGTTTTTTGATTCTATGGAAAACCAAATGTTTGTTTAACTATATAAGATACTAAATGGGATTAATTATATTTTTGTGAAAAACATTGTTTCAAGTAATTAGGAAAACTGAGAGTTAGAAATGGTGAAAATAAATAACCAAGGGTTTATCAAAATGGTATTTTATAACCAAGGTACAATACCTGACCTATAAATTAGATGCTGACGAGTGTCATATACTGTGTATAAAGATTTAAATTTATCTGAATCTTTAACTTCTAGAGCCCAATTTTGTCTGAGATTTAGAGGCTGTAAACTGTAATGTCAATTTTCCTGGTGAGTGAAAACATATCTACAGTCAGGTCCATAAATATTGGGACATCGACACAAGAGGGCTGAAACGATTCCTCGAGTAACTCGATTTACAAAAATAATCGAGGCAAATTCCTCTGCCTCGAAGCCTCTTTTAACTTATTTTAAAGCTCACGTCAGTTTGTTTCGCAATGATTTTTTTATGACACAACGCGTTTACGTCACTCAGAAAGCGGAAGTAGACGCAAGGAGTCAGCGGAGTTTTGATTTGAGGGTACGGCCGCGAGCTGCAAAATGGAAGGGAGCGATAACAATGAGCAAAGAGAAGAAACAAAGAGGAGAAAACGACTCAAATTGTCCAAGGTTTAGGTTTCATATTAAAACATAAAGAGAACCGCGTGGCGTGTGTCCATTGCAAGATCGAGCTGGCATACCACAACAGCACGAGGGCCATGCTGCAGCTGCAACAGAAACATCCACTCTACTCAGACCGGAGCACCGTCACCCTGGACAAGGTAAATTCAATGCAGCATTAAATAAATGTGATTGCTAGTCAAGATGAAGGCTGTTAAATGAAGTATGTTAACTATGTAATGGACAACTCACGACGGGCAGTACAATTATGTGAAAATATACCGCACGCGGATGCGGAAGGGTTACACCACCAGATTATTTAACAGCAGTTTAGCTATACCACGGCTACCAAAGGACTTAATTTACTGCCAAAAAAAGTTGTGATTGGCTTTTATGATGAAATATACTAGATTATTTATAATGTGAAAACATGCATGTTGGTTATACAATTTACAGTTTTTAAATATACATTTAAATTTATTTTACACACTCAAAGCATTATCCCATGATTGTATATCGAACATTGCATCTTGTTAGTTCTCGCATATCACATTTTTCTTCAATATCGAGCAGCCATAATACAAATTATTCTAGTATTTACAAGTATTTAGTTTGATTGCCATGAATAGGATTTATAAATGCACAGCCATGAACTTGCTGTATAATAATGATATTATAGCTTACTTAGTAATAAATATCAATAATTACTTTTTCACCTCTTTTTCAGTAAATCATCACAGCTTCATATGAACAGATATGTGCGGACAGCTACTTTATGTTCCATGTTCCTGAAAGTTAAGTTGCATGAGTGTGTTAAGGCAGTGTTTTTGTATTATTAATTTAATGTATGCCTTAGTTTTGATACTTTAAAAAGTAATTTGAAAGTAATTCATTTTATTATTTTTGCATCTCAGAAAATGCTTTATTTAAAACCCCAAATGAATGGCACTTAAATGCACTTTATTTTCATTGTTCACAGTACAAGTACAGACAGAGAAACAATGGGTAATAACTAAATGTTTATTTTTGATGTACGTATTGCATTCTATGCATTTAAAAAAAATAAAAATTTAATTTTTCTAAAAAAAGGAAACTTAGTTGTTCTTTTTAAGAGACCTAAGAGTCTTATTTTCTCTTGCATCTTTAATATTGCACTTTAAGTAAAAATACATTTTATCCGATTAATCGATTAAATTTTCGGTAGAATACTCGATTACTAAAATATTTGATAGCTACAGCCCTATGACACAATTTTAATCTTTTTGGCTCTATACACCACCACAATGGATTTGAAATGAAATAAACAAGATGTGCTTTAACTGTAGACTTTTAGCTTTAATTTGAGGGTATTTACATTTAAATCAGGTGAACAGTGTAGGAATTAAAACAGTTTGTATATTTTTCTTACACTTTTTAAAAAAGGTACCAAAATTAATGGGACAATTGGCTGCTCAGCTGTTCCATGGCCAAGTGTGTGTTATTCCCTCATAATCCCATTTACAAGGAGCAGATAAAAGATTCAGAGTACATTTCAAGTGTGCTATTTGCATTTGGAAATGTTTGCTGTCAACTCTCAATATAAGATCCAAAGAGCTGTCACTATCAGTGAAGCAAGCCATCATTAGGCTGAAAAAACAAAACAAACCCATCAGAGAGATAGCAAAAACTTTAGGTGTGGCTAAATCAACTGAACATCTTTAAAAAGAAAGAACGCAACGGTGAGCTCAGCAACACCAAAAGACCCGGAAGACCACGGAAAACATCTGTGGTGGATGACCGAAGAAAACACCCTTCACAACAGTTGTCCAGATCAAGAACACTCTCCAGGAGGTGGGTGTATGTCAAAGTCAACAATCAAGAGAAGACTTCACCAGAGTGAATACAGAGGGTTCACCACAAGATGTAAACCATTGATGAGCCTCAAAAACAGGAAGGCCAGATTAGAGTTTGTAAAACAACATCTAAAAACTGGAACAACATCCTATAGACGACAAGATAACTTGTACCAGAGTGATGGGAAGAGAAGAGTCTGGAGAAGGAAAGGAACTGCTCATGATCCAAAGCATAGCACCTCATCAGTGAAGCATGTGGTGGTAGTGTCATGGCGTGGGCATGTATGGCTGCCAATGGAACTGGTTCTCTTGTATTTATTGATGATGTGACTGCTGACAAAAGCAGCAGGATAAATTCTGAAGTGTTTCAGACAATATTATCTGCTCATATTCAGCCAAATGCTTCAGAACTCATTGGACAGCGCTTCACAGTGCAGACGGACAATGACCCAAAATATACTGCGAAAGAAAGGAAAGAAATTCCTGATCCTATTTATCCTGATTACTCCCAAAAAGAGCCTCAACATCTTGAGCTCTGCTCCCTATATCTCTTCCTCCTGTCTTTTCCTCAAAGCCACCGTCTCCTAACCATACAACACTGTTCTCAGTACTGTCCTGTACACCTTCCCACCTGATAAATATGTTGACTTTCAAATTATGTGACTGTATTTCCAAAGCAGCGCTTTCTGAGTGCTATTATTAGACTCACATGCTAATGCACTGACCTTAGCATTTATATCTGGATATCAAAAGGAGAATGCAATGTTTAAATAAATAAACACTACTTCTGTTAATGTAATAATGTAGGAGATTGCCTGTTCACCACTATCAACCTGAAGTGTCCCTTGTGTTTAGAAATTTTTTACACCTCCGCTCCGTAATGCATCTTTAAGATCAGGTAAATACAGTTCTATAGATAGACAATAATGCAATCTGAAGTTTTTCCGAAATGAACCTCTGCCATATTCTTTTTATTCCAAATCCATTCATCCATCCGTCATGTTCCACTTATCATGGGCTGGGTCGCAGGGGCAGCAGTCTAAGCAGAGACGCCCAGACTCCCCTCTCCCTAATACTTCCTCCGGCTCTTCCAGGGTAATACTGTGGTGTTACCAGGCCAGCCAAGAGACATAGTCCCTCCAGCGTGTCTTAGGTCTTCCTTTGGGGCCTCCGGAACAGATGCCCGAGCAACGTCATCTGGCTCATATCAGAATATTTAATAAAAACACCTGATCTTCTACAACTTGAGGCAGGACACGATGTCCACTGGAACTATCATCATGGAGAAAAACACTTTCTAGGACCTGTTGGTTTAGGTCTTCTGATGCTCAACCTGAGCCACATTCACCACCACAGCCTTGTATAGCCTGACTATGTTCCTTCATAGTTAGACATGCTTGCACTTGCATCTTTTTTGTCTGTTTTGTTACCCTTGCACAATATTTTGGGAGAAACAGGGATTGCTCAGTTGGGCTAAGTAAGTGAGAAAAATCTGCAACATAGCAAACTGAAAGTTTGTGTGGAACACAAAACATGTTGGAAGGTTTAAATACCATACGTCTGTTTGGTATTTAAACGTACACGCTACTCCACGCTTCTACTCCACTGCTTACCCTGAAGCCCTCCTCCCTTCAGACTTCAGACTGTCTTATTAAAATGCTCTGTTTATACTCTGAAACCTACCGTATTTTCCGGACTATAAGTCGCACTTTTTTTCATAGTTTGGCTGGTCCTGCGACTTATACTCAGGTGCGACTTATAGTCCGAAAAATACGGTAATTAGTTTCCAAATGCTCTTCCAGTTGTTTGTTTAGTACGAGTTGATGAAATGGTAAAATGTCTCACACCTGTTTATGTCCTACTGTGAATATGGTTTTGTGGGATTTGCAAATTTTTGCATTGCGTTTTTATTTACATTATACACAACTCCAACTACAAATTGGGTTTGTAGAATTGTAACGTGATCTAATGAATTTATCATAACCAGTCAAAGATTGTGTATGCATTGCTGTGTCTAATGTTTTCAAATGAAGAGCCTAAAGTGATTACATTCAGTTTCAGAATTGCCCAACCCTTCAAGAGACAGCCTCACAATACAAGTACAACTGTGGCCAGAGCCGAACACACCTTCTTTACTTTAGCTTGCTCCTTTTCAGACTCTTTCTCTGCTTTTTTGGCCAGTCGCTCCAGTTGCTTGGACGTAAACTGTGAACACAAACAACAATTTAATACGTTAATAATTTAATATGTCTATTTAAAACCCACTAAGTGATAAATAAATTTACTTTTTGAGATACTTACCTTTAGCTGAAAGAGTGTATCTGCAGAGAAAATGAGATGAAGCAAAAGATAAGAATATTTAATCAGAACCACGTTTGAGGTCACATGTTTTCATTGCACATCCTATTTATTCCAATTCTTTGTCACAAAGAAATGTATACAAAGTCAAATATGATACCAAAACATCCACAGATGTGGAACTCAATTAGTAATTTAGCATACTTTTATAAAACAGCATGAGAGCTACAAGATAATGACTATGATTTTTAGTGACCTACTCTTCACTTATGTGTGACCCATCAACAGTTTGTGTGCATCAGTGTGAACAGTACTAGCTCCACAGATACAGAGCTAGTATTGTGGCATGTAAGTTTAAATCAAAAGTATTAAAAAAATGACAATTTATTTAATATTGTATCCAAAAAAAATAGTGGAAAAGAAACTGAATAGCAAAGCACTTTGTACATACAAGGGTCTATCAGGGAGTGAAAATTACTGAGGTTAAATTCATATTCATTAATATACTAACCGCTCTAAAATATTCATTCTAAATTGAATAAAAATTATTTTCAAGTTATGTAGGACTAACTCAATTGTTGCGCAGAGCCAGATATTCCATACTCAACAATCAGCTTTATTAAAGTAAAGGGCTCTATTTACAACTAACCAAACAGACAAACAACAATTTTAAGTTTACTTTTTGCACCGTAAATGTAATACAGAACTGACTTAATTCTTTACGTTATTAGGTGTAAAAAAAAATGGGGTTTTATTACTAATGACTCAGTACAATACACTAAAACTACCACTCAAGCTAACAGCTAGCGTGAAACAGACGATAACTGTAACACGACACGAGTTGAAATAATAAAATACATCATACCATCCATCTCGTGACAAACAGGACTCCAGATGACAGAATTACAATGCCTTTATTCACCACGTAAAAGTAATTCAGATTTTGTTTTGATCCAACGCCTGACAGTCTTCCGGGTTCAAAATAAATCACGTGATCGCGAGTGAGCTGATAATTTCAGCACATACTGCTCTCTACTGTTGTGGAAGACTAGTATCACCAGTATCCTGATAAAAATACCACAGAGTAAAAGCGGGTTGGCAAAGGTTAGTCTATTCAAAATTAATGTTAATAGGCAACATGTTTACCTTGTTTTAATAGCTCTTTTAATTTGAAAAACAAGTTCTTTATGGTTTGTAAATGTTTATTTAATTACTTTAATTTAAATATCTCAGACCCAGTGTTGGGAAAGTTCACTTTCTACAAGAACTAGTTCAAAGTTCAGTTCACAAATTTTAAAATGAACTAGTTCAGTTCATAGTTCAAACTTCAAAATTTTGAACTAAGTTCACAGTTCCAAAAATGAACTAGTTCATAGTTCTTTTTTTCCATATGTTGCTGCGAGCTATTATTTTTCAAAATTATTGCCACAGCCCATATACAGTAGAATCACAGACAGCAATTATTTTATCAGTTTTAACAATAAAGCTATGCGTCAGATTTCATTTTCATATCCAATATTCAATCCTTATCCAACCAGGGTTTACATTAGCATTGAGGGGACATTGTTGCTTTAATGCTTTGTTGCTGTTCATTCACTCCACACTAGTAGCAGCTGCAGCTTTCAACCCTACAGTACATTCTCAAGAACATGAGGAAAAACGTGCTGCTTGAATGGTCTTTTTTAATGAGGAATTATTCAAAGAAAAACAGGACAGTAATCATTAAGGTGAAAACGTTTTTAAATTTTAATAATTTTCCATTGTCCACATGCTAAAACAGAATATTGGAATCCTGGAAAAATAGACCAGGCAGGTTCAACAAACAAGGTACATGAATGAATTTAAATGATCATATGCCTTATTACATGCTGCTGTCGCCTCCATGCTTTATTTATTTATTTATTTATTTTGATGACGCGTCACGCATGCGGCGGACGGCGGTGCGACACTGGTGGCTGGTGTTGCCAGGTTTGGTGTTTTTCCGCTACATATTAAGACCCGTTTGTGGCTGGTTTGCGGTGTGTTTTAGCCGGATTTTCGCCTGGAAGGCTCTATAGAAATCTGGCACCCTATTGAACGAAGTTAACCTGAGAGAGCGTGCCGTTCACAGGCACCAGAATGAACGAGTTCACAGTAACGTTCATCAGGCAGTAATTCAGCACGTTCAGTTCACGTTTGCCCAAAATATGAACGAGTTCATGAACTATCGTTCAATGAACGCGTTCAGGCACAACACTGCTCAGACCTTTATACACTGGAACAAATGCTCGAGGCCTATGTCTGCCTGTTAGCTGTGTGTATGAGAAACCACAGCAATAAGCCTGGTATACCAGACCGTTTTCCTTTCCGCAAAAGGAGAAGGGTCCGTTCCCTTTCTCATAGCGAATCTCACCCTTCCTCTGCAATTTTGTGGACGGACCAATAACAAGCCGTTTGAGCATAGACATCTTTGTCAAACACTCCTGGTGGAAACAGCTGTTGGGACTTAAGTAGAAGCAGATGGTTCGGAGTTAACACCTCCAAATTGTTAGGGACTATAGATGCTTGTGTTATCGGACAGCTATTAACAATCGCTTCGGCTTCACAAAACACTGTCATTAAGCCTTCTTCATCCAGGCTCCGTGTCTTTATAATGGAGTTCAACACCATCCAAACTTACCGAATCAACCTCTCCAACACCTCCATGGTGCATTGCAGCTGGGGGATTGAAAACCCATTTCACACTTTTATGTAAAAGCGTGTCATTGATGAGGTTGTGGTTCAACTTCTCAATGACCTCTCTTAATTCACATTCAGCGCCCAAAAAGTTAGCACCATTATCTGAAGGGATCTCGAGGACTTGACCACACCTTGCAATAAATCTTCTTAGATCATTGATGAAGGAATCTGTATCTGTTAAGTATTATTGAATGTTTTATATTATCATTGTGTGAACTGCTCCTTGACAGGATACTGTGTGCTATACCATGTCTTGTGATACACTTCTGCAAAACCAGTGTTGTGCCTGAACGCGTTCATTGAACGATAGTTCATGAACTCGTTCATATTTTGGGTGAACGTGAACTGAACGGGCTGTATTACTGCCTGATGAACGTTACTGTGAACTCGTTCATTCTGGTGTCTGTGAACGGCACGCTCACGCCAGATTTCTATAGAGCCTTCCAGGCGAAAATCCGGCTAAAACACACCGCAAACCAGCCGGAAACGGGTCTTAATATGTAGCGGAAAAACACCAAAACCTGGCAACACCAGCCACCAGTGTCGCACCGCCACCGCGCGCATCAAAAAAAAAAAAAAAAAAAAAAGCATTGAGGCGACAGCAGCATGTAGTAAGGCGTATGATCATCTAAATTCATTCATGTAACTTGTTTTTTGAACCTGCCTGGTCTATTTTTCCAGGATTCCAATATTCTGTTTTAGCATGTGGACAATGGAAAATTATTAAAATTTAAAAACGTTTTCACCTTAATGATTACTGTCCTGTTTTTCTTTGAATAGTTCCTCATTAAAAAAGACCATTCAAGCAGCACGTTTTTCCTCATGTTTCTGAGAATGTACTGTAGGGTTGAAAGCTGCAGCTGCTACTAGTGTGGAGTGAATGGACAGCAACAAAGCATTAAAGCAACAATGTCCCCTCAATGCCAATGTAAACCCTGGTTGGATAAGGATTGAAAATTGGATATGAAAATTAAATCTAACGCATAGCTTCATTGTTAAAACTGATAAAATAATTGCTGTCTGTGATTCTACTGTATATGGGCTGTGGCAATAATTTTGAAAAATAATAGCTCGCAGCAACATATGGAAAAAAAGAACTATGAACTAGTTCATTTATGGAACTGTGAACTGTTCAAAATTTTGAAGTTTGAACTGAACTGAACTAGTTCATTTTAAAATTTGTGAACTGAACTTTGAACTAGTTCTTGTAGAAAGTGAACTTTCCCAACACTGTGCAAAACTAATGTCTTTGGACTTCTGATCTCCATATATGGGAGAAGACTTCACGCCTACACACACACCACACACATGACTTATCATATATGCATGTGTAATCTGCTTGCTTCAATAAAAGGAAGCTCAAGGGATAGTCCAGTAGGAGTTGGCTGTGAAAAATGAGTCCATACCTCTTGACCACAGTTTTCCACGCTTAACCTCAAACGGTCCAAAACAATCCAAGCCAACACGACTGAACAGAGGCTCGTCAGGCATACTGCTGTGCAGGAAATCATCCATTTTTTGATGTCCAGGAGTAGCAGACAATCTTTGACAGATGACACACTTAGCCGAAACCTTTCTAATGGCAGCACAGGCACCAGAAATCCAATATTTTTGACGCAAGTGAGAAAGCATGTGGTTGCGTCCACTATGACCAGTTTATGGTGTATTTAACAGAGAATCAGACTGGAGATGTGCTTGTCCTTAGCCAGGATAACTGGTGTTTTGCTTCAACTGGCATAGCTGCTCTACTAAGCAGCTATGCCGTCATCCAGGATTGAGTTTAGCTTGTATAATTAACTTGCTTTCTTCATACACTCTTCCTTCTCCAAACTTGCAAACTCTTCAGAAAACCTTTTTTGCCAAAAATGGATGATAACCAGTGGTGGGAAGAGTACTGAAAAATCATACTCAAGTAAAAGTACTATTACTTACCAAAAAATGTAATGTGAGTGGAGTAAAAGTACCTGTCCTAAATACCACTCAAAGTACGAGTAAAAAGTAGCCCCTTCAAAAGTACTCAAGAGTAGGGAGTAGTGAGTATTATGCTGTGACTTATTCCACCTTATACCCTGTGAAATAAATATGTAGCTTTATAACAGTGTCGTTCTCTTTTACATTCAAATTGCGCATTGTATTCTGCAGTGTATTTAGTAGCGGTTTAAAGCCATTTTGCGATTTAAGTCATTATACATAGGCCTACAGTATAACCAGCAACAACCCGCTCCTCTTCTCATCAATGACGACGACTGACGAGATAGTCTTTTTAAGCAGTCGTTGCTTGTGATGATTTTTTGCGTCTTCTCGAACACGTCCATACTGCTGCATTAATAAAATTACCGTGCCTTCATTTACATTTACATTTATTCATTTAGCTGACGCTTTTATCCAAAGCGACTTACATTGTTCTAATGTAATTACCAGTGTTACACTCACTGGAGGCAAGGTGGGTTAAGTGTCTTGCCCAAGGACACAACGACAGTATGAACTGTGGGGAGAGCGGGAATCGAACCGCCTACCTTCCGGTTGAAGGACGCCCGCTCTACCCACTGAGCTACTGCCGCCTTCACTCCAAGCTGGTTGCTAATCGCTAACGCAATTGTTTTTGGCCGAATAATTTCGGTTGCCTGAAACATTCGGTGCATCCCTAATTCACATTGGCTCATAAAATCTAACACAGTTTTATTTATGCCCCCCACACTATATTTGTGACGTTTATTATACCATTTAACATAAATATTTAAGATATGATACTTAGCAAATATGAAATCTTACCTCGATGTGCTTTTTTAAATTAGAGGAAGAACTCTTGAATGCTGATATTTCAACCGGTCTGGGCAAACAAAGTAGGCATGACATAACAACACAATTGCCCTTCTTCGCCTTCATTGTAAAAAGCTCCTTCAGGTACGGCCAAGGATACTGAAGTGCTGTATTTGAGTTACTGCATGTTGAAGCATCCACCACACTTCCTTCCTCCTCCTCCTCCATGATTAAACTAAATTGGCGCCAGGTGTTTTGAAGTCTGTCTGATGCAAGTTTTCTATGCGCGATTTGATTGGACGGGAATCACTGGACTGATTATTCTCCTTAGCCAATCATCATTGACAGGAAGAAAAAAAATAAACAATGTAGTGACTGCAGGTTGAGGGAAAATAGCGCAGTAAAAGTACAGATACAGCTAGGGTGACCACCTGGCTATTGCTCTGTTGCAGGACAGCAGACCTGATTTTGCGGGACAATGCGGGACACGAGGGAGAGAAATTACTATTATTATACTA
Source organism: Perccottus glenii (assembly GCA_024416835.2). Lineage (NCBI taxonomy): Eukaryota > Metazoa > Chordata > Actinopteri > Gobiiformes > Odontobutidae > Perccottus > Perccottus glenii. The sequence goes on from CM044563.2 coordinate 26,997,313, forward strand.
AGTGAATAAATATTGATTTTTTTATTAGATATCTTGTTTAACATGTTTTAAATTGTAAAAGGGTTTATAAAAATGTTAATGACGGCGCTGACCGGCGCTGTGAACGTCACTAATAATATTTAATAGTAATATCAGTAAAAAATTATTTTAACAGCACGTGTCTATTCAATCCAAATTATTCAGTGAAAATAATAATCCAATCGCTACAAAGCACATTTCCAAATAAGCTCATAAATTCCATTAGGAAAGACTAGAAAGATTAAATGCGTTCTTACCGGATTCAGTGCATCTTGAATTTATATTTTTTGTCTGATCTGGCAGCTTCGAGTAGGGCCTTCTCATTCATTATGTGTCTGTAGAACTCCTGGCAGGTGTAGCTGTAGTTCACTTTCACCAGGATTTCACTTTTTATGAGGTCCACAGTTGCGCGGTTCCTTGTCTCTGTCCACGCAGCAGTCATGAGAGAAAACACCCTCTCCACGAACGCATTGGTGACAGGAATGCTCAGCCTCAAAGCCAATCCAGAGCTGTTATGTTTGGGGCACGGACGTGTCCAGTTTAAAGCTCATTTTTAATGCTTCCGCTTTTTCTCAGTGTTTATTTTCCCGCTCTGGCTAGCTAGCCGCTAGAACCAATAACAACGGCTGCGCTGCGCATGTTCAGTGTTTTTTTAGACAAAATTAAAATGCGGGACACTGCTTACGACTTGCGGGACGCGGGACAAAGCTTCAAATTTCGGGACTGTCCCGCATTTTGCGGGACAGGTGGTCACCCTAGATACAGCACTAAAAATGTACTCAAGTACAAGTAAAAGTACACTGTTTTTAAACTACTTAATAAAGTACAATTCCTGAGAAAAAATACTCAATTACAGTAATGAGAGTATTTGTAATTCGTTACTTTACACCACTGATGATAACTGACTCAGCTGTTACCATATCCTCCACTTACGAGGCACTCTTTGGCACTTGAGCTTTAACGTCTTTCCTCTGGAGTTGTAATTCTCTCTCCAGCTGCTCAGTACTTAGTTTTGACTTAGCTAGTGCCTCTCTTAACCTATTTCTTTATTGTATCTGAAAAAGCAGTAAGGTCTTAAATTTGAGAAGCCAACCAACTGCTCTTTTCAGACTGAGCCAGGAGAAAAAGTAACTTCTCTAAAAGGAAAAAAAAAAACTTTACTGGACTTTCCTGCACCCGCTACCTTCCCGCTCCACAGGTAAGGTGTCTGAATCCAAATCCAGGTCCGTCACTTCCTTGGCCCTGTCCTCCTGACAAATAGCAGCAAGGACTATGTTTCTTTTACTGATCCATTTTGTGAGCTTACATTTAACACTTTCTTATTTCCTTTTAAACAAGAAACATCCTCTCTTCACAAGAAAGTATTTAAAGTAAACATTAACTGGTAAGTATTAACAACTAAATACTCACTACTAGTACACAGACTATTCAACTGATATTTTCTATTCTATTCTATATTTTCTCTTCTATCTTCAGTCTTCTCCCTGCAACAAACAAAGTTTAGTTATGGGGGTTTGAATGATGCTGGTCTTCGTCTGAACTTCAGCACTTCTGACAATGCCTTTGAAGTCGGGCATCACCCTCATAATTCTGCCTAACATCCAGGAGTTCCTTGGCAGGAACTAATCTGCGATGAAGACAACATCTCCAACCTTAAAACTTCGCTTTAAGCTGAACCATTTTTGCCATTCTTGCAGAAGCGGTAGGTAAGTGAGTCCACCTCCGCCAAAACAGATCCGCCATATATTGTATTTGTCTCCAGCGCCGACGGGCATAGACATCATCCTTAGTGAACACACCAGGTGGAAAATGCGAGCAGATGATTCGGCGTCAGCGGCTCGAGGTTATTGGGGTGATCATTGTTTGTGGTCTTCCATTGATGATGCTCTCAACTCGCATAAGAGAGTGTGTAGTCCTTCATCTTCTAAGAGCTGTTGTTTCACAACAGAGCTTAGCACTTTTCTCACTGTTCGGATTTGACGCTCCCAGATACCTCCGTGGTGAGATCAGAGGCGATTTCTTTAAGACTGCAAGGGAAGCTCAGCTTCCCTTATAATGTCACAAAATTAATGGTCAAATATGTTCTATTGTATTAACATTTTATTGACTAAAAATGCGTTAGAAAACGTTCAAAGACGTCTCAAAGACGAGTTCGTTCAGAATCACATATAGCAGGTCGGCTGACTTGATTTCCTTCTCATACATTCCCGCAGCGTCACAGTGCATTTCCCTATTGAAGCCCAGCGTCCATTGACTTCAATGGGGCTGCTTTGAACGATTTTTTTCAGCGCTTCGAAACTAGACGGTCATTGGATAAACGCTGCGATTATGTCCCGCCCGCAGACGCTCAGCGTCTCTGGGGTTGAATGGGGAGTGGGCTGGCCCGGACTCCGAGCTTCTGCGTGATGATTGGAGGGTCCTGTCGAAAGACTGCATCTCCTTTTGACTGACAGCGATTCTGTACTATAAGGAATCACTGAAGCTATTCACGCTCAGTCCCATCGCGGATTTCTCAAGTTCAGTCGAAATATAAACTGCTGCAACCTATTTCTTTGATATTTGCTTGGCGAAATTGCTTGATTTTCATCATACATTTCACACAATTATACACCACAATCCTTGTTTCAGTTTTACAGAGTTAAATTTTTTTTTTTTTTTAGATCGTTCATTCATTCATTCCTTCATTCATTCATTCATTCATATAACATTAGTAGGCTAGGCTAGCGTCGTGGGTGAAACTGCGCACGATGGCAGACGGTGCTAATATTGTCGACCTGATTTTGGCGAAGCCATTTGAAAGTGTTCCTTACGAGGAAAAACTTATAATTAAACAGCAGGGCAGATCTACACCTAAGATTGATTTAGTGCAAAAGATAGGGAAAAATAACAGGTCTTTTCAGCTCCTCTGATATGACAAAGTTAGCTGGCTGACTGGAAGTGCTGTGACAAATAAAATGTACTGCTGGCCATGCCTCTTGATGAAACCATCTCACGGATGTGTTGTTTGGTCAAAGGTGGGGTTTGGAGATCTGTCTAACTTTGACAGGGCATATAAAAGACATGAAAAGAGCAATGAACATGTGAGTGCATGTGCAAGATTAAGTTGCATGGGCAGGATCAGGGTTGAGCATGCAATAAATGAAGGTGCTCGCATTCAAGTGGCTAAACATAATGAAATAGTCAAACAAAACAGGGCCTTCCTAAACCGCCTTATTGATGTGACATCCTTGCTTGGGCAGGAGCTGTCATTTAGGGGACATGATGAGAGTAGTGAATCATCCAACAAGGAATTACAGGAGTTCACAGAAACATTAGCTAAATATGACTCTGTCCTGTCCACACAATTCGAGTCCTCAACTGTGTTTTCTGGTATGTCCCATACTATTCAAAATGATTTGATCTCTGCTCTTGCAGCCACCATTTCTGATCAGATCAGAGATGAAATTCAGGATGCTCCCTTTTTTGGATGGCAGGTGGATGAAACAACTGATATATCCTGCCGTGCCCTACTCTCTGTCATTGTTCGCTACGTGGATAGTGCAGGTAAAATTCAGGAGCGCTTTATTGTATTTTTTGATGTTTCGGGGGGGCGAGATGCCCAGTCGGTTTTTGAAATATTAAATGAGAACATGCAGGGCTACAATTTTAAGGACAAGCTTGTGGCACAGACCTATGATGGGGCTGCTGTCATGGCTTCAGATCTCAATGGTCTGCAGGTCAAAGTGAAAGCAATAGCCCCCAGTGCAATGTTTGTGCATTGCTATGCACACCGACTGAATCTGGTGCTGTCACAGGGGGCTAAATGCTTGCCTTTTTGCATCACTCTCTGGATTTGCCACATTTTTTTCAAAATCCACAAAGAGGACATCTTTTTTGGAGTCTGTAGGCTGTTCAAGGTTGCCCAGAAACGCTCCTACTCGATGGAATTTCACATCACGGATAGTGAGCACTGTGGCAAACAATTATGATGGCCTCATGCAGACATTTGAGAACATCATTGCAGATACAACAATGGAGGATGATACACTGGATTGTGCCAAAGACTTTGTGAGGAAACTGGAGGATTTTGAGTTTGTGTTCATGTTGTACACATATGAACAAATCTTCTCTGAGACTGATGTGGTCTTTGATATTGTCCAGCAGAGGGCGATGGATGTTCTTTACTGCAAGAACAGAATTGAATCTCTTCTTGCATTTGTCAAAGAGAAGAGGTCAGAGGGGGCTTTCCAAGCCATTTATGCCAAAACAGCAGATCTCACATCAGACCCACGAGATGAGCCCATGAGAAAGCCGTCTGACCCAATTGCAGGATCCCCAAGTGCGATACAGAAATCTGTACATGGCCATCCTTGATAACATCTTGGCGCAGATTCCTCGACGTTTTTCAAATTTGGAAAGCATGCTCTTCTTAGAATTAGTCAATCCAGGAAAATTTGATGACATTAGACAGGTATTTCCAGAGGAGGCCTTCCAAAGTGTCCTGAAAAGTTATGGCCATCACTTTGATTCAGGAAGACTGAGGTCAGAACTTCAAGTCCTCTATTCAGATCAGGACTTGCAGGGTAACAGGGGAAAGCTGTGTGATTACTTGCTTTTCCTTAAAGACATGGAGTTGGACAGTGCAATGCCTCAGCTTTACAAAATGTTCTCATTAGTGGCAACGATTGGAGCTACATCTGCAGGTGTAGAAAAGAGCTTCTCCTGTTTAAAGCGACTCAAGTCCTACACCCGAAACACAATGGGCCAAGGCCGTTTAAGCAGCCTAGATCTGCTGGCCATCGAGAGGACACTGGTCAAGTCACTTGAAAAGACTCCTAGTTGGTACGACAGGGTCACAGACCATTTTCTTGAAAAGAAACGTAGGGCAGAATTTACTTTTAAATAAATAGACAATTTTATGATGTAGGCCGAAAATGAGCTTCCCCTCTCTGACAGACCAGTAGCCGCCACTGGGTGAGATGCAGCAAGAGGGTTAAAAATCCATTGCACACCCTTTCTCATCAGGACTTCATTGATGCCAGACTGATCCAGCTCTGCCAATGCCTCATGCAGCTCTCGTTCAGCGCCGACAAAGTTGGTGCCATTGTCGGAAACGAATAATTGACACTTGACCTCTTCTGGCTTGAAAACGCCGTATGGCATTAATACATAAATCAGTGTCAAGAAAATGGGCTACTTCTATATGCACTGCCCAGACAGTTAAACATGTGAATAGCACTCCATAACGCTTTACATTTGCACGTCCTCTTCTGATCTCGAAAGGTCCATAATAGTCTACACCCGTGTTGGTGAAGGGTGGTTTGTCAGGGAGCAGACGGTCTCGAGGCAGATCCGCCATTTTCTGCTCTCCTGCCCTGGCATGCAGTCTTCTGAAGAAGTTGCACTCTGAAATCACTTTTCTTGCTGCTGCATTGGCTCTTTGTATCCAGTACTGTTGTCGCAATATGGCTAAGGCGATGTTCCTACCTCCATGTCCACACTCTTGATGAATGTGGCGGATTATGAGGTGAGCGATTCTGTGCTGTTTATGCAGTATGGCAGGATGCTTGGCCTCCTCAGGCATCGCCGATTTGTTCAAACGTCCTCCTACTCTCAACACATCCTCTTGCAAGTATGGATCCAGTTTGAAAATAGGACTGTTCTTTTTCACACTGGAGCCTGCCGGCTGCAAAGCGTGTATCTCCCCCTGTAAGTTTGTCTCTGACTGTATTTAACCAGTTCAATTTCAGCTCTGGATAGAACACAATAAGTATTATTTTTTCCAGGTTTTTCTTGTACATCATCATTTGCTGTTCAACTATAGATCTGCATTTCTCTGGATCATAGTCATTTTGCTGTTTGTTCTGCTCAAACTCTTTTCTTTTCTCGCTCAGGTGCCGCAACGTATTTCTCAATTGCAAAATCCAGGCTGCCGCCTTTTAAAAATTATGCCAACTGGAGTATTACTCAAAGAGCGGATTCAGTGGATCTGTGCATTCGTTTGAGTTGGTGCATGACACTGCAGCGGATGTTTTCACCTTAACATCATTTTCAGTCAGGTAAGGCCACTGTTCAGGTTGTTTCGGCCATTCAACTTCTTTTTGCAACTAGGCCCCTGAAACCAGTTCTTACTTTCCATGAAGCTCTGGATCCTCAAACCTCTGGAAGCCTGATCTGCTGGGTTTTGCGAGGTGTTGACATACTTCCACTGAGAAGGTATAGTCGCTTCTCTAATGAAAGGAACATGGTTGCCTACAAACGTCTTGAAACGAAGGGCATCGTTTTCAATGTACCTTAGTACTGTTGTACTATCCGTCCAGAAAACCGACTCCATCAGAGGAATCTCAAGTTCTTTTTTCAACATGCGATCGATCTTGACTGCAACCATCAGTGTTGGAAGTAACGGCGTTAGAATATAACGGCGTTAGAGTATAACGGCGTTACTAACGGCGTTAATTTTTCAGTAACGGAGTAATCTAATTAATTACTTTTCCCATCGTTGTAACGCCGTTATCATCACTGAGAATGTAAAGTGTTGCGCTACTACAATTTTGTTGAATAAAGCGCGAGGTGTCATGCTTTGGCTACACATCAGCTGCTGCTGGAGACGGGGGGGGGACGCGGTCCCACTGCGCGCTCTGACTTCCACTAAACACAAGACAACAAACCGGGGGTACTGGAACTGGAAGTACCGGCACTACTTCTCGTTAATTGGAATTAAAGGCAAGAATGTTTCTGTCACATGCTATGTCCTGGAAAAAAGACTTTATTCTGTCTGAAGCAACTCAAATCTTATGAAGCACCTCACATCAACACATGCTAACACGACACTTGTTGCTGCTGCTAACCCCAAAGGCAGCTAGCGTGAGTTCCAGTGAAGGAGACAGAGCCACTGTTAAAACGATCCTTTTTAAATCAGATATGGACCTGTGTGTCCTTTTTCTTTCCGATGCGTACAATAGTTCCTGGTTCAAACCCCCAGGTGGCATAGTTGAATTCACATTCCATCTTATTTTCTGTTAAACCATACACAACCCTACTCGCACCGCCACAAACTTGGCGTAGTTGACAGGATTCTGAAGGGTCAGAGACGTGTATTTTGCAACCCAGTTATATTGTGTTACATTGTGTTTTTGTGTTAAACAGCAGCAGGGTTTTTTTGGGTTTGCCTCTTGGGCTGCTACCTTAATCACTTCTGCTTTGTGTCCATGGAGGAGGAACTAGCCCAACTAAGAGACTTGATCACTCCGCTTCAGGCTGACAATAAAAGGATGCGTCAGGAGCGGGACCAAGCCCTGCCCGGGACTTCCTTCTAAACTCAAAATATGTGTTAGAAAGTGCTTAGTCCCGTTAGGGGTTGCGGGTGACTGGAGCCAATCCCAGCAGCTTTGGGCCTGAGGCGGGGTACACCCTGGACAGTGGCCAGTTAGTCGCAGGGCTAACATTTAGAGACAGTGACAGACAACCACGCTCACATTCATTCACTAGGGACACTTGCCACTTTGCCAATTAACCTATACATCCATGTCTTTTGCCGGTTGGAGGAAGCCGGAGTACCCGGAGAGAACCCACAGTAACACGTGGAGGACATGCAGATGTTGTACCCTTAAAAGGGGGGAAAGTAGCGGGAGAAGGTTTAAGACACACACGACGCAGCTCTCGCCTTCACTCATCTGTATTGAATTTTTTTAACAATGTATACAAGAAAACATACATTTTGCACTCATCAACCACAGTCATGACATTTTTAATGCTTTCTAAAATATCTTTTTAACTTAAATACCATATAAAATGTTAATTGTTTTAAACAAAGTTATCAAATACATTTTAATAATCCTTTTTAAATGATTTCTCGAACACAAAGATTATTTTTTCTTTTAACAGCATTCAACAGTATTCAGTATGTCAGCATCACATGGCTTCACTCTTGTAGTGATAAATACAAAATAACTTTACAGCAGAAATATGTATACATGTATGTAGTAGTAACTAGCTTAAACACAAACGACACAGTAAACACTCGTATATGTCGAGACTCGGTCACAACGGAGCCACGAGGTCTCCAAATGCTAGCATAAAGTTACACATCTTTGCAGTTAGCACAAAACTCTTTAAACAATGCAAAAAGGTCTATTTTACCCATATAATACAATAACGAACTGTATTATAAACATATGTTAATATATACATTGCTTTGTGGTTGGTAAGTACCTTAAAAAGGGGAAAAGTAGCGGGAGAAGGTTTAAGAAACACACATGACGCAGCTCTCGCCTTCACTCGTCTGTATTGAATGAGGAAGAGAAGCGCGCGCATGCAATCCCCCTACAGAAGCTCTGAGGCATTACCAATAGATTGACGAATAATCAACCAAAAGAAGGATCAACATTATCTGCATTCCACTTCTCAATATTACTCATCTAGTTTTTAACAGTGACAACCTTAATACGGTTTTTAACAGTGACAACCTTAAAATGTATTCTAATATAACCATTATATTAATGGTTATATTAGAGACTATAGTAAACCTATTGTACATTAAATGAGTTAGGAACACTTGTCACACAGACTCCTCACAGAAAGACCGGAGTCGGCTGAGAATGTTTGAGTCGGCCAGGTTTTTGAACTCACGACCTTCTTGCTGTGAGGGAGGAGTGCTAACCACTCTGCCACGTGCACCCCATTGTTTGTCTTTTTAGATTATTAAATGAGACTTTAAGGCAAATTTATGATAACTTTGGAGGGTTGATTTAAGAGCCTGGAAAACTGTTGCTGCTCAGAGCAGGAAGCAGAAAAAGGGTTTTACTTCCACATTGCTTTTGCGTTGTGTATTGTAACAAACAACAAAAGTACAGTTTTAGAAAATAAAATGTTTTTTACAGAAACAGAAAAAAAAGTCCATGACATAAAAATAGGTAAAAAAAAACTATAAAATTTGACTATTTTGGTATATGTGGGTGGCCTGTCAGCTGAATACCATCTGTTTCTTTTTTACATTGCGTGAAAATTCTTTCTGATCTGTAGGTGTATTTTTTGCTGCAATGCCCTTAGAATCATCCTCATAATAAAAGTACGTCACAACAGCCGCTCTGATGAATCTTAAAAAGCCCTGGGACACAGTGAACAGGATTAGTCTCAGCAGACAACACACACTCGTGCATTCGTGCATCACTTTATACATGGCACAAACAATGACAGTGTGAGTGCTGGGTTCTTTGAAGGAACTTAACTGCTGAATGAAGTCAAATGGGGGCCGCAGCGAGCCGCACAGATGACTCTGGTAAGACTCAAGGCAGAGGTTAGCCTTCTGTAAACTGGGGTCTAAAGTAGAGTCCAAAATTCTGCTGGCTTTTTCTTTCACTTTTCTCTTAATAATCTGTTGTTATGGCTGTAGAAACATTCACGGTTTCTATATTGCTTAAAAGTGCTTGGAATTCTTGCCCTGCATGATAAAATGACTGGCCTGTCACAGCTTTTGTCAGATAAAAAGATAGATATATTTGAATGTCACTTTAGTTTTGGTATGTCATATTGCTATTGTAGTGTTCCACAGCCTGTTCTGCCTGATACAGCTTTAAGACTCTTAACAAATTAGCACAATCCTATTGAAGTTGTACTGGATCCTGTCTCACAATCCCAGCGAGCACAGCCAAGGCTGTACCTGCTGACCTGAAAGGACATATTCATATACATACAATAATCAGTATATGTGTCACATCCCTGTTTTACTTTGCATACAGACAGTTCACACTACCATTGCATTGGACTCCTTTAGGCTATTTATATATAGTTCACTTTGGATGTAAGTACTATTTTCCAGTTTTTTCTTTGTAAACTACAAAGAAATCTGTCTCTTTAACTTCCTGTCAAGAACAAGTAAAGGTTTCAACAAAGGCATCATGACACAAGTTTGAAGGTGAAGATGTTTTGTCCCTTATCCACAGGACTTTTTAAATTCTTAATTAAACTGGTAAAGTTTTATAGTTTTATATCCCTGAGTGTGGTGTCTAGCTGAACTACTACTGTGATTGGACAAGTGCTGATGAAAGTTGAAGTCTGGTTTTGTTGTTGTTGAGCGATATGAACCATTAGCATAACTTCTCCCTTCAGGTGATAATGTTGTTTTGATTTTGGCACACTATTGTAAATGGAGGAAAGGTTGTGCCTTAGTTCATCTCCTTAGTTTGGTGAGGGCTCTTCCACAAGAGGATGTATTAGCACAGAAGAACAAACCCTGGTGGAGCTGAGTCTGCAAATCTTGTCCAAAGAGGCCAGATGGTTTGAGAGAGGAGTAAAGTTAAAATGGAAAGCCCTCCATAAACAGAGGAGGTGGTCTGAGGTAGAACCTCCCCTCCATTTACAACAATGTGTTTTAGCCAAAATCAAAACAGTTTCTCTCTTGAAGGAAATTATCACTGTTTTAAACTGTTAATACACTGAACAAAAATTTTAAACGCAACCCTTTTGTTTTTCCCCCTATTTTTCATTAGCTGAACTCAATGATCTAAGACTTTTTCTATGTACACAAAAGGGCTATTTCTCTCAAATATTATTCAAGATTGTTTAAATCTGTATTAGTGAGCACTTCTTCTTTGCTGAGATAATTCATCCACCTCACAGGTGTGGCATATGCTGATTAGAGAGCATGATTAGTGCACAAGTGTGTCTTAGGCTGGCAACAATAAAAGGCCACTCTTAAAATGTTTTAAACAGAATTATGTATTTAAGAAATATGATTTTAATTTTTTTTGTAAGAGATGGAAATAAATGTGTGTAGCTTAGTAATTAATGTTTTTCCTGTTAGTTCCAGAGACCCCTCCTGCCTGCCAGTCCATCAGTGAATACTCTGAATTAGAAGACCTTCCCCCTCGTCCCCCTGCAATCCTCATCACAGCCCCTTCACGAGAAGACCTTCACTGCTCCTCATCCTCTTTGTCTATAGCTGACATTGTCAAAGAGCGCAAACCTGCCTCAGTACCATTCATGGTGGGCAAGAAACTAATGTCCAGTAAATAAACTCACACTGAAGGTCACAAGGTAAGCCAGGATCTGTAACAAACAAAGCTGAGACAGGCACAAAGTATTATAGGTATTTTACCTGAAAGAGCTCATGGGAGACATTTTACAGTTCAAGACCTAGTAACATTTAGAACATTTGCAGTTTCTATTCTGCCCCTTGTCAGAGCACTCAAGTCCGTCTTGTCTCACGGAGTGAGTGCGCTGATCTCTGACAGCTTGTAGCACTGTAGCAGCCAACAGGTTTTAAACGGCTTCACGTTAGCTGCTTCAGAGTAAAAAAATTCAGAAATGTATTATTCACAATATTTAGTACATGTAAACAAAAAAGATAAAAGTCCAGTTAATATGTCAGAGTAAAAGTTACTGTACATGTTCAACTTGTTCATTCTAAGTGCGATCTGATTTTCAGCTTAAAATGTGTAAAAGAATAAAACTTAGTAAGCACTGGCAATAACATAAGCAGTTGTTGTGATAGATGCGTAATTAGTTTCTGGCCACAGTCCGTGTCTTCTCCAGGGGTGGCAGGATGTATTGGGTCTAAATTGTGTAAATGTTGGAAATTTTGGGCAGGATGAGATAAATCATTAGAATTGTTTCTCAAGACCAGACAAACTTTTTCAAACTTAACCCTGCAGCTGAGTAATATTCCCATCAGCTACAGTAATTATTGATTATATTGATTATTAATTAATAGTAGCAAGCTTTATGTTTGTGAATATATTTTTTTAACAAAGCCAAAAGAAAGCAGCACTCCTAGTTTTCAGTCAAGTCTCAAGTTGCATGTGCAAGACAAAATTTAAATTTGTCTTTATATTGCATGAAATGTGATTGTTTGTGCTGCGATTGCTGTAGTGTGCGCTACTAAATATGATAATGCATCTATTAGCCCCTCTGCCCAAAACCACCATCAGCCACCACTGCTTTACCCACCTCTCCAGAAGAAGTCATTGAGCTTTACGTTTTATGTTCCTACTTGCTTACATTCATATCAGAGGTCGCATTAACCAAATATTTTCCGTCATTGACGTTTTTTTAAATCTGAATGCCATCAGTCCATCCGTCGGATTATTCTAAGGGTGATCTATTGTAATTCCTACTCCTGACTTGTTGGTGGCGAATCTACATTTATCAATCAGCAATTATCTTGAATTGTGTCATCTTTGTCACGCTGCATTCAGTTCATAGATTGTAAATAAATATGGATGTAATACGCCCATTGGTCCCCTATTCACCAATATTGTCATTACGACAGGGCAATAATACTTGTAAAGTCACCATTGGGTTTCTCCTTATATTTCCGCTTCTGGAGCCTGCCCTCTGGTGGACGGAGGTATATCGCTGTAAAATTGCTGTATGGCGGCGCCCTTACACAAGGACCATTTTAGAGATTCCATGGGAAAGGCTTGATTCAGTTGCAAAAATTTCACGGCAGCCAAGTGTGAGTCGTTTTTTCAAACCGCCCTATAGTTCTGATACTGTTAAAAAAGGTGAAAAAAGAGAACATGATGCAGTGAAGGATGAAGAAGGACAAACGGGAAACACTGAGCAGTCACTGACAGCTGTTACGGGACAATCAAGCAGCAAAAAGGAGGTAAAGAAGAGGAAGTATCGTGTTCAGTGGGAACAGGAGTTTACGTGGCTGAGGTGGGAAGGAGGAAAAATGTTCTGCGACATCTGTAGAAAAGCAAGCAACACAAGTAACGGATTTGTCAGAAGGTGCATTGCAATTTAATCAGTTAATTTTTGTTGGAATGTGTGCTCTAGAGTTCAATCACAAAATATCCTTTTACTTTTTGTGTAATTAACGCTATGTGTTCTTAAATAAAAAGAATAATCTGTCCTCTATGCTTGTCTTGAAATTTCTTAAAATGTGAGTAAAACGAAAAGCCACTCTAAGTATTATTAAAGTATAAAAATAAAAATGACAGCTAATAATAGACAAGCACGGACATTTTACGACTTCGTCCGTCAAAATGATGGAGAGTGTAAAAGTCTAGTGCAACCTCTTATCCATACTCACATTTACTATGTGGCTCACATGGCTAAATATGAGCATTCACTTCAAGCATCAATCTCTAAAAAGCTTAATACCAACTGTTGTAATTCATCATTATGAAAAAATTATACACCAGGCTATTTAAAGTATTCCTTTAAGTCTTAAAAGTAAAAATAATTGCCATTACCATTGCCACTGTGCAGTTTTCTACATTAAAGTATGAAATTATGTTAACACAAATGTACCAAACAAGAAAGCAACCATTAATCTTTATTTGTAACATTATTTTGTCAGTAACAGTGAAACTGTGTGAGAACCATTTTTTTTTTCAAAAATGTAATAAAAAAAAAAACACAAACTAAAAATCCACATTGTAACACATAAAATAGACATATGTAATGTGTTGTTCCATAGTGCAATGGAAATGGTATCTGTTGAAGCCATTTCTATGGAAATAATAATATTTTAGTTTATTTTGTAAAATCTGAGAAATACCTGTGTTGCAACTGAAACGTAGAAATTGGAATGTAAACAGTTAACCAGTGATGTAGCATATTGTAATTTGATTGGCTCTTAAACTTAATATGAAAGAAATAGAATCCTGTTAAACAATCAGAAGCCATTGGATTTTGGAGCAACACAGTCTTTTGACCTATGCAAAACAACAGTAATCTATAAGAAAAAGTAAATGTTCTAAGTTTTATGTTTTATAATTTATAATTAAACAGTCAAACGAAGAACTTTGGATCCACGACTTTTATTCGCTGACGTTTTGTGTTGAGTACAAAAGAACTTTGAAATCCTGTGCTAGTGAGTCAGCTTGTTGCACTCACATCTAAAGTCAAAAGACTGCTCGACGAAGCCTACAGACGAGCCACGTGCTAATACAATGGACGCCCGTGATGACGGAAAGCTAACGACCGGGCGGAGCTGAAGGAAACCTGCTAGCGGCTGCTAACAACGGTAGCATAGAAGGACGAGGATTACGTTGCAGCAAAAGAAAGCCAGAGGTTCATCTTGAAAGTTATTGAGCTTGGCATAAATAAATCCTGCACATCAGAGACTCTTACACTCTTGTGTTAATAAGAAGATTAGAAGCTGTGGACAATATTAAGAATTGTGACGGTTTGATGTGAAGATTTGTAAAGTGATATGACATGGCAGATGAAAGCGCAGTTGCGTGTGTTGACCAAAAGAGGGCGCCAAAGCCCACAGAAAAGGCTGTAGAGGAGAAACTACACAGGCTGAAAAAAGAACGCAAGGGAAAATTGGCACAAATAACCAAACAGAAGCATGATTTAGCCAAATTGAAGGAAAATGAACACAACGTTAATTTAATTAAAGATGAAGAATTGCAACGGTTCGAAAGATGCTTAAGACAGTATCAACGGATTAATGAAGAGTTGTGTGAGTTAATAGATGAAGTTGATAAGAAAGCGGATCAAAATACTTATGAGAACAGATTTTCAGAATTTCAGCGGTTTATAGAAGACACAAACAAATGGATTGCAGATGTTTTAAACAATGAGGAAGATGAGATTAGGCCACATGATAGTGTTTCCAAAGCTAACTCCGTGGTAAGGACTTCCAGTACAACTTCTGCAATGTTGAGAATTAAAGCTGAACGTGAAGCACTGTTGGCAAGAGCTGCAGCAATGAAAAAGAGAGAAGCAATAGAACAAGAAGAAATTCGCTTGAGAATTAGAAAAGAGCAATTGGAGCTTGAAACTGAGCTTGCTGCTTCAGATGCCAAACTGAAGGTGTATGAAGAATTTGAAGATGATCAAGAATTTAAATGTGATTTATTAGATCCCTTAGGACCCACATTCGAATCTTCAATGTATAAGCAAGAAAAACACAGAGTAGACGTGGCCGCATGGAGCTGGTAAGACATCATTTGCATTTAATTCAAAGCCAGCCTCCCAAGTTGGTGCTTCAGATAGAAGAAAGTCATCGTCAAGGTTTGATGCTGTCAGCCGCACGTCACATCTTAATCATCAAGACCACACTGATTTTTCTACAGATAGTCTGCATGAAGTTTTACAGCATCAAAACGAAGTCACTGAGATGCTCATTAAACAACAGAGTTTGTCTCAACTCCTCAAAGAGATGTATTCACATTTACAGGAGATCCTCTGACTTACAGATCTTTCATAAGGGCATTTGAGCATGCTATCGACAGTAAAACAGACAGTCATCAGGACCGGCTGTACTACCTCGAACAGTTTACGAGTGGAGAGCCACTTGATCTCGTCGAGCTGTGAGCACATGAAACCCGATAGAGCTTATAAAGAAGCCAGAGAACTGCTTGATCGTCACTATGGAGATGAAATGACCATCGCTACAGCTTATATCAAGAAGGCTATGGAATGGCCTCAGATAAGGCCGGAGGACAGAAAAGAATTGAATGCGTTTGCTTTGTTCTTGGTTGGATGTTGTAACACAATAAATGATGTGGACTACATGGACGAAATGAACAATCCTACCAACATGAAGTCCATTTTATCCAAACTGCCATTCAAACTGAAGGAAAGATGGAGAAGTTATGCTTATGACATTCAAGAAAGAACAAGAAAAAGGGCCAGGTTCCCTGATTTAGTGGAATATGTGTACCGACAAGCAAAGGTTGCCAATGACCCGCTGTTTGGAGATATTCTAGACTCCACTTCAAGTAATCAGAACAGATCAAAAAAGCAACCAAGCATTAGAAAAACTGAGTCTAAAAGAAGCAGCTTTGCTGTGAATGTGTCTGCTACTGAAAATAATGTCAGTAAAAGCCAATCTGAGAAGAAACCATTTGCAACCAAGTCAGCAAGGGTTTATCAAAGTCCCTGTCTTTACTGTCAAAAGAACCATGCACTGAACGTTTGCAACAAGATTCAAGAAGAGCCTCTGAAAGAAAGAATTCAGTTCTTGAAAATGAATGGCGTTTGTTTTGGGTGTCTGACAGCAGGTCATATGTCCAAGGACTGTAAAAAAAGAGCCTCTTGTCCATATTGTTCATTCAAGCACCCAGCTATCTTGCATGTTGTTAAGGAAGATGCTTCAGCAAAGAACGACAGTGCAGACGACACCACACAAACCACGAGTGAAGTCACAAGTGCTCTTGTGTCTGCAGGGTGCAGAGAAGGTAACCATACTGGGGCCGGGAACAGAGAGTGTATTCTTCCCATCGTACCTGTGCAGATAAAACACAAGAAAGACACAAAGATAATCAAGACCTATGCTTTCTTGGATCAAGGAAGTACAGCAACTTTCTGCACTGAAGAATTGGCAAAGAAGTTGAATAGGCGGGGCAGAAAGACAGAGTTTATGCTTACTATAGCGCAAGAACAGAAAGTGGATAGCTATGAACTTACCGATCTGGAGGTGTGTGGATTAGAGGAGCAAGATTACATACAGCTTCCCAGTGTGTATACTCAGCCAGATATACCTGCAAAAAAGGCCAACATCCCACATAAGAAAGATTTGGAGAAATGGTCTTACCTGAGTCGAGTTCATCTTCCAAAACTTGAAGCAGAAGTTGGTTTGCTCATCGGTGTCAATGCGTACAAAGCCATGGAGCCATGGGAGATTATTAATAGTCAGAACGACGGACCATATGCTGTGAAGACAGCTCTTGGCTGGGTCGTCAATGGGCCAATCAGCAGATGCCAAGAAAAGGAGTCAGGTGATAACAAAAGTCAAAGTTTCCTTGTCAATCGTATTTCTGTGATAAGCAGTGAAGACATGCTGATGAAGCACTATAATGCAGATTTTCCAGAAAGAGGATGTGACGACAGACGAGAACAGTCGCAGCATGATAAACAGTTCATGTATACGGTGACAACGTCAGCTCAACTCGTGGATGGTCATTTCTGCATTAAGCTGCCTTTGAAGGATGACAAGGTGAAGATGCCATGCAACCGTGGTATTGCTAAACAGAGACTTAACTCTTTGAAGAGAAAGTTTAGTAGAAATACAGATTTCTTTCAAGAGTACAAAGCTTTTATGGACAACATACTGGAAAAAGGTTACACAGATCAGGCTTCCAGAGGTTTGAAGATCAAGAGCTTCATGGAAAGTAAGAGCTGGTTTCAGGGACCTAGTTTCCTGCGAAAAGAAGTTGAATGGCCGAAACAACCTGAACAGTGGCCTTACCTGAATGAAGATGATGTTGAGGTAAAAACATCCACTGCAGTGTCAGGCAAAAACTCTAACGAGTGCATAAATGCACTGAGTCCGCTCTTTGAGTATTACTCCAGTTGGTATAAGTTAAAAAAGGCGGCAGCCTGGATTTTGCAAGTGAGAAAGCAATTGCAGCACCTGAGCGAGAAGAGAAAGGAGTTTGAGCAGAACATACAGCAAAATGACTATGATCCAGAGAAATGCAGAGCTATAGTTGAACAGCAAATGGTGAGGTACAAGAAAAACCTGGAAAAAATAATACTTACCGTGAAAGATCTATCCAGAGCTGAAATTGAACTGGTTAAATACAGTCAGAGACAAACCTACAAGGAGGAGATACACGCTTTGCAGTCGGCGGGCTCCAGTGTGAAAAAGAACAGTCCTATTTTCAAACTGGATCCATACTTGCAAGAGGATGTGTTGAGAGTAGGAGGACGTTTGAACAGATCGGCGATGCCTGAGGAGGCTAAGCATCCTGCCATTCTGCATAGACAGCACAGAATCGCTCACCTCATTCTCCACCACATTCATCAAGAGTGTGGACATGGAGGTAGGAACCACGTTTTAGCCATATTGCGACAACAGTACTGGATACCAAGAGCCAATGCAGCAGCAAGAAAGGTAATTTCAGAGTGCAACCTCTGCAGAAGACTGCATGCCAAGGCAGGAGAGCAGAAAATGGCAGATCTGCCTCAAGACCGTCTGCTCCCTGACAAACCACCCTTCACCAACACGGGTGTAGACTATTTTGGACCTTTCGTGGTCAGAAGAGGACGTGTAAAGGTTAAGCGTTATGGAGTGCTCTTCACGTGTTTAACTGTCCGGGCAGTACATATAGAAGTAGCCCATTCTCTTGACACTGATTCATGTATTAATGCCATACGGCGTTTTCAAGCCAGAAGAGGTCAAGTATCAATTATTCGTTCCGACAATGGCACCAACTTTGTCGGCGCTGAACGAGAGCTGCGTGAGGCATTGGCAGAGCTGGATCAGTCTCGTATCAATAAAGTCTTGATGAGAAAGGGTGTGCAATGGATTTTTAACCCTCCTGCTGCATCTCACCATGGCGGTATATGGTAGCGTCAAATACGTACAGTGAGAAAAGTGCTGAGCTCTGTTGTGAAACAACAGCTCTTAGAAGATGAAGGACTACACACTCTCTTCGCGGTTGAGAGCATCATCAATGGAAGATCTTTAACCACAAACACAGATCAACCCAATGACCTTGAGCCGCTGACGAATCATCTGCTCGCATTGAAAACGCAGCCTAGTTTTCCACCTGGTGTGTTTACTAAGGATGATGTCTATGCCCGCCGGCGCTGGAGACAAATACAATATATGGCGGATCTGTTTTGGCGAAGGTGGACTCACGAATACCTACCACTTCTGCAAGAACGGCAAAAATGGTTAGGCCTAAAGAGAAGTTTCAAGGTTGGAGATGTTGTTCTTGTCGTAGATTCATTCCTGCCAAGGAACTCCTGGATGTTAGGCAGAATTATGAGGGTGATGCCTGACTCCAAAGGCATTGTCAGAAGTGCTGAAGTTCAGACAAAGACCAGCATTATTCAAAGACCCATAACTAAACTTTGTTTGTTGCAGGAGAAGACTGAAGATAGAAGAAAAATATAGAATAGAACAGAAATAATCAGTTGAATAGTTTGTGTACTAGTATTGAGTATTTAGATGTTAATACTTACCAGTTAATGTTTATTTTAAATACTTTCCTGTGAGTAGAAGATGTTTCTTGTATAAAAGGAAGTAAGAAAGTGTTAAATGTAATTGTAAATGACTTCAGTTTAAATTTAAGTTGATAATTGATATGTTATAACCTAGTCAATTAGGGACCGGATATGTTGAAGCCATTTCTATGGAAATAATAATATTTTAGTTTATTTTGTAAAATCTGAGAAATACCTGTGTTGCAACTGAAACGTAGAAATTGGAATGTAAACAGTTAACCAGTGATGTAGCATATTGTAATTTGATTGGCTGTTAAACTTAATATGAAAGAAATAGAATCCTGTTAAACAATCAGAAGCCATTGGATTTTGGAGCA
This sequence comes from Perccottus glenii, assembly GCA_024416835.2. Taxonomy (NCBI): domain Eukaryota; kingdom Metazoa; phylum Chordata; class Actinopteri; order Gobiiformes; family Odontobutidae; genus Perccottus; species Perccottus glenii. The sequence goes on from CM044563.2 coordinate 27,016,545, forward strand.
ACACAGTCTTTTGACCTATGCAAAACAACAGTAATCTATAAGAAAAAGTAAATGTTCTAAGTTTTATGTTTTATAATTTATAATTAAACAGTCAAACGAAGAACTTTGGATCCACGACTTTTATTCGCTGACGTTTTGTGTTGAGTACAAAAGAACTTTGAAATCCTGTGCTAGTGAGTCAGCTTGTTGCACTCACAGTATCATTCACAAAACTAAGTGCATGTAAACAAAAAAGATAAAAGTTTAGTTAATATGTCAATATCAATTAATCAAAACTTCAACAACATTCAATATTAATATTAAACAAATTATTTTATGATTTTCAAACTTGAAAATCTACTTGGGTAACTTGATATAATAGTCCTTCTCCAACATTATACAAAAAGGTATAGAGGAAATGACTTTCATTTTAGTTACAGAGAGACTTAACGCTGTTTATAAAACTAATCTAAGCTGTTTTTTGCTTAATCAAATATTTATTTATTAAGTATTTGTGATGACTTTGCTGACAAATAAAGAAAATTTTATTCATAAAAAAAACACATTCAACAATGCATGAGAAGGACTAGAAATAGGAGGAGAGGTGTCTCTGACGGTAGGCTCTAATGGGACATTATCATCAAGAGCACCTAAAACTAGTTCACTTTCAATGGGACCAATAATGACCTGAATGTATTGCACAAGGTTGTAAGATCAATAAACTCAAAAGCAGGAGAGAAAAAGTACAGATATGTGGCTCTTTGCCCATCACCACCCACAGGCACGTCTTGTGTCCTGTGTCAGTTGCTCAACATCTTCAGTTGTGTTTTTCTGTGTCTCTGCTCTTGCTGCATCAGCTCCAATTCTGTGAACATGTTATCTTCACTGGTCAAACACACAGTAAGTAAAATCTTAACCCCCCAAATTTATAGGCTTCATAGTAGAGCTTCACACTCATATGATTACCAAAGTCTGCTTCCTGAAAGTCATCAATATTGTGACCGAACTCCTCCCACTTCCCCTTTTGTGTTTTCTCATTAGGGAAAAATAAGATCATGGCATGTGACAGTATGTCTTTTTTTGTGGTACTCTTAGAGATATCAACAACTCTGGTTCCTCCACCATTGTGTTTTCTTATCTCTAATTCCAAGAGACTGTATCAACAAAATTGATACAGTCTCTTGAATTAGAGACAAACGTATATTGTGTAATGTAAATGTAAAGTTTGTTTACAGATGATTGTCATAGTAATTCTTTATTATATATTATGCTCTCACTTTTGCTCCAGTTCATATGCTTATCCACATACACTTATGACTTAAAGATGTTAGCTGTATCTCTTATTGGCGCCATGCTAATCCAAACAAGACAAAGACATCACTTTGCACTACATCTAATCACTGTCCAGGGACACGCTGTCCTGTACATTTAGTGACATATACACGTAAACGTATTCACATCTATGACTGACACGTCAGCTTATTACACATCCATCCACGACCCTGGAGCTGAGAGGAGGGCATAATGTACATCTATAAAAACTTCATGTGTTGTAAACATGTTAAGCAATTCACCATGTACTTGTACATGTGTCTGATTTCATTCTTGCAAGAATTAAACCTTCCATTCTTAAATTACCATGTACGGTCTTCGTCGTCTCGTTTTTGATCCGAACCTAATAATTATTTTAACAATGATAATGAGCTAAGATTTAATTACCCAGTGAGCTAACAGTGAGTGGGGGTGTTAAGTATTAGTATAAGTATAGAGCTCTTACTCTCTGTATGTTTACAATCTTTTATTTTGTAAAGACATCAATTGTTTTTCTACCATTAAGTTGTTCTTCTGCCATAACACCTTAACAGTATTCACCAAAAATATCTCTGTGATATGAAGAACTAATATCAATGGTCCCATATGAAAGAATGTTCAGTGTACTTCATGGGACTTTGGACAATTTTGTAAAAGACTGGTCACCTCTCAGCAGATATTTTGGCCCTGAATGGAAGACAATCACATCACATGCATGAATATGAATAAGGACTAACTTTTGGATTTGATTAGAATGTAATATTACTGTGTGTTTCTTTGTTTGATTTTATTTGTTAATCTTTTTTTGTGTTTGTCTGTTTTATGTTTCAGTTTTGTATTTTTAAATGTTGGAAGAAGAAGAACAATAAGAGAAAGTATGAACTTATTTTTTTTTTTACAATAACTGGACTATAAAAATGAATGTAAATAAACATCGAACAGTCATAACAAGTATAAAGGAAACCTGAAGATGGCAGCAATGCAACAGAATGGATGCCAGGCAGCTGCCGTTAAACTCCAAAGAAGAAGAAGAAGAAGAAGAAGAAGAAGATATAACTCCGAGAAAGTGCTGCGTAAACCGAACCCGTTGGACCTACCGAGCGCGCGGGAAAACTGCTTTGTACAATGGACACCTTGGTAGAGGACGAGCCGGAGCCTATAAAACTCAAGTCTATAAAGAACAATAAAACATTCACGGTGCCTCAAAACGATAGGGTAAGCCATTAGCTTGTGTAGCTAATGCCATTCTAACTTTATGTCTACATGCCAGCTAATGGGATTTATAACGGCTAGCTATTATAAAGTTAGTAAGTTAGTTAGTTAGTTAGACCTCTTGTTTAGTTAGCACTAACAGCTTTAGTCCTGTGATAGTACGAGGTTTACTTTAGTCCAGGGTTCAACTTTAGTTTACATTTACATTTACATTTATTCATTTAGCAGACGCTTTTATCCAAAGCGACTTACATTACATTACCAGTGTTACAGTCACTGGAGGCAAGGTGGGTTAAGTGTCTTGCCCAAGGACGCAACGACAGTATGAACTGTGGGGCGAGCGGGAATCGATCCTACTACCTTCCGGTTGAAGGACGGCCGCTCTACCCACTGAGCTACTGCAGGCCCCTAGTTCGATCCAAGTCCAATTTAAGTCCCTGTTTAAACCCATCGTTAGTCTTGAGTTAATCCTGTTTAGTAGCCTACTGTGGTTAGTCATGGTTTCAATCTGATATAGATATGGTTTAATTATTGTTTGGTCTTGGTAGACAATCTAGTTTAGTAGTACTATCGATAACCTACTGTGTGTAGTCCTGGCTTGTCCCTGCTTTAGTCTTGGCAAAAAGCATGATGGCCAATGTTTTAAATAAAGCAGCATAAGGACATTAATATTGATACGTGTTTATTCCATTTTGTGAAAGGGCTTTGTGGTCTGGCTTTGGCCTGGACTGTCCTGGTATTATGTGCAATTGTTCAGCTTTAGAGACAATTATGTCTGTCTCCATTATTTTACACAATGAACCTTTTAACAGTGTTTTGGTATTTGTAGTGTCTAAATGTATGGCAGCAGACTTTTTGGCCCCTGAAATAAACTGTTACAAGACCACAGCTGACATGGCTGAAGGTGGTAAGTGAAAGTGAAAGAGGCCTGCGCATGTGACCGCTGTTGTCTGATTACCTCCACAGACATGTACTACCCAACTGGAAATGTCACATGTCAAGCCTTTTCGGCTCATCACACTCGGCATACCTTTAGCACAAGGAGTATAAATTATCCAATCCCATAAAAACTGTGGATTTCTTTTAATTTTGTTGGTAATATTTTGACAGCTAGCATTTAGATCAAAATCCTTGTCTTTTAATCTAGCGGTCTACTTGACTGGTTGATTACAAGAGACTAAAGGAATTGCACTTTTGTTCATTCATTGTGACCCCCAGTTCGGAAGCTGCAGAAGTGTTCGCGAGTTTGAGAAGTTGAACAGAATTGGAGAAGGAACCTATGGCATAGTGTGTAAGTCTCTTTTTTTAGGATTTTAATATGTATTTACAATTAAAAAAAACAAAAGAACTGTTCATGTCTGTTACTCACCTACAGACCGAGCTTGTGACACCAAATCAGATGAGATTGTGGCGTTAAAGAAGGTCCGCATGGACAAAGAGAAAGACGGTACAGACTTGTGCTTTGACCTTTTGTTTCTAAAGTGTTATTGGGTTTGCTTTTGTTGAACCCTTGGTTACTGTTTGTTCCTAGGGATACCTATCAGCAGCCTGAGGGAGATAACTCTGCTGCTCAGGCTAAGACATCCCAACATTGTGGAGCTGAAGGAGGTGGTGGTGGGAAGCCAGCTGGAGAGGTACACTAACATTGCAGTGTAGCTCGGTGTACAATCAGTATTGAATCTCATTACTAGTTCTCTAAACAGTGATTACACATTATTGCATGTAGCCTTGCCCATGAGAAAGCCCGGCTCTACCAACCCTGCTAGGCTCCAGGAAGTGTGCCAGACTTAAGCATGGTCTTCAGTCGCAGCAAAATCATTATCATATTATAATTTATATACTTTTAAGGCCATGTGCACAGTGTAAGCTTTCAGAAGATTTTGTGTGTATTATCAATACAATCATTTGCCAATATCCAGGTTCTCCCCTGTCGCCTCCTCTGAGCCTGGATTGTAGCAAAGAAGGGTCTGGGGCTCACTCTTGGGACAGTTGAGGGATCTGGTCCGGCTTTCTTTCTCCAGTGCTTTTTAAAATGTTTAATGTTCAATGTCATTAAAAGGTCTGACCAGTATTTTCTTAAAATAAGAGTTATATGATGCATCAATACAGCTAGTCCATGGTTCAATACGTACCTGCTTTTTTTGCTAACAGTTTTTGGTTTGGTTTGGATATTAAGAATTTATGGTGCCATTATTAAATTATTTATAAACCAACATTTATATGAGGACCTGATATAATTCACAAAAGACCAGATTTAAAACAGACTCGGGTTTGATCAAACCTCAATAATGTCTCTGCTGATGTGTGTTTAAGTCAGACTTGTTATGAAATAATTAATGTCTCAGAGATAGTTTAGAGCAAGAACCAGTGCTACATTCCACTGAGGAAACCCCGGCATTCATGTTATTTGCTGTCAAATTATTTAAAAAAATAAACTCATGGAACAGGCCTGGACAAAATTGATGGTACCCCTAGAAAAGACTGTAAATAATGTGACCAAATGGACATGTTAATTCAAGGTGTGTGCACTAATTAGCATCACAGGTGTGTACAATCTTGTAATCAGTCAGTGGGCCTATTTATAGGGCTTCAGGTAGTCACTGTGTTGTCTGGTGACATGGTGTATACCACACTCAACATGGACCAGAGGAAGAGAAGGAAAGAGTTGTCGCAGGAGAATAGAAAGAAAATTATAGACGAGCATGATAAAGGTAAAGGCTATAAGACCATCTCCAAGCAGCTAGATGTTCCTGTGACTACAGTTGCACATATTCAGAAGTTTAAGATCCATGGGACTGTAGCCAACCTACCTGGACGTGGCCGCAGGAGGAAAATTGATGACAAATCAAAGAGACGGATAATCCGAATGGTAACAAAAGAGCCCAGAAAGACTTCTAAAGAGATCCAAGGTTAACTCCATGCTCAAGGAACATCAGTGTCAGATCGCACCATCCGTCGTTGTTTGAGCCAAAGGGGACTACATGGGAGACGACCAAGGAGGACACCATTGTTGAAAACAAAACATAAAAAAGCTAGACTGGAATATGCCAAACTACATGTTGAGAAGCCACAAAGCTTCTGGGAGAATGTCCTATGGACAGATGAGACAAAAATGGAACTTTTTGCAAAGGTACATCAGCTCTATGTTCACAGACGGAAAAATGAAGCATATCAAGAAAAGGACACTGTCCCTACTGTCAAACATGGAGGAGGCTCTGTTATGTTCTGGGACTGCTTTGCTGCATCTGGCACAGGGTGTCTCAAATCTGTGCAGGGTTCAATGAAATCTGAAGACTATCAAGGGATTCTAGAGAGAAATGTGCTGGCCAGTGTCAGACAGCTTGGTCTCAGTCGCAGGTCATGGGTCTTGCAACAGGACAATGACCCAAAACACAGCAAAAAACACCCAAGAATGGTTAAGAGGAAAACATTGGACTATTCTAAAGTGGCCTTCTATGAGCCCTGACCTCAATCCTATTGAGCATCTTTGGAAGGAGCTGAAACATGCCATCTGGAAAAGACACCCTTCAAACCGGAAACAACTGGAGCAGTTTGCTCATGAGGAGTGGGCCAAAATACCTGCTGAGAGGTGCAGAAGCCTCAGACAGGAGTCGTCTGATTGCAGTGATAGCCTCAAAAGGTTGTGCAACAAAATATTAAGTTAGGGGTACCAACAATTTTGTCTAAGCCTGTTCCATGAGTTTATTTTTTTAAATAATTCCGTTGAATCATGGTTGAAAAGCAATGTCTGACTTTCATTGGTTCAACATTCCTAGAATTTTTATTTCTTATTACTTTTGTCAGAATAAAGTTTTTTCTGTGACCATTGTGAGTTTTTCTTACATTGACCGAAGGGTACCAACATTTTTGTCCACGTGTGTACAGCCACCCAAATGCCACACACACAACCAACTGAAGAGAAAAGCAAAGCATAAAAAGACAGGGACTATTAATTTGACAGACAAACTGAAATTTACCAACGCATATTGAACCGTGAAGACGGTTCAGTTCAATACTGTATTGAGAATTGTTGCATCTGAATTGATAACATTATGCTTATAATTAGCACATCAAATATGTACTTCTCATTCCTCAGTTCCAGCTCATGGAAGGGTCTCTTTTTATGCCTCCATGCCGAAAAACACTGTGTCCAGATGAACTGGGAATATTTAGGGGTCTTTTATTCAAATCACACCTGTTTTAAGTCTGCTGGATTAATCAACAGTCGGTTATGCGTTCACCAGGATTAGCATGGTACACACAGTTTTATAAATCCCATGGTTGCTGCGTGTGCGTAATTTAAAAATGTAGCGTTTGTGTGTAAAGGTAACTTTGAAATTAAATGAAACCTTTTGTGAATTGAAGCAGTGGTTTGTCTCCATGAGCCTGTATGACAGCTCTGTGTTTCTGATCTTTGTGCTTTAGCCTGTTTCTGGTGATGAGTTACTGTGAGCAGGATCTGGCCAGTTTACTGGAGAACATGCAGAGCCCATTCTCAGAGGCCCAGGTAACACACTCTTAACTGCGTCTGTTCTAGACCTGCAACTAACTTTTTTTTCAGTTGACTAATCTAACGATTATTTTATTTTTATTCTTTTTATTAATCTAGTGTTTTTTTATAAACTGTATAAAAAAGAACACTAGATTAATAAACTGTAATAATAATATGCATATTTTTAAATGAAAAAGTGACTTTGATTCTTTATTTACTTTGATTCATTATAATCAAAGTAATATGATTTATAATGAATTTGTCATTTTATTCTAAAAAAACAAACTATTTTAAACTCTTTTTAACTAAGGAGATAATTTGTTATTAATCGCATACTTATGATTATGTTTTATTTAATTTATATTAGCCTAATTGTCTATATGTTTAGATTACAGCAAACTGTTTTATACGTTTACAGTTCAACTTGTACCATTAGCGATTAGCATTACCATTATTATCTAACATATGAGTTAATTCTCGACCAAAACACATCGGGAAAGAATGCTACGATTACTCCCAAAACTAATTGTAATAATAAATAGTTATACAGATGGCTTGTCAGTTTGAGGTTGGAAAGTGCCGGAATGTTTTCTTCTGAGGTGCTCGTGCATTGCAGTTGTGCTGCCGGAGTACGCCATTTTGGTTTTGCAGGACCATTAAGGACCATTTTATTTTGCCTCTGTTTAAAGTCTTCCCATACTTTTGATAATCATGGTCTGGGTTTTTGTGATAGACTGGAACTTTCTCCATTCCCAGGAGCACAAGCCGCCATTACGCGCGATGAATATAAATAATGTGACACTAGGGCTGTTTTGAATGCCATTTTTTGAGCTTCGAAGCTTAGGTGGCAATCAATATCGAATATTCGAAGCTTCGGTGGGTGGGGCTAAATATATAATAATGTCGGTTTGCATTTGTATCATCTTTCACGACTTCACGTTTCACTCTTCGGCATCGTAAATGTGTTTTTTTGCCGCGTGCTACAGAACTCAGGTGATTTTTCAAACTTGTGGTGCTGTTGTGGTAGGCCAGTTTCAAATCGCATATTTGACACACTGCCTTTGTCTTGTCATCCTCACTTAATTTAAAGTGCTCCCAAACAGATGAGGTCTTGGGCATTTTGTACCTATTCAGTATGAGATGAAATAAATCACTACGTTCACCAACGGGCGGTTCAAGCATGAGTGAGAATGAGTCCGCGACAGAAGTCACGTGTTGGAAAAAAAAAAAAAGAATGTAATTCCCCCAAGTACTTTAGACACAAGTGGTTACTCTACTGATGAATTTATTAGCATCCGTCTTTCAATAGCGCCATAAAAACACCGTGAAAACTGATGAAACACACAGATAAAACAACAGTTAGCTTAACGAAAATAAGTACAATTGATACATTAACTTCTAGAAAAAACAGACAAAACAAACCTCGTTGGCTGAGTACCATGAGAGGGATTAGCTTTGGAGATTTTCTGTCCTTTACCTTATAAATTTAAACTTTAACTTTTAGCGTAATTATTCTCTTATTCATGTATCCTTTCTTGTTTTCTGTGGAGATCGCTACTTCTGCTCTAATCAATCTACCACTGCGTATACAAAAGCCTAACTCTGCGCTCCAGCGCCCTCTGGTGACACTTCACAAAACACACCAAATAACAGTTTACACAGAAAATGAACAGAAATGAAAATGCGGCAGTTACAAAGAATATTCGAATCTCAAAACTGAAAATCGAATGCCACCCCACCGAACGAATATTCGAATATTCGATTATTCTAGTACAGCCCTATGTGACACGTCGACGTATTTTTGTGGTCGACGTAATCGATGACGTCAACGCGTCGTTTGCCGCACTAGTCTGTTCCTCCTTTCTGTATTAAATATAGAAAGGGAATTTATGGCCATTGTTACCTTTTGGTCAGGAAGGCAGCACTGACTGGTCTGGGGGTGATGTAAGTGACTAAGATGTAGTGACTCAACTGGTTTTGCCAATTAATGGCTGCCGATAGCTGATTGGTGGAACTATCGATTATCTGCAAAAATCTATGCCAATAGTTGTTCAGGGTTGTGTCTGTTCCTGAAGCATCTGAGAAGGGTCCAATGTCATCATACAGTACAAGAGAGCACACTTTTACTTAAAAGATGGTAAATAATTGAATATGGACTGCCAGGCGTATTTGGTGGTGATTGTTAGTTTACTACATTTAAATTGCCTTTGGTATTTATTGAGTACAAACACAGTCACAGAAAGGCCCTATCTGGCCCGGAGGTTGAACCCTGGACCTTCCTGCTATAAGGCGACAGTGCCACTGCACTGGAAGTGCTTTCAGTTAGAGATGTACACAAGTCTTTTTTTTTTGCAAGTCCAAGTCAAGTCTTTAGCCACAGGTCCAAGTCTTTTGATCCCTAGCCAAGTCAAGTCCAAGTCTTTTGGTTCCAAGTCAAGTCACAGTTGGCCTGTGGCATCTTCTTTCCCGCAGATGAAGCAAATAAGAGAGTGTGGCTTGAGAGTGGTGACGTTCACTAGGCCTGTTCCAATAGTCAATTTATCGGCCTATCATGCAATATGTATAAATGAGCGCAATAGAATTTGGCGCTGCAATATATACAACAAAGTGTTTACTCTGCATTCATTTGTGCGTGGCAGCCGCCACAGCAAAGGTTTTTTTTTTGTTTTGTACTTTTATCTACTTTTATGGTATTTAAAAATGAATAAAAATAAAACACTGTCTTCAAGTTATTTTTAGTTATCTGTGCACTTAAATATGGATAAATCATGTTGGATTTAAGAGCTTGAAAATTTAAGCACATAAATAAATTGACATTTGTTTGAGATTAACTTTATTAAAAAGAAGCTGAAGTTGTAGATCAGGGGTCTTCAACAGGTGGACCTCGGTCCAGATCCGGACCTCAAAAGGCTTTGATCTTGTAGTGTCAAAACTGACCTCTCAGTCTTTGGCACTATTGTATGGAATGAGTTATGAACGCAACACCAGATCCAATGCCATTAGAGTCTTTATTGTTTCACAACTAACACAATAAACGACCCGAGTAGTCTTCCCCAGCACTACTGATCTTTGAACAGTAGACACAAGCTTTTATACAGTTTTGATATGACAGTACAGTAATAACTCTTTCTGTAAAGCCTTGAAGTTCATTTTAACTTTCTGATATCATCCTGTAAGGCCTGGTAGATCTCCTCATTAACTCCCTGATGTCATTCTGTACGGCCTTGAGGGCTCTCCCTCAGGCTCTGTATCCTCCGATAACAGACACCTGCGTCTTTATCTAGTCCTTCGTGTGTGTGTGTGTGTGTGTGTGTGTGTGTGTGTGTGTGATATGTTTAAATTAATAACTAACTGGGTCTACATAGTTTAAAACACATAACATATAAAATATTACACCACAATCTGGACTGCAAGACATTATTCATAATTACAAGTGCATTGTGTAAAATATATATTTAAACCGGTACTTCTAGGAAAGCAATGTATCGCACGCGTGGATCCTCGGGTTACTATGGTTACAGACAGAGCAGTGGGCAAATTCAACATGTTTAGCATAGCCTGATAATGAGTTAGAAACGACTAAAATCTAAAAGTTTGAAGAGGGAACGTTTATTTTAATCAGAAAACACAGCTCCGTGTCAGTGTCAAAGCTGAACAACAGCACTTTATTCTCCAGTCCAGGCTGCTGTGATAATCACAGAATGAATCCAGAACTGGACAGTTTTCATGTCAGGATTAAAAAGACTCAGCTCAAAGGGAAGTGAGGATGTCTAATAGTGTGGTGAGTTGTTCATTTGTCTCTTATTCTTTATTCTTGGGTACTTGACTCGTTTGTCTCATATTTGACCTAATTTACAAACTTTTAAATGAGTAATTAGCTCAATTAAAATGTAACCCCACATGGAGAAAACACAGGAAATACATTTTTGTATTCGGATTTTGAACATGTTTTAAGATGAACCTGCAAATTAGACAGTAACAGTTTAGTTATTGACAAAAACTAATGCTAAAGAAATGCATTTTTCCTTGTGCCGATTGTTTCCAGAGAAATGACAATAGAAAGAGATGAATTATGACTGCATCTTTTTCATATTTGTTTAACAAATATGTTATGGCTTGAATTGATGGATTTGTATTAAAATTATTCTCACACATTTATGATGGAGTAAAAAGCATAATGTGCAGGATTCCAGGCTGTTGTCACTAAACAACCAGGTCTTGGGCCTTAGCCTTAGCCTCTTTTGATTTTGTAGCATTTTCCTTTTTGTCTGTGAGCTGTGTTTTATGAAAGCTAAACACTCAAACATCCTCCATGTAAACAAAGGATAAAATACAGAAAACGGTGGATTACCTACATTCATCTCCATATTGTTTAAGAGGCTGTAGGTGTGGAATAAATGAGACTTTACTTTAAAGAATTATATTTAAACACATATCCTTTAGTTTTAATTTTTAGGACCCCTCACGATAAGGAAAGTTAACTAAGCGAACCTCGGCTGATTTTAGTTGAAGACCCCTGTTGTAGATGGACCAGGATGTGAAGTCGGATGAAGCTGAGGAAGATGAGGCTAGGCTGTGTCAGCTGTGCAGGAGCAAAGAAGACCGAAAGAGCAGCAGACCAATGACTAGACTGGACTGTACTGGACTGGGGCAGGCCGACAGAAGCAGCAGCAGCAGACAGGTAACTGTAGAGGGGCTCTGCAAAGACAGAGAACAAAGTAAAAACTTATGTTTAAAACAAGTCTTGCTGTTGGGACTGGTCATCGCCTGTGATATGATACATATCTTGGTCTTTTATTCACCAGCTCACTGAATGTTACTGTGCGTGTAATGACTGTTTTTATAAAATAGTGGACTTTGATTTGAACTTACATTTGCCTAAATATACTATAGTAAATATGAAATGTACTGGGTTAGAGGTAATGTCTGTCATATTTAAAACCGGGCATAAACATACTGTTGTCATAATTTTACAAATGTACAAATATAAAACTAACACATGCACTTTAGCTGCAATAATGTTAAAGGAATGTATGACTGCAGAGTAAGGAAAGTGTTTTCTAGAGTAAAAAGTCTCAGAGCTTGGTGGGCATTGCAGGTGTAATAATTAACACCCACCTTTGTGTCTAAATATCCTCTTAAAAGTGCTCACAACACAACCAAGAGCCTTTCTTCTGATCAGCCTCAGCCTGACGGCATCACCTCTAGGAAATCTGTGGAGAGAGAACAATATCTATTTTCATAAAATAGGCATGTGTCAAATGTATTTACCAAAATGGCACAACCCAGATCTTTGTAAAAGATACATTAAGCCCACTTCTAATTTTTGCTTTTATTATTATGATTAAATAAATGTGTAGGTTATACAGTGGGGTTCGAAAGTTTGAGCACCCCAGGTAAAAAATTGTATTAATGTGCATAAACACGCCAAGAAAAGATGGAAAAATCTCCAAATGACAGATTAGACATCCTTATAAGTTTAAAAAAAAGTTAGATTTTATTTCCATCATTTACACTTTCAAAATAACAGAAAACAAAAAAATGGTGTCTGCAAAAGTTTGGGCACCCTGCAGAGTTACTGCCCCCTTTGGCAAGCTAGGACCTGACAGTGTCATAGATTGTTCTCAATCGTCTGGGTAGACCAGGTGATGTCAATCTCAAAGGTTTTAAATGCCCAGACTCATCTGACCTTGCCCCAACAATCAGCACCATGGGTTCTTCTAAGCAGTTGTCTAGAAAACTGAAACTGAAAATAGTTGACGCTCACAAAGCAGGAGAAGGCTATAAAAAGATAGCAAAGCATTTTCAGATGCCAATATCCTCTGTTCGGGAATGTAATAAAGAAATGGCAGTCATCAGGAACAGTGGAAGTTAAAGCAAGATCTGGAAGACCAAGAAAAATATCAGACAGAACGGCTCGCAGGATTGTGAGAAAAGTAAGTCAAAACCCACGTTTGACTGCACGATCCCTCCAGAAAGATCTGGCAGACACTGGAGTTGTGGTACACTATTCCACTATAAAGAGATACTTGTACAAATATGGGCTTTATGGAAGAGTCATCAGAAGAAAACCTCTTCTACGTCCTCAACACAAAAATCAGCGTTTGAAGTTTGCAAATGAACATATAGACGAGCCTGATGCATTTTGGAAACAAGTTCTGTGGATCGATGAGGTTAAAATAGAACTTTTTGGCCGGAATGAGCAAAGGTATGTTTGGAGAAGAAAGGGCACAGGATTTAATGAAAATAACCTCTGTCCAACTGTTAAGCATGAGGGTGGATCAATCATGTTATGGGGTTGTATTGCAAATTTTGGATGCCAACTTGATGCCATCTGTGGAAAAAGCTGAAGTTAAAGAGAGGATGGCTTCTACAAATGGATGATAATGAATTGAAAGACTCTTGGATAGTTACAAAAAGCGTTTACAAGCTGTGATACTTGCCAAAGGGGGCAGTACAAGGTATTAACTCTGCAGGGTGCCCAAACTTTTGTAGACACCATCTTTTTTTTTGTTTTCTGTTATTTTTAAAGTGTAAATGATGGAAATAAAATCTAACTTTTTTGACTTATTATAAGGATATCTAATCTGTCATTTGATTCCTTTTGGAGATTTTTCCATCTTTTCTTGGCGCCTTTATGCACATTAATAAAAAATCTTACCTGGGGTGCCCAAACTTTCGATCCTCACTGTAACTACAAAAATAACTCATTACCAGCACAAACGCCAAACTGAATATGAGCATTATACCTTTATCAACACAACTAAAGGTTAGATATGATCGTATCTTCATATTATTTACCAAGTTTGGTCCACTGTATCATATTAAACTATCGTTAAAACGGTGGAGCAGTAAATTAGGCCTTTAGCAGCCACCTTCGGGTTGGCTAACAAAAGCTCAATAGTTTAGCCAACTGTATATATTCTGAACAGTATTTTAACACACGCAAAATTTACTCGCCTACAAATGGAGCGTGATTTATTTAGTGTAGTTGGAAGATAAAGTAATTTAAACCAAACACAACTAGCGTTAGCATTTAGCTAACAGCAAACAATCTACTTTCATGAACACCAGCAACTAACAAACTAACAAAAAATGAAGACATACTGTAGCAATAAAGCAATAAGCTTTACATTTGCTGATATAAACTAGTTTAGGCTTCCACGAATCTCTTTTCTGTCCATAAATATCCAGTGGCTTCTACCGAGGGAACAGTGTTAACAAGAAGACGGGAGTGAGTTATTTTATTTTTATTTAACCTTTTATTTAACCAGATAAAAACTCATTGAGATTAAAAATCTCTTTTTCAAGAGTGACCTGGCCAAGACAACAGCATTTTCATACAATTTAAAAAAACATACATGACATAAAAAAAAAACAAATGATATTTAGTCAATGTGTACAAGTTTAAAAACAGTTACATTTTCCAAGTTCATTGAGTTCACGCTTCTTTAGAATAGATTTAAATTCTCCAAATGTCACAAGTTCAGAAAGATTTAGGTCCTTTTGCAGTTCATTCCATGCACAGGGGGCAGTGTACTAAAATGCTGCCTTACCCAACTCTGTTCTAACTCTGAGTGCCAATCAAACCTGTCAGCCTGCGTTAAAATTTGCTTCAGGTCTAAATGTGTAGTTGACATAGCAGAATGGAGGCTGCGATTGGTCCGTTTTTAATCTTAATATCTTGAGTTATGTGGAAAATATTAATATCAACATTACGGGAATAATAAGAATTTGTTAAAATGAAGACGGCAGTGTTATGCTGCGTTCACACCAAGCGTGAATTGCGCAAATAAATAAAAACGCTGGTCCAATCATAAACAACTGTTTTCTTACTGTACTTTTGTAGATGTGTTTGCAATAATAAAAATTAACAAATGTTTACCATAAGTAATCTAGTCTTAAATACTGAACATTATAAACTTTCTATTTATTTCAGTCTGAAATATTGAAATGTTTGTGACAAACACATCACATTTGGTCATTATATAAAACATTTATTTAAAAAAAATGGAATTATGAAACTATACACAAAACTTAATGCACTATTTCTGAGCAGGAATAAAAGAATCCTAAAGTGAAGGAGAGGAGAAAAGAGAGAGTCTGGTTTATTTCCTGCTGTGACAGCTGCATCATTTTAAAAACTATACACAGGGTTCCAAACAAGTTAACATTTGAACATTACACCAGTCACAAACAACACATATCCTCTGTGTGGCTTCACTTGTCCACACTCCTCCTGTCTCTGAATGTCCTGCTGCTGCTTCTGTCTCGCCCTGGTCCTCGGGGTGGTCGTAATCCTCGGACCCCCTCTTGCTTATCTCTGGGAAGATAAGGGGTTGAGGAAAGACAGAACTGAAGAGTACTTCCACTTTTGTCCTAAACCTGCTGCTAACCCACTTCTCTTCTCCATCTCCTTTCTCCTCTCCTTTAAATACATGTTCTTTCTGCACACTTTCTCTGGATAAACACATACACTCGTCGGTGGAAAACTAGTTATAAAGTACGGAAAATCAGCTCAGGCTTTAGCTAGCTAGTTGGCTCAATATATACGACTCTAAAGAATTAAAAGGCGATTTTTGCAACTTACCAGAGTTTCCGACCCCCTCACTCACTTTCCTTCGAGCAAGAACTTTTAAGATTCCTGGCTCTGTAAAATGACGAAGATGTTTCGTATTCCACAGGCTTCCCCGATAACTTCGTCCTCCATTGTTGTTTTGGATTTCTGCCTCTATGGTCCGCCTCCGTTCGTAGCACGTCACTACTAGAGCAAGCTCTTGATTGGTTAACGCGTCGCGAATTTTCGACAAAGTTCAGATTTTTCAACTTGCGCGAATAAAGCGTTGGGCGCGTTTTTGCGCGTTAAATGCTAAATTCGCGCCGACTCATTTGCGCAAATTGCGTCATTCGCGCGAATCGCGCCGCAGGACTTCCACACGCGTCTAATCGCGTCTTTGCATTGACTTAACATGTAAATCACTCGCGCTTAACGCTTAATTCGCATTTGGTGTGAACGCACCTTTAGAATGATGACTGTGACAAAAATAGTCACTTTGTAATGGGTGCTGATTTTTCAATTGAAGTCAATAGGAGCCAGGCTTGATGGAGCCTACGTCTATTTCCGTATGCGCTTCAAACCCATCAGTGGTTTGAACGTTCACTCATACTTTTCTAACTCGCCTATCCGAGTGTCTCTTGAGGTTTGAAGTTGTTGTCTTGGCGTTTTTTATTTTTAGTCCACAGATTTCACAAGTCTTTTGTTGTGGCTCTGTATAAACTGTCCATAGGAAAAGCAAAAAATGAATCCAAGCAGTTGGATACGTGCTCGCCATGGTATTTGTTTTAGTAGATTTGTTGGCGCAGTGGAAAATCTCATTAACTGTCAATGCACTCAATGAGAATGAGAAGGGAGGGGGCGCAAGCGTCGAGTGGGTGGGAAAAGGTTCATTGTTCATGAGTCTCAAACTGCGAGTCCAAGGCAAGTCCCAAGTTTGGACCACAAGTTGAGTCACAAGTCTGTCTGTAGCGACTCGAGTCAGAGTATAACAAGTTCTCTTTTTTGCTTTTAATTGGAGCCCTCCCAGATGGTACTGTATAACAGTTCTATCTAGTTACTATGGAGACAGCGAGGGCTAATTTTTTTTAACCATATCATTCAGCCCCACTTTAATAAATACTGAGCCAGCTTATGAAAAATAATAAATATAAATAATTAATTTTGCGTGAGAGTTTGTCACCTCACTGTGGGTCGCCTTTGTGCCAGCTCTCTAGAATGTGTGTACGCACAGGTTTATAGACGGTTTCATCGAACGCACGCGCAATGCCATGGTCACGCGTCTGGACCTAAGTTAATTTCCGGTCTGTGTTTGTTTATCGATCAGACTCATATATAGTTATATAGTCAGTTGTATATATACTCATAACAATTATAATATATTATTATTATTATTATTATTATTATTATTATTATTATTATTATATTGTCATTATTTATGGGTCAGTGGCCTCGCTAGTAGCTAATATGGCACCGACTACAAACGCAGTTAAAGTTAAGGTGATGAGTAGATCGAAATTGGGCTCAGCTTGTTGTGCTGTGGGATGCAATCTGACATCTGGAACAAACGCCTTGTCAAAAATAAAAATGTTTCGGTTTCCTAAAGACCATACGAGACGGCAAGAATGGATTACCGCTGTGCGAAGAGAGGCTTGGCTGCCAAGCAAGAATTCAAGGATCTGTAACACACACTTTACAGGTAACAAACTCATAATAAGCGACAGATATTTTTCAAACATAAGAGCCACAATGGTTTTCCATCAATGCTGTACAAAAAACACAAGTATTTACCAGCCGCCTTTGGCTTGCTCCCTGGGGACATAACACATACAATAATGCATAGCTTTTCTAATGAAGCTTTAAATGAATTACTAAATTAAGACTTTTACAACATTTTCATTGACGAATTTACTGCACTATCACTGATACATTTTATTTGTAAAGCTGCTTTGTAACAATGTGAATTGTGAGAAGTGCTACAAATAAATTTGATAACTCATTTCATTGTAATAGTATACTAATACGTTTAATCATTTTTAAGCAATATCATATAATAATTTCTTTTAAAAAAATGTGCATGTAACCAGAAAATTGATGGATTATGCAAAGGATGTATGATGCTCAGCAAGGTGCAATACTGTCAACACTAACTGTTCCTGTCACTTGTTTTATTTTAGGTGCACCATCAGTGGACCCATGCCATCCTGATTATGTTCCATCAATATTCACATACAAAAACACCACTGATGGTTCACGGAAGTTGGAGCGATACCAGAGGAGTCAGAGGAGATCATCTGTGGTTGAGCCCATGGAGTCACCTTCCTTAGAGGTCACACAGACTGACCCTGAAGAAGAATGCACTGTTGTGGGTACAGATCTGTCAATGGCAGATATTGACCAGCTACAGAATGAAAACATTGAATTAAAAATAAAAATGGCTTCACTGGAGAAGAAACTGGAATCTCAAGAAAAACAAATACAGTTTGTCAGTCTGTCTGATTTTATTTTAAATGATGACAAGCACACTCATTTTTACACTGGTCTACCATCTACTTCTGTGTTTTTCACCCTCCTCACTTACTTGACATCAATATGGAATGCATCATCAACCATACTTACCCTTCCCGAGCAGTTTCTTGTGGTCCTGATGAAGCTTCGTCTAGGCTTAACTCATCAAGACCTAGCTTTTCGATTCAAAGTGAGTTGTGAAACTGTCTCAAACATCTTTCATGAATGGCTCGATGTGATGGCTAAAGAATTACAATGCCTTGTCCGGTGGCCATCCAGAAAAGAAATCAGAAGAAATCTCCCCACCCTCTTCAAGACTACAGGTTTCAATAAAGTTAGATTTATTATAGACTGTACTGAAGTGTTCACTGAGAGGCCAACTAGTTTGCAAGCACGAGCAATCACATAATCCCACTACAAATCACATAATACTGTGAAGTTCCTTGTTGGTATTAGTCCAACAGGGACTATTACATTTTTGTCAAAAGTCTGGGGTGGTCGTGCTAGCGACAAAGTTATAACAAAAAATTCTGGATTGATTGACCTTCTTGAACAAGGAGACCATGTAATGACTGATAGAGGCTTCAATTTTCCTGAATATTTTGCCAACAAATGTGTCCGTCTTCATGTACCAGCATCTACAAAAGGAAGAAAACAATTGACAGGATTAGAGGTGACACACTCTAGAAAAATGTCACGAGTGAGAATCCATGTGGAAAGGGCCATAGGAAAATTGAAGTCATTCAGAATTCTGCGGAACACCCTGCCAGTCAGTATGGTCAAACGGCGAAATGATAACAGTCTTTGCACAATAGATAAAATAATAATTGTTTGTGCAGCACTTTGAATTTGGGTAAAAACCACTTGTACCAAAATAAAGCAAGACTGAACCACAACTTAATTTGATACGGGATCACTTTTTTATTACATATTTTAAAATGTCAAAAACATGCATTATAATATTTCTAATGTTGCACTTGTATCACAATGTTTCACATGGATTGTAAATAAAACATGAAATTATATACTACCTAGTAATGAACACTAACAAACACTGATTAACTGATTTATTGACTGATGAATAAAGTACTATAGAATACGATTTCTGCTGTTTTTAATTTATTCATATAATGTAAAAAGTGAAAGATTTATTTTTAGAAAACACCCTGGGGGTCCAAATAACAAGACAGGATATTTTCAGCCCAAGACAGTGCATCCCTAACTGTACCTGCCTATAGTAACCTCTGGGGCCTTTTGGGTTCAAAATGTACTGCCCACCCTCCACTCTGATGTCTTGGTTTGTTGTAGTGAGTGCATCAAGAAGGGATGTGCAAGCACTGAGTGTTATGGGGCATTTTATTTCTAGCAGCTTGTTATCAGTGATACCATCAGGGCTTGCTGCCAGCCATGGGTCTCCGGGACATACCACCAACCCTCTGTCCATCACTATGCAGCCCCTCTCCCTAATCTGCTCCTTTGCAAGTCCCTCACTTTCTTTCCCATACCTTGTGGCCACACTGCTCTGGAACTTTAGGTAGAGGTGTTCATTGAAAAACTTAACCGGGTCAGTTGTCTCACGCTGAGGCACTTTGCTGGCTGTGCTTGCTGTTATGCGCAGCTTGCGTGCATCATGCCAGAGTTGTTCTATGCTCTGTTTCCTTGTGTTTCTCTCTAGCTCAACCACTTGATCTGGGTTCAGTTTAATGAAGGCATCATAAAATATTGTGCACTTAGGACAGCTCAGAGCACTACCATGTTCACTGTGGGGCTGAGCTAAGCTGCTGAACACACTGAATTCCACTCCTGAGCACCTGCTCTCTGGCTGCTGGTGAAATCCTGACTACCTGACTCAGAGGCTGTCTGTCTCACAGCTGTCACACATGACAGAAAAGAGAGCGCAGTCTGGCACAACTTCCTAAAGGAAATGGTGAAAAGACATTACCTACACTGCCATATATATCATACTGAATCTTTTACATTAGACCTACTGGTTGATTTGTTAGATATATATGAAATATAACTTACTTTCAGGGCTTTAAAAGCTTTTTGGTGACCCATCTGGATTTAGAGGAAGGCAGAGGAGATGGGTGCTTGATCTTTTGCCAGGTTTCAAGAAATTGCACTGTGCTACTGGTTGTGGATCAGCCTAAAAGAATATTTGAAATTAACATTGTACATAAATATACATTATAAAAATAATTATTAAGGAAAATAGCCATGATATATGTAATGTTGTGCAAAATACCAATAATTATTTAATATATTAAATATAATCATTGCAAAAAAAGCTCCCCTTCTTAGTCACCCGTGACCAAACACTTGGTTTTGAAGTGACAGATGGGCCACTCTGGAGTCCATCCTGGACACACTGCTCCACAGCAACCAAAATCGTACCCACATGACTACACACCTCTCCATTGCCGCACAGATCCAGATAGACATTTTATTTAAATGGGTTATCTAAATGCTACTGTAAAACGTAACGTTAGCTGTATTGTTTAGTTAGACAACCATACTTACCCTGCCATGCAGGTACAATGCCCACTCTGGACTTCGCCGGACTTCCTCGCAAC
Source organism: Perccottus glenii (assembly GCA_024416835.2). Taxonomy (NCBI): domain Eukaryota; kingdom Metazoa; phylum Chordata; class Actinopteri; order Gobiiformes; family Odontobutidae; genus Perccottus; species Perccottus glenii. The sequence continues at coordinate 27,037,174 of CM044563.2, forward strand.
GATCCAGGCGGAGTAGCTCTTTGAAAGCGTCTGACCCGCTTCAATTTCCCTGTAAACAAACAGGTATTTCCATTCGTATAGGTTAGAATCTGTTTAACTTTTCCGGAATGAAAATAGTTATACGCATCCAAGCTGCGATATGCCTTGAACGCCTCCCTTGTATATACACATTCCTTCTTGACTAGGTATTCAAAGATGTGTACCTGACTGACCTCCGGTAAATCAGACAGGTCTGCAGAAAAACATTCTTGCCTCAACATTTTGTTGAACGGGTCTGGTAGTGTAACTTTGTCGCATTTAAGTTTGGCCAAATAACGGTCTACTGGTAACCCCAAATAATAATGACTAGACATAGTTTTACCTACTTGCTACCTAATTTACTTGCTATTTATTTAGCTTATTATTAGAAATCTACTCTAGATGGAGTTCGCTGTTGTTGTTATTATTCGTGGAACTCTACCGGAAGTTAAGTTAGGTCCAAAAAGCTGCGCATGCGCAGTAACGTTTGTTTATGTTGTTGCCGTTGAAACCGCGTATACATAGATCCTCAACTCTGTTTTGGAAAGTGATGAAAGATTTATAGGCCCTTGATGTTTATTTTGACATGGTTTATGAATGTAGTTCCAGTAATCTTATGTTGATACTGCAGATGTTATTAGCATAACAATACATTAGTATGAATACATGATGCAGATTTACTACTAGGTAATTTGTGCTGTTGTGACAATAAAATATATTTAAGAAACATCCTTAAATTATATTCAGCAGGTCTTTAATCATTATTTAAAACTAGTGCTACAAGCTAAGCTTCTAATGCAGACAGGTGGGAGAGCTGGGTTTATATTCCTCTGAGGGACTGTGATTGGTCAAGGGATAGTGAAGGGGTGTTAGCAGAACTAATCTGTGTTAGTTGTGGTGGGGGAATTGGTACTCTCCTCTTGGCAATTGGCTACAAAAGCAAGACTGCAGTGATCTGTACACCATCTGTTTGCCTTAGATTTGGCTGAGGGATGAAATGTCTTCCCTTAACCCTACTTCCAGATGCCTTTTGTAACCTTTTATTACAAAAAATGCCATGGAATAAATCTAACTTGTGTTATACAAATGTCTACAGTTTAAAAGATGCATCACACAGCGTTAAGGTCCATTCTCTGTCTATATGAACCACTACTTTTCATCTTGCATTGTGGGAAACGTTGAGTCCAGTACTTTTTCATAAAGTGAATGTGGTTTCAGACACATCTGTAGCCTAGCCTTAGTCCCACACTTCTAGAGTTTTGTATTTTATAAAATAGGAAGTGGATTTATTTATGCTCAATGGGGCTGTGAAATGTTTACTTTGCTCCTTTGTCCTTCAGGTGAAGTGCATCGTCCTGCAGTTACTTAAAGGCTTGGAGTATCTCCACCACAACTTCATTATCCACCGGTCAGTCTAAAGCGTACACAGCGGGACGAATATTGGCGCGCGTTATTCGCCAGCGTTTTTCAACGCGTTTTTTGTGTTCACACCCAAGCGATTTTTGCTGACGATGAGCCGAGTGAACATGCAAATTCATTCCCTGACATTAGATGGCGGAGATCATCTTCACCGTTACGTATGTGTGCTCGGCAAGACCGTTTTGTTTTTGAGCGCCCCCAAGTTGTGTTTTACTGTAACTTCAGAAGCTCCAGACACGTGAGCAAAAGCGCCAATCTCATTGGTCGTATAGTTTTTGACGCAGCGCGTCAAACAAAAAAAACAAACCCGAGGCGTTTTTAAAAAAATGACGCTTTTACGCGTGGCGTTTTTCGCGTCGGTGTGCACACTCACATTGGCGCCCTTTGTTTAGTCTTGAGGCGTTAATCGTCGGCGTTAATCGTCGGTGAATATCGCGCGCGAAATTCGTCCCGGTGTGAACAGGCCTTTACAAGTGTATTTTTCTCTGTGTGTAACGGGGCTCACTCCTCTTTAATCCTGTGACCAGGGACCTGAAGGTGTCTAATCTGCTCATGACAGACAAAGGCTGCGTTAAGATTGGTGAGTCATCATCCACCTGCAGCTTTGTTTCTAATCGTATTACTTACAACTGGCTGTAGAGTGAGCGTTTCTAAAGAAGATGCAGGAAGCACAGGCTCCCCGTGCTCGGATAGGTTTTCCCCAGGCATTCTGGCAGTAAATATGTTAGACCCTTGAATAGACTGTCTGACCCATACTTTCTAGTATCAACCCTGCCATCATAAACATGTATTGTAGCCGTGCAAGTGCGCATGCATGAGCTTGCATTCCTCAGACCACCACCTCCAACCAAGCTGAACACTGGATATGAGCACTCGCATCAGCCAAAAGCTCCAGGCCGGCAACAGAACAGAGTTATATAATTACAACTTCAGAACAGCATAACTTATAATTTTATTGCCATTATTTGTTTAATTAAAAAGAGGGAGCAATTGCGTAGCTCGTTGAGCCAAAGTTCACAATTAGAAGAAGCGTGTCTTACTGTTTTTGTGTGCAGCTGACTTTGGGTTGGCTCGGATGTACGGAATTCCCCAGCACCCCATGACCCCGAGAGTGGTCACTCTGTGGTGAGTGTCTGTTAAATAATAATACTAAATAAGTAAAGTAGCCACAGACAAAGTTGTTTTGGATTTGTTTATGTCAATAATAATAATAATTCTGTCTGGATTCACTTTTACCTTGTGGCCTATGTGTGGTGCTTAGCCTGAACTTGTGCAGCATAGTGGAAACTCCTCTGTTAATCAGCCAGTAATTGTGCTCAGCTCTGCGTGAAGGTTTGTGATCCTCTCTGCTGTGTGCACTCAGGTACAGGGCTCCAGAGCTTCTCCTGGGGACCAAGAGCCAGACTACAGCACTGGACATGTGGTAAGAGTTAAGCAAACTGCAAAAATGTATAATACATTATGAGAACTGAAGGGACTGAATATAGTTTTGACATTCAGCAATTGGTTAGTACTCATGCCTTACAGTTAGAGCAGGGGTCTCAAACCTGTTGTCCTCAGAGAGATACTTTTACAAAATGAAAATGGCAGAGAGCTACTCGTTTGTAACATTTAGTCTCATAGCTTAAAGGCCAATTGTTGGGTCACTCCACAGTAACTTGACAGGACCCTCATGGAATTAAACAAGTCAAAGAAAAGGTTGAAGTAAAAGCATCTGGACTAAGTTTTCAAGGTGAAGACGTTTCGTCTCGAATTCCAAGATACTTTATAAATTCTGAGATCAACTGGTATGAGAGCTGAGCTTATATCTCTAGAGGGAGGAGTTTCCCCTGAAACCAAACCTGATGGACCAGGCTGTTCTGGTCTCATGTGACTCCTGATGTGAGAGTCGTTACGGCTCAGGAGAGTCGTTAGTGACATTGCTCTATTCAGGTGCTGTGTTTGTTGTTCTAGGGTGCAGCTCTTTTGTTTTAGGTTTCAACACACTTATAAATACTAGGACCAATCCTGGAGGACCTGAGTCTGCAGTCCACCTCAAAGAGAAAGGGCATTCCTTTGAGGACAGCAATGTTCAAATTTTGGCCAGAGAGACCAGATGGTTTGAGCAGAGGAGGTGGCCTCAGATTCATGTTGCCTAGTATTTATAACAGTGTGTTTAAAACCTAAAACAAAAGAGTTGCTAGAACAACAAACACAGCACCTGAATGGAGCAGTGTCACTAACGACTCTCAACGAATCTGGAGTTACACTTCCCTTTCAGAGCCAACGACTATGAGACCAGAACAGCCTGGTCCATCAGGTTTGGTTTCAGGGGAAACTCCTCCCTCTAGAGATATAAGCTCTGCTCTCTTACCAGTTGATCTTAGAATTGAAGTTTCTTGGAATTAGAGACGAAACGTCTTCACCTTGAAAACTGAGTCCAGATGCTTTTACTTCAACCTTTTTTTTTTCAAGATGTCCTGGATTAAGAACCTTCACAAACAAGTCCTTGCTGTTAAAATAATTATTGGGTTGGATCACAAACGAGACGACGGAGACCGTACATGGTAAATTTAGGAATGGAAGACCGGTTTAATTTGTGCAAGAATGAAACAAATCAGACACATGCAACAATGGTACATGGTGATTTGCAAAGTAATGTCTTTGTCTTGTTTGGATTAGCATGGTGCCAATATGAGATACAGCGAATGACATTAAGTCATACTTGCATGTGTATAAGCATATGAACTGGAGCAGGAGTGAGAGCATATAATATTATAATATACAATTACTATGACACTTGCTAGTTCTATGTAGCCTCGTTGGTTTGTTTATGGTCTCTTTATTATAATTGTGACAGTAGCTAGCCTGGCCTGATGCAACTAACTCTTTTCCTATTCTATACAAAGAAGTTAGTCTGGTACCCTGTTGCTTGCCTTCAATTTCATTACCAGGTTAAACAGCAGCAACAGTTACACCTTTTCAGGCATGTTCAGTGAATTAGTCCATTCCTTGTATACTCTCACCGCACACCACGGCAAAAAAGAGCAAACTGAACCAACCTGACAAAATAATTTGTGGCTTGTGCTCCGTAAGCACCTCCATGTGCCCCAGCGGAGGACAGTGGATTTTGAGCTGCAGTTTGGCTGACTCCATGGCCCTGGCGTAACCACCAGTGTGCCAGAGAGCGCCAGTGCCACTTGTGTCTTTAGTGTGTGTCTCATACACAGTCAGCTGGAGTTATTCTGAAGTAGTTTGGTTGAAACTAAAGTCTTGTATGAATATGAAAGATAAAGGTTAAAGTTCTGGCTGCAGTCTATGTTAGGTCACTGTCTATTGTCTGTGGGACAGGTGGGCCTTGAAAGTCCACCCCCTTCAAAGTGGGGAATGGCAGAAAACGTTTGAGAACCACTGAACTAAACTAATTCAGGTTAGTGATCAACTAACAGCTATGGGTTTGCATATAATAAAGAAAACAAGCCAATACACTGGACTATTTGAAAAAAATACAGTGATGGAAAGATGTTTTTTGGACACCCCAAATATTGCATTAAGAATAACTACAAGACTACAAATTATTCATTTGATGTGATGGTTTATTTGACAATATTAACAATGTTAAGAACTGACATCGAAGTTAGTTAGTTTTTCTTGTAAACAATAAACAACATACAAATTTGTATTTGTTTGTGTCTAATGCAGCCACACCTTTTAAAACACAAGAGAGATTTTTCTCTAAATATTTCATGATTGTGTAGAATTTTATGGGAGTCGAAAAACTTTTTTGCACCACTTATTCATTCATTTTCTACCGCTTAGTCCTGTTAGGGGTTGTGGGTGACTGGAGCCTATCCCAGCAGCTTTGGGCCTGAGGTGGGGTACACCCTGGACAGTGGCCAGTTAGTCGCAGGGCTGTCATGACAGTGACAGACAACCATTCACTAGGGCAGTGTTTTTCCAACCAGTGTTCCGCGGCACACTAGTGTGCCGTGAGAGATTGTCAGGTGTGCCGTGGAAAATTATTTAATAAAACCTGATTGGTTCCTCTCAGCGAACGGCGCGTAGTAAACATTGACACGGCGAGATCTCAGAGTCTCACATGGCTTCATACTTCCAAAACTTTGGAATATAGTATTTAAATTCAGCGGTAAGTCTTGTTAATGTGTTCTGTTGAAGGTCCTTTTGCTAACCGCTGCGTCTTTTTTATTTAAAATGGCCTTAATTATGATTTATTTGTTGACCGTTTTCGGACGAAACCTCATTACGAAAACGTGCAATTCTTAGTTATACTCTAAAAATACAAAGCTTTTAACTCAAAGAATGATATATTGGTTTACAATTAGGGCTGGGACCCGATTAAAAAAAATAATCAAATTAATTAGAGGCTTTGTAATTAATTAATCGAAATTAATCGCATTTTAATTGCATATAAATATTTGACCTGAGAACAGTGAGAAGTAATTTTTCACATGGATTTTAGTATATCATTGAATAATGACGGAATACATAAGCTTAATCAACAAAATATTGTTTATTTATTTCAGTCCAGCAGACCAGTGCAATGTTTGCCATTAAGTGTAGCAGTGTAGTTACCCTGGTCCTGAAACCAGTCATCTGGTGGAGTGTGGGTCCTTGTAACTTTACTCGGAGTCGGGCTAACGTCCACGCTAACTCCTATGTGTTTTGTGTTGAGGTGATATTTGAGGCTCGATGTGCTGCGGTGATACGCAAATTCCTTGTTGCATAGCTTGCACACAACCATGCTTCTTGTCGACACTTCCATCCTTTTGTTTTTTTAAAACAAAATTTCCCATCCACGGGGCCAAGCAAAGCTAGCCTGGCTCCGCCCTCCTACGTACTTCCGCTCAATTTCATTTTGCTTCAGTACTACGTCTGGGATTGCTGTATATTCTTAGGTTTCCAGAAATCAATTTTTTGTAGGACCAATCAGCGAACAGAGGGAGTGGCTGAGAACGATGGCGTTGATGTAGTGCGTCAGTTTGCGTTGGAGTAATGGCAGCGGAGAAAGACGTGAGAAAAGCTATTCTGTCCGTTGTTGAAGAACTGCCGAATATCCAGAATTTAAAGCCGGAGCAAGAACAATGTTTGCTAAGTTTTGTTGGTGGACATGATGTTGTGGCCCTCCTCCCCACGGGGTTCGGGAAAAGTTTGATTTTCCAGCTCACTCCGCTAGTGGTGAATGAGTTAGCTAAGGCTAAGACTTGTTGTTGTTTCCGGTCGGTTTCGGCACATGACATACGTCACGACCATACGTTAGCGATTGGCTATGGCAGATCCTGAGTGACTCTGGGCAGATCCAATAGTTTTAAACTTCAACAGAGTTCCCACATACAAGGAAATGCGCTTGTCAATGGAGCGAGGCCAGACTCTCTGTACAAATGAAATGTACGAGAGTCTGGTAGAACCAGGCTAAAGCAAAGCGGTCTCGTCAGCTTCTTCATGTTGACTGTGGTCTGAAGTCAAAAACGCTAGTGCTCCAATATAATCGGTCCGTTGAAACCCATTTATTAAAATAACCCATTTAAACCCAAACTTATTTATTGAAATAATAAATAAATAATTAATCGTAATTAACGGCGTTAAAGTCCCGTAATTTATTAATCTTAATTAACGCGTTAAAGTCCCGGCCCTATTTACAATATATGATTGTGCTACATCGTACTTTAAATTTGGCTCTTTTAATGCCGCTATTTCTGTTCTTTTTGGCATTGTTTTGAGAAATTGTTTGTGCTGACTGCTTGTTAGCTCAATGGGTAAGGTAACGTGTTTCTAATGCTAAATTGTCCATGTTATAACTATGGCTTTTGGAGGTAAGGGGAAATTATTGTGAACTGATGAAGTGAACTTTATGTTTTTTTTTTTTTTTTTTTTATTGTGAATGATTGTAACTTAAAGACTGAAATAATTTATTACCCCTGATTATTGATTTATTCTTGACCTTGCTTTCAGTCAGATTTTTATTTGGGGATTGGACTCCAACTTAGAAAATAAGATGGCGAGCTGGTAGGACAAAATTTTCTATTCTTTTCTGGATAAATGAGGACTACGTTTTTCCCTCTTCTTTTTTTTTTTCCCTCCCTTACCTGTCTATGTGAGGTGGGCTTTTCAAGCATGACGGCCATAAAGACGAAAAAAGAGAGACTTAGATCTTTGTGTGTCTTTCTTCAATTCCTGTTAGAATATTAAATTTGTGTTTAATAATATTTTCAACATATGGAATATTGCCAATTGTATGCAGCTCTGTTCTAAAAAAAAATGCTTGTGCAGGGCTGTGGGTTGTATTCTGGCAGAGCTGTTGGCCCACAAACCTCTGCTGCCTGGGACCTCTGAGATCCAGCAGGTGGACCTGATTGTGCAGCTCCTGGGGACGCCAAATGAAAACATCTGGCCCGTGAGTCCTGACCCACCATGTCTTCTCTACATTTATACACAGTGTGGTAGAGCCTATGCTTGTGTTCAGGGCTTTTCACAGCTGCCTCTGATTGGTCAGTACAGCTTAAGGAAGCAACCCTACAACAACCTGAAGAACAAATTCACGTGGCTGTCTGACGCTGGACACAGACTGCTCAACATGCTTTTCATGTACAACCCAGTGCGCAGGTACACGCGCCTGCAGACAAACACACACCACACACTCTGAATGGAGAGACTTGCAAAAGGAGGAAAGTGTAGTCACATGTTGCTGCTCTCTCCGCTCTGAGATGGGCCGCACATGACCGCAGCTCTGTGTGCTCTGTCTGTGAGCTCGCAAAGACATGCCGAGTAAATGGAGCTGCGTGCTCACAGACACGGAGCACACAGAGCAGAGTCAAATGAGGTGAAGGTAGAGTGCAATATAGCCTATTCTGGTGTTTGGTCTTTTTAAAAGTTGTTTAGAAAGTACTCTGTTGTTACTAATTACTATTGAAGTTTTTTTAATTCAAATTAAACATAGGCTATATGCCATCCCAAACCCTGGTTTGTTAAATGAAGGTAGAGCTGTGAAGGCTTCATCACAAACAAATCATGATATAATATGAAATTATCCCTCATCCTTCTGTTGATTTTGTAGGTCCACAGTTCAGCTTAATAAGCAGAGAAAATAAGAGTATAAATAGATTCAACTTTATTAGATTAGATTCAACTTTATTGTCATTACACAAGTACAGGTACAAGGCAACGAAATGCAGTTTAGGTCTAACCAGAAGTGTAATAGCAGCAAAGTGCAGGATATATACAATTTAGTCTCTGCGTTAAGATATTGTTATTGTTACTATAACTATATGTTAGATGAATTATTATTACTTTTACCTCTCCCTGCTCCCAACAATGGATCATGTGACCTTTGACCACTATGCCAAAGCACTTTGCCCAGAGGAAACATTCCACCATAAATTGGTTTTAATATTGCAATTGATTCTGGTGCATATCGCACAACAAAAAGAAGTCATTGTGACAGCCCTATTGCTGAGTGAGCTGTTTGGACTTTACAGTGTCTGCTGTAAACATTTATCAATACATCAGGATTAAATCTACTTCTTTGTAGTCTGACTAACTAAACTATTTTAAAGTTTTATCTTCTATTTGGATTATGGCTGACATGCCAAATTTATTGGTTTTATGCAGACACAACCCAGCAGGCTGGCACAACACAACAAAGGTTATTCCAAAGTTGGAATAAACTTTTGTAACTGGAGGTAGAGGCACAGACACATTTTTTTAAATTCCCTACAGTCACTTGTCATATAGGCCACTAGTAAGCCAGGTATTTTGGGCCCCACAGTAAATTTGAGCTGAACACTTACATTTCATAACATGAGCAAAGAAAATGAAAGCTTTCTGCTTCAAAGAAAACATAGGCACAAACAAACAAGTAGCCTGCTCTTTATATAAAAGAATTGATCATTTCCACAGATAATGGATACAGATGTTTATCAACATCCTAAAACATATTAAGCCAAAGACATGACACTTTATTATTTATAATATAAAAACTAGGAACTGTTGGTGTTAAAGCCTGCTTTTAATACAAATAGGAATTGTTATCATTGCATTTAATGGATGACAAAATCATTAAAACATTTATTTATGTGTGCTAATTATAATGCAGTTATTTTTTTATACATTGTGTGGACATCACCGCAGCTGTACTTTAGCCTGACCTGTGACCCCTGCCTTCTGCCTCTCTGCTCTAATCTGACAGGACTTAACAGGATGGGAAAAATTCTCTGTCGGCTCGAAACATTAGCAATGTTGGGCTACTAACTGTGTTCTTGCTATAAATGTCTCCAAATACACTTCTGACTGTACTCTTTCTCCATTCTCAAGTCACTAATCTCTGTGTCCCACAGTTGCATTTACTTATTATTTTTACATTAGACTAATAAAGCTCTTGTGGATATTTTAGAGCTCATAGTGAATCTTGCACTACGTGGCACTGCACACGTGTGCAGTGGAAATTAAGAGTAACTCTGTCTTTTTGTGTTACTTTGACAGAGCCACTGCAAGAGACTGTCTGGAGAGTTCCTATTTCAAAGAGAAGCCTTTACGTGAGTAGTGTGGTTTCTTACAAAGTCTTTAAAATGTGGGACATCACAATAATAATCTTCCCTCAAATTCAAATAAGACCAAAACTTTGATCAGGCAGTGAGATTGTTGTAATTAAACCTGACCATGTGACTTATCTGTCGTTTACTCACTTTAGTGTATCTGTTGTTTGTGCAGCCTGTGAACCGGAGTTGATGCCAACCTTCCCTCACCACCGGAACAAGCGTGCTGCTGCTCCAGCCGAGGGCCACTCCAAACGCAGCAAATTCTGAAAAGCGTGCCGTGATCTTGAAGCAGGGTCTGTTCTCGGATACATCAGACAGTGCACTCTTAAAGACACATTTTGTGATCTAGGTGTACTTATGCAGCACTAGAGTAGAAGAAACCCCTCTTGTGCTCAGATGTCTCCAGAATATATCCAGATCTCTGTAGAAGTGGGAACAGGTACATGTTCTGGCTTGGATTAGCACAATAAAGGTTACAGCAAGTCTTCCAGCAACACTGGCTGGCCCAGGACAGAGCAGACCTGCCAGGGTGAAGGGCTGTTGGATTGTTCAGCTGGACTTGAGATCATTATATGCATGATTACATACATCTCTGGAGACGGCTAGAAAAAAGTGCAATGTTCAGTTTACAACACAATAAACTTAAGGCACTAACCCAGAGCTGTTTTCACTTGAAATGCCAATTTTTATTAATTCAGGTCAAATTAGTAATTACATAGCCAGCAGCAGGTTGTGCCCCTTTACAGGGACCTCTCACTGAACCTGTGTGGACCCCACAAACACAGCAACATGAGCACGGAGCTGTTAGTGTCAGGGTTCATTATCAAAGAGGACAGATTGTACAAAGAAGTATCTCCTAACACTGTGTGTTAGCTAACAAGACTACAGTAACACTGAACTGGACTGTAATGGAGTAGTGTAATCAATCACAGGAGCTTCATCACTGAGCAAAATAATATCATGTATACATCAAAGCAAGTCATGCAATGGTCCGGTGTGACCAAAGAAGTATCATAAGTAATCGGGTAACACTGTTCAACAATGCAAAACAAACTTACACAGATGTGCTTAATTGATTTTCACTTTATAGTACTTTAGGTGTAACTTCTTTTCTTAAATAGGTTTTCTGATCAGTTTTTTTTTACCCCTACCTGTGTACTGTGTAAGTGTGAGTGAAATTATTCCCTTAAGTTGTAGGGGTGCTATAGAGGGTTTAATACGACTGTCTGGGATTTATCCAAACTCATTAAACACTTTGAATAAATTAAGGCAAGACACTAACATTTTATGCAATGGTTGATTTTGAGCCAGTTTGCTCTCTTAATATGTAAGCTTTCACCTCAAAAAAAATAATAAAAATAAATAAAAAAATCAACATTATACATTAAGGTAGTTATTTTATTACATTTTGTCAACTTTTGCCTTTTAGAGTTCTACCTGAAAGCAAAAGTTAGTATTCTAACAAGAGATCCCATGCCATCTCCATTTACAGAATGGTAACATTGTAAAGTTCTTTTGCAGAAACAACCAACAAAGGTTTGTGGGGGAATCTGAAGAAACAAATGAAATTACAATATAAAAGGCTTTTGTTTTTCTCACACTTTGATATCAGTAATCTCCACTCCAGTAGCACCTACAAGCACAACATTTTCCAGTCTTTTACTTCAGTATATTCTGAAGGCTTTTACAGAGCGATTTGTTGATGTATCATTCCTATCCTGAATTATAGGTCCTTTTACCCCAAAAAACATGGTGAAAATATATTTTTTTAAGGCAATTGGTAGTAGGGATGTAACAATTTACTCGACTCACGATTTGATTCACAATTCTGATCTCAATTCGTGAGTCGAAGAGTTTTTGAGTGCACTTTAATTATTTTACAAATCAGGGCTTTATAATATATATTTTATTTTTTCCCTCACCACCGTCTTGAAAGCCAATTCTATCAGTCTCCAAGTAAATGTAAAATGTTTCCATATTTATTTAAAATTAAGGCTAATGTATGTCAATTTGTAAGATTATAAATAAACTAATAAAATCTAATTCTACATGTGTTACATACAATTTAATTTGCTTATAAGGCTAGGAATAAGTGGATATTAAAGTTAATAATCTAAAGTGGATATTAACAAAGTAACTTAAAATCCCCATCCTTTGATGGATTTAGACCTGGTTAATTACATTGTTCAATGATTAGTTCTTAGGTTTAGCTGAGAACTAAAACCACTTTATATCAAACCCAATAATAAACACTGGTCTCATGTGTTTCCCTGAAACAGAACTTTATCGAAACAACTCTTATTTAACTGTTACTGTTTATGCATTTTTACCTCTTATTTATTAATGGTAGCAAGAATGTATTAACAGTAATAATTAATGCAAGGACCGGATTTGGTCAGCAGACCTTAATTTGGATACCCAAATAACACTACGCTGTGGTCTGCTGGTCAGGAGGGCCAGCTCTGCCCTGGGCTGCCCACTGGACCCAATTGAGGAGGTGGGTGAGAGGAGGATGTTGGCCAAGCTGACATCCATCAGAGACAACAGCATCAGACGTTGGAGGCTCTGAGCGGCTCCTAGGGGCTGGAAGGAGCACTACCGCAGGTCCTTCTTACCTACTGCCATGACACTTTATAATTCACACATTTAACAATAAGCTAAGACACTGCAATGTTCTTTTTTTTTCTCACTCCTTTACTTTGTAATTATGTATATAGATAGCTTTTGTTTTTGTTTAATTTAACCTTATTTTATTATATTAAATATTTTTTGCAGCTGAGATTGTATATAAAATCTTTTTTTGCATGCGCACCTTTTTTTATTTAATTTCTGCACTTTACCTGTCTGTGCGATGCTGTACTCTGTGGGATCAATAAGGTCATCTCTTATCTCTCTCAGGGGCTGCAGCAGAGACACAAACGCAGCACATGATCCAGAACATTATTACATCTCTCTGACAGGGGCCTCAAACAGTTTAGCCTCCTTGATAATAGAGATTACTGCTCACATTCTCTCTGTTGTCCACTGGTGACGGGACATTTACGCTACTAAAGCTCTGACACAGGCATATTTCCGTTGCGCTCGTTTACTGTGCGCGAAGCCGACTCGGCCCAGGACCGGTCTGGCATCAGCAGCGGAAAGACACAGACGGCGAACGCCTTTCGCTAAAGTGGATTTATTTATGCTGTCACACCTCTTGATTTGAAGATGAGACTTCCTCAATATCCACACTCTCGTCGCCATGCTTGAATCTGTTTGCAACAACTTGTTGAGAGTGTGTTTGCAGTAAACAGAGCGGCTCCTGTTGTTCAAAACATGAATCGATTGAATTAACATCTCAACCGACTGAAAACCTCAATAATGTGAATGGATTTCAACCGGCTCATGGTTAATAGTTACATCCCGAAAGTATGCTCTAATTTACTAAAGCACAAAATAAGATATCCAGTATCCCCTCTGTAAAAGCCTTTTCATCGAATGTCAAAATGAACCAAGAATTCTAAACCTGGTCTGTTCCAATTTCCATTTTGTTGTTGGAAATGTGTGCAAATGTATATTTAAATAAGGCCTCATTTGGATATTAAAACCTTTACACATAACTCTTAATACTAATACTTAATAGTGTGACAAACTACTGGTGTTGAGGGGAAAGACTGCTGCATGGAGGATAAAGAGGAGGAAAGTGTCTACACAAGCATCATGGCTGAATGGGCCACATACTCTTTGACTAGAGGCATTCTATCCTATCAAGTTGTAACTTGTAGGTTTATACACAGCTATACTAATTTTTAGCATCATACTGAGATCCAATTAAACATGAATGTAACATTTGCATGAGTTAAGTGTAGTTTTGTGTTACTATGCAGATATTACTTCAATATAGGGTAGAACAAAACACCAAGACAATTACAAATTTTTCAGGACAAATTAATAAAATATTTTACATATTTTTTGCATCATAAAAACATTTCTCATTGCAATCTAGTGACTTGAAACCAATGGAGTGGAAATCCATTTGTGCCTTTCTCAAATGAAAGTATAAATATTAAACACTTAAATCAAAGGAAGGAATAGAGAATTCAGCAAGAATAGAGACCTCACCAAAAAGATCCAGGGTTTGACCCCTGGGTCAGACAGGATCTTTCTGGGTGGAGTTTGCATGTTCTCCCTGTGCTTCAGTGAGTTTCCCCACCATCATTAAAAATATGCTAAGTGTGGGCTGCAGGGATAATAAAAACAATACTGTATAAAACGGAATAGCTGCTGGTGTTTTCTGTTTGAGAGTGGTGCTGGTGGACATTGCTGTGTTGACTCTAGACATGTTCTTTTTGTCACATGAACAGGGACGACTTGTAGCTTTCAGCCAATCCCAGCTCACAAAAAAAAAAAACCCAAAAAAACACTAAAAATCTTAAAGTGGCAAGTGAATAAAGTTTATTCCAAAGCTGGAATAAACCTACGTAACTGGAACTGCACCTCTGTAGTGAAAAACAAACCAGATCAGGGGCTGACATTTCACACCGTGCCATTCTCTTATCAGTTAATATTTAGGATTCTGCGTCTGTTCAATCAAGCACATCTTTAGTGTAAGACATTTACATTAAGATACTTCTAAACAATTCAATGCTTTTACACACACACACATGCCTGTTTTCATCTTTAAATCCTTCTCAAGTGTTGCCTTTTGTTTAAAAGCAAAGTGCACCAAACAGTAGTCTTTTAGTTTCCAGTGTGGATTCAGTCAAAGTTGGCTGAACATCAGAACTGAGACGAAGTGTCTGTTGTCCAAGACCCAACTCACACCATATTGTAGCATTTGCAAAAACATCCTCCAGAACTGGAGAATACCAGATGAAGTGTTTATATTTTATAAAATGGAGATTGAATGAGAGATGACAGGACAGAACAGCATTCAAGCCCACGGGCAGGTTAAGTGTTTGACCCTTAGCCCTCCATCCCAAAGTCTTCTGTAAACTTCTTGACTTTCAGTAAGTCTTCAGTGTTGACAGTGGGACGTGTGGTGGACAGAGAGCGCAGCATGTCCGACTGCAAAGAAAGGTTTAGGTTTAAGAGTCAGGTCCATAAATATTGGAACATTAACATAATTCTAATCTTTTTGGCTCTATACACCACCACAATGGATTTAAAATGAAACGAACAAGATGTGCTTTAACTCAGGACTTTTAGCTTTAATTTGGGAGTATTTACTTCCAAATCAGCGGTGTAGGATATACAACAGTTTGTATATGTGCCTCCTACTTTTTAAGGGAACAAAAGTAATGGGACAGATTAACAATCATAAATCAAACTTTCACTTTCTAATACTTATTTGCAAATCCTTTGCAGTCAATTACAGCCTGAAGTCTGGAACACATAGACATCACCAGACGCTGGGTTTCATCCCTGGTGCTGCTCTGCCAGGCCTCTACTGCAACTGTCTTCAGTTCATGCTTGTTCTTGGGGCATTTTCCCTTCAGTCTTGTCTTCAACAAGTGAAATGCATGCTCAATCGGATTCAGGTTCAGGTGATTGACTTGGCCATTGCATAACATTCCACTTCTTTCCCTTAAAAAAACTATTTGGTTGCTTTCGCAGTATGTTTTGGGTCATTGTCCATCTGCACTGTGAAGCGCCGTCCAATGAGTTCTGAAGCATTTGGCTGAATATGAGCAGATAATATCGCCCAAAACAATGTTTAATAAACATCTCGGTTCCAAAAAATCTGAATTTTCTGGCCATTTTTTGATGGGTCAGGTTTTACAGAGTTAAGGCTGTGCAATTGGCCAATTAGTTAAAAGGGGTGTGTTCGAGAAAAAATACCAGTGTGGCATTCAATCACTGAGGTCATCAATTTGGTGAAAAAACAGGTGTGAATCAGGTGGCCTATATTTAAAGATGAAGCCACCAGCCCTTGTTGAACAGCATTTGAAAGCTTGAGAAAAATGAGTCGTTTAAGACAGTCTTCGGAAGAACTGCGTACTTTGATTAAAAAGTTGATTGGAGTAGGAGAAAACCTATAAAGAGGTGCAAAAAAATTATAGGCTGTTCAGCTAAAATGATCTCCAATGCCTTAAAATGGAGATCAAAACCAGAGAGACGTGGAAGAAAATGGAAGACAACCATCAAAATAGATTGAAGAATAACCAGAATGGCAAAGAATCAGCCAATGATCAGCCTCGGGATGATCAAAGACAGTCTGGAGTTACCTGTAAGTTCTGAAACAGTTAGAAGACGTCTGTGTGAAGCTCATCTATTTTCAAGAATCCCCCGCAAAGTCCCTCTCTTAAAAAAAAAAAGGCTTGTGCAGAAGAGGTTACAATTTGCCAAAGAACACATCAACTGGCTTAAAGAGAAATGCAGGAACATTTTGTGACTGATGAGAGTAAAATTGTTCTTTTTGGGTCCAAGCATCATGATATGGGCATGTTTCTCCTACTATGGAGTTGGGCCTATTTATCGCATACCAGGGATCATGGATCAGTTTGTATTTGTCAAAATACATGAAGAGGTCATGTTGCCTTATGCTGAAGTGACAAGCCCTTGAAATGTTTGTTTCAACAAGACAATGACCCCAAACACACGAGTAAACAAGCAAAGTCTTGGTTCCAAACCAACAAAATTAATGTTATGGAGTGGCCAGCCCAATCCCTTAATCCAATCGAGAAGCTGTTTCTGAAGCAAAACCAAGAAATATAATTGTTGTTAAAGAATCCTGGAGTGGAATAACAGCTGAGAGGTGTCACAAGTTGGTGCCACACAGATGTGAAGCAATTTTAAAAAACTGTGGTCATACAACTAAATATTAGTTTCCTGATTCACAGGATTGCTAAATCCTAGAAACAAAAACGTTTGTATAAAATAGTTTTGAGTTTGTACAGTGCTACACAGTGCTAAACACACCCCTTTCAACTATTTGCCCAATTGCACAGTCTTAAGAGCGTGCATATCATGAATGCTGGGTCTTGTTTGTAAAAAAAATTAAAAAAAAAACTAAAAACCTGGATTGTTCTGGTTAGTCACATTGTACTGCTATTGTTTTGAACAATACTGTACATAAAGTGGCATAAAAAAGTATCTGAAGCCTTTTGAATTTCTCACATTTCTGCATAAAATCACCATCAAATGTGATCTGATCTGTCAAAATGACACAAATTAAAAAACAGTGTCTGCTTTAACTAAAACCACCCAAATATTTATAGGTTTTCATATTTTTAATAAGGATAACATGCAATGACATGTATATATCTATCCATCTATATATATATATATATATATATATATATATATATATATAGAGAGAGAGAGAGAGAGAGAGAGAGAGAGAGAGAGAGAGAGATAGATAGATATAGAGAGACAGAGAGAGAGAGATCATAGCAATAGTACTAATCTTAGATAATTATCACAGACATTATCACAACATTATCAGTCTACATAAAGTCTTGCATTGTTAATGGGTAGCCTTAGAGATAGAACTGAATCCTGAAATTTACAAATTTACAGCTTCCTGTTTCTAATGGAGGACTAGATGTACCTAGGTTTAAGCTGTATTAGCTGGCACCTCATTCCAAAGTGATATGTGATCATGTTTCCAGAGCCTTGTGAGAAAGAGCCACAATAGAACGTCTTACCATGCACACTATAGGCTCCAGCAGCTTATCACTAGGCACCTCCATCCAGGTCATTTCTATGGCAGCAGGGTCACCAGGGGAACATGGGGTCAAGAGGTCATCCACAATTATCTGGTTGTTGCTACGTGATGGGCCACAAACCTACAATAACATATGCATAAGTAGATGTGAGGAGTTTAACTGGTGTAAACATATGCTTCAGAAAGATAAACAGTTTGCTCTGCCATGAACGCAAACTTACCAGAGCTCATTAAAACCTGGCAGAGTTTCCTACAGGACTTCTTCAAACCACATGCATTCATACAAATGAGGATGGACTGAATGCTGAACAATGTTAGAATAACAATGCTGTGTTTGGAACAGAATTTGTAAAATGTGATATTGTAACAGACAACTTACATTGCATGAAAAATAGCTTTTTGAATTTGATAGGAGCAACACATCTCAGAAAAGTTGGGACCAAGGCAACAAAATGCTGAAAACCACCTCTGATGGTCTGGGGTTGCATTAGAGTCTGTGGCGTGGGCACATCTATTACAACAACATGGCTTTGCAGAATTAGTGTCCGGGTGCTAAATTGGCCTCAGTCTCAGGCTGTGCAATTTTGGAAAATAATTGAATTTATTTTCAACAAATATAGCGATTATTTTCTTTCTGCTTTTAAATGTTTTTCACAAACAATAGATATGACCAACACTTAAACTCTGTTTCTTGTTGTTTTTCACCTGCCCCACTTTATTTCTCTGACAGCGATATTCAAATGGATGATCAAACCTTTTTGGTGTCTTTTTGTTCTGCTTTTGCTCCAGTCATGGAGAGAAAGCTGCATTTCCTTTTGTTTCCAGAGAAAATATAAAAAGTATATGCAGCAGAAATATAAGGTCTCAAAGAACAAATGAGATTGGGGGGCCCTAAATATGGTTGTAGCCCATGGACCACACATTTCAAGATCCGAGCCTGCCGAACACTCATTTTCAGAAAGAACAGCATCTTTCAGGCACAGCACTACTCAAAAGTTAACAGTCCTCAAAACAAATTTAGCAGCTATGATAACATTTATTTATCCAATAATAGTCTACATCCCTTGGCCTATGTCTGAACAAAGTGTAGAGTTAAGAGTTTGCTCTTCAAGTTAGTGCGTACACACATGGACAAAAATGTTGGTACCCTTCGGTCAATGAAAGAAAAACTGTGACAATGGTCACAGAAAAAACTTTATTCTGACAAAAGTAATAATAAATAAAAATTCTATGAATGTTAACCAATGAAAGTCAGATATTACTTTTCAACCATGCTTCAACGGAATTATTTTAAAAAATAAAATTGATGGTACCCCTAGAAAAAACTGTAAATAATGTGACCAAATGGACATGTTAATTCAAGGTGTGTGCACTAATTAGCATCACAGGTGTGTACAATCTTGTAATCAGTCAGTGGGCCTATTTATAGGGCTTCAGGTAGTCACTGTGTTGTCTGGTGACATGGTGTGTACCACACTCAACATGGACCAGAGGAAGAGAAGGAAAGAGTTGTCGCAGGAGAATAGAAAGAAAATTATAGACAAGCATGATAAAGGTAAAGGCTATAAGACCATCTCCAAGCAGCTAGATGTTCCTGTGACTACAGTTGCACATATTATTCAGAAATTTAAGATCCATGGGACTGTAGCCAACCTCCCGGAACGTGGCCACAGGAGGAAAATTGATGACAAATCAAAGAGACGGATAATCCCAATGGTAACAAAAGAGCCCAGAAAGACTTCTAAAGAGATCCAAGGTGAACTCCATGCTCAGGAACATCAGTGTCAGATCGCACCATCCGTCGTTGTTTGAGCCAAAGTGGACTACATGGGAGACGACCAAGGAGGACACCATTGTTGAAAACAAATCATAAAAAAGCTAGACTGGAATATGCCAAACTACATGTTGACAAGCCACAAAGCTTCTGGGAGAATGTCCTATGGACAGATGAGACAAAAATGGAACTTTTTGCCAAGGCACATCAGCTCTATGTTCACAGATGGAAAAATGAAGCATATCAAGAAAAGAACACTGTCCCTACTGTCAAACATGGAGGAGGCTCTGTTATGTTCTGGGGCTGCTTTGCTGCATCTGGCACAGGGTGTCTTGAATCTGTGCAGGGTACAATGAAATCTGAAGACTATCAAGGGATTCTAGAGAGAAATGTGCTGGCCAGTGTCAGACAGCTTGGTCTCAGTTGCAGGTCATGGGTCTTGCAACAGGACAATGACCCAAAACACAGCAAAAAACACCCAAGAATGGTTAGGAGGAAAACATTGGACTATTCTAAAGTGGCCTTCTATGAGCCCTGACCTCAATCCTATTGAGCATCTTTGGAAGGAGCTGAAACATGCCGTCTGGAAAAGACACCCTTCAAACCAGAAACAACTGGAGCAGTTTGCTCATGAGGTGGGCCAAAATACCTGCTGAGAGGTGCAGAAGTCTCATTGACAGTTACAGGAGTCGTCTGATTGCAGTGATAGCCTCAAAAGGTTGTGGAACAAAATATTAAGTTAGGGGTACCAACAATTTTGTCCAGGCCTGTTCCATGAGTTTATTTTTTTAAATAATTCCTTTGAAGCATGGTTGAAAAGCAATGTCTGACTTTCATTGGTTAACATTCATAGAATTTTTATTTATTATTACTTTTGTCAGAATAAAGTTTTTTCTGTGACCATTGTGAGTTTTTCTTTCATTGACCGAAGGGTACCAACAATTTTGTCCACGTGTGTATAGGAGCAACATGACCACAATCCTAAGCGCTAGCTTGACCTCTCTCCAGAACTCTATTTTTACCTCAGTTAGTTTCTCCTTGTAACACACGAAGTTTATACAGTACGTACGTATAACACAATAGCATACTGTCTCAAGTTAATCAACGTCTTGAAATATGTGTAACATAAAAAATTATTGCGGCCTCTGCAATTTGAAAATTAAAATTTTTAATATTGCATTTTAATTGCACAGCACTACCTCAGTCCACACCTTTTACCAACAGAAAATGTTTGGTGCATTATAAACAGTGTTGGGGCTAGTTACTCAAAAAAGTAATATATTACATATTACATATTACTCTCAAAAATAGTAATGCCTTACTTTACTTTATTACTCCCTGGAGAAAGTAACTAGTTATATTACTAGTTATATTACTAGTTACATTTTTTTAATTAATCTATAATTGCAAGTTGGAGGTAGAGTTACAAGCGGTGGAGAGCAGCTTTCTCCCCGGGCAGAGTCAAGTTATTTTCCTTCCGTTGAACATATTCAAAATAATGACTGAATCTCCACCCGTCGAAACTAGCTTTCTGTTGCTGGGAACCTTCCTCTGAAAAAGAGCTTGCCGTTGTTGACGCCTTCCATTTTTCCATTTTTGAGGTGCCGCTCTGCTGCTGGCTGTCGGGTGTTGACCAATCGGTGATGGTAAATGATACCTCGTGCCAAACACAGACCAATCACTGTTCCATTCACGCCCTCCTTCCCTTCCCTTTTGTTCTCTGTGTTGTGTGCCTTGTGTGTGATGAAGGTGCTACTGGCAAATGTAACGCAAGTAACTAGCTCGGGAAAACTGTAATAATATTACCATTTTCAGACGGGTAATGCCTTACACTACTAGTTACTGAAAAAAGTAATATTATTACAGTAACTAGTTACTTTGTAACTAGTTACACCCAACACTGATTATAAAACAATCCGGCAAAGAAGAGTTAGGACTTTTGAGCAGTTCTACATCAGACAATATTCCTCTCCCAAAACTTCAGCAACTGCTCTCCTCACTTCAGACAATCACAGACTGTTGAGACCAGACCATTGTTTCCCAACCTTTGAGCCGCGGCCATAGATAGTAAATAAACATGGATGTATGAATGTCCCCTATTCACCAATATTGTCATTACGACAGGGCAATAAAATGGCGGTTACATCCTGGTTTTTCAGCTTTTACTGCATAGTATAACAATAGTTTTCAGATAGCATAACCGGACATATTAATCAAAAATTCACCCCCCTGGGTTGTCACGTAGTAAAAACTTAGCTCTAGAGACCAGAGCCATCTTTTGTAACAGGCTGTAAACATGAGTTTTACACTTGCCCCAACAATCAGCACCATGGGTTCTTCTAAGCAGTTGTCTAAATAACTGAAACTGAAAATAGTTGACGCTCACAAAGCAGGAGAAGGCTATAAAAAGATAGCAAAGCTTTTATCAGATGCCAATATCCTCTGTTCGGAATGTAATTAAGAAATGGCAGTCATCAGTAACAGTGGAAGTTAAAGCAAGATCTAGAAGACCAAGAAAAATATCATAATATCCTCCAGAAAGATCTGGCCCACACTGGATTTGTGGTACACTATTCCACTCTAAAGAGATACTTGTACAAATATGGACTTCACGGAAGAGTCATCAGAAGAAAACCTCTTCTACGTCCTCAACACAAAAATCAGCATTTGAAATGCAAATGAACATATAGACAAGCCTGATGCATTTTGGAAACAAGTTCTGTGGACCGATGAGGTTAAAATAGAACTTTTTGGCCGGAATGAGCAAAGGTATGTTTGGAGAAGAAAGGGCACAGAATTTAATGAAAAGAACCTCTGTCCAACTGTTAAGCATGGGGGTGGATCGATTATGTTTTGGGGTTGTATTGCAGCCAGTGGCACAGGGAACATTTCACGAGTAGAAGGAAAAATGGATTCAATAAAATTGCAGCAATTTTTGGATGCTAACTTGATGCCATTTGTGAAAAAGCTGAAGTTAAAAGAGAGGATGGCTTCTACAAATGTATAATGATCCTAAACAGACTTTTGTAAGGAAGAATGGGCAAACAAACAAGAATTAAAGGACTCTTGGCTAGTTACAAAAAGCGTTTACAAGCTGTGATACTTGCCAAAGGGGGCAGTACAAGGTATTAACTCTGCAGGGTGCCCAAACTTTTGCAGACACCATTTTTTTGTTTTCCGTTATTTTTAAAGTGTAAATGATAGAAATAATAACTAACTTTTTTTGACTTATTATAAGGATGTCTAATCTGTCATTTGATGCCTTTTGGAGATTTTTCCATCTTTTCTTGGCACCTTTATTCACATTAATAAAAATGTTTACCTGGGGTGCCCAAACTTTCGATCTCCACTGTTTTAGAATGGGGCCTTATTAGTGCTGTTAATTGATTTGAGTAAAAGTTTTGAAATTGAGTATATAATATATATAAATATATAAAAAAGTATATTAATTTTACAATATATGGTGTAAAACCATCTAAGTGCTGCCCTCTTCAGCTTGAATTGTGGTTACTGCAGTTTAATTTTTTGATTTGAAGTTGTTCCTTGTGTGACGTATACTGGCTCGACTAACGGCTCAACACCCATGCCCATGGCACGACCCCACCCCACCCTTGGCATTGGCTCACGCCCCTGGTATAAAAACGTTTTGTTCCCAAGTAGCGAGTATTGAAAACATCAGGCTAGGTATATTAGAATGTACTTGTACTGTTGCTGGTTGCAACAGCACTGCTGGACTGCATTGCTTTCCAGCTGAGTTGGAAATTAGGAGCCAGTGGTTGCGTGCACGTGGCATGGAACACCGCGAGTTCCCGCTGACAGCTGGAGTTTACAGCGGGTAATTTTAAGCGGGATTGCTTCTCCAACACAATGGAGGTGGAAACGGGCTTGTCCAAACAGCTCCCGCTAAAAAGCAACACAGCGCCTAACGCTGCTCCTGCATGGACTCCCACCACCGCAGTAACGTCATTAGGTGAGCGAACATATATTTTTATTCACAATTTTTGTTTCTTCTCAGTAAAGCTAAAGTTAATTAATTGATTTTGTCATGTTCCTAGTTAGGTAAGGTATGCTGCTCCTGATACCGGGCTAACACGCTAATGAGGGCTGCTGCGGTGTTGATACTGTGGCCCAGTACACACAGACATCTAGCTTTACTCACTCAATATTACGTTATTTATTTCTCGTACATGGGCAGCACTCTGCTGGACTTGTAGCAGAGATGCAGAACTTGGCACTAAAGACCTGTCAGTGGCTCATGACTCTGGTCTTGACTGAACATGAACATCTCATGACTCATGTAACACCGTGAGGTTTGACTCAACACATACTCAAACTACCATGGACTTGTGCGTTTCTTGTCAACTTTGCTAATTTGATTAAGCGTGAAAGCGCGCACCATTGATGTGTGTTGTTTATCGCTGCTCCCCGAGTAAAACCGAGCAGAGCTGGAGCTACTGAGGGGACAGTGTATCACAGGCTGCAGCTACCAGACCAACCTAGTGACAGTACACACTTATTAATTAAAGGCTAGCGCGTAAGGCAAGGCAAGGCAAGGCAATTTTATTTATATAGCACAATTCATACTGGGTAACTCAAAGTGCTTTACAGGAAAAAAAGACAATTTACAAGATTTATATTAACATAAGAAAAAATTAAAAACATTTTAAAAAGAAGAGTGCAGATAAAAGAAAAAACAAACACTTTAGGTAGTAGTGTAGGCGGAGCTAAAGAGGAAGGTTTTTAACCTCCCCTTGAACATTGTTAAAGTTGAGGCTTGTTTTACTTCATCTGGGAGGCTGTTCCAGGTTTTTGCTGCATGAAACTTAAACGCTGCTTCACCCTGTTTAGTTCTAACTCTGGTCACGAGCAGAAGGCCTGTCCCAGATGTTCTCAGAGTCCGAGGAGGTTCATTAGTAACTAGCATGTCAGAGATATATTCTGGTGCTAAACCATTTAGAGACTTGTAAACCAGCAGTGCTGTTTTAAAGTCTATTCTCTGAGCAACAGGAAGCCAGTGCAGCGATTTTAAAACTGGCGTAATGTGGTTGTACTTCCTGGTTTTGGTTAGAACCCGAGCAGCCGCGTTCTGAATAAGCTGTAGCTGTCTTAACCCTCGTTTTGAGAGACCAGTGAGCAGGCCGTTACAGTAATCTAACCTGCTGGACATAAAAGCATGGATAAGTTTCTCTAAGTCTGGTTGAGACATCATCCCTTTGACTCTGGAAATGTTTTTAAGGTGATAAAATGCAGATGATGTAATTGACTTAATGTGACTGTGGAAATTCAAGTCTGAGTCCATGATGACCCCTAGATTTCTAACCTGATTTTTACATTTTAGAGAAAGAGACGTGAGGTGGTTGCTGACACTTTCTCTTTGTTTCTGTGGCCCAAAGATGATTAGTTCAGTCTTGTTTCTGTTCAGTTGGAGAAAATTATTTTGCATCCACGTGTCAATCTGTTCGATGCAGTGACACAGTGAATGGATTGGTCCATTTTCACCTGCTGTGAGTGAAATGTAAATCTGAGTGTCATCTGCATAATTATGGTAGGATATACGCCACAGCTGCGTATTAACCATAGATTGTATAATAATTATGGATGATATCCACCCATTGGTCCCCTATTCACCAATATTGTCATTACGAATGGGCAATAAAATGGCCGTTACATCCGGGCTTTTCGGGTTTTACTGCATAGTAAAACAATAGTTTTTAGATAGCATAAACCAACGTAATTTTCAAAAATTCCCCAGAGTTGTCACGTAGTAAAAACTTAGCTCTAGAGACC
Source organism: Perccottus glenii (assembly GCA_024416835.2). NCBI lineage: Eukaryota > Metazoa > Chordata > Actinopteri > Gobiiformes > Odontobutidae > Perccottus > Perccottus glenii. Next base: position 27,062,351 of record CM044563.2, read on the forward strand.
GGAGCCATCTTTTGTACCAGGCTGTAAACATGATTTTTACTCTTGTAAAGTCGCCATTGGGTTTCTCCTTATATTTCCGCTTTTGGAGCCTGCCCTCTGGTGAACGGAGGTATATCGCTGTATTTTGCTGTAAAATCACCGTATGGCGGCGCCCTTACACGACGACCATTTAAGAGGTACCATGGGAGAGGCTTGGTATTAACTGGCCTAAAGGAAGCATGTAGAGATTGAATAATAGAGGTCCCAAGATAGACCCCTGTGGAACCCCACATATCAGGGCCATTTGGTCTGACACACAGTTACCAACCGAAACAAAGTACTTCCTGTCTTCAAGATAGGACTGAAACCATTTAAGGGCAGTTCCAGTGATACCTATCCATTCCTCTAATCTTTGTGTCAGGATTTCATGGTCCACTGTATCAAACGCAGCACTCAAGTCCAACAGAACTAAGACAGAGACTTGCCTGCGTCAGTGTTCATACGGATGTCATTTGTGACTTTGATAAGTGCAGTCTCAGTGCTGTGATGTCCTGAATCTTGACTGAAAGGGATCAAAACAGTTGTTAAGTAATAGAAAGTCATTAAGTTGCTGATATACAACTTTTTCGATGACTTTCCCTAAAAATGGCAGGTTTGATATGGGCCGATAGTTGTTGAGCACTGCATCTTTCCCAAGACTGCTCTTCTTTAGGAGAGGTTTAATGACAGCAGTTTTTAAGGCCCTTGAAAGGATATTATTGACTATATCAGTGAGTTGTGGTAACAAACTGCTTAGTACTGATTTTAGAAATCTAGTGGGTAAAACATCGAGACAGCAGGTGAATGAACTCAGGCTGGAGACAGTTTTTTCAATTGTTCTGTCATTAATGGGTGTAAAATGTGTTAAACCAACCAAGTGTCTCCTAGGTGGCTGCAGTGTTGTTTTATGCCCTTTGGACTGTATCGCATGTTTAATGCCTTGAACCTTGTCGTTGAAAAACAATGCAAACTCATTGCATTTAGTGGTGGAAACTAATTCTGGTGGAAATGGAGCAGGAGGGTTTGTTAATCTGTTCACTGTAGCAAACAGGACACGTGAGTTTTTACTATTGTTGTTAATGATCTCTGAGAATAATATTTCTCTTTCTTTTTGCAAAGTTTGATTGAAAACATGCAAATTTTCTTAGTATACCTCATAATGAATTAAGAGTTTCTATTTACGCCATTTTCTTTCGGCTTTTCGCATTCCCTTTCTGTGCCCTGACAGAGTGAGCATTGCTCCATGAAGCCTTCTGCCTCGTCCTGATCACTTTAACCTTAACAGGAGCAATGGTGTCCATAACATTTAAAACACCTGAAGTATAACAATTCAACAAATCATCAACTTGACCTGATGAGGCATTTTCAAACCTGATTGCCTCCATAAACTGTGTCCTGGTGTTATCGTTAATGTATCTCTTTTTTACAACATTAGGCCCAACAGCAACTTTTGGAATTATGGACAGGTGAAAAAAGACACATGAATGATCAGATAGAGCTACATCAATCACAGTGACATCTGAAATATGAACACCTTTAGTAATGACCAGGTCCAGAGTGTGACCTCTGTTATGGGTCGGCTCATTAACATGCTGACAAAGACCAAAAGTATCAAGAATAGTAGAAAGTTCTTTGGCATTTCTGTCACAAACATTATCCACATGCACATTAAAATCACCAGATATGACTATTTGTTCAAATTCTGTGCAGATAACCGAAAGCATTTCACTAAACTCATTAATAAAATCATGACATTGTTGGGGTGGTTTGTAAAGAACTACATATAATACAGATGGAGAAAACCTCAACTCCATTTTGAATGACACATACTCAAATGATGAAAACTCACCAAGTGATAGCTTCTGGATAAGAATATTATCCCTAAGAAAGGCACATACACCACCACCCTTTTTGTTTTCCTGTATTTTGGATAAAAATGTGAAATTCGATGGGGTGGATTCAATAAGGACCGCATTTCCAGTACTGCTGTCTAACCATGTTTCTGTTAAAAACATAAAATCAAGCTTATTTGAAGTTATAAAATCATTAATTAAAAAAGATTTGTTTCCCAAAGACCTGCCACTCTGCCAGTATCTCAGTGGACTACTGAGAAGCCTGGACACGGGGCGGGGGAGGGATGATGCAGTTTCCAGGGACACGGAAGGTCCCGGGGGACCCGCCGCTCTGCAACTCGAGCAGCAGCGGGTGAGGGAATACCATAAGATATGGTCCGAATACCGTAATATATGGTATTCTGACCATAAGACGCAGGCACTTTTCCTCCCACTATTTGGTGAAGAAAAAGTGCGTCTTATGGTGCGAAAAATACGGTAATTGTTATTCTCTTCTTTAATCTGCGACTTCTGACTGTAGCTATGGAGCTAGGGGGGAGTGTTCTCTCCCAGGGCCTCAGGTTGATAAGTGGTTTATTATGACGAAAAGTCCTGGAACAGCAGAGGCCCTCAGTGTCCTAATCACTGTTAGTAGCCTTGATGCTAGTCAAGGCTTTTGGAGCTGGTCTAGGAAGGGGCTGGTCTGGAAGGAGGTGGAGGGGGTTTGACAGGGGTGTATTGGACTCTAGGTAGTGGCCAAGGTGAAGCAGTGGTACTCCTTGGTGGTATTGGGGGTGATGTTTTTAGTGATGATGATAGAACCCGTGACCTGGCCAAGTTAGGTGTAAGGGGTATCACAGAACAATACACAGACGATATACAGTAATAACTGTTCAGAGTCAAATTACAATAAAAGTAGATCCACAGAAAAGTTGGTGACTCAGACTCCAGTAGGATGCCAACATGTAGGCTATGGCAACAGTGAGTGTTTGTGTTTAGATGACTTCTTTAGATTCTTTGCTTTGTGAGAATATTCATGTCACTAATATTATTTATATTTTAAAATCTCTAAAATGAATTAATATAATACTGTAATTGTAACCAATAACACAAATCTTTTGTTTTGCCTTAGATGTCCAGAGAAACTGGGTGCCAGCTTGAACCAGTCACTGCAGATCTGCAGGTGTGCAGGCAAAAGTGAAGCCTATTGGGAGAATCAAAGGTGAGTTTGAATACTGTGAGGTTTCTGTTTGTTAAGTTTTATTCTTTATTTCTCGGGCACCATGTACAAATACATTAATCCCACAAGAAAAAATATGAACTTCAGACTGTCTAGGAGCCGATTCCATTGTTTGATGTTTTGAAATGAAAAGGCTGATTGTGCAGTTTTTGTGAGTTGTAGAGATGTTTGGGTCTCATCATATACTCAAGATAACAAATCATGTGTTAAACTCTTGTTTTTGCAGCCACCCAGGCCAGAATGCCTAATAGGAGTGTGTCATGTAACACAGACACTGATGGAGCTGCCTTTCCCTGCGTCCCAGGACTAGCCCTGCACCAATAAAGAGGAAAAGGTGTGAGGTGTCCACTGATGACTCCGGCTACCATCCAGATGGAAGTGAGAGCACCATGAACTGTACAAGGTAATGCGTTTAAACCTATTTTCATTTTTATTTATTTTTTTTTTTATTTTAACTTTTTACTGTTATAGTGCAATTACTTGTTTTAGAATACTCTAACCCCTTTAAAATGGTCTAAGAAATAAAAGCATGTATATTTTTATTTTATTTTCAGGACCTGGTTACTGTTCCTGCGTCACTGTTGAAGATACTTCATCCTTCGAGTTTGCTGCTGTCTATCATCTTAGATTCAGTCTTTGAAAACAGTAACTAGCACTAGTACACTGTTAAATACACTCAAGATTCTTTAAAATGTTGGAACAGGTCATGACGTTATGATCAGCCTGTGTAACACTGGCTCATCCATTTCACCACTTTCGTTCCCAATAAGTGCAACTAACAGCAACTATCAAACACAAAGTAAAAAGCCTGGAAGGGATGTTATGCCTACTCTACCAGCCTGGCCATTGCTGTCTGTCATCTACTCCCCTCTGTCCTGACTGTGCAGCATTTACAGCATTTACATTTATTCATTTAGCAGACGCTTTTATCCAAAGCGACTTACATTACATTACCAGTGTTACAGTCACTGGAGGCAAGGTGGGTTAAGTGTCTTGCCCAAGGACACGACAGTATGAACTGTGGGGAGAGCGGGAATCGAACCACCTACCTTCCGGTTGAAAGACGACCGCTCTACCCACTGAGCTACTGCCGCATTTAAGGTTTTATCATTATAAAAAATGGAAATGCTTACTGTAAGAACAATCCTTAAAGAATAAAATAATTATGGAAAGGCAGTTTGAGAAAAGAGTGTAATTTAGAAAATTCATTTGTTAATGTTTATGTTGATACATGTTAATTTTGAGTTTTATAGATGATTTTATAATGCATGTTTTTAAACAATTGTTTTGTGTGTAACTCCAGTTATAAATGCCTTTTTATGTTTCAATGTTTTATTTGTTTTTTATATACCAAATATATTTAAAAATCCAGTGGTGGAATCCTCTGTGAGGAAAGCTCCACACAGAGGATTCCACCACTGGATTTTTTGGTTTGAGCCGTACCTGCTGGCCCAGGTATCCCCAGCACCATTTGACCACACTGCAGCAGACAAGTGTACAGTATTTGTAAGTGGATGGTAAAACATTAAATTTTCTTATTTATAAAAACACTGATTTTTCTAACCTGTTTAAAAGTGTCTCGCCAAAAAGCTTAAGATAAGTGTACCAATACAAGTGATAGAGCCTGTAACACAGGGGTTTAGTGCTAGTGCCTCAAAGCCTGGATGGGCTGTTATGTAGCCCAGTCACCAACCTGTCACACCTGTGCATTACCTACAACATGAGAAAAAATGTTTATCACTACTTGGGATGTTAATATTTTATTTGGTGAGGTTTGTGACTTTTGTGCATATTACTTGTTAAATTAATTAACTGGACTGGACTTGACACTGGTCTTATTTACATTTACATTTATTCATTTAGCAGACGCTTTTATCCAAAGCGACTTACATTACAATACCAGTGTTACAGCCACTGGAGGCAAGGTGGGTTAAGTGTCTTGCCCAAGGACACAACGACAGTATGAACTGTGGGGCGAGCGGGAATCGATCCTACTACCTTCCGGTTGAAGGACGGCCGCTCTACCACTGAGCTACTGCCGCCCTTTCATAGCTTCATAGCTATACCTTCAGTATAGTACCTCTCTCTATAACAGTCATTCCCAAACTGTGGTCCGCGGACCACTAGTGGTCCGTGAGGGTACTGCAGGTGGTCCGTGGAAATGCAAAATAAAATTAAAGCCGCAAGCGGCGATAAAGGCCCTCGCCTCCCTTGAGACCGCGGGGACACATGCACTCGGAGGAGTGCATTTCATGCTTTAAAGCGTAAACTTCACGGTAATGTCAAATAACCGGGTCTGTGCTACTGCTGGGGCCTGCTACACAACCTTGTAATTTAGAGTTAAAGGTTTCCACATCCCTGGTTTTCCTGGGAGCTGTCTGAACCTTTGAAAATAATAGATTATGCTTGGGCGAGAAAAACAAAGTACTGGCTGGAGATTTGAGATGACTCAGGAATCGCTGCACCCCCCTGTTTAAAAAGGCAAAATGTAAATTTAACTTGTCTAAAAGGTCAAGTTTACAAGTTCCAAAGGATTCTGAAGAGTTTTCTAAGACTCTAGCCGTGGCTCTAGAGGGGCCTCCTCTAAAGGAAGGATCCTGGCAATTGGGAAATGGCATTTATTTCCCAAAGGTTGCCTCTTCACAGACTCATTACGACCACAGCCACAAATGTATCAAAAAACAAATTGATAACTTTTTTTTGCACACGTGTCTAGATGATACTCACCAAATTTGGAGCTGTTTAGATGAAAAGCCTTTAGACACAAGGGGTGCGATTTAGGTGGTCACGCATTCCACCCAACAAAGTAGATTTTCTGTTGAGTTTACGGTATGGCTGTAATAAACTTTTCTGTTTGCCCTGAGGTGTCCTATGGATGTACCAAGTTTTGTATTTCTACATTGGAAAAATTTACTTTAATTTTCCATAGAACCAATGTATTTTGACTTTTCTAGGGGTCGCCACTGAGTCATTTTTCATATTTTTTTTTCGGGGACTTGAAATACATAAATTTTTGCCGGGCTTGAAGTCTGTGACCAATAAAAATGACTTTTAGTTGCACGTTTACTGGGTCAAATTGAAAATCATTTTGCAGAAAAATTATAATAAAAAAATATATACCAAATTATAATAAAAAAATATATAACTCGAGCAAAAACGACAAGAAAAACGCCTGTCTATTTTACACACGTGCTTAGCTCATTTTGCCAAAGTTTGGTGTCTGTGGAATGAAGCAGCTATTTTCTGTTGTTTTTTAAAAGAGAGGTTGTATTCTAAGTCGGTTCACATCTTCAATTTAAAATGGCTGCCTTCCCGTGTGTGATAGGGTGTGGTCCCCTTTGGCTTTTTTGTTCATAAGCCCATGCTGGATGTGTGTACCAAGTTTCATTTGCCTACGACAAACTAAAATTTTCACTTCCCATTGACTTTTTCCACATATTTGGGACGTTGCTATGGCAACACATTTATAGATAGGGGGTGGTTGTCATTGGCTTTTATGCTCGTCATGCCATAAGAGATGTGTGTACCAAATTTCATGTCTCTATGACAAACTAAATTCTTGGGTCCCATTATAAGTTTGTAGGGGGCGCTGGAGAGCCATTTCTAAAGGTAACCCTTTTATTTACATATTTTTGTGTTCAGGTCATGAATGTGCACAAACGTCTTTTTGGGTCCGACTTGATCCGAGAAGGCGTTTGAGAGTTAAGAGACCTTTTATTTTCACAAAAATGGCCACCTCGTTACAGGCTTGCCACACCCATACCCGATAAGATATAAAAAAAAAAGTCACAACTTTGGTTGGCACACAAGTCTAGATGATACTCACTAAATTTGGGGCCATTTCGATTAAAACACAATGATTTGTATCTTTCTGCGCAAAGGGTGCGATTTTAGTGGCCGCGCCTTTCACCCCACATGGCGGACTTCCTGTTGAGTTTAGGGTGTGGCTGTCATTGACTTTTCTGTTTGCCCTGAGGTGTCCTATGGATTTACCAAGTTTCATTTTCTCGTTGGAAAAAGTTACTTTCACTTTCCATAGGCCCAATGTATTTTGACTTTTCTAGGGGCCCACTGAGTCATTTTTGTATTTTTTTTTCGGGGACTTCAAATACATACATTTTTTGCCGGGCTTGAAGTCTGGGACCAATAAAAATGACTTTTAGTTGTTCGTTTACTGGGTCAAATTGAGGATCATTTTGCAGAAAAATTATAATAAAAAATTAAAGCCGCAAGCGGCGATAAAGGCCCTCGCCTCCCTTGAGACCGCGGGGACACATATATTCGAAGGATTGCATGTCGTGCTTTAAAGCAAATTTGGAGCTGTTTAGATGAAAACCCTTTAGCACAAAGTGTACGATTTAGGTGGTCATGTATTCCACCCAACATAGTAGATTTTCTGTTGAGTTTACGGTATGGCTGTAATAAACTTTTCTGTTTGCCCTAAGGTGTCCTATGGATGTACCAAGTTTTGTATTTCTACATTGGAAAAATTTACTTTCATTTTCCATAGAACCAATGTATTTTGACTTTTCTAGGGAATTCGCCACTGAGTCATTTTCATATTTTTTTGGGGACTTCAAATACATAAATTTTTGCGGGCTTGAAGTCTGGGACCAATAAAAATGACTTTTAGTTGCACGTTTACTGGGTCAAATTGAAAATCATTTTCAGAAAAATTATAATAAAAAAATATATACCAAATTATAATAAAAAAAATATAACTCGAGCAAAAACAACAAGAAAAACGCCTGTCTATTTTACACACATGTGTTTAGCTCATTTTGCCCAAGTTTGGTGTCTGTGGAATGAAGCAGCTATTTTCTGTTGTTTTTAAAAAGAGGTGTATTCTAAGTCGGTTCACATCTTCAATTTAAAATGGCCGCCTTCCGTGTGTGATAAGGTGTGGTCCCCTTTGGCTTTTTTGATCATAAGCCCATACTGGATGTGTGTACCAAGTTTCATTTGCCTACGACAAACTAAAATTTTCACTTCCCATTGACTTTTCCACATATTTGGGGCGTTGCTATGGCAACACATTTATAGATAGGGGTGGTTGTCATTGGCTTTTATGCTCCTCATGACATAGGAGCATAAAAGATGAATTTCATGTACCAAATCTCTATGACAAACTAAATTCTTGGGTCCCATTATAAGTTTGTAGGGGGTGCTGGAGAGCCATTTCTAAAGATAACCCTTTTATTTACATATTTTTGTGTTCAGGTCATGAATGTGCACAAACCCCTTTTTGGTTCCGACTCGATCTGAGAAGGCGTTTGAGAGTTAAGAGACGTTTTATTTTCACAAAAATGGCCACCTCGTTACAGGCTTGCCACACCCATACCCGATAAGATATCATAAACAAAGTCACAACTTTGGTTGGCACGTGTCTAGATGATACTCACCAAATTTGGGGCCATTTAGATTAAAACACAATGATTTGATCTTTTTGCGCAAGTGCGATTTTAGTGGCCATGCGTTTCACCCCACATGGCGGACTTCCTGTTGAGTTTAGAGTCTGGTTGTCATTGACTTTTCTGTTTGCCCTGAGGTGTCCTATGGATGTATCAAGTTTCATTTTCTACATTGGAAAAAGTTACTTTCACTTTCCATAGGCTCGATGTATTTTGACTTTTCTAGGGGTCGCCACTGAGTCATTTTTCGTATTTTTTTCGGGACTTCAAATACATAAATTTTTCGCTGGGCTTGAAATCTGGGACCAATAAAAATGACTTTTAGTTGTACGTTTACTGGGTTAAAATGAGGATCATTTTGCAGAAAAATATGATAAAAAATATATACCGAATTATAATAAAAAAATATAACTCGAGCAAAAAGTCTAGAAAAACACTTGTCTATTTTACATACATGTGTTTAGCTCATTTTGCCCAAGTTTGGTGTCTGTGGAATGAAGCAGCTATTGTCTGTGTACTTTTAAAAAGAGGTGTATTTTAAGTCGGTTCACATTTTCAATTCAAAATGGCCGCCTTCCGTGTGTGATAGGGTGTGGTCCCTATTGGCTTTTTTGTTCATAAGCCCATGGTGGATGTGTGTACCAAGTTTCATTTGCCTACAACAAACTAAAAATTTCACTTCCCATTGACTTTTTTCACATTTTTGGGGCGTTGCTATGGCAACACATTTATAGATAGGGGTGGTTGTCATTGGCTTTTATGCTCGTCATGACATAAGAGATGTGTGTACCAAATTTCATGTCTCTATGACAAACTAAATTCTTGGGTCCCATTATAGGTTTGTAGGGGGCGCTGGAGAGCCATTTCTAAAGATAACCCTTTTATTTACATATTTTTGTGTTCAGGTCATGAATGTGCACAAACGCCTTTTTGGGTCCAACTCGATCCGAGAAGGCGTTTGAGAGTTAAGAGACGTTTTATTTTCAAAAATGGCCACCTCGTTACAGGCTTGCCACACCCATACCCGATAAGATATCAACAACAAAGTCACAAATTTGGTTGGCACATGTGTCTAGATGATACTCACCAAATTTGGGGCCATTTAGATTAAAACACAATGATTTGCATCTTTCTGCGCAATGGGTGCGATTTTAGTGGGCGCGCGTTTCACCCCACATGGCGGACTTCCTGTTGAGTTTAGGGTGTGACTGTCATTGACTTTTATGTTTGCCCTGAGGTGTCCTATGGATGTACCAAGTTTCATTTTTCTACGTTGGAAAAAAGTTACTTTCACTTTCCATAGGCCCAATGTATTTTGATTTTGTAGGGGTCGCCACTGAGTCATTTTCGTATTTTTTTCCTTCAAAAACATACCATTTTCGCCGAGCTTGAAGTCTGGGACCAATAAAAATGACTTTTCATGCATGTTCACTGGGTCAAATTTAGGATCATTTGGTCACAATAAAAATAAAAAAAATCCGAGCAAAAACAATAGGCCCTCCCGGTCACCGGCTCGGGCCTAATTAAAGCCGCATAGCGGCGATAAAGGCCCTCGCCTCCCTTGAGATCACAGACACATGCACTCGGAGGAGTGCATTTCGTGCTTTAAAGCGTAAACTTCACGGTAAAAGGATTCTGAGGAGTTTTCTAAGACTCTAGTCGTGGCTCTGGAGGGGCCTCCTCTAAAGGAAGGATCCTGGCAATTGGGAAATGGCATTTATTTCCCAAAGGTTGCCTCTTCACAGACTCATTCGACCACAGCCACAAATGTATCAAAAACAAATTGATAACTTTTTTTGCACACGTGTCTAGATGATACTCACCAAATTTGGAGCTGTTTAAATGAAAAGCCTTTAGACACAAGGGGTGCGATTTAGGTGGTCAAACATTCCACCCAACATAGTAGATTTTCTGTTGAGTTTACGATATGGCTGTAATAAACTTTTCTGTTTGCCCTGAGGTATCCTATGGATGTACCAAGTTTTGTATTTCTACATTGGAAAAATTTACTTTCATTTTCCATAGAACCAATGTATTTTGACTTTTCTAGGGGTCGCCACTGAGTCATTTTTCATATTTTTTTTTCGGGGCCTTCAAATACATAAATTTTTGCCGGGCTTGAAGTCTGGGACCAATAAAAATGACTTTTAGTTGCACATTTACTGGGTCAAATTGAAAATCATTTTTCAGAAAAATTATAATAAAAAAAATATACCAAATAATAATAAAAAAAATATATAACTCAAGCAAAAACGACAAGAAAAACGCCTGTCTATTTTACACACATGTGTTTAGCTCATTTTGCCCAAGTTTGGTGTCTGTGGAATGAAGCAGCTATTTTCTGTTGTTTTTAAAGAGAGATTGTATTCTAAGTCGGTTCACATCTTCAATTTAAAATGGCTGCCTTCCCGTGTGTGATAAGGTGTGGTCCCCTTTGGCTTTTTTGTTCATAAGCCCATGCTGGATGAATGTACCAAGTTTCATTTGCCTACGACAAACTAAAATTTTCACTTCCCATTGACTTTTTCCACATATTTGGGACGTTGCTATGGCAACACATTTATAGATAGGGGGTGGTTGTCATTGGCTTTTATGCTCGTCATGACATAAGAGATGTGTGTACCAAATTTCATGTCTCTATGACAAACTAAATTCTTGGGTCCCATTATAAGTTTGTAGGGGGCGCTGGAGAGCCATTTCTAAAGGTAACCCTTTTATTTACATATTTTGTGTTCAGGTCATGAATGTGCACAAACGTCTTTTGGGTCCGACTTGATCCGAGAAGGCGTTTGAGAGTTAGAGACGTTTATTTTCACAAAAATGGCCACCTCGTTACAGGCTTGCCACACCCATACCCGATAAGATATCAACAACAAAGTCACAACTTTGGTTGGCACATGTCTAGATGATACTCACCAAATTTGGGGCCATTTAGATTAAAACACAATGATTTGCATCTTTCTGCGCAAAGTGCGATTTTAGTGGCCGCATACGTTTCACCCCACATGGCGGACTTCCTGTTAAGTTTAGGGTGACTGTCATTGACTTTTCTGTTTGCCCTGAGGTGTCCTATGGATGTACCAAGTTTCATTTTTCTACGTTGGAAAAAAGTTACTTTCTTTTTCCATAGGCCCAATGTATTTTGATTTTGTAGGGGTCGCCACTGAGTCATTTTTCGTATTTTTTTTTCGGCGACTTCAAATACATCAATTTTTCGCCGGGCTTGAAGGCTGGGACCAATAAAAATGACTTTTCGTTCATGTTCACTGGGTCAAATTTAGGATCATAGGTGGAAAAGAAAAAAAAAAAAAATTAATAAAAATCTGAGCAAAAACAATAGGCCCTCCCGGTCATCACCGGCTCGGGCCTAAATATATACCGAATTATAATTAAAAAAAATATAACTCGAGCAAAAAAGTCTAGAAAAACACCTGTCTATTTTACATACATGTGTTTAGCTCATTTTGCCCAAGTTTGGTGTCTGTGGAATGAAGCAGCTTTTTTCTGTGTACTTTTAAAAAAGAGGTGTATTTTAAGTCGGTTCACATTTTCAATTCAAAATGGCTGCCTTCCCGTGTGTGATAGGGTGTGGTCCCCATTGGCTTTTTTGTTCATAAGCCCATGCTGGATGTGTGTACCAAGTTTCATTTGTCTACAACAAACTAAAAATTTCACTTCCCATTGACTTTTTTCACATTTTTGGGACGTTGCTATGGCAACACATTTATAGATAGGGGGTGGTTGTCATTGGCTTTTATGCTCGTCATGACATAAGAGATGTGTGTACCAAATTTTATGTCTCTATGACAAACTAAATTCTTGGGTCCCATTATAAGTTTGTAGGGGGCGCTGGAGAGCCATTTCTAAAGATAACCCTTTTATTTACATATTTTGTGTTCAGGTCATGAATGTGCACAAAGCGCCTTTTTGGGTCCAACTTGATCCGAGAAGGCGTTTGAGAGTTAAGAGACCTTTTATTTTCACAAAAATGGCCACCTCGTTACAGGCTTGCCACACCCATACCCGATAAGATATAAAAAAAAAAGTCACAACTTTGGTTGGCACATGTGTCTAGATGATACTCACCAAATTTGGGGCCATTTATATTAAAACAGAATGATTTGCATCTTTCTGCGCAAGGGGTGCGATTTTAGTGGCCGCGCGTTTCACCCCACATGGCGGACTTCCTGTTGAGTTTAGGGTGTGGCTGTCATTGACTTTTCTGTTTGCCCTGAACTGTCCTATGGATATTCCAAGTTTCATTTTTCTAAGTTGGAAAAAACTTACTTTCACTTTCCATAGGCCCAATGTATTTTGATTTTGTAGGGGTCGCCACTGAGTAATTTTTCGTATTTTTTTCGTGACTTCAAATACATAAATTTTTTGCCGGGCTTGAAGGCTGGGACCAATAAAAATGACTTTTCGTTCATGTTCACTCGGTCAAATTTAGGATCATAGGTCGACAATAAAAAAAAATAAAAAATAAAAATAATCCGAGCAAAAACAATAGGCCCTCCCGGTCATCACCGGCTCGGGCCTAATAATATTTTACCTTCATTTTACCAGGAAATTCCCATAAAAAAAATTAAAAGAATATGTAGGCCTATATTGATTTAACATTTGCATTAAATTGTCAAGTTATTGTGCGATTACTAAAATAGGCCAGTGGTGTTCGGCCGTGACGTTCAAGTTCAGTGTCGTTATGGATCGGTGGATAGCAACAGGTTCTCTGAAGAGAAAAGAGGCAGCTGTTGTGTGCAGTAAACTTTCTTTTAACAAGCCTGTTGCACACTGATGTGATGACTAGTTATAGTAGTGCTAGTAAGCCTATTTAGAGGTGTGGATTAATTCAGGTAAGACTGTGTGTAGACATTTTATTATGTGTGTTATGAGGTGGTCCGCAAAATTTTTTGATTACAAATAGTGGTCCACACACACAAAAAGTTTGAAAAACCCTGCTCTATAACACATTCTCTCTCAGTGAGACAACAGTTTAACAGTTGTAGAGGGAGACTCTCTGTTTTGTGTGTAATTATTAACATTAAATCAAACCAAAATGAAACTAAATGCATAGGTTTGCAATTTCTGAAACTTTGTTAGCATTTGTTGAGCATTAGCCTAAATTAATGCTAATGTTTTATCACTGGCCCCATTCTTTCTTGTGCTGCAAGACTTCGCTCTTTAATTTTGGAAGTTGTTGAGACCGCAGTTTGAGCCAGCGGCACAAATTGATAAGGCTCTAGCCCTGTGTGCACAGAAAAGTCCTCCACTTAGAAGGACCGCTCCGTAGCAAAGCTACTCGCGTCTCTCCAGTCTTCATCTTTGCGAGTCTGACAGCTGCCGTCAATCAATCCGTCACTGTGGGTCTCAGGGGCCCCCGCTGAGCTCCACCCTCGGTTCGTCCCCTCTGTCTCTGCTGGGCTCTGCCTACTTTTCCAGCATTTTTCAAATTTTGTGAGTGGGTGGAGTTAGGCTCTGACCAGGGGTTTAGTTACACTTTAAAAGAAGCTGTAGATGGACCAGGATGTGATGTCAGATGAAGCTGAGGAAGACAAGGCTGGGCAGGAGCAGAGAGGACCAACAGAGCAGCAGATCAATAACTGGACTTGGGAGGGCCGACAGAAGCAGCAGCAGACAGGTAACTGTAGAGGGGCTCTGCAAAGACAGAGAACAAATTAAAAACTTATGTTTAAAACAAGTCTTGCTGTTGGGACAATTCACCTCTATACATGAGATTTACTGTTAATCACAGAACAAATTACATTTATCTTGGTCTATTATTCACCAGCTCACTGTATGTTACTGTGTAAGGACTGTTTTTATAAATAGTGGACTTTAATTTGAACTTACTGGGTTAGAGGTAATGTCTGTAATGTTTAAAACCTGGCATAAACATTTACCTGTCTACTGTCATGATGACAAATGTACAAATATAAAATTAACACATGCAATTTAGCTACAGTCATGTTTAAGGGATGTATGACTCTAGAGTAAAAAATGTTGGTAATGTTTTATTTAATTAACACCCAGCTTTGTCTGAATATCCTCTTCAAAGTGCTCACAACATAACCAAGAGCCTTTCTTCTGATCAGCCTCAGCCTGACAGCATCACCTTTAGGAAATCTGTGGAGAGACAACAATATCTATTTTCATAAAATAGGCATGTGTCAAATGTATAATGGCACAACCCAGATCTTTGTAAAAGATACATTAAGCACACTTCTAATTTTTGCTTTTATTATTATGATTAAATTATGGCCTTTACTAGGTTTGTAAACTACACTAATTATTCAGTCAGAGACATTTATCGTTATCTTACTAAAGATTCAGGTCTAAACCTGGTAGGCTATAACTACAAAAACAGCTTATTACCAGCACAAATAGCAAACTATATAAGAGCATTATGCCTTCCTAATTGAAGGTTAGATATGATTGTATCTTCATATTATTAACCAGGTTTGGTCCAGTTATTATATCAAACTATCATTACAATGGTGGAGCAGTAAATTAGGCCCTTAGCAACCACCTTCGGGTCAGCTGACAAAAGCTCAATAGTTTAGCCTAATGTATATATTCTGAACAGTATTTTAACACATGCAACATTTACTCACCTAGAAACTGGAACGCGGTTGATTCTAGTTGGACGATGAAAAAGTGATTTAAACCAGCTGAATTAAACCAAACACAGCTAGCGTTAGCTTTAAGCTAACAGCAAACGATCTCCATTCATGAACAGCAGCAACATAAAAACTAATTAACAAAAAACAAAGACATACTGGCTAAAAAGCTTTTGGAAAACATAGACAAACTATAAACAATCTTTTGGGTGTAAAATAAAGTTTAACTTTCACTAATTTAAAATAGTTAGGCCTCTGAGAGTCTCTTCTGTCCATAAATATCCAGCGGCTTCTTCTTCTCTCAAGAGCAGCGTAAACAGGACGGAAGAGTGCCAATCAAATCTGTCAGCCACGCCCCCGCGAGCCGACATAGCAGAATGGAGGCAGCTGATAGGTCAGTTATTTCTCTTAATATCTTGAGTTATGTGACAAATATCAATATAACAATTACGGGAATAATAACAATGTGTTCAAACAAAGACGGCATAGTTAGAATGATGACTGTGACAAAAATAATCACTTGGTAATTGGCGCAGATTTTTTGGATGTCAATGGGGGTCAGGCTTGATGGAGCCTACCCCTACTTCCTAATAGGCTTCCAACCCAGAAGCGGGCTTGCTATGTCCACCCCTTCTACCGTCAATGGTTGTGGAGTAAGGGAGCCGAACTGAAATAGTTTGCCTCGGTTGGTTCCCCAGTAAATCCAAAGGAAATATAACTTTCATTGTATTGTATTGAGCTTACATTTTTTGTCTTTCTTCTGCCCACTACTCAGGCTAGAGCCTTTATCTGGGTCAGAATTTTCTCCAGGACCCAAGTCAGATGGACAACTTTTTCTTTTCAAATAATTATCCATCGCTATTACCTTTGATGGATAACATGCTGTGTCGTCTCACTCGCAGGATGTGTAAAAATCAGGTGAAATTGAATAATTTTCCACGGCACACCTGACGATCTCTTACGGCACACTAGTGTACCACTGCACACTGGTTGAAAAACACTGGGTTAGATTAACTTAATTGCCCCCCCCCCCAAAAAAAAAAAAACCTGGAGCTCATAGTGCTAAAACAGCTGCATTTACAAAAATCATATGATTTCATATCAGCACAGACATGAAGATTCTACAATTATCTACACAATGGAGAATACGGCACAGTGCCCTAACGGCACAGCCTCAGTCCTTACAATAGAATAAAATATGTGCATGAAAAATAAAATACACTACATAAAATGAAGATAAAAGCAGCACCAACAGGAGCACCTGGGTCTCCATAGTAGAGTGCCACCAACAGCCACAGTGAGACAGATGTATTGTTGCATCAAATTCAAAAAGAGCTATTTTTTTTTTATTCATTCATTTTCCTACGCTTATTCCCATTAGGGGCCGCAGTTGACTGGAGCCTATCCTTTTGGGCCTTAGTCGGGGTACACCTCGAAGACACTGACAGACAATCGTTCACTCACATTCATTCACTAGGGATTCTTTAGATTTGCCAATTGACGAACAGACTCATCATAGAAGCCTGAGTTGGTAGTGGGCATTCATCAGTAGCATTGTGCCCTCCCTGGTACACACATACACACTTTAATGGAACATGTCTAAAAGGGCCAACCTTCTTAAAGTGTGTGGCCGACTGCACTTTCCGAACGGGCTGCATGAGAGCATCTCGTACAATGATGCTGATGTCGGCCCCCGAGTATCCGTCGGTTTTGTGGGCGAGCTGCCGCAGGTCAACCTCGCTTAGGTTGTGAGGTGTGTTTCCCAGGTGCAGCCGGAACATCTGAGCGCGGGCAGGCTCCTCTGGCAGAGGAATATAGATCCGCTTCTCAAACCTGACACAGACAGCTTCAGATCAACTGCAATCTGCACAATCACTTCTTTCAACTAAAGACAGGACTCCTCCACTCGGGACAATCCACAAACTCACTGCACCACAAATCTCTAGGTCTAAAATAAGATATATTCTAGTTAATTAAGTTTAAAATTTTGAAAAACAGCTCATGACCAATGTATGGTTCTGTTCTGCCTGCATAAGATACACTCACCTAAAGGATTATTAGGAACACCATACTAATACTGTGTTTGATGCCCTTTCGCCTTCAGAACTGCCTTAATTCTACGTGGCATTGATTCAACAAGGTGCTGAAAGGATTCTTTATGTTCTAATATGTTTATGAAATGTTGGCTCATATTGATAGAATAGCATCTTGCAGTTGATGGAGATCTGTGGGATGCACATCCAGATCTGGTGACTGTGGTGGCCATTTTAGTACAGTGAACTCAAGAAACAAATTTGAAATGATTTGAGCTTTTTGACACGGTGCATTATCCTGCTGGAAGTAGCCATCAGAGGATGGGTACATGGTGGTCATAAAGGGATGGACATGGTCAGAAACAATGTTCAGGTAGGCCGTGGCATTTCAACGATTCCCAATTGGCACTAAGGGGCCTAAAGTGGCCTAAAGCCAAGAAAACATCCACCACACATTACACTACCAGCCTGCACAGTGGTAACAAGTCATGATGGATCCATGTTCTCATTCTGTTTACACCAAATTCTGACTCTACCATCTGAATGTCTCAACAGAAATCGAGACTCATCAGACCAGGCAACATTTTTCCAGTCTTCAACTGTCCAAATTTTGGTGAGCTTGTGCAAATTGTAGCCTCTTTTTCCTATTTGTAGTGGAGATGAGTGGTACCCGATGGGGTCTTCTGCTGTTGTAGCCCATCCGCCTCAAGGTTGTGCTTGTTGTGGCTTCACAAATGCTTTGCTGCATACCTCGGTTGTAACGAGTGGTTATTTCAGTCAAAGTTGCTCTTTTATCAGCTTGAATCAGTCGGCCCATTCTCCTCTGACCTCTAGCATCAACAAGGCATTTTCGCCCACAGGACTGCCGCATACTGGATGTTTTTCCCTTTTCACACCATTCAATGTAAACCCCTAGAAATGGTTGTGCATAAAAATCCCAGTAACTGAGCAGATTGTGAAATATTCAGACTGGCCCGTCTGGCACCAACAACATGTCACGCTCAAAATTGCTTAAATCTCCTTTCTTTCCCACTTCCCACTCATTCAGTTTGGAGTTCAGGAGATTGTCTTGATCAGGACCACACCCCTAAATGCACTGAAGCAACTGCCATGTGATTGGTTGATTAGATTCTTGCATTAATGAGAAATTGAATTGGTGTTCCTAATAATCCTTTAGGTGAATGTATATGGTACTACAGACACTGAGAGTTGACCTCTGACCTTCGGCGGATAGCAGCGTCCAGCACCCAGGGGATGTTGGTGGCTCCCAGCACCAGGACCCCATCATTGTTGTTGCCCACACCTACAGAGCCACAGAGTTTGTTTTCATAAACAGTATATAAAAGGCAGACAGGGGCTAACAGAAGATTATTTGAATCTTCACATTTTGATATGTGACTATATGGTTTGCTCACCCTGCATTTGGACCAGAAACTCTGTCTTGATGCGGCGAGCGGCCTCACTCTCATTTTCATTCCTGGAGCCACACAGAGAGTCTACCTCGTCTATAAAGATGATTGAAGGCTTGTGTTGGCGTGCCAAGTCAAACAGGTTCTTGACCAGCCTAAAACAAAGGGAGCCAGAGAGTGAGAGCAACAGAATTTGCTATGATTAATGTGCTTTTTTTTAAAAAGGAACCCACTTCTCACTCTCTCCCAGCCACTTAGACATAAGGTCTGAGGAGGACACAGAGAAAAAGGTTGAGTTGTTGGCCTCAGTGGCCACTGCCTTGGCCAGGTAGGATTTCCCTGTCCCTGGAGGCCCAAACAGCAGGATGCCCCTCCATGGAGTACGCTTTCCTAAAAGCACCAAACAAAGACAAAGGATTAAAGTCAATTCATCTTCTCCTGGACTAAAAATCATTGTGTCACCTGTAAAGAGGTGAGGGAATTTGATGGGCAGAATGACCGCTTCCTTCAGAGCCTCTTTGGCTCCCTCTAGTCCGGCCACAAACAGCAACAGATTTTACATTTGACTTCAGGTGATGGGGGTTGCAGCCTAGCCCAGCTGACACTCTCTTTATAAGTTTAAATGAATTCCTCACATTTCAATAAATATTCAATACAATTCCTTCCTATGGATGGTTGGATTGAAAGTTGTGGTGATTTTTTTCATCCATGTCATTTTGTAGTCACAGTAATCTATGTTTGCAAAAAGTGTTAAAAATAATAACTAAAAAAACGAGACAGGCGCAATAAATACGACTACGACCAGATTATTTTAATTCACACATGTAAAATATTAACTAATTTTGAAAACTATGTGCAAGAAAATAACACACGCGCGTTAACATCCTCTGCTTGCTGATGAGTTTGCTCATGCGTTCCTCTCGCTGCTTTGCTGCGCACTTGATGTGAAATTTTGCTCATGTGAGAAAAGTGAGGAAAAGTATTTGAAACTTTTGGAATTTCATGGTTTTCTGAATAAATTTGTCTTAAAATGTGATCTGATCTTTAACTAAGTCAAGGGTATTGACAAACATAATGTGTCCAAAAAGAATTACACAAAAAAATTCTGACCTGATTCAACCAAAAAACCTCAGTGAGTTAAAGACCTCAAAAAAGCAAATTAGAGTCATGTTTTAGCACACCTGGAGTCTCGTTAAGCCAATACGTTTGGAGGTGTGGACTACAACTACTTTGACTGATGAAAAACCCTCAAACCTGTTTAAAAGAACAAGCTTTGGGACTGTTGCTACTCTACCAAGAAGTGGGCGCCCAGTCAAAATGACACCAAGAGTACAACTGAGGTAAAGAAATAACCCCAACTGACAGCCAAAGATTTGAAGGTATCATTGGAACTTGCCAATATCTCTGTTCATGAGTCTACAATACGTAAAACACTGAACAAGCAGGGTATCCATGGCATGTGTAACCTATGTGTTGGAGTAAATTGTTACAAAAAGCTATAACATTAGGCTAGTAATCAGAAGACTAGGATGCACTCAAGGAGGGAGCAACAGAGACTGACAAGGTTGAGTTCTATTTTGGTACCATATATTATTAAAGGGATAACAGACAACATTTAACAATAATACATAAGACAAAACAATTGGCCATTCAACAAAACACACACAAGTTCAGCACAATCCGTTCATCCACTGGTCAATCTCCATAACCAGTATGAGGAAGAAAAAAGTCACAAAGCACATCGTCAGCCCCACAATTTGATTTAGTCCTTCTATGTATGTGCCATAGAGTTTTGTAGGGACAATTGTTAGTCAGTAGGTTACTAACCAACTCTGACTTGAAGAGTGAGAGAAAGAAGTGTAGTTTGTGGGCTACTAGGAGCCCCCTACCGGCCCGGCAGAGGGATAAGCGACTCTTCAGACTGTCTTTAGGCTTTAGGCCTGCTCCATTAGCTTGCCATCAAGTCAACCTGGCCTGTGTAAAACAGGACTGAATCAATTACAGTTTTCATCATTTCATGCTAGGAATTAAGTCTAGTGTACACATTCTAGTTGCATTTAAGCACATCATTCCATTACAAAGTACAATAAATATCAATACAATACTACAGACAAAAGCAGTATATATCAATAATTCAATTGCAGTAAATACAATTCTTAACATGTTACTGTAACTTGTTATATATAAATACACATCCAAGGTCTTATTTTAAAGTGATCAGTGCATAAAAACATGTCTACACTTATATTGAAACAATTACTCAATAAACACCCCAATACAAGTACATTGAAAGTCACAAATCTTATCATCAATGGGCTTCCATATGTAGTTCATACAGCCCATACGCTTTGAATATCATTTCACTAGATTGTCAGTATTTTTAGAGAACCGGGCACACTGTGTCAATTGACAGCTACACAGGAATCAATGGGGAGGCGGCTAGGCTAACGCTAACACGGCAACATTTTACTCACCCATTTCCGCAGTTTACAGATCAACGCAAGTCTGTTTAGCACAGGCTTGATCGCGGTAGACGACTCCTGTAGCGTATACAACATCCAGCTCCCACTACGTCTCTTAAAACTGAATCACCGCGGGTTTATATTGGATTTTAATTTGTTGTATTTGCCCCGTGACAACATGACGCAAGTTATAGCAGCACCGTGATTGGTCCCATTACCCCATGTGCCCCGGTATAGTAGTCTCACGACAGAACTACACAATATTAACTCGTTAACCCATTAAATGAATGAAAAGACCAGATTCATGATTCATCACCTGGGTTACACATGACACCACAAAGGAAGCCACTGCTTAGTAAAAAGAACATTGCTGCACGCCTGAAGTTTGCAAAAAAGCACAATGACACTCCACAGCGGTTTTGGCAAAATGTTTTGTGGATTGATAAAACCAAGATTAAACTATTTGGAAAAAACACAGCGCTACATCTGGCATAGAAAGGGCAACAACCCAAAACACCAGAGCACGCCCACAACAGAATGGCTGTAGACAAAAGTCAAAGCCTAGACCTCAAGCCAATAGAGATGCTATGGATTGACTGTAAGAGGGTCATACAGTTGAGATGTCCAAAGAATATGACAGAGCTAAAGCCATTCTACCAGGGAGAATTGGCTAAAATTCCTCCTCAACGATGACCAGATCTGATCAATAGCTACAGGAAGCGCCTAGACTGATAGATTGTTTATTGTCATTAAACATTACTTTACAGTACACTCACCTATAGGATTATTAGGAACACCTGTTCAAATTCTCATTAATGCAAGAATCTAATCAACCAATCACATGGCAGTTGCTTCAGTGCATTTAGGGGTGTGGTCCTGGTCAAGACAATCTCCTGAACTCCAAACTGATTGTCAGAATGGGAAAGAAAGGAGATTTAAGCAATTTTGAGCGTGGCATGGTTGTTGGTGCCAGATTTGCTGGTCTGAGTATTTCACAATCTGCTCAGTTTCTGGGATTTTCACGCACAACCATTTCTAGGGATTACAAAGAATGGTGTGAAAAGGGAAAAACATCCAGTATGCGGCAGTCCTGTGTGCGAAAATGCCTTGTTGATGCTAAAGGTCAGAGGAGAATGGGCCGACTGATTCAAGTTGATAGAAGAGCTACTTTGACTGAAATAACCACTCGTTAAATAACCACTCGTTACAACCAAGGTATAAGCCACAACACGCACAACCTTGAGGCGGATGGGCTACAACAGCAGAAGACCCCGCCGGGTACCACTCATCTCCACTACAAACAGGAAAAAGAGGCTACAATTTGCACAAGCTCACCAAAATTGGACAGTTGAAGACTGGAAAAATGTTGCCTGGTCTGATAAGTCTCGATTTCTGTTGAGACATTCAGATGGTTTCAAATTGGTTTCTTGAATATGACAATGAGTTCACTGTACTGAAATGGCCCCCACAGTCACCAGATCTCAACCCAATAGAGCATCTTTGGGATGTGGTGGAACGGGCGCTTCGTGCCGTGGATGTGCATCCCACAAATCTCCATCAAATGCAAGATGCTATCCTAACAATATGGGCCAACATTTCTAAAGAATGCTTTCAGCACCTTGTTGAATCAATGCCACATAGAATTAAGGCAGTTCTGAAGGTGAAAGGGCGTCAAACACAGTATTAGTATGGTGTTTCTAATAATCCTTTAGGTGAGTGTAAATGCACACTTTTCTGATTTTAACTGTTTTAGTTTTTGTCTCTCTCGATTGCAGTTACCATTGCTCCCACCACCTCATTGACAATGGCTTACACAGAACAACAAGTGAGTTATAGTAGTGTACTGTTGAGATGTAAAGGGCAGCAGAGGAGTGGTATTACTGTTTTTTAGCATTTAATTGGTTGTATTACCATATAAATAAAATATTTCAAAACGAAGACAATTTCTCTATCATATCTTCATAATTAAATTCTATAAAATATAATTAAAAATTAAAGCCGCAAGCGGCGATAAAAGGCCCTCGCCTCCCTTGAGACCGCAAGGACACATGCACTCGGAGGATTGCATTTTGTGCTTTAAAGCGCAAACTTCCGGGTAATGTCAAATAACCGGGCCTGTGCTACAGCTTGAAACTTCTTCTGGCTGGAGCCTGCTTCATCACCTCGGGCCTGTGCCTGTACTGATGGGGCCTGCTACACCACCTTGTAATTTAGAGTTAGAGGTCTCCACAATCCCTGGTTTTCCTGGGAGCTGTCTGAACCTTTGAAAATAATAGATTATGCTCGGGCTAAGGCGAGAAAAAATAAGGACTGGCTGGAGATTTGAGATGACTCAGGAATCGCCTCCTCCAAAAGGAAGGATCCTGGCAATTGGGAAATGGCATTTATTTACCAAAGGAATGGCTGCGTCTTCACAGGCTCATTACGACCACAGCCACAAATGTATCAAAAAACAAACTGATAACTTTTTTGGCACACGTGTCTAAATGATACTCGCCAAATTTAGAGCTGTTTAGACACAAGGGGTGCGATATAGGTGGTCACGCATTTTACCCAACATAGTGGATTTCCTGTTGAGTTTAGGGTGTGTCTGTCATAAACTTTTTTGTTTGCTCTGAGGTGTACCAAGTTTTGTATTTCTACATTGGGAAAATTTTACTTTCACTTTCCATAGGCACAATGTATTTTCATTTTCCAGGGGTCGCCCCTGAGTCATTAGGCCCGAGCCGGTGATGACCGGGAGGGCCTATTGTTTTTGCTCGGATTTTTAGGCCCGAGCCGGTGATGGCCGGGAGGGCCTATTGTTTTTGCTCGGATTTTTTTTATTTTTCTTTTCCACCTATGATCCTAAATTTGACCCAGTGAACATGAACGAAAAAGTCATTTTTATTGGTCCCAGCCTTCAAGCCCAAAAATTTATGTATTTGAAGTATTTAAAAAAAATACGAAAAATGACTCAGTGGCGACCCTACAAAATCAAAATACATTGGGCCTATGGAAAGTGAAAGTAACTTTTTCCAACGTAGAAAATGAAACTTGGTACATCCATAGGACACCTCAGGGCAAACAGAAAAGTCAATGACAGTCACACCCTAAACTTAAGAGGAAGTCCGCCATGTGGGGTGAAACGCTGCCACTAAAATCGCACTCTGCGCAGAAAGATGCAAATCATTGTGTTTTAATCTAAATGGCCCCAAATTTGGTGAGTATCATCTAGACACATGTGCCAACCAAAGTTGTAACTTTGTTGTTGATATCTTATCGGTATGGGTGTGGCAAGCCTGTAACGAGGTGGCCATTTTTGTGAAAATAAAACGCCTCTAATCTCTCAAACGCCTTCTCGGATCGAGTTGGACCCAGAAAGGCGTTTGTGCACATTCATGACCTGAACACAAAAATATGTAAATAAAAGGGTTATCTTTAGAAATGGCTCTCCAGCGCCCCCTACAAACTTATAATGGGACCCAAGAATTTAGTTTGTTATAGAGACATAAAATTTGGTACACACATCTCTTATGTCATGACGAGCATAAAAGCCAATGACAACCACCCCTATCTATAAATGTGTTGCCATAGCAACGTCCCAAAAATGTGAAAAAGTCAATGGGAAGTGAAATTTTTAGTTTGTTGTAGGCAAATAAACTTGGTACACACATCCAGTATGGGCTTATGAACAAAAAGCCAATGGGGACCACACCCTTATCACACACAGGAAGGCGGCCATTTTGAATTGAAAATGTGAACCGACTTAAAATACACCTCTTTTTAAAAGTACACAGAAAAAGCTGCTTCATTCCACAGACACCAAACTTGGGCAAAATGAGCTAAACACATGTATGTAAAAGAGACAAGTGTTTTTCTAGACTTTTTGCTCGAGTTATATTTTTTTATTATAATTCGGTATATATTTTTTATTATAATTTTTCTGCAAAATGATCCTCAATTTAACCCAGTAAACGAACAACTAAAAGTCATTTTTATTGGTCCCAGCCTTCAAGCCCGGCAAAAATTTATGTATTTGAAGTCCCCAAAAAAACGAAAATGACTCAGTGGCGACCCTAGAAAAGTCAAAATACATTGGGCCTATGGAAAGTGAAAGTAACTTTTTCCAACGTAGAAAAATGAAACTTAGTACATCAATAGGACACCTCAGGGCAAACAGAAAAGTCTATGACAGCCACACCCTAAACTAAACAGGAAGTCCGCCATGTGGGGTGAAACGCATGGCCACTAAAATCGCACTTGCGCAGAAGAAGATGCAAATCATTGTGTTTTAATCTAAATGGCCCCAAATTTGGTGAGTATCATCTAGACACGCCAACCAAATTTGTGACTTTGTTGATATCTTATCGGGTATGGGTGTGGCAAGCCTGTAACGAGGTGGCCATTTTTGTGAAAATAAAACGTCTTAACTCTCAAACGCCTTCTCGGATCGAGTCGGACCCAGAAAGGCGTTTGTGCACATTCATGACCTGAACACAAAGATATGTAAATAAAAGGGTTATCTTTAGAAATGGCTCTCCAGCGCCCCTACAAACTTATAATGGGACCTAAGAATTTAGTTTGTCATAGAGACATGAAATTTGGTACACACATCTCTTATGTCATGACGAGCATAAAAGCCAATGACAACCACCCCTATCTATAAATGTGTTGCCATAGCAACGTCCCCAAATATGTGGAAAAAGTCAATGGAAGTGAAAATTTTAGTTTGTCGTAGGCAAATGAAACTTGGTACACACATCCAGCATGGGCTTATGAACAAAAAGCCAATGGGGACAACACCCTATCACACACGGGAAGGCAGCCATTTTGAAATTGAAAATGTGAACCGACTTAGAATACAATCTCTTTTTAAAAGAACAACAGAAAATAGCTGCTTCATTCCACAGACACCAAACTTGGGCAAAATGAGCTAAACACATGTGTGTAAAATAGACAAGTGTTTTTCTAGACTTTTTGCTCGAGTTATATTTTTTTTATTATAATTTGGTATATATTTTTTAATTATAATTTTTCTGAAAAATGATCCTCAATTTGACCCAGTAAACGAACAACTAAAAGTCATTTTTATTGGTCCCAGACTTCAAGCCCAGCAAAATTTATGTATTTGAAGTCCCCAAAAAAATATGAAAAATGACTCAGTGGCGACCCCTAGAAAAGTCAAAATACATTGGGCCTATGGAAAATGAAAGTAACTTTTTCCAATGTAGAAAATGACAAAACTTGGTACATCCATAGGACACCTCAGGGCAAACAGAAAAGTTTATTACAGCCATACCCTAAACTCAACAGAAAATCTACTATGTTGGGTGGAATGCGTGACCACCTAAATCGCACTTCTGTCTAAAGGCTTTTCATCTAAACAGCTCCAAATTTGGTGAGTATCATCTAGACACGTGTGCAAAAAAAAGTTATCAATTTGTTTTTTGATACATTTGTGGCTGTGGTCGTAATGGGTCTGTGAAGAGGCAACCTTTGGGAAATAGCACAGGCCCGAGGTGATGAAGCAGGCTCCAGCCAGAAGAAGATTGAAGCAGTAGCACAGGATCGGTTATTTGCCATTACCATGAAGTTTACCCTTTAAAGCACAAATGCACTCCTCCGAGTGCATGTGTCCTCGCTGGTCTCAAGGGAGGCGAGGGCCTTTATCGCCGCTATGCTTTAATTAGGCCCGAGCCGGTGATGACCGGGAGGGCCTATTGTTTTTGCTCGGATTTTTTTTTTTTTTTTTTTTTTTTTTATTTTTATTTTCCACCTATGATCCTAAATTTGACCCAGTGAACATGCACAAAAAGTCATTTTTATTGGTCCCAGACTTCAAGCTCGGCAAAAATTTATGTATTTGAAGTCGCCAAAAAAATACGAAAAATGACTCAGTGGCGAATTCCCTACAAAATCAAAATACATTGGGCCTATGGAAAGTGAAAGTAACTTTTTCCAACGTAGAAAATGAAACTTGGTATATCCATAGGACACCTCAGGGCAAACAGAAAAGTCAATGACAGTCACACCCTAAACTTAACAGGAAGTCCGCCATGTGGGGTGAAACGGCCACTAAAATCGCACTTTGCGCAGAAAGATGCAAATCATTGTGTTTTAATCTAAATGGCCCCAAATTTGGTGAGTATCATCTAGACACGTGTGCCAACCAAAGTTGTGACTTTGTTGTTGATATCTTATCGGGTATGGGTGTGGCAAGCCTGTAACGAGGTGGCCATTTTTGTGAAAATAAAACGCTCTTAACTCTCAAACGCCTTCTCGGATCGAGTTGGACCCAAAAAGGCGCTTGTGCACATTCATGACCTGAACACAAAATATGTAAATAAAAGGGTTATCTTTAGAAATGGCTCTCCAGCGCCCCTACAAACTTATAATGGACCCAAGAATTTAGTTTGTCATAGAGACATAAAATTTGGTACACACATCTCTTATGTCATGACGAGCATAAAAGCCAATGACAACCACCCCTATCTATAAATGTGTTGCCATAGCAACGCCCCAAATATGTGAAAAAGTCAATGGGAAGTGAAATTTTAGTTTGTTGTAGGCAAATGAAACTTGGTACACACATCCACCATGGGCTTATGAACAAAAAGCCAATGGGGACCACACCCTATCACACACGGAAGGCGGCCATTTTGAATTGAAAATGTGAACCGACTTAAAATACACCTCTTTTTTAAAAGTACACAGAAAATAGCTGCTTCATTCCACAGACACCAAACTTGGGCAAAATGAGCTAAACACATGTATGTAAAATGAGACAAGTGTTTTTCTAGACTTTTTGCTCGAGTTATATTTTTTTTATTATAATTCATATATTTTTTTATTATAATTTTTCTGCAAAATGATCCTCAATTTGACCCAAAAAACCAACAACTAAAAGTCATTTTTATTGGTCCCAGACTTCAAGCCCGGCAAAAATTTATGTATTTGAAGTCCCAAAAAAATACGAAAAATGACTCAGTGGCGAATCCCTACAAAAGTCAAAATACATTGGGCCTATGGAAAGTGAAAGTAACTTTTTCCAACGTAGAAAAATGAAACTTGGTACATCCATAGGACACCTCAGGGCAAACAGAAAAGTCAATGACAGTCACACCCTAAACTCAACAGGAAGTCCGCCATGTGGGGTGAAACGCGCGCCACTAAAATCGCACTCTTGCGCAGAAAGATGCAAATCATTGTGTTTTAATCTAAATGGCCCCAAATTTGGTGAGTATCATCTAGACACGTGTGCCAACCAAAGTTGTGACTTTGTTGTTGATATCTTATCGGGTATGGGTGTGGCAAGCCTGTAACGAGGTGGCCATTTTTGTGAAAATAAAACGTCTTTAACTCTCAAACGCCTTCTCGGATCGAGTTGGACCCAAAAAGGCGTTTGTGCACATTCATGACCTGAACACAAAATATGTAAATAAAAGGGTTATCTTTAGAAATGGCTCTCCAGCGCCCCTACAAACTTATAATGGGACCCAAGAATTTAGTTTGTCATAGAGACATAAAATTTGGTACACACATCTCTTATGTCATGACGAGCATAAAAGCCAATGACAACCACCCCTATCTATAAATGTGTTGCCATAGCAACGCCCCAAAAATGTGGAAAAAGTCAATGGGAAGTGAAATTTTTAGTTTGTTGTAGGCAAATGAAACTTGGTACACACATCCACCATGGGCTTATGAACAAAAAGCCAATGGGGACCACACCCTATCACACACGGAAGGCGGCCATTTTGAATTGAAAATGTGAACCGACTAAAATACACCTCTTTTTAAAAGTACACAGAAAAATAGCTGCTTCATTCCACAGACACCAAACTTGGGAAATGAGACAAGTGTTTTTCTAGACTTTTTGCTCGAGTTATATTTTTTTTATTATAATTCGGTATATATTTTTTATCATATTTTTCTGCAAAATGATCCTCAATTTAACCCAGTAAACGTACAACTAAAAGTCATTTTTATTGGTCCCAGATTTCAAGCCCAGCAAAAATTTATGTATTTGAAGTCCCCGAAAAAAAATATGAAAAATGACTCAGTGGCGACCCTAGAAAAGTAAAATACATTGGGCCTATGGAAAGTGAAAGTAACTTTATTCCAATGTAGAAAATGAAACTTGGTACATCCATAGGACACCTCAGGGCAAACAGAAAAGTTTATTACAGCCATATCGTAAACTCAACAGAAAATCTACTATGTTGGGTGTAATGCGTGACCACCTAAATCGCACCCCTTTGTGTCTAAAGGCTTTTCATCTAAACAGCTCCAAATTTGGTGAGTATCATCTGAACACGTGTGCCAAAAAAATATCAATTTGTTTTTGATACATTTGTGGCTGTGGTCGTAATGAGTCTGTGAAGAGGCAACCTTTGGGAAATAAATGCCATTTCCCAATTGCCAGGATCCTTCCTTTAGAGGAGGCCCCTCAGAGCCACGGCTAGAGTCTTAGAAAACTCCTCAGAATCCTTTTACCGTGAAGTTTACGCTTTAAAGCACGAGTGCATGTGTCCCAGCGGTCTCAAGGGAGGCGAGGGCCTTTATCGCCGCTTGCGGCTTTAATTAGGCCGAGCCGGTGATGACGGGAGGGCCTATTGTTTTTGCTCGGATTTTTTTTTTTTCTTCGACCCAATGATCCTAAATTTGACCCAGTGAACATGCACGAAAAGTCATTTTATTGGTCCCAGACTTCAAGCTCGGCGAAAAATTTATGTATTTGAAGTCGCGAAAAAAATACGAAAAATGACTCAGTGGCGACCCTACAAAATCAAAATACATTGGGCCTATGGAAAGTGAAAGTAACTTTTTCCAACGTAGAAAAATGAAACTTGGTACATCCATAGGACACCTCAGAACAAACAGAAAAGTCAATGACAGTCACACCTAAACTCAACAGGAAGTCCGCCATGTGGGGTGAAGCGCGGCCACTAAATCGCACCCCTTGCGCAGAAAGATGCAAATCATTGTGTTTTAATCTAAATGGCCCCAAATTTGGTGAGTATCATCTAGACACGTGTGCCAACCAAAGTTGTGACTTTGTTGTTGATATCTTATCGGGTATGGGTGTGGCAAGCCTGTAACGAGGTGGCCATTTTGTGAAAATAAAGCGTCTCTTAACTCTCAAGCGCCTTCTCGGATCGAGTTGGACCCAAAAAGGCGTTTGTGCACATTCATGACCTGAACACAAAAATATGTAAATAAAAGGGTTATCTTTAGAAATGGCTCTCCAGCGCCCCTACAAACTTATAATGGGACCCAAGAATTTAGTTTGTCATAGAGACATAAAATTTGGTACACACATCTCTTATGTCATGTGAGCATAAAAGCCAATGACAACCACCCCTATCTATAAATGTGTTGCCATAACGTCCCAAAAATGTGAAAAAGTCAATGGGAAGTGAAATTTTTAGTTTGTTGTAGGCAAATGAAACTTGGTACACACATCCACCATGGGCTTATGAACAAAAAAGCCAATGGGGACCACACCCTATCACACACAGGAAGGCGGCCATTTTGAATTGAAAATGTGAACCGACTTAAAATACACCTCTTTTAAAAGTACACAGAAAAAGCTGCTTCATTCCACAGACACCAAACTTGGGCAAAATGAGCTAAACACATGTATGTAAAGAGACAAGTGTTTTTCTAGACTTTTTGCTCGAGTTATATTTTTATTATAATTTGGTATATTTTTTTATTATAATTTTTCTGCAAAATGATCCTCAATTTGACCCAGTAAGCGTGCAACTAAAAGTCATTTTATTGGTGCCAGACTTCAAGCCCGGCGAAAACTTTATGTATTTGAAGTCGCCGAAAAAAAAAATACGAAAAATGACTCAGTGGCGACCAGTGTTGCCACAGTTACTTTGAAAAAGTAACTTAGTTACGTTACAGATTACTTGATTTAAAAAGTAACTTAGTTACTATACAGATTACTTGATTTTAAAAGTAACTAAGTTACTTTACAAGTTACTTTATTAGTTACATTCAGCAGCTGTCGACAACATAAAAATGACAACTGGTTTTGCCAACAATCACTTTATTAGGCCCGAGCCGGTGATGGCCGGGAGGGCCTATTGTTTTTGCTCGGATTTTTTTTTTTTTTTTTTTTTTTTTTTTTTTTTATCATGTGACCAAATGATCCTAAATTTGACCCAGTGAACATGCACAAAAAGTCATTATATTGGTCCCAGACTTCAAGCTCGGCAAAAATGGTATGTATTTGAAGACGCCGAAAAAAATACGAAAAATGACTCAGTGGCGACCCTACAAAATCAAAATACATTGGGCCTATGGAAAGTGAAAGTAACTTTTTCCAATGTAGAAAAATGAAACTTGGTATATCCATAGGACACCTCAGGGCAAACAGAAAAGTCAATGACAGTCACACCTAAACTTAACAGGAAGTCCGCCATGTGGGGTGAAACGCGCGCCACTAAAATCGCACCCCTTGCGCAGAAAGATGCAAATCATTGTGTTTTAATCTAAATGGCCCCAAATTTGGTGAGTATCATCTAGACACGTGTGCCAACCAAAGTTGTGACTTTGTTGTTGATATCTTATCGGGTATGGGTGTGGCAAGCCTGTAACAGGTGGCCATTTTTGTGAAAATAAACGTCTCTTAACTCTCAAACGCCTTCTCGGATCGAGTTGGACCCAAAAGGCGTTTGTGCACATTCATGACCTGAACACAAAAATATGTAAATAAAAGGGTTATCTTTAGAAATGGCTCTCCAGCGCCCCTACAAACTTATAATGGACCCAAGAATTTAGTTTGTCATAGAGACACAAAATTTTGTACACACATCTCTTATGTCATGTGAGCATAAAAGCCAATGACAACCACCCCTATCTATAAATGTGTTGCCATAGCAACGTCCCAAAAATGTGAAAAAGTCAATGGGAAGTGAAATTTTTAGTTTGTTGTAGGCAAATAAAACTTGGTACACACATCCACCATGGGCTTATGAACAAAAAAGCCAATGGGGACCACACCCTATCACACACAGGAAGGCGGCTATTTTGAATTGAAAATGTGAACCGACTTAAAATACACCTCTTTTTAAAAGTACACAGAAAAAAGCTGCTTCATTCCACAGACACCAAACTTGGGCAAAATGAGCTAAACACATGTATGTAAATGAGACAAGTGTTTTTCTAGACTTTTTTGCTCGAGTTATATTTTTAAATTATAATTCGGTATATATTTTTTTATTATAATTTTTCTGCAAAATGATCCTCAATTTAACCCAGTAAGCGAACAACTAAAAGTCATTTTATTGGTCCCAGACTTCAAGCCCGGCAAAAATTTATGTATTTGAAGTCCCGAAAAAAATACGAAAAATGACTCAGTGGCGACCCTAGAAAAGTCAAAATACATTGGGCCTATGGAAAGTGAAAGTAACTTTTTCCAACGTAGAAAAATGAAACTTGGTATATCCATAGGACACCTCAGGGCAAACAGAAAAGTCAATGACAGTCACACCCTAAACTTAACAGGAAGTCCGCCATGTGGGGTGAAAGCGCGGCCACTAAATTCGCACCCCTTGCAGAAAGATGCAAATCATTGTGTTTTAATCTAAATGGCCCCAAATTTGGTGAGTATCATCTAGACACGTGTGCCAACCAAAGTTGTGACTTTGTTGTTGATATCTTATCGGGTATGGGTGTGGCAAGCCTGTAACGAGGTGGCCATTTTTGTGAAAATAAAGCGTCTCTTAACTCTCAAAGCGCCTTCTCGGATC
Organism: Perccottus glenii; assembly: GCA_024416835.2. Taxonomy (NCBI): domain Eukaryota; kingdom Metazoa; phylum Chordata; class Actinopteri; order Gobiiformes; family Odontobutidae; genus Perccottus; species Perccottus glenii. Next base: position 27,095,120 of record CM044563.2, read on the forward strand.
GAGTTGGACCCAAAAGGCGTTTGTGCACATTCATGACCTGAACACAAAAATATGTAAATAAAGGGTTATCTTTAGAAATGGCTCTCCAGCGCCCCTACAAACTTATAATGGGACCCAAGAATTTAGTTTGTCATAGAGACATAAAATTTGGTACACACATCTCTTATGTCATGACGAGCATAAAAGCCAATGACAACCACCCCTATCTATAAATGTGTTGCCATAGCAACGTCCCAAAAATGTGAAAAAAGTCAATGGGAAGTGAAATTTTTAGTTTGTTGTAGGCAAATGAAACTTGGTACACACATCCAACATGGGCTTATGAACAAAAAAGCCAATGGGGACCACACCTATCACACACGGGAAGGCGGCCATTTTGAATTGAAAATGTGAACCGACTTAAAATACACCTCTTTTTAAAAGTACACAGACAATAGCTGCTTCATTCCACAGACACCAAACTTGGGCAAAATGAGCTAAACATATGTATGTAAAAGAGACAAGCGTTTTTCTAGACTTTTTTGCTCGAGTTATATTTTTTAAATTATAATTCGGTATATATTTTTTATCATATTTTTCTGCAAAATGATCCTCAATTTAACCCAGGAAACGCATTACAACTAAAAGTCATTTTTATTGGTCCCAGATTTCAAGCCCAGCGAAAAATTTATGTATTTGAAGTCCCGAAAAAATACAAAAAATGACTCAGTGGCGACCCCTAGAAAAGTCAAAATACATTGGGCCTATGGAAAGTGAAAGTAACTTTTTTCCAACGTAGAAAAATGAAACTTGGTACATCCATAGGACACCTCAGAACAAACAGAAAATTTTATTACAGCCATACCGTAAACTCAACAGGAAATCTACTATGTTGGGTAGAATGCGTGACCACCTAAATTGCACCCCTTGTGTCTAAAGGCTTTTCATCTAAACACCTCCAAATTTCGTGAGTTTCATCTAGACACGTGTGCCAAAAAAGTTATCAATTTGTTTTTTGTTACATTTGTGGCTGTGGTCGTAATGAGTCTGTGAAGAGGCAACCTTTGGGAAATAAATGCCATTTCCCAATTGCCAGGATCCTTCCTTTAGAGGAGGCCCCTCCAGAGCCACGGCTAGAGTCTTAGAAATCTCCTCAGAATCCTTTTACCGTGAAGTTTACGCTTTAAAGCACGAAATGCACTCCTACGAGTGCATGTGTCCCCGCGGTCTCAAGGGAGGCGAGGGCCTTTATCGCCGCTTGCGGCTTTAATTTATAGTGTTTTTTTACAGTAACATCAACAATCTATCTCCTGACAATTAAAGTTGAATTTAAAAACTATTTCCTGAAAAAATACATGTTTTTTACAATAAATAAAGGCAGTCTCTCTTGACTTAACATAAATACTTGTTTTAATAAAAAATAAAGGCAGTCTTCCTTTGTAACTAACTCTAAGGGAAAAGTAAATAAGTAATAATTTATTTTGTACTTTATTGTATTTGTCTCCTCTGTATGTAAATGTAATGAGCCTTTTATTTCCGCCTCTATAGTGGAAGCGTTAATTTGAGTCTAGAAAAGGGGGACTGGTTAGCGAGGCAGCACATGCGGAAGTCAGGAGGAAGTAATCTCATCTCGTTTTAAAACGCTCCGAAATCATTAAGTTCTAAAGGAAAGGAGTGGATAATTAAGCACCTAGCTAGAACGGGAACAAGGTATGTCTTTCTTGACAAAAAATGACAAAATAGTAATGCGCACAGTGACTTGGTTAAGTAACTTTAATCTGATTACTGGTTTGGAAATAGTAATGCGTTAGATTACTCGTTACTGAAAAATGTGGTCAGAATAGAGTAACGCGTTACTAAGTAACGCGTTACTGGCATCACTGGTGGCGACCCCTACAAGAGTCAAAATACATTGGGCCTATGGAAAGTGAAAGTAACTTTTTTCCAACGTAGAAAAATGAAACTTGGTACATCCATAGGACACCTCAGGAACAAACTGAAAAGTTTATTACAGCCATATATAAACTCAACAGGAAATCTACTATGTTGGGTGGAATGCGTGACCACCTAAATCGCACCCCTTGTGCTAAAGACTTTTAATCTAAACAGCTCCAAATCTGGTGAGTATTATCTAGACATGTGTGCCAAAAAAAATTATCAATTTGTTTTTTGATACATTTGTAGCTGTGGTCGTAATGAGTCTGTGAAGAGGCAGCCATTCCCAATTGCCAGGATCCTTCATTTAGAGGAGGCCCCTCCAGAGCCAAGGCTAGAGTCTTAGAAAACTCCTCAGAATCCTTTGGAACTTGTAACCTTGTTCTTTTAGTCAAGTTATATTTGCATTTTGCCTTTTTAAAACAGGGGGGTGCAGCGATTCCTGAGTCATCTCAAACCTCCAGCCAGTACTTTGTTTTTCTCGCCTTAGCCCAAGCATAATCTATTATTTCCAAAGATTCAAGATTCAAAGTGTTTATTGTCATGTGTACAGACAGAAAGCATGTTTCCCTGTACAATGAAATTCTTACTTTGCCGTCCACAGTAAAAATGTCACACAGGTAAGTAAAAAAAATAAGACAATATACAAGTAATAATAATGCAAATGTACAACAAAATACAAGAGGGCAAAAGGAATAAAGTAGTAAAGTGAGGTAGTGCAGTTGTGATGGTGTAAAGTGACGGTGTAAAGTGAGGTAGTGCAGTAGGTAAAGGTAAACAATTGTTCATGTAATGTTGTGATTGTGAATGTAGACTCCTATCTGCTGTTTAGGAGTCTTATGGCAGAGGGAAAGAATGAGTTCTTCATTCTGGAAGTCCTAGCTCCAAGTCCTAGTCCAAAGGTTCAGACAGCTCCCAGGAAAACCAGAGATTGTGGAGACCTTTAACTCTAAAGTTAGGTTACAAGGTGGTGTAGCAGGCCCAAGCAGTAGCACAGGCCCGGTTATTTGACATTACCGTAAAGTTTACGCTTTAAAGCACGAAATGCAATCCTCCGAGTGCATGTGTCCCGCAGATCTCAAGGGAGGCGAGGGCCTTTATCGCCGCTTGCGGCTTTAATTAGGCCCGAGCCGGTGATGACCGGGAGGGCCTATTGTTTTTGCTCGGATTTTTTTTTTTTTTTTTATTTTTCTTCCGACCCAATGATCCTAAATTTGACCCAGTGAACATGCGAAAAGTCATTATATTGGTCCCAGACTTCAAGCTCGTGAAAAATTTATGTATTTGAAGTCGCGAAAAAAATACGAAAAATGACTCAGTGGCGACCCTACAAAATCAAAATACATTGGGCCTATGGAAAGTGAAAGTAACTTTTTCCAACGTAGAAAAATGAAACTTGGTATATCCATAGGACACCTCAGGGCAAACAGAAAAGTCAATGACAGTCACACCCTAAACTTAACAGGAAGTCCGCCATGTGGGGTGAAAGCGCTGACCACTAAAATCGCACCCCTTGCGCAGAAAGATGCAAATCATTGTGTTTTAATCTAAATGGCCCCAAATTTGGTGAGTATCATCTAGAACACGTGTGCCAACCAAAGTTGTGACTTTGTTGTTGATATCTTATCGGGTATGGGTGTGGCAAGCCTGTAACGAGGTGGCCATTTTGTGAAAATAAAGCGTCTCTTAACTCTCAAACGCCTTCTCGGATCGAGTTGGACCCAAAAGGCGTTTGTGCACATTCATGACCTGAACAAAAAATATGTAAATAAAAGGGTTATCTTTAGAAATGGCTCTCCAGCGCCCCTACAAACTTATAATGGACCCAAGAATTTAGTTTGTCATAGAGACATAAAATTTTGTACACACATCTCTTATGTCATGACGAGCATAAAAGCCAATGACAACCACCCCTATCTATAAATGTGTTGCCATAGCAACGTCCCAAAAATGTGAAAAAGTCAATGGGAAGTGAAATTTTTAGTTTGTTGTAGGCAAATAAAACTTGGTACACACATCCACCATGGGCTTATGAACAAAAGCCAATGGGGACCACACCTATCACACACAGGAAGGCGGCCATTTTGAATTGAAAATGTGAACCGACTTAAAATACACCTCTTTTTAAAAGTACACAGAAAAAGCTGCTTCATTCCACAGACACCAAACTTGGGCAAAATGAGCTAAACACATGTATGTAAAAGAGACAAGTGTTTTTCTAGACTTTTTGCTCGAGTTATATTTTTTTAATTATAATTCGGTATATATTTTTATTATAAGTTTTCTGCAAAATGATCCTCAATTTAACCCAGTAAACGAACAACTAAAAGTCATTTTATTGGTCCCAGACTTCAAGCCCGGCAAAAATTTATGTATTTGAAGTCCCCGAAAAAAATACGAAAAATGACTCAGTGGCAGCCCCTAGAAAAGTCAAAATACATTGGGCCTATGGAAAGTGAAAGTAACTTTTTCCAACGTAGAAAAATGAAACTTGGTATATCCATAGGACACCTCAGGGCAAACAGAAAAGTCAATGACAGTCACACCTAAACTTAACAGGAAGTCCGCCATGTGGGGTGAAAGCGCGACCACTAAAATCGCACCCCTTGAAAGATGCAAATCATTGTGTTTTAATCTAAATGGCCCCAAATTTGGTGAGTATCATCTAGACACGTGTGCCAACCAAAGTTGTGACTTTGTTGTTGATATCTTATCGGGTATGGGTGTGGCAAGCCTGTAACGAGGTGGCCATTTTTGTGAAAATAAAGCGTCTCTTAACTCTCAAACGCCTTCTCGGATCGAGTTGGACCCAAAAGGCGTTTGTGCACATTCATGACCTGAACAAAAATATGTAAATAAAAGGGTTATCTTTAGAAATGGCTCTCCAGCGCCCCTACAAACTTATAATGGACCCAAGAATTTAGTTTGTCATAGAGACATAAAATTTTGTACACACATCTCTTATGTCATGACGAGCATAAAAGCCAATGACAACCACCCCTATCTATAAATGTGTTGCCATAGCGTCCCAAAAATGTGAAAAAGTCAATGGGAAGTGAAATTTTTAGTTTGTTGTAGGCAAATAAAACTTGGTACACACATCCACCATGGGCTTATGAACAAAAAGCCAATGGGGACCACACCCTATCACACACAGGAAGGCGGCCATTTTGAATTGAAAATGTGAACCGACTTAAAATACACCTCTTTTAAAAGTACACAGAAAAAGCTGCTTCATTCCACAGACACCAAACTTGGGCAAAATGAGCTAAACACATGTATGTAAAAGAGACAAGTGTTTTTCTAGACTTTTTGCTCGAGTTATATTTTTTTAATTATAATTCGGTATATATTTTTTATTATAAGTTTTCTGCAAAATGATCCTCAATTTAACCCAGTAAAGCGAACAACTAAAAGTCATTTTATTGGTCCCAGACTTCAAGCCCGGCAAAAATTTATGTATTTGAAGTCCCCGAAAAAAATACGAAAAATGACTCAGTGGCGGCCCCTAGAAAAGTCAAAATACATTGGGCCTATGGAAAGTGAAAGTAACTTTTTCCAACGTAGAAAAATGAAACTTGGTATATCCATAGGACACCTCAGGGCAAACAGAAAAGTCAATGACAGTCACACCTAAACTTAACAGGAAGTCCGCCATGTGGGGTGAAGCAGCGCCACTAAAATCGCACCCCTTGCGCAGAAAGATGCAAATCATTGTGTTTTAATCTAAATGGCCCCAAATTTGGTGAGTATCATCTAGAACACGTGTGCCAACCAAAGTTGTGACTTTGTTGTTGATATCTTATCGGGTATGGGTGTGGCAAGCCTGTAACGAGGTGGCCATTTTTGTGAAAATAAACGTCTCTTAACTCTCAAACGCCTTCTCGGATCGAGTTGGACCCAAAAGGCGTTTGTGCACATTCATGACCTGAACAAAAAAATATGTAAATAAAAGGGTTATCTTTAGAAATGGCTCTCCAGCGCCCCTACAAACTTATAATGGACCCAAGAATTTAGTTTGTCATAGAGACATAAAATTTTGTACACACATCTCTTATGTCATGTGAGCATAAAAGCCAATGACAACCACCCCTATCTATAAATGTGTTGCCATAGCAACGTCCCAAAAATGTGAAAAAAGTCAATGGGAAGTGAAATTTTTAGTTTGTTGTAGGCAAATAAAACTTGGTACACACATCCACCATGGGCTTATGAACAAAAAAGCCAATGGGGACCACACCTATCACACACAGGAAGGCGGCCATTTTGAATTGAAAATGTGAACCGACTTAAAATACACCTCTTTTTTAAAAGTACACAGAAAAAAGCTGCTTCATTCCACAGACACCAAACTTGGGCAAAATGAGCTAAACACATGTATGTAAAAGAGACAAGTGTTTTTCTAGACTTTTTTGCTCGAGTTATATTTTTTTAATTATAATTCGGTATATATTTTTTTATTATAATTTTTCTGCAAAATGATCCTCAATTTAACCCAGTAAACGAACAACTAAAAGTCATTTTTATTGGTCCCAGACTTCAAGCCCACAAAAAATTTATATATTTGAAGTCCCGAAAAAAATACGAAAAATGACTCAGTGGCGGCCCTAGAAAAGTCAAAATACATTGGGCCTATGGAAAGTGAAAGTAACTTTTTTCCAACGTAGAAAAATGAAACTTGGTATATCCATAGGACACCTCAGGGCAAACAGAAAAGTCAATGACAGTCACCCTAAACTTAACAGGAAGTCCGCCATGTGGGGTGAAAGCGCGCCACTAAAATCGCACCCCTTGCGCAGAAAGATGCAAATCATTGTGTTTTAATCTAAATGGCCCCAAATTTGGTGAGTATCATCTAGACACGTGTGCCAACCAAAGTTGTGACTTTGTTGTTGATATCTTATCGGGTATGGGTGTGGCAAGCCTGTAACGAGGTGGCCATTTTTGTGAAAATAAAGCGTCTCTTAACTCTCAAGCGCCTTCTCGGATCGAGTTGGACCCAAAAGGCGTTTGTGCACATTCATGACCTGAACAAAAAATATGTAAATAAAAGGGTTATCTTTAGAAATGGCTCTCCAGCGCCCCTACAAACTTATAATGGACCCAAGAATTTAGTTTGTCATAGAGACATAAAATTTTGTACACACATCTCTTATGTCATGACGAGCATAAAAGCCAATGACAACCACCCCTATCTATAAATGTGTTGCCATAGCAACGTCCCAAAAATGTGAAAAAGTCAATGGGAAGTGAAATTTTTAGTTTGTTGTAGGCAAATAAAACTTGGTACACACATCCACCATGGGCTTATGAACAAAAAAGCCAATGGGGACCACACCCTATCACACACAGGAAGGCGGACATTTTGAATTGAAAATGTGAACCGACTTAAAATACACCTCTTTTAAAAGTACACAGAAAATAGCTGCTTCATTCCACAGACACCAAACTTGGGCAAAATGAGCTAAACACATGTATGTAAATGAGACAAGTGTTTTTCTAGACTTTTTTGCTCGAGTTATATTTTTTTTTATTATAATTCGGTATATATTTTTTTATTATAATTTTTCTGCAAAATGATCCTCAATTTAACCCAGTAAGTGAACAACTAAAAGTCATTTTTATTGGTCCCAGACTTCAAGCCCGGCAAAATGTATGTATTTGAAGTCCCGAAAAAAATACGAAAAATGACTCAGTGGCGGCCCTAGAAAAGTCAAAATACATTGGGCCTATGGAAAGTGAAAGTAACTTTTTCCAACGTAGAAAAATGAAACTTGGTATATCCATAGGACACCTCAGGGCAAACAGAAAAGTCAATGACAGTCACACCTAAACTTAACAGGAAGTCCGCCATGTGGGGTGAAAGCGCCACTAAATTCGCACCCCTTGCGCAGAAAGATGCAAATCATTGTGTTTTAATCTAAATGGCCCCAAATTTGGTGAGTATCATCTAGACACATGTGCCAACCAAAGTTGTGACTTTGTTGTTGATATCTTATCGGGTATGGGTGTGGCAAGCCTGTAACGAGGTGGCCATTTTTGTGAAAATAAAGCGTCTCTTAACTCTCAAAGCGGCTTCTCGGATCGAGTTGGACCCAAAAGGCGTTTGTGCACATTCATGACCTGAACACAAAAATATGTAAATAAAAGGGTCATCTTTAGAAATGGCTCTCCAGCGCCCCTACAAACTTATAATGGGACCCAAGAATTTAGTTTGTCATAGAGACATAAAATTTGGTACACACATCTCTTATCTCATGACGAGCATAAAAGCCAATGACAACCACCCCTATCTATAAATGTGTTGCCATAGCAACGTCCCAAATATTTGGAAAAAGTCAATGGGAAGTGAAAATTTTAGTTTGTCGTAGGCAAATGAAACTTAGTACACACATCCAGCATGGGCTTATGAACAAAAAGCCAATGGGGACCACACCCTATCACACACGGGAAGGCGGCCATTTTGAATTGAAAATGTGAACCGACTTAAAATACACCTCTTTTTAAAAGAACTCAGAAAATAGCTGCTTCATTCCACAGACACCAAACTTGGGCAAAATGAGCTAAACACATGTATGTAAAATAGACAAGCGTTTTTCTAGACTTTTTGCTCGAGTTATATTTTATTTTATTATAATTTGGTATATTTTTTTATTATAATTTTTCTGCAAAATGATCCTCAATTTGACCCAGTAAGCGTGCAACTAAAGTCATTTTTATTGGTCCCAGACTTCAAGCTCGCGAAAAATTTATGTATTTGAATTCGCGAAAAAAATATGAAAAATGACTCAGTGGCGACCCTACAAAAGTCAAAATACATTGGGCCTATGGAAAGTGAAAGTAACTTTTTCCAACGTAGAAAAATGAAACTTGGTACATCCATAGGACACTTCAGGGCGAACAGAAAAATGTATTACAGCCATATCGTAAACTCAACAGGAAATCTACTATGTTGGGTGTATGCGTGACCACCTAAATTGCACCCCCTTGTGTCTAAAGGCTTTTCATCTAAACAGCTCCAAATTTGGTGAGTATCATCTAGACACGTGTGCCAAAAAAATTATCAATTTGTTTTTGATAGATTTGTGGCTGTGGTCGTAATGAGTCTGTGAAGAGGCAGCCATTTCTTTGGGAAATAAATGCCATTTCCCAATTGCCAGGATCCTTCCTTTAGAGGAGGCCCCTCCAGAGCCAAGGCTAGAGTCTTAGAAAACTCCTCAGAATCATTTGGAACTTGTAACCTTGTACTTTTAGACAAGTTATATTTACATTTTGTCTTTTAAACAGGGGGTGCAGCGATTCCTGAGTCATCTCAAATCTCCAGCCAGTACTTTGTTTTTCGCCTTAGCCCAAGCATAATCTATTATTTCCAAAGGTTCAGACAGCTCCCAGGAAAACCAGAGATTGTGGAGACCTTTAACTCTAAAGTTAGGTTACAAGGTGGTGTAGCAGGCCCAAGCAGTAGCACAGGCCCGGTTATTTGACATTACCGTGAAGTTTACGCTTTAAAGCACGAAATGAAATCCTCCGAGTGCATGTGTCCCCGCTGTCTCAAGGAGGCGAGGGCCTTTATCGCCGCTTGCGGCTTTAATTAGGCCCGAGCCGGTGATGGCCGGGAGGGCCTATTGTTTTGCTCGGATTATTTTTTTTTTTTTTTATTTTTATTGTTGACCTATGATCCTAAATTTGACCCAGTGAACATGAACGAAAAGTCAATTTTATTGGTCCAATTTTTAAGCTCGCGAAAAATTTATGTATTTGAAGTCGCGAAAAAAATACGAAAAATGACTCAGTGGCGACCCCTACAAAATCAAAATACATTGGGCCTATGGAAAGTGAAAGTAACTTTTTTCCAACGTAGAAAAATGAAACTTGGTACACACATCCACCATGGGCTTATGAACAAAAAGCCAATGGGGACCACACCCTATCACACACGGGAAGGCGGCCATTTTGAATTGAAAATGTGAACCGACTTAAAATAAACCTCTTTTAAAAGAACACAGACAATACCTGCTTCATTCCACAGACACCAAACTTGGGCAAAATAAGCTAAACACATGTATGTAAAATAGACAAGCGTTTTTCTAGACTTTTTTGCTCGAGTTATATTTTTTATTATAATTTGGTTTTTTTATTATAATTTTTCTGCAAAATGATCCTAAATTTGACCCAGTAAGCGAACAACTAAAAGTCATTTTAATTGGTCCCAGACTTCAAGCTCGTGAAAAATTTATGTATTTGAATTCCCGAAAAAATTACAAAAAATGTCTCAGTGGCGACCCTAGAAAAGTCGAAATACATTGGGCCTATATTAAGTGAAAGTAACTTTTTCCAACGTAGAAAAATTAAACTTGGTACATCCATAGGACACCTCAGGGCAAACAGAAAAGTCAATGACAGTCACACCCTAAACTTAACAGGAAGTCCGCCATGTGGGGTGAAACGCAGCAGCCACTAAAATCGCACCCCTTGCGCAGAAAGATGCAAATCATTGTGTTTTAATCTAAATGGCCCCAAAATTGGTGAGTATCATCTAGACACGTGTGCCAACCACTTTGTTGTTGATATCTTATCGGGTATGGGTGTGGCAAGGCTGTAACGAGGTGGCCATTTTTGTGAAAATAAAATGTCTCTTAACTCTCAAAGCGCCTTCTCGGATCGAGTTGGACCCAAAAAGGCGTTTGTGCACATTCATGACCTGAACACAAAGATATGTAAATAAAAGGGTTATCTTTAGAAATGGCTCTCCAGCGCCCCTACAAACTTATAATGGGACCCAAGAATTTAGTTTGTCATAGAGACATAAAATTTGGTACACACATCTCTTATGTCATGACGAGCATAAAAGCCAATGACAACCACCCCTATCTATAAATGTGTTGCCATAGCAACGTCCCAAATATTTGGAAAAAGTCAATGGGAAGTGAAAATTTTAGTTTGTCGTAGGCAAATGAAACTTGGTACACACATCCAGCATGGGCTTATGAACAAAAGCCAATGGGGACCACACCCTATCACACACAGGAAGGCAGCCATTTTGAATTGAAAATGTGAACCGACTTAAAATACACCTCTTTTTAAAAGAACACAGAAAATAGCTGCTTCATTCCACAGACACCAAACTTGGGCAAAATGAGCTAAACACATGTATGTAAAATAGACAAGCGTTTTTCTAGACTTTTTTGCTCGAGTTATATTTTATTTTATTATAATTTGGTATATTTTTTTTTATCATATTTTTTCTGCAAAATGATCCTCAATTTGACCCAGTAAACGTACAACTAAAAGTCATTTTTATTGGTCCCAGACTTCAAGCCCAGCGAAAAATTTATGTATTTGAAGTCCACGAAAAAAATACGAAAAATGACTCAGTGGCGACCCTAGAAAAGTCAAAATACATCGGGCCTATGGAAAGTGAAAGTAACTTTATTCCAATGTAGAAAAATGAAACTTGGTACATCCATAGGACACCTCAGGGCAAACAGAAAAGTTTATTACAGCCATACCGTAAACTCAACAGAAAATCTACTATGTTGGGTGGAATGCGTGACCACCTAAATTGCACCCCTTGTGTCTAAAGGCTTTTCATCTAAACAGCTCCAAATTTGGTGAGTATCATCTAGACACGTGTGCCAAAAAGTTATCAATTTGTTTTTGATACATTTGTGGCTGTGGTCGTAATGAGTCTGTGAAGAGGCAACCTTTGGGAAATAAATGCCATTTCCCAATTGCCAGGATCCTTCCTTTAGAGGAGGCCCCTCCAGAGCCACGGCTAGAGTCTTAGAAAACTCCTCAGAATCCTTTTACCGTGAAGTTTACGCTTTAAAGCCTGAAATGCACTCCTACGAGTGCATGTGTCCCCATGATCTCAAGGGAGGCGAGGGCCTTTATCGCCGCTTGCGGCGAGCGGTGATGGCGGGAGGGCCTATTGTTTTGCTCGGATTTTTTTTTTTTTTTATTTTTCTTCCGACCCAATGATCCTAAATTTGACCCAGTGAACATGCACGAAAAGTCATTTTATTGGTCCCAGACTTCAAGCTCGGCGAAAAATTTATGTATTTGAAGTCGCCGAAAAAAATACGAAAAATGACTCAGTGGCGACCCCTACAAAATCAAAATACATTGGGCCTATGGAAAGTGAAAGTAACTTTTTTCCAACGTAGAAAAATGAAACTTGGTATATCCACAGGACACCTCAGGGCAAACAGAAAAGTCAATGACAGTCACACCTAAACTTAACAGGAAGTCCGCCATGTGTGGGGTGAAAATGTGCCACTAAAATCGCACCCCTTGCGCAGAAAGATGCAAATCATTGTGTTTTAATCTAAATGGCCCCAAATTTGGTGAGTATCATCTAGACACATGTGCCAACCAAAGTTGTGACTTTGTTTTTGATATCTTATCGGGTATGGGTGTGGCAAGCCTGTAACGAGGTGGCCATTTTTGTGAAAATAAACGTCTCTTAACTCTCAAACGCCTTCTCGGATCGAGTTGGACCCAAAAAGGCGTTTGTGCACATTCATAACCTGAACAAAAAATATGTAAATAAAGGGTTATCTTTAGAAATGGCTCTCCAGCGCCCCTACAAACTTATAATGGACCCAAGAATTTAGTTTGTCATAGAGACATAAAATTTGGTACACACATCTCTTATGTCATGACGAGCATAAAAGCCAATGACAACCACCCCCTATCTATAAATGTGTTGCCATAGCAACGTCCCAAAAAATGTGAAAAAAGTCAATGGGAAGTGAAATTTTTAGTTTGTTGTAGGCAAATAAAACTTGGTACACACATCCACCATGGGCTTATGAACAAAAAAGCCAATGGGGACCACACCCTATCACACACAGGAAGGCGGCCATTTTGAATTGAAAATGTGAACCGACTTAAAATACACCTCTTTTTAAAAGTACACAGAAAAAAGCTGCTTCATTCCACAGACACCAAACTTGGGCAAAATGAGCTAAACACATGTATGTAAAAGAGACAAGTGTTTTTCTAGACTTTTTTGCTCGAGTTATATTTTTTTATTATAATTTTTCTGCAAAATGATCCTCAATTTAACCCAGTAAAGCGAACAACTAAAGTCATTTTTATTGGTCCCAGACTTCAAGCCCGGCAAAAATTTATGTATTTGAAGTCCCGAAAAAAATACAAAAAATGACTCAGTGGCGACCCCTAGAAAAGTCAAAATACATTGGGCCTATGGAAAGTGAAAGTAACTTTTTTCCAACGTAGAAAAATGAAACTTGGTACATCCATAGGACACCTCAGGGCAATCAGAAAATTTTATTACAGCCATACCGTAAACTCAACAGGAAATCTACTATGTTGGGTAGAATGCGTGACCACCTAAATTGCACCCCTTGTGTCTAAAGGCTTTTCATCTAAACACCTCCAAATTTGGTGAGTTTCATCTAGACACGTGTGCCAAAAAAGTTATCAATTTGTTTTTTGTTACATTTGTGGCTGTGGTCGTAATGAGTCTATGAAGAGGCAACCTTTGGGAAATAAATGCCATTTCCCAATTGCCAGAATCCTTCCTTTAGAGGAGGCCCCTCCAGAGTCACGGCTAGAGTCTTAGAAAACTCCTCAGAATCCTTTGGAACTTGTAACCTTGTACTTTTAGACAAGTTATATTTACATTTTGCATTTTTAAACAGGGGGTGCAGCGATTCCTGAGTCATCTCAAATCTCCAGCCAGTACTTTGTTTTTCTTGCCTTAGCCCAAGCATAATCTATTATTTTTAAAGGTTCAGACAGCTCCCAGGAAAACCAGGGATTGTGGAGACCTTTAACTCTAAATTACAAGGTGGTGTAGCAGGCCCCAGCAGTAGCACAGGCCAGGTTATTTGACATTACCGTGAAGTTTACGCTTTAAAGCACGAAATGCAATCCTCAGAGTGCATGTGTCCCCGCGGTCTCAAGGGAGGCGAGGGCCTTTATCGCCGCTTGCGGCTTTAATTAGGCCCGAGCCGGTGATGGCCGGGAGGGCCTATTGTTTTTGCTCGGATTATTTTTCTTATTTTTATTCTTCTCCACCTATGATCCTAAATTTGACCCAGTGAACATGAATGAAAAGTCATTTTTATTGGTCCCAGCCTTCAAGCTCGGCGAAAAATTGATGTATTTGAAGTCCCCGAAAAAAAATTACAAAAAATGACTCAGTGGCGGCCCCTAGAAGAGTCAAAATACATTGGGCCTATGGAAAGTGAAAGTAACTTTTTTCCAACGTAGAAAAATGAAACTTGGTACATCCATAGGACACCTCAGGGCAAACAGAAAAGTCTATGACAGCCACACCTAAACTCAACAGGAAGTCCGCCATGTTGGGTGAAAGCGCGCCACTAAAATCGCACCTTGCGCAGAAAGATGCAAATCATTGTGTTTTAATCTAAATGGCCCCAAATTTGGTGAGTATCATCTAGACACGTGTGCCAACCAAAGTTGTGACTTTGTTGTTGATATCTTATCGGGTATGGGTGTGGCAAGCCTGTAACGAGGTGGCCATTTTTGTGAAAATAAAAGCGTCTCTTAACTCTCAAACGCCTTCTCGGATCGAGTTGGACCCAAAAGGCGTTTGTGCACATTCATGACCTGAACACAAAGATGTGTAAATAAAAGGGTTATCTTTAGAAATGGCTCTCCAGCGCCCCCTACAAACTTATAATGGGACCCAAGAATTTAGTTTGTCATAGAGACATGAAATTTGGTACACACATCTCTTATGTCATGACGAGCATAAAAGCCAATGACAAGCACCCCCTATCTATAAATGTGTTGCCATAGCAACGGCCCAAATATTTGGAAAAAGTCAATGGGAAGTGAAAATTTTAGTTTGTCGTAGGCAAATGAAACTTGGTACACACATCCAGCATGGGCTTATGAACAAAAAAGCCAATGGGGACCACACCCTATCACACACGGGAAGGCGGCCATTTTGAATTGAAAATGTGAACCGACTTAAAATACACCTCTTTTAAAAGAACTCAGAAAATAGCTGCTTCATTCCACAGACACCAAACTTGGGCAAAATGAGCTAAACACATGTATGTAAAATAGACAAGCGTTTTCTAGACTTTTTGCTCGAGTTATATTTTATTTTATTATAATTTGGTATATTTTTTTATTATAATTTTTCTGCAAAATGATCCTCAATTTGACCCAGTAAACGTGCAACTAAAAGTCATTTTTATTGGTCCCAGACTTCAAGCTCGTGAAAAATTTATGTATTTGAAGTCGAAAAAAAATATGAAAAATGACTCAGTGGCGACCCTACAAAAGTCAAAATACATTGGGCCTATGGAAAGTGAAAGTAACTTTTTCCAACGTAGAAAAATGAAACTTGGTACATCCATAGGACACCTCAGGGCAACAGAAAAATGTATTACAGCCATATCGTAAACTCAACAGGAAATCTACTATGTTGGGTGTATGCGTGACCACCTAAATTGCACCCCTTGTGTCTAAAGGCTTTTCATCTAAACAGCTCCAAATTTGGTGAGTATCATCTAGACACGTGTGCAAAAAAAGTTATCAATTTGTTTTTGATAGATTTGTGGCTGTGGTCGTAATGAGTCTGTGAAGAGGCAACTATTGGGAAATAAATGCCATTTCCCAATTGCCAGGATCCTTCTCAACAGAAAATGTTGGGTGGAATACATGACCACCTAAATCGTACACTTTGTGCTAAAGGGTTTTCATCTAAACAGCTCCAAATTTGCTTTAAAGCACGACATGCAATCCTCCGAATATATGTGTCCCCGCGGTCTCAAGGGAGGCGAGGGCCTTTATCGCCGCTATGCTTTAATATTTATTTTCTTTTCTTTTTTTGTCTTTCTTGTCGACCTATGATCCTAAATTTGACCCAGTGAACATGCACAAAAAGTCATTTTTATTGGTCCCAGACTTCAAGCCCGGCGAAAAATTTATGTATTTGAAGTCGCCGAAAAAAAATTACAAAAAATGACTCAGTGGCGACCCCTACAAAAGTCAAATTACATTGGGCCTATGGAAAGTGAAAGTAACTTTTTTCCAACGTAGAAAAATGAAACTTGGTCCATCCATAGGACACCTCAGGGCAAACAGAAAAGTCAATGACAGCCAAACCCTAAACTCAACAGGAAGTCCGCCATGTATTGGGTGAAAGCCGCGTGACCACTAAAATCGCACCCCTTGCGCAGAAAGATGCACATCATTGTGTTTTAATCGAAATGGCCCCAAATTTGGTAAGTATCATCTAGACACATGTGCCAACCAAAGTTGTGACTTTGTTTATGATATCTTATCGGGTATGGGTGTGGCAAGCCTGTAACGGGGTGGCCATTTTTGTGAAAATAAAACGTCTCTTAACTCTCAAACGCCTTCTCGGATCGAGTTGGACCCAAAAAGGCGTTTGTGCACATTCATGACCTGAACACAAAAATATGTAAATAAAAGGGTTATCTTTAGAAATGGCTCTCCAGCGCCCCCTACAAACTTATAATAGGACCCAAGAATTTAGTTTGTCATAGAGACATAAAATTTGGTACACACATCTCTTATGTCATGACGAGCATAAAAGCCAATGACAACCACCCCCTATCTATAAATGTGTTGCCATAGCAACGTCCCGAAAATGTGAAAAAAGTCAATGGGAAGTGAAATTTTTAGTTTGTCGTAGGCAAATGAAACTTGGTACACACATTCAGTATGGGCTTATGAACAAAAAAGCCAATGGGGACCACACCCTATCAAACACAGGAAGGCGGCCATTTTGAATTGAAAATGTGAACCGACTTAAAATACACCTCTTTTTTAAAAGTACTCAGAAAATAGCTGCTTCATTCCACAGACACCAAACTTGGGCAAAATGAGCTAAACACATGTATGTAAAATAGACAGGCGTTTTTCTAGACTTTTTTGCTCGTGTTATATTTTATTTTATTATAATTTGGTATATTTTGTTTATTATAATTTTTCTGCAAAATGATCCTCAATTTTACCCAGTAAACGTGCAACTAAAAGTCATTTTAATTGATCCCAGACTTCAAGCTCTGCGAAAAATTAATGTATTTGAAGTCCCCGAAAAAAAAATACGAAAAATGACTCAGTGGCGACCCCTAGAAAAGTCAAAATACATTGGGCCTATGGAAAGTGAAAGTAACTTTTTTCCAATGTAGAAATACAAAACTTGGTACATCCATAGGACACCTCAGGGCAAACAGAAAAGTTTATTACAGCCATACCGTAAACTCAACAGAAAATCTACTATGTTGGGTGGAATGCGTGACCACCTAAATCGCACCCCTTGTGTCTAAAGGCTTTTCATCTAAACAGCTCCAAATTTGGTGAGTATCATCTAGACATGTGTGCAAAAAAAAGTTTTCAATTTGTTTTTTGATACATTTGTGGCTGTGGTCGTAATGAGTCTGTGAAGAGACAGCCTTTGGGAAATAAATGCCATTTCCCAATTGCCAGGATCCTTCCTTTAGAGGAGGCCCCTCCAGAGCCAAGGCTATAGTCTTAGAAAACTCCTCAGAATCCTTTGGAACTTGTAAACTTGTACTTTTAGACAAGTTATATTTACATTTTGCCTTTTTAAACAGGGGGGTGCAGCGATTCCTGAGTCATCTCAAATCTCCAGCCAGTACTTTGTTTTTCTCGCCTTAGCCCAAGCATAATCTATTATTTTCAAAGGTTCAGACAGCTCCCAGAAAAGCAGGGATTGTGGAGACCTTTAACTCTAAATTACAAGGTGGTGTAGCAGGCCCTAGCAGTAGCACAGGCCCGGTTATTTGACATTACCGTGGCGTTTACGCTTTAAAGCCGCGAAATGCGATCCTCCGAGTGCATGTGTCCCCGCGGTCTCAAGGGAGGCGAGGGCCTTTATCGCCGCTTGCGGCTTTAATTTTTTTTATCTTTCTTGTCGACCTATGATCCTAAATTTGACCCAGTGAACATGCACGAAAAGTAATTTTTATTGGTCCCAGACTTCAAGCTCGTGAAAAATTTATGTATTTGAAGTCAAAAAAAATTACGAAAAATGACTCAGTGGCGACCCTACAAAATCAAAATACATTGGGCCTATGGAAAGTGAAAGTAACTTTTTCCAACGTAGAAAAATGAAACTTGGTACATCCATAGGACACCTCAGAACAAACAGAAAAGTCAATGGCAGTCACACCCTAAACTTAACAGGAAGTCCGCCATGTGGGGTGAAAGCATGCGGCCACTAAAATCGCACCCCTTGCGCAGAAAGATGCAAATCATTGTGTTTTAATCTAAATGGCCCCAAATTTGGTGAGTATCATCTAGACACGTGTGCCAACCAAAGTTGTGACTTTGTTGTTGATATCTTATCGGGTATGGGTGTGGCAAGCCTGTAACGAGGTGGCCATTTTTGTGAAAATAAAAGCGTCTCTTAACTCTCAACGCCTTCTCCGGATCGAGTTGGACCCAAAAAGGCGTTTGTGCACATTCATGACCTGAACACAAAAATATGTAAATAAAAGGGTTATCTTTAGAAATGGCTCTCCAGCGCCCCTACAAACTTATAATGGGACACAAGAATTTAGTTTGTCATAGAGACATGAAATTTGGTACACACATCTCTTATGTCATGTGAGCATAAAAGCCAATGACAACCACCCCTATCTATAAATGTGTTGCCATAGCGTCCCAAATATTTGGAAAAAGTCAATGGGAAGTGAAAATTTTAGTTTGTCGTGAGGCAAATGAAACTTGGTACACACATCCAGCATGGGCTTTTGAACAAAAAAGCCAATGGGGACCACACCCTATCACACACGGGAAGGCGGCCATTTTGAATTGAAAATTTGGTCCGACTTAGAATACACCTCTTTTTAAAAAACAACAAAAATAGCTGCTTCATTCCACAGACACCAAACTTGGGCAAAATGAGCTAAACACATGTATGTAAAATAGACAAGTGTTTTTCTAGACTTTTTGCTCGAGTTATATTTTTATTATAATTCGGTATATATTTTTATTATAATTTTTCTGCAAAATGATCCTCAATTTGACCCAGTAAACCAACAACTAAAAGTCATTTTTATGGTCCCAGACTTCAAGCCCAGCGAAAAATTTATGTATTTGAAGTCCCGAAAAAAAGCGAAAAATGACTCAGTGGCGACCCCTAGAAAAGTCAAAATACATTGGGCCTATTGGAAGTGAAAGTAACTTTTTTCCAACGTAGAAAAATGAAACTTGGTACATCCATAGGACACCTCAGGGCAAACAGAAAAGTCAATTAAAGCCGCAAGCGGCGATAAAGGCCCTCGCCTCCCTTGAGACATGGGGACACATATATTCGGAGGATTGCATATCGTGCTTTAAAGCAAATTTGGAGCTGTTTAGATAAAAACCCTTTAGCACAAAGTGTACGATTTAGGTGGTCATGTATTCCACCCAACATAGTAGATTTTCTGTTGAGTTTACGGTATGGCTGTAATAAACTTTTCTGTTTGCCCTAAGGTGTCCTATGGATGTACCAAGTTTTGTATTTCTACATTGGAAAAATTTACTTTCATTTTCCATAGAACCAATTATTTTGACTTTTCTAGGGGCCACTGAGTCATTTTTCATATTTTTTTCGGGACTTCAAATACATAAATTTTTGCCGGGCTTGAAGTCTGGGACCAATAAAAATGACTTTTAGTTGCACGTTTACTGGGTCAAATTGAAAATCATTTTTCAGAAAAATTATAATAAAAAATATATACCAAATTATAATAAAAATATATAACTCGAGCAAAAGCACGAGAAAAACGCCTGTCTATTTTACATACATGTGTTTAGCTCATTTTGCCCAAGTTTGGTGTCTGTGGAATGAAGCAGCTATTTTCTGTTGTTTTTAAAAGAGAGGTTGTATTCTAAGTCGGTTCACATCTTCAATTTAAAATGGCCTTCCGTGTGTGATAAGGTCCCTTCCCCTTTTGTTCATAAGCCCATACTTGATGTGTGTACCAAGTTTCATTTGCCTATGACAAACTAAAATTTTCACTTCCCATTGACTTTCCACATATTTGGGACGTTGCTATGGCAACACATTTATAGATAGGGGTGGTTGTCATTGGCTTTATGCTCGTCATGACATAGGAGATGTGTGTACCAAATTTCATGTCTCTATGACAAACTAAATTCTTGGGTCCCATTATAAGTTTGTAGAGACGCTGGAGGGCCATTTCTAAAGATAACCCTTTATTTACATATCTTTGTGTTCAGGTCATGAATGTGCACAAACGCTTTTATCCAACTCGATCTGAGAAGGCGTTTGAGAGTTAAGACGCGTTTTATTTTCACAAAAATGGCCAATACAGGCTTGCCACACCCATACCCGATAAGATATCAAAACATAGTCACAACTTTGGTTGGCACACGTGTCTAGATGATACTCACCAAATTTGGGGCCATTTAGATTAAAACACAAGGATTTGCATCTTTGCATGGGGTGCGTTTTAGTACATGGCGGACTTCCTGTTGAGTTTAGGTGTGGCTGTCATTGACTTTTCTGTTTGCCTGAGGTGTCCTATGGATGTACCAAGTTTAATCTTTCTACGTTGGAAAAAGTTACTTTCACTTTCCATAGGCCCAATGTATTTTGACTTTTCTAGGGGCGCCACTGAGTCATTTTTGTATTTTTTTGGGACTTCAAATACTTAAATTTTTCAGCTTGAAAATTGGACCAATAAAAAGACTTTTCGTCCATGTTCACTGGGTCAAATTTAGGATCATTGTGCAGAAAAAGAAAGAGGAGAAAAAAAAAAAAAATCCGAGCAAAAACAATAGGCCCTCCCGGCCATCACCGGCTCGGGCCTAATGACAGCCACACCCTAAACTCAACAGGAAGTCCGCCATGTGGGGTGAAATGGCCACTAAAATCGCACCGAAAAGATGCAAATCATTGTGTTTTAATCTAAATGGCCCCAAATTTGGTGAGAATCATCTAGACACGTGTGCCAACCAAAGTTGTGACTTTGTTGTTGATATCTTATCGCGTATGGGTGTGGCAAGTCTGTAACGAGGTGGCCATTTTTGTGAAAATAAAACGTCTCTTAACTCTCAAACGCCTTCTCAGATCGAGTTGGACCCAAAAAGGCGTTTGTGCACATTTATGACCTGAACACAAAGATATGTAAATAAAAGGGTTATCTTTAGAAATGGCTCTCCAGCGCCCCCTACAAACTTATAATGGGACCCAAGAATTTAGTTTGTCATAGAGACATGAAATTTGGTACACACATCTCCTATGTCATGAGGAGCATAAAAGCCAATGACAACCACCCCCTATCTATAAAAGTGTTGCCATAGCAACGTCCCAAATATGTGGAAAAAGTCAATGGGAAGTGAAAATTTTAGTTTGTCGTAGGCAAATGAAACTTGGTACACACATCCAGTATGGGCTTATGAACAAAAAGCCAAAGGGACCACACCTTATCACACACGGGAAGGCGGCCATTTTAAATTGAAGATGTGAACCGACTTAGAATACAACCTCTCTTTTAAAAAACAACAGAAAATAGCTGCTTCATTCCACAGACACCAAACTTGGGCAAAATGAGCTAAACACATGTGTGTAAAATAGACAGGCGTTTTTCTTGTCGTTTTGCTCGAGTTATATATTTTTATTATAATTTGGTATATATTTTTTTATTATAATTTTTCTGAAAAATGATTTTCAATTTGACCCAGTAAAGCGTGCAACTAAAAGTCATTTTTATTGGTCCCAGACTTCAAGCCCGGCAAAAATTTATGTATTTGAAGTCCCCGAAAAAAAAATAGGAAAAATGACTCAGTGGCGACCCCTAGAAAAGTCAAAATAATGGGTTCTATGGAAAATGAAAGTAAATTTTTCCAATGTAGAAATACAAAACTTGGTACATCCATAGGACACCTTAGGGCAAACAGAAAAGTTTATTACAGCCATACCGTAAACTCAACAGAAAATCTATGTTGGGTGGAATACATGACCACCTAAATCGTACACTTTGTGCTAAAGGGTTTTCATCTCAACAGCTCCAAATTTGCTTTAAAGCACGACATGCAATCCTCCGAATATATGTGTCCCCGCGGTCTCAAGGGAGGCGAGGGCCTTTATCGCCGCTTGCGGCTTTAATTTTTTATTCTTTTTCCTCGGGGACTTCAAATACATACATTTTTCCCCGGGCTTGAATTTTGGGGCCAATAAATTTGACTTTTCGGTGCATGTTTACTGGGTCAAATTGAGGATCATTTTGCAGAAAAAATATAATTAAATAAATATATAACTCGAGCAAAAACGACAAGAAAAAGCACCGTCTATACACATGCGTTTAGCTCAATTTGCCTAAGTTTCGTGTCTGTGGATTCAAGCAGCTATTTTCTGTTGTTTTTTAAAAGAGAGGTGTATTCGAAGGCGGTTCAATTCAAAATGGCTGCCTTCCCGTGTGTGATAGGGTGTGGTCCCCATTGGCTTTTTTGTTCATAAGCCCATGCTGGATGTGTGTACCAAGTTTCATTTGCCTACGACAAACTAAAATTTTCACTTCCCATTTTCCACATATTTGGGACATTGCTATGGCAACACATTTATAGATAGGGGGTGGTTGTCATTGGCTTTTATGCTCGTTATGATATAAGAGATGTGTGTACCAACTTTCATGTCTCTATGACACTAAATTCTTGGGTTCCA
The DNA here is from genome assembly GCA_024416835.2 of Perccottus glenii. Taxonomy (NCBI): domain Eukaryota; kingdom Metazoa; phylum Chordata; class Actinopteri; order Gobiiformes; family Odontobutidae; genus Perccottus; species Perccottus glenii. The sequence continues at coordinate 27,117,711 of CM044563.2, forward strand.
TTATAAGATAAGATAACCCTTTATTCGTCCCACAATGGGGAAATTTCTCTGTTCCAGCAGCAATTCTTACAGTATTGTTACAAACATAAATAATATACATAATATACAGCATGATATATAAAATGTATATATACTATGTATATATACCTATATATACAGCATATACAAAAACAAAAAGTATATCAAGTATTACAGTAATATAGTGATTGCACTAAAAAAACAACTACAAAAACAACAACACCAAATTGCACATATTATTGCAGTGAAAAAAATAGCAGCAGTGAGTATCATGATGACTCGTTCACTGGGAGCAGCTCTGATTATAAAGTCTAATAGCAGCAGGAAGAAACAAGCGTCTGTATCGCTCCTTCAGACACTTCGGATGTAACAGTCTGTCACTGAAGGAGCTGCTCAGAGCTGAAACCGTTTCATACAGGGGGTGAGAGTCGTTCTCCAGCAATGGAGTTTGTAGTTGGCGCTGGAGAGCCATTTCTAAAGATAACCCTTTTATTTACATACCATTGTGTTCAGGTCATGAATGTGCACAAACGCCTTTTTGAGTCCAACTCGATCCGAGAAGGCGTTAAGAGAGTTAAGAGACATTTTATTTTCACAAAAATGGCCACCTTGTCTAGCCTTTGATTCAGGAGGAACAATGCGGTTTTCGTCCTGGTCATGGAACACTCAAGCCTCTCCCATGGAACCTCTAATATGGTCCTTGTGTAAGGGCGCCGCCATACGGTTATTTTACAGCGAAATACAGCAATATACCTCCGTCCACCAGAGGGCAGGCTCCAAAAGCAGAAATAACAAGGAGAAACCCAATTGGGTTGGCGACTTTACAAGAGTAAAACTCATGTTTACAGCCTGGTACAAAAGATGGCTCCAGTCTCTAGAGCTAAGTTTTTACTACATGACAACTCTGGGGGGGGGGCTTTTACTATGGAAAAAGCCTGGATGTAATGGCCATTTCATTGCCCATTCGTAATGACAATATTGGTGAATAGGGGACCAATGGGCGGATATCATCCATATTTATACAATCTATGGGAACACTGGACCAGCTCTATACCCTCTCCAGGAAATTTTAAAATTCATCCTAAAATACACACCCTTTGAAAAAAATTGTGTCATTCGCATTAACACAAAAAACGTGTGAAACATCAAAAAATGCTCTAGGGGTATAGGAAGATTAAACACCTCCCAGAGGGGCCATATTTAAACAGTAAAATGAGAGAAGTCTGCATTTACTTGTAAAGTAATGTTCAATGACAATAAACAATCAGTCTAAAAATACTATACATTAACCACAGACAAACAGAAAGGACTTGGCTACTGATGTTAGCATTCATCAGTTACCTGCTAAGCTAATTGTTGCTTAAAATATCTTATATAGATATATGTAGGAGCATGTACATATGCTTAAGTAGTAACCAAAATAAAACTACTTTAATGAGTAAACTTTGGGATAATCCACTAACTTACCACTCGTTCTCCACCTGCTGCTTCTTTAGCATCTTCCTTGAAGAGAGTCAAGAGGTCATGGGTCTTTCTGGAAAGTGAGCAATCACAGGAGGGCCAGTGCCCCTGGTGGGTCCCGCCCCCGATCTGCCCAAGGTTCTTCCACGAGTGAGCAGGTCTGTCCTCACGTGAGCAGAATAAACACGCAAATCATTCCTCAGACGAGCAGAATTTCACAATGAGGAGGCATCCGAGCAGCGAGGAGCGCATGAGCAAATTCATGAGCGAGCAGAGGATGTTCACGCACGTGTGTTATTTTCTTGCACGTAGTTTTCAAAGTGAGTTAATATTTACACGTGCGAGTTAAAATAAACTGCTTGTAAAACCTGTAGAAATCCACTGATGCACCAAAAAAACAGGTTTAAAAAAGTTGTATGTTTGGAACAGAAACGAGTTAATACCTCTTCTGTAACTATAACTGTCGTGTTCAAAACCCTTACTGGCCTGGCAGACATACTATAGCATACTTAACAGAGTGTCTGATGACAGTGTGACAGTGACATGTGAATAAGGAATGTTTTGTAAACGCCCCTTACTTGGTCTCACTGAACATAACTACATTCTTAAGCCTGGTCACTCACCCATGAGCTGCTCTTGAAGTTTCTTCCTCTCGGGGTTATCCCCTTCACTGTCACTGTCACTCCTACAGCGAGGAAACACAAACACAATGTTATAATAGTAGCCAGCAGTGTCCCAGGGCAGAACAGGCATTCAGCTCACTTGTCATTGCTCTGTGCTTCCTTCACAGGCTTCTTGCCATGTTTATCTTTGTTCTTCAGGAACTCTTTCAGTTTTTCTGCTCGGTCCAGGTACTGCACACACTTTGCTCGTATACTTTCTTTAGCCTTGTCGCTGTGGGCCTCATCTAAAATAAAAATACATTTCAATCATGAAAGGGATTAAAGCTCAGTGTGCAGAGTTTCTCTTGATCTAATAAAACAGAATGATTAGTGTTTAAGTGTGCTCCAATCAGAATTCTGTGTGGCCTATTACTGAAAGCATTGTTATCTGATACCAATCAACACTCATAGGGTCTTTATAATTTCTTAAAAACACTGTAGGCTACTTTAAATAATAAAATTAGGAGATAGTAAAACTATAAGGTTATCAACTCACAATGATTTATAATTCTTTGTTGTATTTAGTTTTAACCAGTACTCAAACTAAGCATTAATACCAGGTCTTTCTTTCAAAATATGAGCATTTTAGCATTTGGAAGATTTATTGTCTCTATGGCCAATTATGTCCTTTCTTTTTGTTTCTTCCTGTTACCATAGGGGCTCTGTGACACCCAGAGCTGCATCAGTGAGCTGCTCTGGTGGGTTTTACTGTTGCTCTTCATATTCATAAACATAACCGCCTGCTTGGAGGGGCTGTCTGAGGACAACTAGTTTTAGCTATTATCCCATTGATCAGAGCACCCTTAAAGTGCATGTCAGGACACAGCACTCACATTTGATGGCATGTAGGAAATATTCCACAGCATGCTGATAAAGGCGCAGTGCCTCCTCATAGTTCTTTGCTTTGTCCTCCTCTGTTGCTTTGGTGACAAGATCAATCGCTTTCTGCAACACAGGCACAGGTAAGACAACACAGGACAGATTGACATTGAGTATATTTGTGTCATATCAAGGTGAAAGTAAGCCTGACTGGTCTTGTCCTGTTTGGTTTGGTGTACCACCCCTGGAAAGTAAGGTGGGAATGAGCACCCCCAGAGTAAACAAGTCGGGTTTATTAGCATTTAAATGCTTCAAACTAGGGGTGTACCAGTACACAAAAGTCACATTTTAGTTCTTGGAAGGTTTGGTACAATTTCGGCACACAAATCTCAACTTATCCACTTGTGGCAAAATGTTCCTATACAAAAGACCATAATGATGTGGGAGGGTCTGGCTTCATGTTGAGTACAACAAAATTTTCAACCAAAACAGTCAAGATGTCCACCACATCAGAGTGATTTGTTTGATACTGCACTTACTTCTGTTCTTAAAGACCTGGTCATGTCTTTAAAACCACAGCAACTTCTCTCCCGTGCCACAGCGTATGCCATGCTGGTATACGCTGTGGTTTGAGAACAGAAATCGGACGGTTGCTTTCCTTATGTCACATCTGTGGTTTCTCCGATTGGTTTACTCAGCGAACATTAGTTCCACCCATGGTCTCTACCTTGAAATCCCAGGCCAGGCTAGGAAATTCCCTTTTTAGGGAACCGCAACGTTTCGCTAGGCTCTTTTAGCTCGTAAACAGCTCTTTAGTACCACTTCTGGCATTTCAGCCAAATGTAATAATGTTTGGCCTGTGATTGATTAATTTACGCAAAATATGTACATACATATCAATGTAATCATATTAAACTTTAATTCTAACTTTACGGAATATAAAAGTAAAACTATCAAATACTATTCAGCCTAAACCTGTGAATTGAGCATTTTTTTATAATAATAATAATAATAATTAAAGCCGCAAGCGGCGATAAAGGCCCTCGCCTCCCTTGAGACCGCGGGGACACATGCACTCGGAGGATTGCATTTCGTGCTTTAAAGCATAAACTTCACGGTAATGTCAAATAACCGGGCCTGTGTTACTGCTGGGGCCTGTTACACCACCTTGTAATTTAGAGTTAAAGGTCTCCACAATCTCTGGTTTTCCTGGGAGCTGTCTGAACCTTTGAACATAATAGATTATGCTTGGGCTAAGGCGAGAAAAAAAAAGTACTGGCTGGAGATTTGAGATGACTCAGGAATCGCTGCACCCCCCTGTTTAAAAAGGCAAAATGTAAATATAACTTGTCTAAAAGTACAAGGTTATAAGTTCCAAAGGATTCTGAGGAGTTTTCTAAGACTCTAGCCGTGGGTCTGGAGGGGCCTCCTCTAAAGGAAGGATCCTGGTAATTGGGAAATGGCATTTATTTCCCAATGGCTGCCTCTTCACAAACTCATTATGACCACAGCCACAAATGTATCAAAAAACAAATTGATAACTTTTTGGCACATGTGTCTAGATGATACTCACCAAATTTGGAGCTGTTTAGATGAAAAGCCTTTAGCACAAGGGGTGAGATTTAGGTGGTCACGCATTCCACCCAACATAGTAGATTTCCTGTTGAGTTTACGGTATGGCTGTAATAAACTTTTCTGTTTGACCTGAGGTGTCCTATGGATGTACCAAGTTTTGTATTTCTACAATGGAAAAATTTACTTTCATTTTCCATAGGCCCAATGTATTTTGACTTTTCTAGGGTCGCCACTGAGTCATTTTTCGATTTTTTTCGGGACTTCAAATACATACATTTTTGCCGGGCTTGAAGTCCGGGACCAATAAAATTGACTTCTAGTTCCACGTTTACTGGGTCAAATTGAGGATCATTTTGCAGAAAAATTATAATAAAAAAATATATACAGAATTATAATAAAAAAAAATATAACTCGAGCAAAAAGTCTAGAAAAACACTTGTCTATTTTACATACATGTGTTTAGCTCATTTTGCCCAAGTTTGGTGTCTGTGGAATGAAGCAGCTATTTTTTGTTGTTTTTAAAAAAAGAGGTGTATTCTAAGTCGGAGCATTTTCAATTCAAAATGGCCGCCTTCCCGTGTGTGATAGGGTGTGGTCCCTATTGGCTTTTTTGTTCAAAAGCCCATACTGGATGTGTGTACCAAGTTTCATTTGCCTACGACAAACTAAAATTTTCACTTCCCATTGACTTTTTCCACATATTTGGGACGTTGCTATGGCAACACATTTATAGATAGGGGTGGTTGTCATTGGCTTTTATGCTCGTCATGACATAAGAGATGTGTGTACCAAATTTCATGTCTCTATGACAAACTAAATTCTTGGGTCCCATTATAAGTTTGTAGGGGGCGCTGGAGAGCCATTTCTAAAGATAACCCTTTTATTTACATATCTTTGTGTTCAGGTCATGAATGTGCACAAACGCCTTTTTGGGTCCAACTCGATCCGAGAAGGCGTTTGAGAGTTAAGAGACGTTTTATTTTCACAAAAATGGCCACCTCGTTACAGGCTTGCCACACCCATACCCGATAAGATATCAACAACAAAGTCACAACTTTGGTTGGCACACGTGTCTAGATGATACTCACCAAATTTGGGGCCATGTAAATTAAAACACAATGATTTGCATCTTTCTGCGCAAAGTGCGATTTTTGTGGCCGCGCGTTTCACCCCACATGGCGGACTTCCTGTTTAGTTTAGGGTGTGACTGTCATTGACTTTTCAGTTTGCCCTGAGGTGTCCTATGGATGTACCAAGTTTCATTTTTCTACGTTGGAAAAAAGTTACTTTCACTTTCCATAGGCCCAATGTATTTTGATTTTGTAGGGTCGCCACTGAGTCATTTTTCGTTTTTTTTCGGACTTCAAAAACATAACATTTTCACGAGCTTGAAGTCTGGGACCAATAAAAATGACTTTTAGTTGTTGGTTTACTGGGTCAAATTGAGAATCATTTTGCAGAAAAATTATAATAAAAAAATATATACCGAATTATAATAAAAAAAAATATAACTCGAGCAAAAAAGTCTAGAAAAACACTTGTCTCTTTTACATACATGTGTTTAGCTCATTTTGCCCAAGTTTGGTGTCTGTGGAATGAAGCAGCTATTTTTGTTGTTTTTAAAAAGAGGTGTATTCTAAGTCGGACCAAATTTTCAATTCAAAATGGCCCTTCCCGTGTGTGATAGGGTGTGGTCCCCATTGGCTTTTGTTCATAAGCCCATGGTGGATATGTGTACCAAGTTTCATTTGCCTACAACAAACTAAAAATTTCACTTCCCATTGACTTTTTCCACATATTTGGAACGTTGCTATGGCAACACATTTATAGATAGGGGGTGGTTGTCATTGGCTTTTATGCTCGTCATGACATAAGAGATGTGTGTACCAAATTTCATGTTTCTATGACAAACTAAATTCTTGGGTCCCATTATAAGTTTGTAGGGGCGCTGGAGAGCCATTTCTAAAGATAACCCTTTTATTTACATATCTTTGTGTTCAGGTCATGAATGTGCACAAACGCCTTTTGGTTCCAACTCGATCCGAGAAGGCGTTTGAGAGTTAAGAGACGTTTTATTTTCACAAAAATGGCCACCTCGTTACAGGCTTGCCACACCCATACCCGATAAGATATCAACAACAAAGTCACAACTTTGGTTGGCACACGTGTCTAGATGATACTCACCAAATTTGGGGCCATTTAGATTAAAACACAATGATTTGCATCTTCTGCGCAAGTGCGATTTTAGTGGCCGCGCCTTTCACCCCACATGGCGGACTTCCTGTTGAGTTTAGGGTGTGACTGTCATTGACTTTTCTGTTTGCCCTGAGGTGTCCTATGGATATACCAAGTTTCATTTTTCTACGTTGAAAAAAACTTACTTTCACTTTCCATAGGCCCAATGTATTTTGATTTTGTAGGGGTCGCCACTGAGTCATTTTTCGTTTTTTTTCATGACTTCAAAAACATACCATTTTCGCGATTTCATTTTCTGCGTTGAAAAAACTTACTTTCACTTTCCATAGGCCCAATGTATTTTGATTTTGTAGGGTCGCCACTGAGTCATTTTTCGTTTTTTTGACTTCAAAAATACCATTTCGCGAGCTTGAAGTCTGGGACCAATAAAATGACTGACTTTTTGTTCATGTTCACTGGGTCAAATTTAGGATCATTTGGTCACAATAAAGATAAAAAAAAAAATCCGAGCAAAAACAATAGGCCCTCCCGGTCATCACCGGCTCGGGCCTAATTAAAGCCGCAAGCGGCGATAAAGGCCCTCGCCTCCTTGAGACCGCATGGGACACACAGAAAAATTATAATAAAAAAATATACCAAATTATAATAAAAATATATAACTCGAGCAAGAAACGACAAGAAAAACACCTGTCTATTTTACACACATGTGTTTAGCTCATTTGCCCAAGTTTGGTGTCGAATGAAGCAGCTATTTTCTGTTGTTTTTAAAAGAGAGGTTGTATTCTAAGTCGGTTCACATTTTCAATTTAAAATGGCTGCCTTCCGTGTGTGATAGGGTGTGGTCCCCATTGGCTTTTTGTTCATAAGCCCATGATGGATGTGTGTACCAAGTTTCATTTGCCTACGACAAACTAAAATTTTCACTTCCCATTGACTTTTTCCACATATTTGGGACGTTGCTATGGCAACACATTTATAGATAGGGGGTGGTTGTCATTGGCTTTTATGCTCGTCATGACATAAGAGATGTGTGTACCAAATTTCATGTCTCTATGACAAACTAAATTCTTGGGTCCCATTATAAGTTTGTAGGGGGCGCTGGAGAGCCATTTCTAAAGATAACCCTTTTATTTACATATTTTTGTGTTCAGGTCATGAATGTGCACAAACGCCTTTTTGGGTCCAACTCGATCCGAGAAGGCGTTTGAGAGTTAAGAGACATTTTATTTTCACAAAAATGGCCACCTCGTTACAGGCTTGCCACACCCATACCCGATAAGATATCAACAACAAAGTCACAACTTTGGTTGGCACACGTGTCTAGATGATACTCACCAAATTTGGGGCCATTTAGATTAAAACACAATGATTTGCATCTTTTGCGCAAGTGCGATTTTAGTGGCCGTGCGTTTCACCCCACATGGCGGACTTCCTGTTGAGTTTAGGGTGTGACTGTCATTGACTTTTCTGTTTGCCCTGAGGTGTCCTATGGATGTACCAAGTTTCATTTTTCTACGTTGGAAAAAAGTTACTTTCACTTTCCATAGGCCCAATGTATTTTGATTTTGTAGGGGTCGCCACTGAGTCATTTTTGTATTTTTTCGACTTCAAATACATAAATTTTTTTACGAGCTTGAAGTCTGGGACCAATAAAAATGACTTTTCGTGCATGTTCACTGGGTCAAATTTAGGATCATTTTGCAGAAAAAAAAAAAAAAAAAAAAAAATCCGAGCAAAAACAATAGGCCCTCCCGGTCATCACCGGCTCGGGCCTAATAATAATTAAAGCCGCAAGCGGCGTTAAAAGGCCCTCGTCTACCTTGAGATCACGGGGACACATGCACTCGGAGGAGAAAGGAAGAATCCTGGCAATTGGGAAATGGCATTTATTTCCCAAAGAAATGGCTGCCTCTTCACAGACTCATTACGACCACAGCCACAAATGTCTCAAAAAACAAACTGATAATGTTTTTGGCACACGTGTCTAGATGATACTCACCAAATTTGGAGCTGTTTAGATGAAGAGCCTTTAGCACAAGGGGTGCGATTTAGGTGGTCACGCATTCCACCCAACATAGTAGATTTCCTGTTGAGTTTACGGTATGGCTGTATGGCCGCCTTCCCGTGTGTGATAGGGTGTGGTCCCTATTGGCTTTTGTTCATAAGCCCATACTGGATGTGTGTACCAAATTCATTTGCCTACGACAAACTAAAATTTTCACTTCCCATTAACTTTTTCCACATATTTGGGCTATAAAAGGGCTATGGCAACACATTTATAGATAGGGGTGGTTGTCATTGGCTTTTATGCTCGATGACATGAGATGTGTGTACCAAATTTCATGTCTCTATGACAAACTAAATTCTTGGGTCCCATTATAAGTTTGTAGGTGGCGCTGGAGAGCCATTTCTAAAGATAACCCTTTTATTTACATATTTTTTTGTTCAGGTCATGAATGTGCACAAACGACTTTTTGGGTCCAACTCGATCCGAGAAGGCGTTTGAGAGTTAAGAGACATTTTATTTTCACAAAAATGGCCACCTCGTTACAGGCTTGCCACACCCATACCCGATAAGATATCATAAACAAAGTCACAACTTTGGTTGGCACACGTGTCTAGATGATGCTCACAGAATTTGGGGCCATTTAGAATAAAACACAATGATTTGCATCTTTTTGCGCAAGGGGTGCGATTTTAGTGGCCGTGCGTTTTACCCCACATGGCGGACTTCCTGTTGAGTTTAGGGTGTGGCTGTCATAGACTTTTCTGTTTGCCCTGAGGTGTCCTATAGATGTACCAAGTTTCATTTTTCTACGTTGGAAAAAAGTTACTTTCACTTTCCATATGCCCAATGTATTTTGACTTTTCTAGGGGTCGCCACTGAGTCATTTTTTGTATTTTTTTTTCCCGAGGACATCAAATACATAAATTTTTCACCGAGCTTGAAGTCTGGGACCAATAAAAATGACTTTTCGTGCATGTTCACTGGGTCAAATTTAGGATCATTTTGCAGAAAAAAATAAATAAATAAATAATCCGAGCAAAAACAATAGGCCCTCCCGGTCATCACCGGCTCGGGCCTAATAATCCGAGCATCACCGGCTCGGGCCTAATTATATTGATCACAGGACAGTGTAGTTATGTGGGAGTGAGTAGGCCAGTCTGAACAAATTTGTTTTGAGTTTGGTTATGAAATGTGGCAGTGTGTCTACGTTGCGGAGGTCAAAGGGGAGAGAGTTCCAAAGCTGGGGAGCAGAGCGACTGAAGGCTCTACTCCCCATGGTGACAAGATGGGCAGGAGGAACTGAGAGCCGTAGAGAGGAGGAGCAGAGGGAGCGGGCGGGGATGGAGATGTGGAAGAGCTCAGAGAAATATGGAGGGCCGAGGTTGTGTATGCCTTTGAATGCGAGGAGCAGTATTAGTAATGTGAATGTGAATTGTTTTTCAACAGGCTCACGGTTAATCCTTACATCCCTACTGTTTAGGTATCTTTTCTTCAGCTCATCCCCTCTGTCTCCGCGGGGCTCTGCCCACTTTTCCAGAGCTTCAAGTTAAGCTCTGACCAGGGGTTGACTTACCCTTTAATATTTCCCTGTGGCTATAAAAAGGGCTTAATTCCTTAACGTTTTTTATATAATGCAAAGGTGTCCTGAGTTTCTGTTATCCCATAAATGCATTGAGATGTGTTAATAGTACTGGCAAAAAAAAAAAAAAAAAAGACAGTTTTCTATTGTAAATTATAAAAATTATAATTTTTATTTTATTTTATTTTATTTTCTATTATAAAAACTATTTTCACCCTGTGTTCATATCATTCAACACACGTCAAAACTTACAGTTCGACAGCCTGACATTTCCCTTATTACTCCAATAATGTGCTGCTCAAGGCTGTGAAATGCCACATTTCTGATGTCTGTACAAGCAGCGACCGTCAGTGACCGTTATACGACAGCTCACAAAGCCTACACAATTTTCCATTACTAGTTTAAAACTGTTTTTTACTATCTACATTATGCTAAGCGCTCGGTTGGAACATCGTTAATATTTCAGCATTACTGAGGTGAAATAAACTATGTGAAAATGTAATGTTAGCTATTTGTTTTCATGATCACAAATTGCAAACAAGATATAGTGGTGTTAACACTGGTTCAGCTGTTAGCTTGCAGGGTACAGCATCGTAATACCCGGTGGTAGCTCGCTAGTAGCGTTAGCTCAGCTAACGTTAGTTCTGGAACAACAGTTACCTGTAATGTAGACGTTGTCATTTCATCTCCCTCGGCTGTTCCCCGCACAAAGTACTGTGTTGCGGACCTAAACCACGGTATACGCGTATAACTTTTTCATTAGCTGGACTGACAAATATTTAGCCCTCAACCATGACCAGCAAAGATAACGGTCGAAGAAAAGAAAAAATCCACAGCGACAAAGGTGCAGCTACTCGACAATGACAAGACAAGATCCGGTTCACACTGTCAAATTAAAGCTACTGTCTTTCACACATCCACTGAGATATACGGCGGGGGAGGAGGGGGTGAAGGATTCAAAGTGCCAAAATAAAATAAATTAATACATTCATTCATTCATTTTCTACCGCTTAGTCCCGTTAGGGGTCGCGGGTAACTGGAGCCTATCCCAGCGGCTTTGGGCCTGAGGCGGGGTACACCCTGGACAGTGGCCAGTTAGTCGCAGGGCTGACATTTAGAGACAGACAGTGACAAACAACCATTCACTCTCACATTCATTCACTAGGGACGCTTTAGATTTGCCAATTAACCTGTACATGCATGTGTTTGGACGGTGGGAGGAAGCCGGAGTACCCGGAGAGAACCCACAGTAACACATGGAGGACATGCAGACTCCTCACAGAAAGACCAGAGTCAGCCAAGGATGTTTGAGTCGGCCGGGTTTTTGAACTCATGACCTTCTTTTGCTGTGAGGCAACAGTGCTAACCACTCTGCTCTTATTTGCATGTATTACCTCTAGAATTTCCACAGTTATACAAGTAATGGTAGAGTGATCAAAGGAACCATAAGTGACTTACTGGCAGAACCAGTAGGACGGGCTTTCCCAAACCCTCGGGCCTCCATTGGAATTTTCTGCCCCACCGCATTTCGCTTGGCCATTGCTGAACTTTTGAGTCCCCGCGGGCAGGGCTGACTCTTAGTCAGATTTTGAGAAAAGTGTTTTCCAGAGGCCCTGCATTTAGATTTTTCTCGGCTCATCGAGGCAAACCTGCTAACATAATGTTTTTTGCTGTAACCTGTTTAATTTAATTTAAGTTAAGTTTTACTTTAACAATTTAATTATTCTCATGTCTGTATGTCTATTTAACTATAACTGTCTTATTGTACACCCACTTTGATTATCAATAAAAATAGGCAGTTGAGAGTAAATTGTGTCTCATTGGCTTCATTAAGGACTGAGACCATTCACTAAAATATCTAACAGCATTAATGCTTATATTTTACACGGGTACAAGAAAAATACAGCAGTAATGCTAGTGATCCAAACGAGTAAATACAATTCAGTGAATTCAACACTTCATTTATACAATTCTTTATTACACATTATACTTCACTGACATCTTATGTGACATTGTATTATGACATTTTCTGTGACACTGTGTTGATTAGGCTGGGTCATAACTAATAACTATATTATATAACTATTTTAACAAAACACGTTGAAGCACATCCAATAGACAGAATAAAACTCTATACCATCTTGAGGTGGTCTCAATAGTGGTCACTGTGGTCTCAGATGTGGTCTTAAGGGTGGTGCAGTCTTCAATAAAAATATAACAATTGTGATTTAAACTCTCAAACAATGCGAGTAATTAGCTAACACCATTCACATTCCTTTGAACATAACAAATGTTAATTTGGGTGATTAAATATCTGGAAAGTTGTAAAAGATTTTTTGTAGTTGAGTGACAAATAAGCCTTAGTGTCAGTTTTTCTGTGTGAATCCTAAATGCTGTTACAGAAGTAATTATAAACATTTTTATTAAAATGTTACCCCCTATGATGAAAACAAAGGAAATAAATCTTTGTATTTTGATTTTAATATGTAGAAGCATTAAAGGCATGATTTGCAGGATTTCAGGCTATTAATAGACCAGGTCCTGAGCCTTATCTTTGCTGTCAAATTCTGTTTTATTGTGGCTTTTAATCAACTCTAGGCTCTTTTGATTTTGTAGCATTTTTTATTTCTTCTGTGAGCTGTGTCTCTCAGAAACATCTTTCCTCATGTAAACAAAGGAAAAAATACAGACAAAGGATGTTGGATGCCAATATTTTTCTCAACAGTGTTCAAGAGGCTATAATTAAAATTTTATAGTTAAGTTAACTGAGCAGACCTTTACCGATGTTATTTAAGGACCCCTGGTCTACAACATACGTATATGTAGTATATGGGGCATGTGTTACTTCCTGTTACTGTAGTGGGGTACATTAGTTTGATCTTTAATGTAAGCTAATGTGAACATTGTTTTGTTGTTGGTTTGTGTTAACTTCAGTTTGTATAGGTACATCAAAATGACAATGAGTCATTGAACTAGCTGCTTGTTTCAGGGATTGTCTATTTCTAATTATTGTTTCTCTTTACATTCTTCTTCTGCACTTAGTGCTTCCACAAGGTCTGGTCATCTACAGGAAAGGACATCAGTGCTGATAGCAACAGCAAAGTCAGTGAGAGCTGAGACATCCATCAGTAAATTAACCTGTTTTTAATTTAACATTTAGCTCATGTAATGTTCAAACTACAAGTCAGTGACAAGTAATACATTCTAATGAAACAAAAACATAATAATTACTTTATTATAAAATAATTATACTAGCAATGAGGTAGTGGAAGAGACAATTAGTAACCTAAAAATACTGGTGTCCTTTATTAATACATACTTTTTAGAATTTTTTCTTCTTTTAGATTAGAGGAGACACCAGAGCTGACACCAGAACAGACACCAGAGCAGACACCAGAGCAGACACCCAAGGAGGAGAGTGACAGCCATAACAGCGCCCCACACATCAGTTTTACACGGTCTGCAGTATCACTTAATTTATCCAGCGCAAGAGTCTGCAAATGAGAACCACATGTGCAGGAGATTTAGTCAACAACCAACAGTTAGTTTCTGTCAAACTTTTATACAGAAAGGTTGAACAATTTAATTTTATGTTTACACTTTATGTTTACAATTTAAACATTACCATTTATAATGGTAATGTTTATTTTGAGCAGTTAAGTGTATACTACATGGTACACCGATTAAGCATTAAAATTATCAAACCAGGAGCAAAAAGAGTAGGCAGAAGTAAGTAACAAATGCCTACCTCTTTTCCTGGTTTTCAGTCATGTAGACACATAAATATACACATAGATACAATTTACATATATGTATACTTTACAAACTGTAAACATCAGTCATCTACATACATATACAGTTTATGAGTGCATGCAGCTCTCTATGCATAGGGTATACACAGCACCTGTGCATGTGCCATGTATGTTTGCAATTACCAAATTGACATTGGTGTATGGTCACTTTGAGAAAATCCTGAGTAAAAACATTTAAATAGGCACAGAACTACAATAACCCTACCTCAGGTGCATATTGACCATATATTTTTGGTTTATTCAATTTTTTAAAGTACGCTAATGAAGGGCTACCCTTTAATTTCTCATCTAGTCTCACTAGTCTACCTGGCAGTAATAAACATGTTTTTTAAAGTGGTACGGACACAGGTTTTTTTTAGGTTCATTAGGTGCAAGTTATATTTTTCGTCCCTGTTACAGGGACATTACATTTTTTAAATATTGTTTGGAAGAAAATTGTGCCTTGCTTTATAAATTATTTGAAGAGTTTTAAACTTGACCAAATCTTACATTTTTATTATTTGTGACATTCAAAACAGTGAATTTGTATGGTCCCTAAACCCATCCTTATGTAATAATAATAATAATAATAATAATAATAATAATGATAATAATAATAATAATAATAATAATAATAATAATAATACATTTTATTTATAACGCGCTTTTCTGGACACTCAAGGTTGCCTTACAACAATAGTGTAAGGGCTTCTAATGCGTCCAACAATAGCGTCCTGTCTCCAATTTACCTTTTCTATCTAAAGTCCTCGAAAAAGTTGTGTTAAAACAACTTACTCTAGATCTATTGGAAAATGACCTCCTCGAGCCGTTTCAGTCTGCATTTAGGGCCTCTTATTCCAGTGAAACAGCTTTAGTTAAAGTGACTAATGATCTCCTCCTTCAGATGGACGAGGACTCATCGGCTCTACTGTTATTGCTAGATCTCAACGCTGCATTTGATACGATTGATCATGCAGTGCTAATCAATAGACTAAAATATGTTTTTGGCATCTCTGGCTATGCTCTTGCTTGGCTAGAATCCTAGTGTGATAGGTCTCATTTTGTCTCTTTTAATAAATCCTTCTCCTCCACAGCACCAGTGAAATTCGGTGTGCCACAAGGGTCTGTGCTTGGTCCCATACTTTTTTCACTATATGTTACACCATTGGGACAAATCATCAGACATTTTGGAGTAAACTTCCACTGTTATGCCGATGATACACAGCTGTATCTACCAATAAAAGCGAATAATACTACTGACATCACACTCAAGGCGATATTGCACGCCGTGAGTGTGATGTCAGTAGTATTATTGACATCTCCAGAGGAGATAGAGGCCACAGTGAGGCCACCTAAACACACCTGCCTCGTTTTAATTAAAACATGGATGTCTCAAAACTTCCTCCATCTGAACTCGGATAAAACAGAGCTCTTGTTAATTGGTCCTGCCAGTCATCGGCACAAGTTCAACAATCTTACTGTCTCGATCAACAACTGTGTGTTGGAGCACGGCAACACTGTGAGGAACCTCTGTGTCATTTTTGACCCCACACTATCTCTGCAACAGCACATTAGTGAGGTCACTAAATTGGGCTTTTTTCACTTGAGGAATATCTCAAAAATTTGCTCCTGCCTCTCTTTAGCTGATGCTGAAATTCTCAGTCATGCATTTGTCACATCCAGGCTGGACTACTGCAATGCGTTATTCTCTGGACTGCCGAGGAAAAGTACTCACAGACTACAAATGGTCCAAAATACAGCTGCCAGACTGTAAGAAGAAGTCTGCTGGCTACAGAGCCTTTTCTTATAGAGCCCAATTTTTATGGAATGGGCTCCCGGTGGAAGTGCGGCGAGCTAACTCTGTTGAGGTTGACGTTCACCAAACATATGGAGACTGATTGATCCCCCATCTGTCATCTACCTTGATGTTGGCTGCGGTCCATCCACTATTGAACACTCAGAGTGGACACTGGACACTGCCAATATAAATGTTTTTATTTGTGAATATGTTTGTGTATTTTTATGTATTTTTCAACTGTCCTGGACACATTCCTGCACGGCCTGTCCGTCCTGGGAGTGGATCCCTCCTTCTGAGGTTCTCCCTGAGGTTTCTCTTTTTTCCCGGCTGTTTTTTTTTTTGAGTTTTTCCTTATCCTGATGGAGGGTCTAAGGACAGGGGATGTTGTCTAGTGCAGTCTGTTAAGCCCTTTGAGGTGACTGTTGTTGTGATATTGGCAGATTTATTGGACAGGTAACTTAGAGACATAATGTTCTACGTGGATGGAGAGGGATACAAATAGTAAAAACACAATAGCACATAATTAAAATACTCAACAACAATTAAAAGCAACAAACAAAGAAACAACAATAAAAACACTTATATTGATCAGAAGACAGTGCAGTTATGGTGGGAGTGAGTAGGCCAGTCTGAACAAATGTGTTTTGAGTTTGGATATGAAATGTGGCAGTGTGTTTGTGTTGCAGAGGTCAGAGGGGAGAGAGTTCCAAAGCTGGGGAGCAGAGCGACTGAAGGCTCTACTTCCCATGGTGACAAGACGGGCAGGAGGGACTGAGAGGAGGAGGAGCGGAGGGAGCGGGCAGGGGTGGAGATGTGTAGGAGCTCAGAGAGATATTGAGGGGCGAGGTTGTTTAAATGTGAGGGGCAGTATTTTATAATTGATGCGGTATGTGATGGAGAGCCAGTGGAGCTGTTGCAGGACGGGTGTGATGTGATTGGTGGAGGGTGTGATGATGCGGGCGGCTGAGTTCTGGATCAGTTGAAGTTTATGAAGGGTTTTTTGAGGGAGACCAAACAGAAGGCAGTTGCAGTAATCCAGATGGGAGGTGATGAGGCTGTGCACAAGGACGGCAGTAGAGTGAGGGGTGAGGGAGGGGCCGAGGCGGTGGATGTTGCGGAGGTGAAAGTAGGCAGAGCGGGTGACCTTATTGATGTGGGAAGTGTAGGAGAGTGTGCTGTCGAGGATGACACCCAGACTCTTTACCTGAGGGGAGGAGGTAATGGAAGAGTTTTCAAAAGTAATGGAGAAGTTAATAATTTTTTTTAGGGTGTTTTTGGTGCCTATTAGGAGTTCAGTTTTATCAGTTTAGTTTGAGGAAGTTTGTTATGAACCAGGATTTAATTTCAGAGAGGCAGTTGATTAGGGGGGAGGGTGAGAGTGAGGAATTTGGTTTGTTTGAAAGGTAGAGGTGGGTGTCAGCCGTGTACACCGAGTACAGAGTACCGAGCCCTGAGGTACACCTGTGGTGATGGAGGAGGAGGAGGTGAAGGAGGAGGTGAAGGATTTGAGCTGGATGAACTGAGAGGTAGGAGTGGAACCAAGTGAGGGCTGTGTCTGTGATGCCGACAGAGGAGAGTCTGTGCAGAGTGTGAGATGGTAACAAAGGCTGCAGTTAGATCAAGCCAAAGGAGGATGGAGAGTGAGCCGGAGTCAGCAGAGAGGAGAAGGTCATTAGTTATTTTAAGGAGGGCAGTTTCAGTGCTGTGGAGGGTTCGGAAGCCAGATTGGAATTTTCCATAGAGATTATTGGAAGATAAGTGAGTGTGAATTTGAGCAGCAACAGATCCAAAGGAGAGAGAGGCGTGAATAATGTTAGTGATGAGAGGGGACAGAGAAGGTAATGTGGCTTTGACGAGGATAGTTGGGAGTAGGTGAGGAGGATTTAGATTTTTGAATTTGAGTGTAAATTTGGTTAACAGAGGGAAGGGAGAATGTGGAAAATGAATGGATAGAGGCAGATGGGGTAGGTGAATAAGGGGCAGAAAAGGGGGAGTTGCTGGTGAATGTGGTGAATTTTTGATATGGAAAATGAGGCAAGTGTATTTCAACAATCTGAGGAGTAAAGGTGAGGGGGAAGTCAGTCAGGAGGTTTTGTAATTTTAGTAATGAGTGAGAAAAGAGCCTTGGAGTTACCTGGATTTTAATTTATTAAAGCGGTGTGGATTTGGCTTTCGAAATGCAGTCTCTGTAGTGGAGAGTGTGGTTTGAGTACATGTCCTTGTGCACAGTAAGTCCAGTTTTTCTGTATAATCTTTCCAGTTGCCGTCCTTTTGCTTTTAACTGTCTGAGTTCTGGAGTGAACCAGGGTGCGGAGTGAGTAAATGAGACAGATCTCGTTTTGAGTGGAGCAAGATTATTTAGGATGCTATGGAGGTGTGTATTGTAGTGAGAGTTATTGTTCAGGAGAGTGAAAGTTTTCTGTACAGGGGAGGTTGACGATGTGAAGGAATAAGTTGTCCTAGTCAATGTCCATAATTTTGCGGAAATATATAGTGCGTGGGGAGTTGGATTTGGATGGTGACAGATTAACATTGAATGAGAGCAGTGAGTGATCAAAGAATGGGAGGTACTTTGCGTTACAGTCAGTAGATGTAATGCCAGAGCAGCAGATGAGATCCAGAATATGTCCTTTTGTGTGTGTGGGAAAATTGACAAATTGCTGAATGCCAAAACTGTCCAAACAGGATGTAAAATCTTTAGTGAAAGTGTTATATTGAAGTCCCATAGTATTATTATGTTGGATGAAAGCGTGGATAGGGCTTATTTGTGAGGGCACAGATGTTAAGAAGTCCAAAGCTGATCGTGGTGGTGCTTTGACTGACAGCCGTAGCCGACCTCGGGACACGGGTCAGCAAACTGTGATCAGTGCGATGACCGGTGTTCTTCAGTGGGCCGGTGAGATGTGGACCAGAAAGACTTGATGGGGTTGGAGTTGTCATATTGGAAATTCCGACGTGAGCGCCGGTGAGTACATCTCCGTCGGGGCACGTGTAGGGTCCGGTTGCTAGAGCAGAGCTGGCGTTGGTGGTGGATTATGAATTCTAAACTCAGGGGCAGTGTACTGGAACCATAGATTGTAAATAAATATGGATGTTATCCGCCCATTGCTCCCCTATTCACCAATATTATCATTACCAATGGGCAATAAAATGGCAGTTACATCATGGCTTTTCGTCTTTTACTCCAAAAACAATAGTAATAGTAAAACAATAGTTTTCAGATAGCAGAAACGGACATATTAATCAAACCCGCCTTTACACGAGGACCATTTTAGAGGTTCCATGGGAGAGGCTTGACTGGAACAGTGCAGCTGAAGGGTGGTCGATTAAAGACAGCACAAACCGTGCAAACGTGCCGCTCACGTCTTGGCTGGAGATGCGGAGCAAGCTGCTAGGACAATTTGGAGGCTGATTTCAGCTGGTCTACAAGAAATTGCACTGTAAGAAATTGCTGTTAAAAAACTGCGAAATCTTGACAGTAGCTACTGTTTCCTATTAAAATCAGTAACTTACTGAAAATAGAAATGCATTCTGGGAAACATTAAGGAATTTTTGGCATTTTCCCCAAAATACTGTAAGTACTGTAAATTGTGTTGCATTCTGGGAGTGAATTTTGAATTACCAGTTTATTGGCTGTAATATTACAGTAATACTGTATAGCCTTCAACACTTTCAAAGAAGACATCTGCAGAGAAGTTCTGGCGTCGTTTCACCGTCTCAAGGAATATTATTGTCAATCCAACGCATTTGATAAATCACACGGTAAGTTGAAGCACATTCAATTATTTTTTGATGATGTTTGCTTAATAATGTAATATTTTATTTACTACTGTTAAATACAAGCTGTTCAGTAAATCTAGCAGTTAGCTTTAGCAATTAGCTTGTGAAATTTGTTACTATGCTGCACTATTTGGCATAAATAACATTATTCAACAAGTAATATTTTTTTTTAGATTTTAAACTTTTGTTAATATTTCTGTGTTTTGTGTATGGCATAAGAGTTGTTAATTTTTTCTTAGTATGTGGGGATTTAGGAGTTTGTCCACTTTCCCGCATTTTTTTATGTTATAATTTAAAGCTATTTATTACCAATTGTAATATAAATGAATTGTCAAAAGTTAAACTAACATGGGTTTTGATATTAATAAGCAAAATGCTGGTCAAATAGCTATTATTAAAATATATTATTTCAAGAATGGCGATACACTGTCACGTTTGTTCTCGGTGTAGCCAGAAGGCTAACAGTTGCTACAAATCACTCACTAAAATATTTGGTCGTATTTTATTTTCCATTTTAGTTTATTACCTGAATATGAAATCCTGGCGGATTTGCAGTTTAAAGCAACTGGCTACACCAAGAGTGAGCGTAAACTACGGCTGTTAAAATCCCGCACAGTAAGGCTAGCTGCTGGATTTTGTCCGGTCTTTCCGCAAAGACCCAGCAACTGTCCCCGCTTTAGCTGAGAACCCGGGAGGAGTTCAGACAGGAGCTGGGCTGAGGTCTGAACTCTTCCCGGGATCCTCTTCATCAAGAGGAGCTAGGCTCTACCTATGGGCTCTACTCATTTCTCTGTCAGATAATCTTATACGACTAACAAACCATTTTGGTTCTTCTCTTTAGACATCTGCTACAGTGGCTGATTTGGAGAGGACTCTCAACTTGCCCCCAACTACCGTGTCATAGTGCTTGGTATGTATCCATTAATTCAAAACTCGAATTCATCCATGTTTCTTCATTTATGTTGTAATTTTTATGAATAAAGTCAATATGCTTTAATAAATTAATCTTATTTTAGGTGGAACAGAGCTTGTGACTGGAGGGTCATGCCATCTGTGAGAACATCAAGCCAACAGAACTTGTTGCTCTTTTTGCACTGTACTACATCCTGCAGTTTCAAGAGGAGGCGGCCTGTACTATGGAATTTATTCAGAGGTAAGTTGTGTTGTCAGCCTCTTCTACCGAAGGCATTTCAAGGGTAAACAGACTTTGCTGGTTTTATATCACTGAACTATATAACAACTCAGAAATATAATACTGTGTTTTTCAGACGCTTTTTTGGCATCAACTCTGTAGCAACCAGGACAAGGAGTTCAGTCCATGGACTGCATCATACAAGGGTTGACCTCACTAAATGTCACGGACTGACAATTTATGCTGTAAACCCCCTTTTTCAGACTCTCAAAGTGTCTGCTCTACTGGAAAAAAGGACCTTAACACCCCTCTGCTAATTCGGAACGGACGGCCAGTTGTTTTCCTAAGAACAGGAACTCAGGGATAACCCTAATTAACGACTTTGTTTTTCTACATTCCAGAGCAGATCAAGGTGTTATCTCCAAACCTTTAGACTGGCTGGGCCCAGGACGTGACAGTTATGGCTCTTTGAAATACGATTTTTGTGTATTGGTACCATCCAGACACTGTATCAGTGTGTCAGAAACACGCCCCCCCAAGCAGCACACAAAACGCGTGTGGGCACCGGAAATCGGGTTTTCTGTTTCTTTTGTATATTTGGCTTCTTACCTTCTCCTCTTTTGTGCTTCCCCTCTCTGTCTATTCGCGCAAACCTATTGTCCGCTTCGGACCGCTTTAACTCGTAACGTATTTTTAAATTTTTCTAGACACGCTGCACCCGCCGTGCAAACGCGATTTTCCCTTTTCAAGCCTACACATTGCCTATTTTTGTAAGACACACTTTTGACGTCATTAAGAAGAGATGGGAGACATTTTGGTAGTTCTTGTGAAAGACCAAGAGCTCCGCTTGAACTAACAGACGCTTTAAGCGAGACCCTTTTTTTCAGTGGTCTAGCGACAGTTTTCAAAGACTCTAATCTGTTTCTGCCTAATGTCAACGGCAGAGATAGAGAGCTTTATACAGTGACGCCTGCACATCAACTCCGCTTCAACAGCCGCATCGCTAACAGCAAGCGGCATTGTCACGTGACGGACGCCTTGTGAGCGCGGTCTCTTCTAAACCTAGACGCCCCGCTTCAGAGCTCCGAAGCAACACTTTGGACATCTGACGGAAATCGACCTGGGCCGTACCAGCGAAACAAGTAATTGTGTTTCACCCTGGCCAGCATATTGTAAGCCGACCCTGATTTTTTCTTTATTTCGTAGCTGTTTAGGCCCCCGCTGTCTGCGTTCTCCTGGGAGGATACAGCGCCGTGTTACAGCTAGCCATCTGCTTCTCCCTTTTGTGGACTCGTTGCTGTTTTGTTTACTGTCTGCTGTTTACTGTTTTGTTTACTGGCAGCTGTTTACTCGCTGCTGTTTTTTTAGTTTGTTTTGTCTGTTAGTTTCTGTTCGCTGCGTTTGTTCTTTGGCATCACCAGTGGACTGTTTTATGATTAATTTGGACTGAACCCCCTGCCCTGTTCAAGGGGAGTGTTTATGAATTTTATTGATTGTGGTGTGAGCTGTTTTTAAGTGCTGTGATTTGTTATTGATTTTACCATCTCTGTTAACGACTTTATCCCATCTGTTTCAGTTGCTGAGGTCCAGGGCCGCGGGAAGTAATTTTGAACAGGGGGTGCTCTGAATTTTTTTTTTAAAAAAACTATGAGCCTATAGGCCTATTTAAAATACATTTTAAAAATAAATACATTGAGATTTACTACTTTATTGTCATATACACTTCAGTGCACAGCCACCCAGGGTCTGAAACACACAGACATCAGTTCTCAGATATGCGCAATGCGCTATTAATCTGAAGCAGAAGCAGAATCAGAAATAATAGTTTAATAATCGAAAGAGAACGAAATAATTACTTTCATTACAATTTCAGATAGCCTATACATACATGCAACTTATTTAGATACACCAAATAATATTACAACAAAATATAATATTAATCAAACTTCACAATAACGCTAAAACAATGCAATCGATTTGGTCAGCTGGCTTGAGTCACTGCACGGTTATGTCACACGCAACTCTATTAACTCCAAAATCTTTTTACGCACACCACAAGGAAATAATCTCTGACTATTTAAGCAATTTGTTTATTGAACAGTTCTCCACATCTATTAGGCAAAGAACACACGCACGGTATAAAGCTTTCTGTCTCCATCTCCAACCTTTTTACACAAACCACAAGGAAATAATATCCGACTATTTAAACGTTATTTAACAGTTCTCCACAACCATTACGCAAAGAACACAAACGAAATAATACTCTCCATCCCCACCACCTTACAAAAATACTATAGTGTACTACTTACAATTTCTTGGCTAGTCAAAGCTGATCCCACACTTGTTGCCAAAAAAAGAAATGTTACAAGCGCGGCAGCACCATGCTCTTACCTGAGCTACATGCAGGCGGGATGCCCTGCAGTGTGGTTACAGGTGTCCAAATGTCGAGGTGCGCTCTGGGGTGGTGGAGATAAAGTCTCTCATGAGGGGACGAATGTCCGGGGAGTTCAGAATGTCTGTGTTGGTATGCATCAGTAAAAGGTGTGTGAGTCTTTTCTGGGTCATGGTGCTGCGTACCCATGTCTTCAAAAAACGCAAGGCGGAGAAAGTGCGTTCGGCCACGGAGATGGGTAGTCAGTCACAGACATAACTCGATCAGTTTTTCTATCTCTGAAAACATCTGTGACATCCTTTACATTGTAAAGGATGTCACAGATGCATCTACAGCTACAATATAATGCTTTTTACTTATATTTTTTTATAGGCATCTTACCTTATTTTATTCATAAAATTGATTTTCAGTTTGAGATTCAATAAGGGCTGGTCAAAAACATAAAATTTCCAAGCTGAAAGAAGTCCCACTCCGGCCCTGTGTTTGGATCACCACTTGCAGCACTCTGAGGATCCAATAGGAATGCCAGATTTCTGCGAAGAACCTTATGGGTCCAGGGTGTCACAGGTGACGGTTGGAATCCTGTTTGAGCGGGCAAGTAATAGGATGGGATAGTTCAAGGACCAAAGGCTGAAGGCTGCTGTAGGCTAGGTCTTCAGAGCGGCAAAGGCCACTGCCCACTCTAGTTACCGCACTTCTTTTGCTGCTAAGGCGATGAGATGGTTACTACGCTGGATAGGTTGAAGTCTGTAGCTGTCCTGCTGAGCTGTTGTTAGGAGTGAGATCTATGCTTGATGGTAGGTTTCGGCAGGCAGACAGCCCTTCACCTTGTGATGCTAATGGGCAGGAGCTTCCTGCAGTATGTTTCAGGTGTCATTCTCAGTTGCAGCTCCAGTAGAAACACCACTGAATGTCTCTTTACGGAGTTCACTGGGGTCATGAGGTTCTACTAACAGGGTCATATTAAAGTGTAACTAAACCCCTGGTCAGAGCCTAACTCCAGCCACTGATAATATTTGAAAAATGCTTTGAAAAGTAGGCAGAGCCCAGCAGAGACAGAGGGTCGAACCGAGGGCGAAGCTCAGCGGGGGCCCCTGAGACCCGCAGTGACGGATTGATTGACAGCAGCTGTCAGACTCGCAAAGATAAAGACTGGAGAGACGCGAGTAGCTTTGCTACGGAGCGGTCCTTTGAAGTGGAAGACTTTCCTGTGCATACAGGGCTAGACCCTTATCAATTTGTGCCTCTGGCTCAAACCAACAATTCCGAAGTTAAAGAGCAAAGTCTTGCAGAGCAAGAGAGAATGGGGCCAGTGATAAAACTTTAGCATTGTCTAATTTAGGCTAATGCTCAGCAAATGCTAACAAAGTTTCAGAAATTGCAAACCTATGCATTTAGTTTGATTTTGGTTTGATTTAGTGTTAATAATTAGACAAAAACAGATTTCAAGTCTCCCTCTACAACTGTTAAACTGTTGTCTCCCTGGGAGAGAATGTGTTATAGAGAGATACTCAAGGTATAGCTATGAAATAAGACCAGTGTCAAGTCCAGTTAATTTAATAAGTAATATGCACAAAAGACACAACCCTCACCAAATGTTGTTTCTCATGTTGTAGGTAATGCACACGTACGTGGGCTACATAACAACCCATCCAGGCTTTGAGGCATTAGCACAAAAACCCTGTGTTACAGACTCTAGCACTTGTATTGTTACACTTATCTACAGCTTTTTGGTAAGACACATTTAAACAGGTTAGTTTCAAGAAAAAGAGATCAATGTTTTTATAAATAAGTAAATTAAATTTTTTACCCTTCACTTACAAATACTTTACATGTGCACTACATCTTTGAGCGGTTATAGACACACACTACATACACGCACTATAGACCACACTCTGCTGCAGTGTGGTCAGGTGGTGCTGGGGAAACCTGGGCCAGCAGTACGGCTCATACCTTCATGTGCTGTCCTCACTGAGGATTTCACCACTGGATTTTTAAATATATTTAGTATATAAAAAATAAAACATTGAAATATAAAGAAGCATTTATACCTAGAGTTACACACAAAACAGTTGTTTATAAAATCATCTATAAAACTCAAAATGAACATGAATCAACATAAACATTTACAAATGAATGACTGAATGACACCCTTTTCTCAAACTGCCTTTATATAATTCTTTTCTTCTTTAGGGATTGTTCTTACAGTAAGCATTTCCAGTTTTTATAAACACACTTAATATAAATAATATAAATATAAACAAATAATATATAAAATATATAATATATAAATAAAAAATAAATGTCATAGTAAATTCTCATACATCATTTAAAGGCAGGTCCAAAACTTTGTAAATGATCAAATTAAACAAATTTATTTAAAAAAAAAACTTTAAAATTGACAAACTTGCTTATAATGTCTGAGACATAAATCTGCACTTTTTATGTGTATTTTACAGTGAGCTCTTAGAAAATAATATTCAAGTCTTTAGATTAAATTTAAAGTAGTAGCTCCTAACCCCCTACATCCTTGGGCACTGCCTCCTCACCAGAAGCAGGGGGTGCTGGTGAAACCTTGGGTGTGCTAACCATCATGCACAGGACAGAGGGGAGTAGATGACAGACAGCAATGGCCAGGCTGGTAGAGTAGGCATAACATCTCTTCCAGGCTTTTTACTTTGTCACTGTTAGTTGCACTTATTGGGAGTGAAGATGGTGAAATGCAAGAGCCAGTGTTACACAGGCTGATCATAACTTTATGACCTGTTACAACATTTTAAATAATCTTGAGTGTATTTAACAGTGTACTAGTGTTTACATTAGGCTAAATGTAGTTAGCAAAGTAAAGCTAAGTCTCAGAAACTTCAAAGACTGAATCTAAGATGATAGACAGCAGCAAACTTAAAGGATGAAGTATCTTCAACACAGCAGGAACAATAACCAGGTCCTGAAAATAAAATAAACATATACATTTACATTTAGCAGACGCTTTTATCCAAAGCGACTTACATTCACCAGTGTTACATTTACAGATGACGCTTTCATTTAAAGCGACTTACATTAAGGTTCCATTCACCAGTGTCACAGCTGGAACACCACTGGAGGCAAGGTGGGTTAAGTGTCTTGCCCAAGGACACAACGACAGTATGCACTGTGGGGAGAGCGGGATTCGAACCGCCTACCTTCCGGCTGAAGGACGACCGCTCTACCACTGAGCCACTGCCGCCCCCATATACATGCTTTGATTCCTTAAATTAGACCATTTTAATGGCAATAAAATTATAGATTATCGCACAACTCATGTGTTCTTGGGTTATAGTATTTAAAACAAAAAAAAACAAATGAAAACTGTGACTAAATGCATTACCTTGTACAGTTCATGGTGCTCTCACTTCCATCTGGATGGTAGCTGGAGTCATCAGTGGACACCTCACACCGTTTCCTCTTTATTGGTGCAGGGCTAGTCCTGGGACGCTAGGAAAGGCAGCTCCATCAGTGTCTGTGTTACATGACACACTCCTATTAGGCATTCTGGCCTGGGTGGCTGCACAATCCCTAAAAGATGCTCTGCCTTTGCACAATCAGCCTCTTCATTTCAAATTATCAAACAATGGAATCAGATCCTACACAGTCTGAAATTCTAAATCTGGTACAAAGCATATCTTTTCTTGTGAGATTATTGTTTTTGTACATGGTGCCTGAGAAATAAAGAATAAACAAAACTAAACATTCAAAAGCTTTATTCAAACTCCCCTTTGCTTCTACCAAAAGGCTTCACTTTTGCCTGCACACCTGCAGATCTGCAGTGACTGGTTCAGGCTGGCCCCCAGTTTCTCTGGACATCTAAGGCAAAACAAAAGATTTGTGTTATTGTTTACAATTACAGTATTATATTAATTCATTTTAGAGATTTTTTAATATTTATAAATGATATTAGTGACACAAATAATCTCACAAAGCAAAGAATCTAAAGAAGACATCTAAACAAAAACACTCACTGTTCCCATAGCCTACATGTTAGTGTCCTACTGGAGTCTGAGTGACCACTTTTCTGTGGATCTACTTTTATTGTAATTTGACTCTGAACAGTTATTACTGTATGTCCTCCGTGAAAGCGCTAGTCTTTTAATCTGTGTGTACTGTCACTGGGTCGGTCTGGTTAGCTGCAGCCTGTGATACACTGTCTCCTCAGCAGCTCCAGCTCTGCTCGGTTTACCCCGAGGAGCAGCGATAAAGAACGTACATCAATGGTGCGCGCTTTCACGCTTAATCAAATTTGCAAAGATGACACGAAACGCATAAGTCCAAGACAGTTTTTGAGTCTGTTTTGAGTCAAAACTCACGGCGTTACCCGAGTCATGAGATGTTCATGTTCAGTCAAGTCCAGAGTCATGAGCCAGTGACAGGTCTTTAGTGCCAAGGGCTGCATCTCTGCTACAAGTCCAGCAAAGTGCTGCCCATGTACGAGAAATAACTAACAGAATATTGAGTGATAGAGTAAAGCCAGATGTCTGTGTGTACTGGGCAAGCCTCTCTCATGGAACCCCTTAAAAGAGTCGAGTAAGGGCACCACCATACAGCGATATACAGCAATATACCACTGTCCACCAGAGGGCAGGCTCCAAAAGCGGAAATATAAGGGGAAATCCAATGGCAACTTTACAAGTGTAAAAATCATGTTCACAGCCTGGTACAAAAGATGGCTTCAGTCTCTAGAGCTAAGTTTTTACCACATGACAACATACTTGCCAACTTTTCAAAAAACCTTGGAGTGAGATTTTGTCAGGGGTGGTCAAAACAGTGCCACGCAGCACGCACACAGCCACATAAGTTGGTGGCTCAGATATCAGAGTGTTGAAATTGACGTTCACCCATGTTGTACCCTGCATTCTGGTGGTTTGTGGGGGGGGGGCAGCTTATTAAGAGATAGACAATATTGGTTACATTCTGTGAAGCAAATATAGCTGAAGGTCCAACCCCAGGACATTTTGGATTAAGTAGATGTGATTTCCTGCATTCTAGTGGATTTTTGAGTGGTCTGCTAAAGACCACTTGCACCCATGTGCAATACCTGAACTTATTCTGGTTTATGTTTGGCATCAAAACTTGTAGGACCTTCTAGACTTGAGCTGAACATTCAACCAGAAAACTATTGTTGTGCCTAAATGACTGCCTATGGACCACAATAAAGCCTCATACATAGACCAGTGTTTAAGATTTAACCTAGGTAGGTTGATTGATATTTTGAATGAATGGTATAACTGAAACCTAGCCTATGTTGTGAATGATTGTATTCTTAAGAGCACTTAATGATTTATGTTCAGCCAAAAATGACAAGATTAGTTAGGGAGGGACATTATTCTTCATTCAAATCCTCCCAGCACATGGTCCATCAGAAACAAAGTGCAACAAAAAATGTTATTAGACAGTACAACTTTTTCAAGTAATAAAACAGATGAATACATTACACAAATAACTTAAAATGATGCATAATCAGTATCAAATATAGATCAGAAGCTGGTAAAGTCCTTGTCTATGATCTGTGGGCATGGTTATACTGGCCTGTGGCCTTCTTGGAGGCCTTGATGATATCTGAGGGGGGCTCCCATTTAAAGCAGGGCTCCAAATTGGCCATCTTTATGGTCATGATTGATGACGAGGTGCCATCCAATGCTAGGCTGTTTCTTCTTTTGGTTTTGTTCAGTCCCACAACTGAAAACACCCTCTCAGCGTCTGCGTTTGCATGGGGCAACACCAGGACCAGCTTGGCCACGGCAGCAAGCCTCTCAAATTCTTTGGCTCCAGTCACCTATTGAAAATGCACCAAGAACACAATGGAAAAACATAGCTTGATGTTTGATTAATTAAAACTCTAAGTATACTGTAGGTTGATCCATTAACAAAGTTAAGATATAAACATGCATTATTTGCAAACATGCATGACACATATGCTTGCAACAAAGTTTAAGCAACAGTTGTAACCAAGACACACCTGCCAAAAAATAAATAAATAAATAAATAAATAAATTACCTTATGTTTCTGGTTTGCCATTTCAGCCTAGAAGCTTTCCATTTCAGTTTCATCTTGCAAGGATATTATTGACATGGTCTGATAATTTAGAAACTCCTCACCCAGAAGGTCATGCTCCTCTGGTCCATGGTATGGGAGGAGATGGGGAAACCTATTTTTGAAAGTAGAGTGTCACAGGCCGGCTCATAGCCTGTGGCAAATAATGAGGGGACACAAACAACAAGGGTAGGCCAATCAAAAAGTATTTATTAATTAAACTCAAATCAATAACTTTAACAAAGAAAAGGCATTGGGTGTGAGTATGTCTGAATCAGTGGTGTATGTAGGGTGCCTGGATGTGTGAATCTGTATGTGTAACATGACTGAGTGCAAACCTAAAAAGAACAACAACACAACATAACTAACCAAACCATACCTGGTGTAGCTGAGAGAGCTGAGAGCTAAGAGAGACAGAAGAAGGGTAACTAGTGGTTTAAATACCTGAGCCCAGGTGGCTCCAATTACTCATGACCCTCCTCTGCCAACAGGAGGAACCGCCCCTGCCAGGCAGAGGAGGGGCCGTGACAAGAGTTACAAGTTGTTAAGTTTTAGTTATATTGTTATCTCCTGCTATGACAGCTGATTCACTCATGTTCACAAACGAACACACAAGCAAATTATTTAATTCAAGATGTAAAGTTTAAGAGCGTAAGTACTCAAGGATGACATTTCATTGTAACATACCTAGTCTCAGTTGAGCTCAGATTTTCATCACCAGTCGACTTCTCGCGGTAGTTTTCCATGGTTTTCCCATAGATTGTATAATAATTAGGGTTTTCCCCCATAGACATAATATACGTAGACGCCTCATGACATGCTGGAGCGTGATCCAGCGTCGCCGCCATATTGGGTGGGTCTCTCCACTCAACGCTAGTACCAGAGTCAATCGGAGTCAACGGAGAGCGAGCAATTATGCCCGTATTTTGTGCAGCTTACGGTTGCAATAACCGACGCAGTATTGATACCAGATTGCTATAAGACGGGAGGGTTTTGTTGTGACTGAGACGTCAAAGCTCTGCAGTGAACACTTCAAGCCTGATGATTTTGACAGGACGAGTCAGATTGTCAGGCTTAGAGATGGTGCGACCCCATCTGTCTTCAACTTCCCATGTCATCTCCAAAGTGTAGGTGTATTTTACTCTACATGCTAACAGAGATGTCTATGCTTCATATGTAAAACAAAAACGGTAAAACAGTTTATATATATTATATTTCTGCATGTATTAGTGATGTATTGTGTATTAAAATACACTGTGGGATACTAAAACCTTTTCAAGTGTTTTTAATGAAGTTGTTTTTAAGTATTATGTTTATTATATTTTAGCCTGTAGTGACAAGGAACAAACAAACTTCAAGGAAAGCTGAAGAGAGCCTAACAGTGGACCTTTCTCAGCATTTTCCTGAAAGTGGACCTCAGCCCAATGATGTGAGTATTTGTAGGCTATTTGATATGTCCCATACAGTTGTGAGCATCATGGCTGTGGTCATATCAAAATATTTCCCTTGCTTTCTGCATCTCTTTTCAGAAATACTCATACACTTATATGTGAATGAGTATATGTTATAAATAATATGTTACACACGTGAACAAATACACACCTTCTTTCACTCACATTCTCTCATACACGCACCCTTTCTCTCTTTCCCATACTCATGATGCTGGCAGTGATATTACGGGTAAGAAATTAAGAATGTGTGCCTGCACATATGCACCAAACAACTGTTTTTCATGTATGATGATGCGAAATGGGCGGAGTTGAGTAGACGGTGAGGACGCTGAGCTCTGACAATTAGTTTAAATATTGTGAGGTGTTGTGCTTAATTTACGCCAAGAGTGACCAAAATATAAGTTTGCCACCAATAAAAAAAACTGTATGTGGTGTTATGCCTCCTAAGAAGTCTAAAGGACAGCCGAAACAAGGTGAAGAAGCTTCTTTACAAGTGGGAGCAAGTAACATGGCTGGTGAGGAGTGTAACGTGCTGGAGCTTCCAGCCCTCATACGTAATATAATGCGAGAGGAGTTGTTATAAGAATTCTATATGTCCAAAAGAATTCTATATCCTTATATTATCCAGAGAGACACGGAGACAGATTATATTATAAAAAGCGAAAGGCCAGGTTTTATTCCTTGCAAGGAGAAGCAAAGTACACAGATACAACAAAGGTACATAGTGCGTTTTGCTTACAGAGGTAAGCAAAACATTACATTTTATATCACGGAGTGGGGGCTGTCAGTGGGAGGCGTATCTTGCATACACACTCCCCTCAAGGCCCCAGCTCCAGGCTCCAGGTGCAGAAGTCCTCCGGCAAGCCATGTCTTTAGTTATGTCTACACCATGCTTGGAATAACATGGAGGACATAACATGATTTGACATGACCTGTAGAGAACTATGAGCACCAACTAACTATAAACAATATACACAATTATAAGAATAAAATTCTTATAACATTCCCCCCTCTTTATGCTGATAACAATTAGCATAAACAACCTACTAGCTTGATTTTGAGTTTTAAACTATGACAGAAGCGAAAACCCAGCAGGGCGTTGACCTAGCCAGAAGAACATTTTGACCCATTGGTAAAATGACCTAAAGCTGGGAAAAACTCTTCTATCCACCCCTTGCCCCAAAGCGGTGACAAAACACAAACATCAAGCATCAAACGTATGTAATCACTTCAAATGATTAACTTACAACACATGTGAAAACAAACACAACAAATGATTATAAAGGATATGTTTCAAATCAAATGGGAACCCACAGAGTAATGCACTGATTCTTCAAAGTCAAATTCTTTAAAGTCCATAAATCATAAATCAAAACATAGTGTCACTCCAAAATAAAGTAGAAAAATTTGCCAGAGGTT
Source organism: Perccottus glenii (assembly GCA_024416835.2). NCBI lineage: Eukaryota > Metazoa > Chordata > Actinopteri > Gobiiformes > Odontobutidae > Perccottus > Perccottus glenii. Next base: position 27,149,859 of record CM044563.2, read on the forward strand.
GAGCTGGTCGACCCATTGGACTCAAGATCTCTGGCCTGTCCCTGCCTGTCCATTTCTGTCCCTGTAACGAAAAGAAAAACACATGGAGTGAGACATATGTACATTCATAATGATTAAAATCAATTATCTTCAGCATAATCAATAAAATGAACCATACGGCCCTTAGGACTGTAGTATGATCCGTCCTGGAGCTGTTGTCCCGTTGGTGTTCATGCAAACAATAACGTCCCTCAGATATCAAAGTGTTCATCTGAGGCCAAAGCCTTGACCTTAGTCGTTTGGCAGGTGCATGTCCAGGAATGTTGACCCAGCAATGGACACATTCATCAATCTCACCAACAAGCTCCGGTACATGTAAAGCAACACAAACAAACATTATTAGACATGGAAGTGCAACAACAACTACAAGTACAAGTACTGTATCTCAATTCAGATTCTAAAATCCCAGTCAATTTTCCAAATATGTTGTAAAACCAGGTCAAAATGAATTTCTCTATTCCAAAATTAATTTCTCTAATTTCTCTGTTAGAGTTTGAAGTCCTTTCTTAAAGACTTTAGTTCTGCTGTAACTAGTCCTGTGTTACTTTGGAGGAAATCCTTTGTAGATCCCCTCTTCAGCTAAAAGCATGCTCAGTGCTGTTTTGTTCTGTCCAGTCCTTGGATCAGTTTTCTCTCATTTCCAGTTTTAATTAACAGTTACAGCATCTCTTGTGTAATTCATAAACCTTTGTTGTTTATAAATATACTTAATTTAATCCACATTTTCATAAATTGTCCCAAAATGGTAAAAATTCAAATCCTAATGCTAATTTAATTTTAGCCTTATATTCATTAAGGACACCTTCAAGTACGCCTATGTCGCCGATGTAAATGGGGCTCTCAAATGAACCTGAGGAGCTGCTGTTTGGCTCCTAAAGTGTGAGTTTCCACTCACGATGTTCTCTGTCACATTGTATGTGAACACAAATAAAACGAGGATCCTTTAAGGACGCATGTTTCCGGTCAGCAGGCAACGCTGGTCTAATGGTCTTACTTTCACAAAACCTCCAGACTTCTGCTTTGCACTGCACCTGTCCCTGATCTCTACGTTTGTCAAGTTCAGAGTGATGTCACAGGAAGTCATGTGACCCCCGTCACTAGCCCTGCTCACAGGTGTGCTTCCCTTCACAGGTGTAAACCAAGATGATATAAGTTCAAAGAACTATGTTAATATTAGCTCTTACTGGGGGTGGCTATATTAATTGTCAAAACTCCTTTTCTGAACTGGTATACTTGTTGTAGTTGGCTTCAATCCAAATAAAGAACAAACAAACAAATCAGAACATTATCTGACATTATAGACCCATAGAAAGTGCCTCCTAGGTTTTCGTCAAACGAATCCATAAAAGCCCTTAAAATGATCAAACCATAAAACTGAAACAGCAGATAAACCCTGTTTCCACAGATATGGTCTGCTGGAAATCTACTTTAATCTGAAAAGGTTTAATCAGACTAAACAGTGCTTCTCCAGAAAAGTCCTGTCAACTTTCTTTATTTCATTATTTGATTTAAACTTTTAACTGTATTAAACACTGTTGTTTCAGCCTCATGCTAACCATTCGGTTAACCAAGCATCCCTTCAGCACTTTAACACAGCTTTGTTTAAACCTTCATCTCCCCCCTTTTTGAGACGTGGGACAACCATGGCTCAAAATACCAAAAAAAAAAAAAAATAAACAAAAATCAAATAAAAGTTAAAAAAAAATCAAAATAAAGTCAAAACAGAATGTTTTTTTCCCAATTACCACCTTAAATTGTTATTTCATTAATTAGCATTCCTAATTAGTCATCTTCTTTATGTTTTCCAAATAGCATCCCTTTTGTTTACGTTATATTTAAAACTTAACTTTGTTTAGTTCAGTTTTAATTTTAGTTACCATTAGTTGTAGGTCTTTAGCTGTAACTGTAATTGGTATCATCCACAATTTGACAAATTTTAACTCAGTTGATGCAAACATAAATTATTTATATAGATCAGAACTAGTTTTTCATGATCTGTTTTCACAAACTTTTAAAAATTAAAATATTCTCAAAATATTGTTTAATTTACCTTAAATTACTTTCTTTAGAAAGAAAACACATTTTTCTCTTACTTCAAAACAAAATTTCTTAATCTCCCTTGGGTTCAGACCCCCCTCTCTGGGGTTAAACCAGTAACACCAGCATGTCCCAGCTGCTTGAACACTCCACAAAGCCTCTGCTCTGTTCACTCTGCTTTCCTCCAAAACACCATCACCTTTGTGATTGTCGTTTAAAAGGAAAGACTAAACATAAAATCAATAAAATTCATCTCAAATTCTGCTTTATTTTTAAATAAAATTTCTGCAGGATTTTGTTCAGTATAGATTTGTTCTATACTGTCTCTGTAAAACTCAGTTTTACCAGCAGGTGCTTAATACCATAAACCAGTTTGTTTTTGTATTTTTCCCATATTAATTTAAATGTAACATAAAAACGTTTTATCAATTACTATTTTCATGTTTCCACTAATTTGGCATTCAGATGCCCCATAAAGAATTCACCTCACTCAATGTTAAACAGAAACTTTAAACATCAAGTGTAAAATCAAAATAACGTGTCTCTCTTTATTTATTCAAATTCACCAAAATTGTAATCAGTAATTATCATTACTGTTCATTCAATAAAATGTATCATCTCAACCTCTTTTTATTCTCTTTTTCTTTAGGTTACAAAGACCCAAAGTTTGTCAAAACCCAAAACCAAAACAACGTCTAACGTCTGTTCAAAAGGACCTTGTGTTAGTCCCAGTACTCCAAAAAAAATCTTAAATCACTTCGAACAGTGATTAAACCCATCGAGCCATTGGCATATGCTCTTAAACTTTAACAATTCACCTTGTTAGTTTAACAATTATCTTTTATTCACTTATTTTTCATTAACTTTAATTTTTCAAATAAAACCTTTAAAATCATTTTAACAGTTTGCACCGTTTTAACATAGATATGTTTTTAATCACCAAAACCTTTTTATTGTATAGATAACACTATACCTTAATTATAAAGTACCAAAATAAATAATGATTATTATTTATTTTGAACTATCTTCATTTCAATTTTCCAATTACTTAAACTTTAAGTTTTTCTTCTCAAAAACCATATTCAATCTCATTAATTCAATCGTTTAGTTACCAAATCATGTTTCATAGATTCAATAAAACTCAAATGTGGACTTTATTCATATCAACAGACCTGTCAGAAGGTCAAACAGTTTTCATAATTAAGTATCATAAACTTTATTTAACACATTAGTTCAGTGCAATCTGTTTCTGTCACTGACATTTCTAACTCAGTATTCTTCTCAACATTAAAAGTTTGTTTAATGTAAAGGCTCCCACAATGTCTGTGGAGCCAAAAAACAAAAAACCCAAAACAAAACATTTCTCGCTCTTGGGAGCAAAAAGGAGGGTGCTGTGAAGCTCCTGGTACATTGACTTACATAGAATGTTATCTTGTTTTTAAACATTCCTTGTGAATCCAAACAGTGGTTGCTTTGAATCCACTTTCTCCATTTTCACACTTTGTTAGAACCAAACCAGAGGAATACATAAATGTTACTTTTCTTCATCTAGGTTCTGGTAACCTTGTTCTCTTTTAAATATAAGCTCATGGCCCAACTAGAAAGTTATATTATCTTTATAAACTTACTCTGCGCAATTCAACTTTAAAACATATATTTAAATTCTCCCAATTGCAACAATAATGTTATCTTGTAATTCTTCCCATTACAAAGTATTCATTTTCATTCTTTTATTGGCGTTATACCGTGTGTTTGAACCACACTGATATTAAGGACCTCTATTAGTTCTCGTACTAATAGATACACAACATTGTTTAGCAAAACATCAATCACTAATTCTATTTTAGATCCAAGTGTTGGACCTTTAACTTCTTTAAACCTTTAATGTTCACATTTCTATGTCACATTAAATTCAAAACCAACTCTGTTCTTTAACAGAATACTCATTATTTTCTCTCATAAACCAAAATCACATCCTTCTCTGTAGATGTGTGTCTCATGTGTCCGTGTTTGTGTCTGTGTCTTTATGTGTCTGTATTTACATGTGTTTATGTGTGTGCAGTTACATGTGTCTTTATGTGTCTTTATGTGTTTATGTACCTGACCTGTTAGTTGAAGCGGTCAGTTCATGAGGTCATTCCCTCGTCTCTCGTCTGGACCCAGTTTCGACCTCCTCCTCCTCCTCTCAGTGCCCTCTCGTCTGTCACGCCCACCTCCACCTCGCTCTCAATTGTGCATTTTTCCTCAGAGAAATACATTACATTCATATTAATTTCAAGTTTCATCCAATTTACAAACACACTTTACAAATACCTGTTTGGTCAATCTCAATAGATCAAAATTTAAAACAAATAAACGTTTGTCTGAATTCGTTTATCTTACCGCTTCCGTGTTTGCTGCTGCAGCTTTTTTCTCTTTTTCTCAGCCGAAAATCCGCAGGTGGGAGGTGGGGTGCAGAGGTTGGAGAGAGCACTGTTTTCCGGAGAGAGGGAGGAAGCCGATACCTAGAGGCTCCAAAACATTTAAACAAAATACAAATGATTAGTGTTTTGAAGTACATGTGTGCACTTCTTTCAAAATCTCTTCTCTGCTTCTCTGCTTTTTTTTTAAACTAGAAAAATAGCTTATGGAAGCTACCTTTCTCTCTCATGTTGTTCAAACTTTCTCTAAACAAAAACATTACTTTTGTTCTGATTCACATCATTAGACTCATTCTTCATCCAACAATGGCCCATTCATAACACATTTATTCTCTCAAACACACCTTTTATCTTTAACTTTTTTAGTCAACAACTCTCAGTATTGCCAACACTTCTCAGTATAAGCCCCTTCACTTTCAGTGGGCTTTTTCCTTTTTTCTCTCACTCACCGCGTCACCAGCAGTGAACATTTTTCAGCAAAAGCTCTCGTGGGCTTTTAAAAATCACCGCTTCACATGCAGTGAACATTTTTCAGCATAAGCCTGTCACTATCTAGTGGGCTTTTAAAATCTCATTTCTCATCTGCAGGAATCAATTCTACGTAGGCAGGCCTTTTTATAGTCACATTGACTTGGACTCATTCATCTCACCCGTTAAGATTTTACATGTAGGTTCTCGATAATGGTCAATACTCGAGTTTTCCTGTGCGTCCAACGCACCATTAAAACCAACAATACTAGCTATGCAAGGCAGTTCGATTGTGGCGTATTACGATACGTGATTATTAATCTAAGATAAATTCCTGTGCTCCCTAGACAAGCTCTTTAGACCTTATACCTCTTATTGTAATCAGCTGCTCTATCTATCTCATAGATTCCGCACTTGTCATGGCCAATGAACTCCCCGCGCGTTCCGTTTCAAGAAACACCTGAAGACTTACAAAGCATAAGGTATCTATCAAACTAAAATCTAGCAAGACAACAAGCTTTAACACAGATTAACATCAGAATATCCCGTTTAAAACCTCACCCGTTAAGATTTAACATGTAGGATCTCGATCAAAAACACATACTTTTAGGCTTTAAATCTCACCCGTTAAGATTTTACATGTAGGTTCTCGATAAAGCGGATCTCACCATTAGATGACATTTAGGGTCTCGATCTTTCAGAGTTTAAGAATCTCATATGCTGGCCAACCTCATGGAAAACATCAACTAATGATGTAAACTACATGCAGCCCGCTCAACATATGTCAGATTTCCAAAAACTTCTGGAAGCTTTTTTAGTGATACAAACTCACACACACACCAAAAAATAAATTAAACAGCTGTTTACCTGAATTTTCAGTCCAATAGTCCAGTTGTTCCGCAGCCAGACTGTCTGTTCTGTTCTCTCGTCTCTCTGCTCTTCTCTTTTTTCAGTCCAGATTTCGTCATCGTGCTCACACACAAAGAGGGGATATCTGGCCATTACTGCTAAATAGCACAGCTTGGGACTTACAAGAAATGCTTTGTTTTTGCATTTCTCCGTGCACGTCAGTTCACCTCTTTGCATGAGAAACAACGAATATTGAAATCCGGGTCACGGCACCAAATGTTATAAGAATTCTCTATGTCCAAAAGAATTCTATATCCTTATATTATCCAGAGAGACACGGAGACAGATTATATTATAAAAGCGAAAGGCCAGGTTTTATTCCTTGCAAGGAGAAGCAAAGTACACAGATACAACAAAGGTACATAGTGCGTTTTGCTTACAGAGGTAAGCAAAACATTACATTTTATATCACGGAGTGGGGGCTGTCAGTGGGAGGCGTATCTTGCATACACCCTCCCCTCAAGGCCCCAGCTCCAGGCTCCAGGTGCAGAAGTCCTCCGGCAAGCCATGTCTTTAGTTATGTCTACACCATGCTTGGAATAACATGGAGGACATAACATGATTTGACATGACCTGTAGAGAACTATGAGCACCAACTAACTATAAACAATATACACAATTATAAGAATAAAATTCTTATAACAGGAGTTGAATGTGGTGGTGGATAAACTAAATAACCTCGCGAAAGATATATCTTTCTGCACACAACGGCTTGGTGAAGTTGATGTGACGATGTCGAACTTGGATTCACGTGTGACAAAGCTGGAAACTGTGTGTGATGGACTCATTAAGACCAACGAGGAGTTGAAAAGTAAAGCTGAGCGACTTGAAATGAACAGTCGCAAATACAACGTGCGTGTATTTGGCCTGACGAATGACATCGAAAAAGGGAATCCAACCAGCTACATGTCGGCTTTGTTTGAGGATTTATTTCAAGAGAAACTACGAGGGGAGCCACATGTGGAGATGGCCCGCAGGGTTGGACCGGTTGGGAAAGGTGCAGCTCGAGTGATGATGGTACGTTTTCACAAACTCACTACGAGAGAAGAGATCATAAAAATCGCTAAGAAAGAGGGAGTGCTACAAGTACGAGGGATGAAGTTAAGGATTTTTCCAGATCTCACTACAGAAATGGCAAAAAAACGTGCAGGATTTCATGAAATAAGGAGTAAATTGAAGGACGCAGGGGTGAGACATGGTATAATTCATCCAGCGACGTTGATAATAACATTTAAAGGAGAGACTAAGAAGTTCACAGAACGCAGTGTAGCAGAAGTGTACGTAAAGACTATAATTGATACTGGATTGAATGTTAAGGATTAGATCGGATAAACAATAGTCATGTGATAACCTATGGTGATAACAGATAAAACTGGACTATAAGTTACAACACTGAATTTAAGAGTGATTTTTCTGTTAAGCTAATTATGATGTGGACAAGATAAATAGAAGATGAATTTTGGAAAAGACTGATATTACAAGTTCTTGTTCTTGAATTTAAGACCACATAGCTAACATTTAGTTTAAGAAAATGAATAATTTGTCATGGGCAAGCGTTGCTCTACTGATGTATCTTGTTTATTTCATTACAATGCTGAAGATATTTGTGTGTGTGTGTATGTGTGTGATGTGTGAGTGTTTGGATGTCATATTTACTTTAATGAGAGCTCAATGTAATACTAAAGGTATGCGTATTGATGGACAAACTTGTGTTAGATGGCTGAAAAATATTTTTTGGTGCAAAAGGGATGTTTGAAATAGCTCATTTGAATATCTGTAGTTTAAGGAATAAAATAAATGATATCTCAGAAATATTACAGAATTATAATTTCCACATATTGGCCCTTTCAGAAACACACTTAGATTCAACTATTAATAGTTCTGTATTGAATATAGACGGCTATAATTTATATAGGCAGGACAGAAATTTGTATGGAGGAGGAGTAGCTTGTTATGTAAAAAATAATATTCCAGTCAAAGTTAGAAGAGATCTTAATATACCAGGAGTTGAAGTAATATGGGTACAGTTACAATTACCTTATGTAAAGCCTGTTCTTATTGGATGCTGTTATAGACCACCAAATGCTACTGTAATGTATCTGGATCAAATATGTGAACTGTTGGATAAAGCATGTGAAATGGGAGATGAAATCTACTTTGTAGGAGATTTTAATATAGATTGGAAGTCTGCGAATTGTACATCAAAGAGTAAATTACTTTCTTTAGCTAATACTTGTAATCTGTCTCAAATAGTTAAGGATTATACACGAGTACATTTGAAAGCTGATGGAACATATTCAGCAACTCTTATTGATTTAATTTTTACAAATGTAAAACATTTATGTTTGGAGGCAGTCTCTATTCCAGTCGGTTGCAGTGACCATAATTTAATAGCTGTGAATAGAATTACAAAAGTATCTAAATCTGGTCAAAATTTTATTCATAAAAGGACATATAAAAAGTTTAAAGAGAATGATTTCATAGACGAAATGAGGAGTGTAGATTGGTTGGAGGTTACACAGCAGCAGAATCCTGCTAGAGCTGTGGCCATTTTTGATAATTTAATAACTAGAGTAATAGACAAACATGCTCCTTTAAGGAAACAAACTGTAAGAAATGTCTCAACTCCATGGCTGGATCAAGAGCTCAAAGAACATATGAGGCACAGGAATCAAGCTAAAGAAGAAGCTATTAAACAGAATGATGTGGTTCAGTGGAATAAATATAAAACTTAGAAATCAGGTGACTAAAATGAACAAACTTAAAAAACAAATATATTATCAAAATAAATTAAGAGAAGCTGGAATGGACAGTGCAAAGATATGGAAAACACTTAATGAATTATCGGGAAGGAAAACAAAACGTAATACAACATTACTAGATGATGATGGGATTTGTCTTACTAGACCAAAAGAGATTGCTAATTATTTGAGCCATTTTTTTAAGCATAAAATTAAAAAAATTAGACAAACCATGGATTTGGGACAAGATGAAAATATCTCATATGATCTAATATCAAATAGGATTATGAAAACAAAAGATTGCACATTTAAATTTAACACTGTAACAGAGGATATGTGAAGAAAATATTAAAAGCAAGTAAAGATAAACCCTGTGGAATAGATCACTTAGATGTTAAATTGTTGAAGATGGTGGTAGATGTCATTGCTTTGCCCATTTCTCATATAATTAATTTGAGTTTAACAGCAGGTGTTTTTCCGTCACAATGGAAAAAAGCAAAAATTTTACCTTTAATAAAAAATAATAAAGAACAGTTTTCAGGTCAGAATAGCAGACCAATAAGTTTATTACCGGCAGTAAGTAAAGTGATGGAAAAAGTTGTGTATGATCAAATACAAGTGTATTTGGAAGTAAATGGGTTAAACACAAGGTATCAGCATGCTTATAAAATGGGTCATTCCACAAACACAGCACTTACTCAGTGAACTGACTATTGGCTACAGGAAATTGATAATAAGAATTTAGTGGGCACAGTATTTTTAGATTTAAGTGCAGCCTTTGATGTTCTAGACCATAATATTTTATTAAAAAAGTTAGTTTGTTATGGATTTGAACCTACTGCTGTTAGATGGATTGAAAGCTATCTTAGAAAACGTGAGTACACAGTTTACTTTAATGGTAGCTACTCTGAGGTGGAAGTAATGAGTTGTGGGGTGCCCCAGGGTAGTTGTTTAGGACCCCTTTTATTTTCCGTTTTCACAAATGATTTTCCACTTGTAATTAAAAATGCAACCATGGCAATGTATGCAGATGACACAACATTGTGTCAATCAGCAAGAGATATAGATCAACTGAATATTATGTTAAATATGGAGTTAGATTTGGTAACAAAATGGATTACTGACAATAAATTACTGATTAATGCAGGTAAAACAAAATGTATGATACTGGGGTCAAAATATTTTCTTAAGCCATCATTAACATTGCACTTAGATATAGGAGGAAATGTGATTCAGCAAGTAGAAGAAATTCCTCTAATGGGTGTAATTGTGGATGGCTCATTGTCTTGGAATAGCCAAATAAATAAAATATTGCAAAAAATGGGTCGTAGTATGGGAATAATCAGATATTGTAAGAAATTTATTCCCAAATGGCTGACCAAACGATTAGCCCAATCTTTAGTATTAGCTCATTTAGACTACGCGTCGGTTGTTTGGTCAAATACCAATGAAAATAATTTATACAAATTGCAAGTTGCACAGAATAAAGTGGCACGTATCGTTCTGGGTTGTCCATATACAACTAATATAATCACAATGCACAATAATTTGGCATGGTTAACTGTAAAATATAGATTGAAATATTGTCTTTTATCATTTATTCATAATATCATTGAAAGAAAAACCCTGAAATAATTTACAAAAATGACATTTTTGCTGATCAACATAATTACTGCACAAGACAAACCACTGGAATGCGATGTGTTCTGCCTCAAGTCAGAACTAATCAGTTGCAGAGAACAGTTTTTATCGGGCCATGGTTGCATGGAATGGATAACCAGGATTTTTGTTGTTGGAAAATAATAAATGTTTTCAAAAGAAATTAAAATTGTTTCTGTTCACACAAGAGTTATGATTCTGGAAGAGTATGGTAATATGGAAAGATGTTTTATAGTTTATATTGTAGAGCTATTTATTATATGTTCAAATGTATAGCATTTTTTGTTTGTTTGTTTATTTATTTAATTGCATTGGATTACTGTAGATGATGTCCAGTTTGAGGATGGGTGTGAGTGGGTGTGTGTATGTGTGTGAATAATGTATAAAATGGTGAATTATGTAAATTGTGATGTAATGAAGAGGAGACCCCAGGAAGAATAGCAACTGAGATATCAGGCGCTAATGGGGATCTTAATAAATGAAATGAAATGAAATGAAAACTGTGAGTGGTATGATATGAACATCACTGAAAATATTTTCATCCTTCTTTCTACTAGGACCACTCCTATGCATTGCCCAATTCTCCTACTCGTCTAAAGGCCAGACTCAGTGAAGCTTTGTCTAGAGTGGAGAGTCTAGAGCGGGAGAAGCAAAATGCAAAGACCCAAGAACAGAGAGCAAAGAAAACTGTAAAGAATCTTCTGGAAGATCTGAAGGAAAAGAACCTTATAAATGAGGAGTTGAATGAAAGGCTTGGCTTCCATTCTGGTAAAAATAAATTGATAATACCACCTTGAATTGTATATTGTTTACACTCTTTGTCCGACTTTACAAAGGTATTATTTCAAGGGAACTTTCTAACTAGTCTGTCTAACTAGTTTAACTGAATTTCAGATCTTCAGGTAGACCTCTTTTCAAAGCGGGCCATGAATACACCAAAGACCAGAGAGAGTTTGCCCTCACACTGCACCTCCATGGTCAAAGCCTACAGTTACCTGAGGGATTCTCTGCATCTTCCCCTGCCACATACATTGCAACGGTGTAGTACATGTTTTTATTACTTTTTGTGTGTGTGTGTGTGTGTGTGTGTGTGTGTGTCAATGACAACAATGTGTGTGTGTGTGTATGTGTGTGTGTGTGTGTGTGTGCATGTGTGACATTGTAGAAATAAATTCAAATGAACAATCAAACTTGTTTCTTTATTAAAATATAAAATTAATTCATTTATACATTTATCAATATGCCATAGTCTACCATATGTCTTAGTTAAACCTCGTAATACAAAGTATTTCTACATGAAAGCAGAATTTTTCAATGTGTGACAGCGTCCTGTATCATAGCTAAGTCTCTGCCGTTTGTAACAAACCAAACCGTGTGAAAATCCGGTAAAAACTCGGGGAGTTATGATCATTGTAGTTGAGTAATACACCTTCCTCAGTAGAAATAAATGCGGGGGGCGGAGCATTGGAGACCCATCCAAGATGGCGCCGCGCTGATACGTCCGCTCCAATAGGCAGCGTCAGTCTATGAGGCGTCTACGTATATTATGTCTATGTTTTCCCCGGGCCCGCTGTATTTCTTGTATCTTCTTTATCTGTTACTTGCTTCAGGGTGCAGCGCATAGGGTTCAGGGACGCTTATTAGCGCCATCTATGGTCGGGGAGTTTGAAAAGGAACGAGCGATTCAGCAATTCCCGCCTCAAGATTTTTTTTTTTTGCGTGAGAAATGTGATGTGTGGCGTGAGTGCGTGTGAAAACAGGCAAAACCGTGTGTCACACGGCGAAAGCGTGAGAGTTGGCAGCTCTGTGACAACTCTGCTATCTGAAATATATTGTTTTACTATGCATTAGAAGCAAAAAATGTAACCGCCATTTTATTACCCTGTCATAATGACAAAATCGGTGAATAGGGGACCAATGGGCGGAAGTTGTCCTTAGTATATACTGTTATTGGTACTGGGCCACACATATCAACAACACAGCAGACCTCATTAGCGTGTTAGCCCGGTATCAGGAGTAGCTGCAGCTAACGTTTAGCATACTTTACCTAACTAGCAACATGACAAAATCGATTAATTATCTTAAGCTTTAAAAAAATATATGTTCGCTCACCTCAGGACGCCGCTGCGGTGGTGGGAGTCCATGCAGGAGCAGCGTTAGGCGCTGTGTTGCTTTTTAGCGGGAGCTGTTTTGAGAAGCCCATTTCCACCTCCATTGCGTTGGAGAAGCAATCCCGCTTAAAATGTCCGCTGCAAACTCCAGCTCTCAGCAGTAACTCACGGTGTTCCAGGCCAAGTGCACACTGGCGCCTAATTTCCAACTCAACTGGAAAGCAATGCAGTCCAGCAGTGCTGTTGCAACCAGCAACACTACAAGTACATGCTAATATACCTAGCCTGATGTTTTCAATACTCGCTAGTTGGGAACAAGATGTTTTTATACCAGGGGCGTGAGCCAATGCCAAGGGTGTGGTGGGGTCATGCCAGGGGGGTGGTGAGCACGCCTGGGGCATGGGTAGTGAGCCTGCTTACGCCACGCGAGGAAGCAACTGTGGTAACCATCGTTCAACTTTTGAGAGGAGGGCAGCACTTATTGTAGAATTAATATACTTTATACAAAAATGTCAATCTTTTACTCAAATGAACAGAACTAATAAAGCCCCATTCTGACAGATTATTAACTAAAAAAGGTTGTTTTAGGGTATAGTTACTCTTCAACTAGCATGTACCTTTATAGATGCTACACATAGTGACCACTCTATAGTTAATCGTCCTGTGTTGTCACCTAAGGTGTTGTTGGAGAAGAGCTAGGTTCTAATTGTAATGTCATGAGACAAATTTGTGTAATTTGGTTCTATAGCCCTTTAGGCTTGATGAAATAAATGAATTTGTACAAAACAAATCACAGTAGGCCTTTAAAATGAAACTAGAATTGTTTTATTGATATTTACAGGTGTGATTATTACACTAGTATTAAAATTTGTAAGAAAGTCTAAAATACTTGCATAATATGACAGCAGCACTCTTATTTGATTTAGTTATACAATTTTGTCGCACGGAAGCTGCCATGGATATTTAGCTTTGGTCTTTTAAGCACTTTGCATAGAAGTTAGCAAAAATTTTATACAGAACTTACATTTAAACCTTTATGGAGCAGGTACATTCACAGGATTAAATTACTTCACGGGTTAGTGCATCATGCCTGGACAGGGACGGCACAACTTACCATTGAACAGAAAACAAATGAAGTCAAATGAAGTAAAAAAGAATGAAGCTATGTAACACTGTTCACTTTTTACTTAAAATAATTACTGATCAAATCAAATCTGACATTAGCGAGCACTTCCCCTTTTGCAAAAAAAGGTTGAAGTAAAAGTATCTGGACTCGGTTTTTAAGGTGAAGACGTTTCATCTCGAATTCCAAGAAACTTTATCAATTCTGAGATCAACTGACAGGAACCAGAGACAAAAGGGAAGGGTGTAGTTATCCCTTATGTGTCTGGTTTATCTGAAAAACTTTAAAGGAATTTCTACAAACACTACATTCTAGTCCACTTTAAACCAGGGAACACGCTGCGTCAAAAACTGGTCCATCCTAAAGACAAGATCCCCTCCCACAAACAGAATAATGTAGTTTATACAGTTCAGTGAAGAGTGCAGTGACAGTTATGTCGGAGAAACAAAACAACAGCTTCACAAAAGGATGTATCAGCACAGAAGAGCCAATCCTGGAGGACCTGAGTCTGCAGTCCACCTCAAAGAGAAAGGGCATTCCTTTGAGGACAGCAATGTCCGTATTTTGGCCAGAGAGGCCAGATGGTTTGAGAGAGGGGGGAAGGAAGCCATTTTTGTGAAAATGGAAAAGCCTTCTTTGAACAGAGGTGGCCTCAGATTCATGTTGCCTAGTATTTATAACAGTGTTCTGTTAAACAAAAGAGCTGCACCCTAGAACAACAAACACAGCACCTGAATGGAGCAGTGTCACTGACGACTCTCCTGAGTCTCAACGACTCTCACTTCAGGAGTCATACTTCTCTTTCAGAGCCAACAACCAGGTGACCAGATCAGCCTGGTCCATCAGGTTTGGTTTCAGGGTAACTCCTTTCTCTAGAGATATAAGCTCAGCTTTCTTACCAGTTGATCTCAGAATTGACAAAGTCTACAAAGTAGAATAGTCTTCACCTTGAAAACCGAGTCCAGATTCTTTTACTTCAACCTTTTTTTCAAGATGTCCTGGATGACTGAGAACCTTCACAGACTTCCCCTTTTGCAGGGTGACGGAGACCCAGTCAACACATCTCCTGTAATACAGCTAATGCAGCTCCTGTAATCCAGTATACAGCTATACAGCTATAATAATAATAATAATAATAAGTGTGTGGAGGGTCATGTACTGAATGTGGGACACTATTGTAGTTGGAAGCTTAAGTTTACCACCAATAAGGTTTATTTTCATTAAATCTAAATGAAAAGACATCTTTTGCAGCTGCTGAACTTTAGTAGACCAGAAGAGAACAGAACATGGGAGCATTAGCTGCAGAGGGGTTTCTGTTCAACTGTGGCTCTAAATATTTGACAGGGAGATAAAGAAATACTGTAGATTCAAGGAGACCTAACATACTTATTATACCTCATCATCATACATTTTCATGTAATTATGTTTATGGAGATACTCATGTCAGAAGGTCATGCTGAAATACTGTATATGCACAATGAGACAAAAGCATAAAAACAAAGTAGCATACGTTACACTAAACAATTACTATTGGAATACTATTGCTTGTACATAATCAAAGTGTGGAAAAAGAAACGTGACTAAATGTGTCAAGGCACAGTCGGCATCCTGAATACAACAGTAGTCTGGGATACTCTGTTAGACAGCAGGCACACTCTAAACACACTGACCTTTCACCTTTCACACTGTCTTAATCATCTCAACTAGCTACATTAGATTATTCTAAATTACATTGGAAGGCTTCACGGAGGTACTGAGCAAACCGAGAGCTGTAGTATTTTCTCTTCAACAGGTTGTAGGTGGTGGATTAGTTCAAGTAGATAAGAGACCCCAATTCACATTGAAAGCGTCTCGCGAGTGTCGCGTGTTACTAGCGTCTGCTTTAAAAGTGTCTATTTACACCAGGGGTGTCGGCGTCGCGTACTCTGCATGTGTGGATCTCCCTCTCTATTGGCAACGTCATCATATAGAAGCATCGCAGGGGCTCATTGGTAGAGCGGTTGTCCAATAATCGGAAGGTTGGCAGTTCGATTCCTGCTCTCCCCACAGTTCATACTGTCCATGTGTCCTTGGTAAAAACACTTAACCCACCTTGCCTTGGTTTTCCAGCTGTAACACTGGTGAATGGAAGTTTAATGTAAGTTGCTTTGGATAAAAACGTCAGCTAAATGAATAGATCTATGTAACAACAGTGGGTAATTACTTACCATCTAAACCCAAAGTTGTGGCTTTTGTGCTCCAGTAATTCGTAAAGAATATTGAATTTCTCAACCTCAAAAATATACTTTTCGTCGTCCATTGACGATCTGGTGCCATATTTACATCACCGCTAAGTTTTTGGGAGCTATTTTTTTTTTCAATCGCTGCGACGCTTTTGGTGAATTGAGGGTTGTGGGCCTGGTCTGGAGAACACTCATGGCAGCAGCAGCACAAGCCAAACCAGAGACAGACAAGTGCTATGTTAAAATTTGAACAAAACCCAACACAAAAAATTTATGTTTGCTCTGAGTAAGTAACTTCCTGTATACAGTTGCAATAATGCAAGTGTGGTATTGACATTTTACAGTTTAATAATTTAATCTGCCACACCTTGCACCTATGCAGCCTATGGGTTAAGGCACTGTATTTTTTTTTTTATCAATACTGAATGAGTACAATGGCTAGAACCAATAAACATAAGGGCTCACCATGCCATTGTATGTACTGACTGTTTCCCTTCAGTATTTTACAGTTTTTACTGTTGATGGATGATGTTGTTTATTGCACTTTGATTAATGCACTTCTGGTTGCTGCCAGTTGTACAGACTCGGTCCACTCTCTGCGTCCTCTACTTGAACTCAGAACAGCTCCTCTGACTTTTGAATCACTTAAACCAGGGGTGGGCAACCTAAGGCCCAGTGGCCCAGCGTTTACTAATATTATATGATGATTAAACACTTTCCTTTTTCTTTTAATATTCTGCAATAATCAGTTGATTCCACTATACAACATGCTCCAAATGGTAACTATCTTTCCTAAAGCTAGCATCTCTAGTTTTTACTGGTTTTAGAACAAACTGTAAAGGGTGGATCTGAAACTGAGGTGGGTGCAGCTTTGTCTGTAATTGTAACTTTAAGCAAAAAGAAATGTGTCTTTATTGAGCATAAATAAAAAAATAATTGCCCACCCCTGACTTTAACAGTCTATGCTTGGCTGGGTGCATCATGCCTTGGAACCTTTTCACATCACATTAAACATTTGTTTAACTTACAGAAATATCACATGGAATGTCTGTTTAAAGCTATGTTATGCACTTTGTTTTCCTAAGTGCCACTTTATTTTTCTTACTCTGTTCTGCAGCTACAAAAGCCAAAGAGGAAGCTACAAAAAAGAAGGCACATTTTTCAAGCCTGGCTTCAGCTGATAATGTGGATTATGTAAGCTATCAAAGACAAAAATACAAATATAAGAGCTGATTGTCAGCATTCTGAGGGTGGTCCTCCCACATCGGCTTGAGCTCTCACAAAGCGGCCGATAAACTTCACGTCAGTAAGCCCATCCGAGTGAGTTTTGCGGACAGGAAGGAGTGGAGGACGAACACCACAGGCTTCGGACCAGAGTGGAGGTCCAGGGCCTGGACACAGAGCAAAGGCCTGAATAATTTTCTATAAGCACAAGCATAATTAGGGTGGGACTACATGGCAAGGCATATTATGAAAGTAAAAGCCCTCCCTAAATGACATAACTGACCTTTTCTTTTCTATGAATGTTCAAAATGCATTTAAAAGGAACTGAATAGCACTCTAAAAGAAGTGTTGTCAAAAGTTCAAGTACTTCGATACCAAGTTGGTACTAAAAAAATGTAAACATCACGGTACCAGGTTTTCATAAACCGGTCAACCTGGTTCTCAATGCGCTATCCAAAAGGTGCACAGTTGGTCCTCAGCACAGATTTTATTTAAAATTTAAATTAAAATTGCCACTGGTATTAAGCATAATGCGTAACATGTAACTTGCCACGCGCCTCTCCACTCACTGCTCTCAGCAGAGACCACAGCTGCAGGAGCTGTGTGCAGTCACAGACAAATACACCGAAATCTTGCAAAGCTGCACGCACACGAGGATTCAGCTGTATTCCTTCTTTTACTGTTGTTCAGAAAGTAGCAATAGAATCCTACTCTAAACTAGAAAATTGTCAGGTATGACCCAAAGTATAAGTTACATAATTTTATGCATCTAATTTGCATCTAATTTGCATACCATGGCATTATTTATTGTCGGTTATGTTATTTACAGTACATACACATAATTATAATTTTTTTTCTTTCTTCTGTCTTTTTCTGAAAATAATTGATTAATAACAGTAACTTGTAAAGCAACTTTAACTTCTAACATACCATAATTAGTCAAATGTATAGAAATAGATATGAGAAACATATACATTTACTGTGGGTGTTTGGTTGCAGAAGCTTTATCTGTTTGTAACACAGGTAATAAATCCTGAATCTGGTCTTTCATTTATTTTGTGGGTTGTATGCCTGGAGTTAATATCGCGGAGTTAATATGGGGTAATGGGACCATTCACGCTGCTGCTATAACTTGCGTCATGCTGTCACGGGGGCTAGTGCACCCAATCGTGATCCAATATAAACCCCGCGGTGATTCGGTTTAAAGAGACGTAGGGGAAAGCTGGATGTGAAACACGCTACAGGTCGGTCTAAGTTACTTTTTTCGCTATTGTTACAGGGGTTTTTCGTGCTAAACGGACTTGCGTTTGGTCTGTTAACTGCGTAAATGGGTGAGTAAAATGTTGCTGTGTTAGCGTTAGTCTAGCCGTCTCCCCATTGATTCATATGTAGCTGTTGTGTGACACAGTGTGCCCGGTTCTCTAAAAATGGTCTAATGAAATGATATCAAAAGCGTAAAGTCTTATATGCTACCTCTAGTATAGAAGCCCATTGATGACAAGACTGATTGGGGACTTTCAATGTGCTTTTATTATAGTGCTTATTGAGTAAATGTTTCAATTGAGTGTAGACATGTGGTTATGCACTGAGCACTTGACGAACTTTGACGTGTTTTTATATATAACAAATAACATGTTATTAGGATATATAGGATTTATATTGGATGCATTGAATTTGATGATATATATTGCTTTTGTCTTATGTGACTTAGTATTGATATTTATTGTACTTTGTATTTGGATTATGTGTTTAAATGCAACTAGTATAACGTGTACACTAGATCAAATTCCTAGGATGAAATGATAAAAACTGTAATTGACTTAGTCCTGTTTTAGGCCAGGTTGACTTGATGGCAAGCTAATGTAACAGGCCTAAAGACAGTTGCACTGTCAGAGTCTGAAGAATTGCTTATCCTTCTGCCGGGCGGTAGGGGGCTCCTTGTAGCCCACAAATCACACTTCTTTCTATCCCTTCTCATTCAGGGTTTGTTGGCAACCCACAGTTATACATTTGTCCCCACACAAACTTTATTGCCCATACTTGGAAGGACTAATCAAACTGTGGGGCTGACGTTGTGCTTTGTGGACTTTTCTTCCTCATACTGGTTATTGAGATTGACCATTGGATGTATTGACTGCACTGAACTGAACTTGTGTGTGTTTTATTGAATTGCCATTTCTTATGTATTATTGTACTTGTCTGTTATTCCCTTTAATATATATGGTACCAAACTAGAACTCAAACTTGTCAGTCTCTGTTGCTCCCTCCTAGAGTGAATTCTAGTCTTCTGATTACTAGCCTACATGAGCCTTTAACATTATCCAAGCTTTGTATAGCCCATCCATCCATACATCTTCTGCCACTTATCTGAGTCGTGTTCCTAGGCCAGCCGAGAGACATAGTCCCTCCAGCGTGTCCTAGGTCTTCCCCGAGGTCTCCTCCCGGTGGGACATGCCCAGAATACCTCCCTAGGGAGGCGTCCAGGAGGCATCCGAAACAGATGCCCGAGCCACCTCAGCTGGCTCCTCTCGATGTAGAGGAGCAGCGGCTCTACTTTGAGCTCCTCCTGAGTGACTGAGCTCCTCACCCTATCTCTAAGTGAGCGCCCCGCCACCCTGCGAAGAAAGCTCATTTTAGCCGCCTGTATCCGAGATCTTGTTCTTTCGGTCATGATCCAAAGCTCATGACCATAGGTAAGAGTAGGAACATAGATTGACTGGTAAATTGAGAGCTTTGCCTTGCAGCTCAGCTCCTTCTTTACCACAACAGACCGGTACATCAACCGCATCACTGCAGAAGCTGCACTCCTTCCATCCCTCACTCGTGAACAAGACCCCAAGATACTTAAACTCCTCCACTTGAGGCAGGATCTCTCCACCAACCTGAAGGGGGCGGGCCACCCTTTTCCGACTGAGAACCATGGTCTCAGACTTGGAGGTGCTGCTCCTCATCCCAGCCGCTTCACACTCGGCTGCAAACCGCCCCGGTGCACACTGGAGGTCCTGGCTTGATGGACCCAACAGGACAACATCATCTGCAAAAAGCAGAGACGAGATCCTGTGGTCCCCAAACCAGACTCCCTCCGGCCCCTGGCTGCGCCTAGATATCCTGTCCATAAAGATATTGAACAGAATCGGTGACAAAGGGCAGCCTTGCTGAAGTCCAACATGCACCGGGAACAGGTCTGACTTACTGCCGTTCCTACTTTTACCTATGGTCAAGAGCTATGGGTCATTACTGGATGGACAAGATCCCGGATACAGGCGGACGAAATGAGCTTTCCCAGTGGGTCTCCTTCTTAGAGATTGGGTGAGGAGATTGGCCACTCGGGAGAAGCTCAGAGAAGAGCCACTGCTCATCCACATCGGCGTCTCTGCTTAGACTGCTGCCCCAGCTAATATGCGATAAGCGAAAGAAGATGGATGTATGGATGGTACCAAATTTTGAAATTTTGGTACCGTAAGAACACTATGCTAAAGAGAAAGGAAACCGGGAGGCTTACAAATAAAAAAAGACCAAACCTACAGAGCAGAGGCTAAAACAAACAAATGCATATTGTTTCCAACAACGAGCATGTTGAAGACGTTTTGTCTCTTATACCAAGATAATTTTTCATTTCTGAGATCAACTGGTAAAAGAGCCAAGCTTGTATCTCTGGTGGGAGAGGTTTGAGATAGAGATAAGGTTGATCTCAGAATTGACAAAGTCTCTTTGTATAAGAGACAAAACGTCTTCACCTTAAAAACCTAGTTCAGATGCCTTTGCTTTAACCTTGACCTGGATGGCTGGGAACCTTTACTGATATTACAATGTTATTCTCTACTTTAAAGTTACCCATTTGTTATAACCATCATTTAAGATGCCACACAATTAACAAGAACATTTACCCATGAGCAAGGGTTTTGCCAGGACATGGTCCTACTCACCATTTCTCCTTCTGGACCTCCAAAATCCATGTAAAGGTTACGTACTCCATCGTCGGCGGACATCTTAAGCTTTTCATATGGGTATCTGTACAGAACAGTGCCCCCTGCTAGGTCAGCCGGCTCTCTGGTCACTGTGAAACCCTTCTCATAGTGCAGCGTCAGGCGGACTTCCTGTCTGTTCAAGGTGCACCCTGCAGAAGAGAAATGTCAGCCATCATGACTCTTATCAGGAATATTATTGACAAAAAACTCACATTAAATATTAAACTCACATTAAACATCACATTTATTCTCAATCAAATTCAGAGATGAAGCCTGTTCACTTTCTCAAATGTGCAACTGTGCAACATGAATTGTCAAAAGATCTGCAGGAAAAGGTAATTGAAAAGGAAAGGGATATAAAATGATTCCCAGTGATTTGTTGAGGCTAGAGGCACAAAATGTAAAATTTGTAAACAAGCCCAATGCAGTGCCAACCACTTTTTGCCAACCAAGAATGTAGAGACATCATCATAGAACGGTCCATTCGGGTCCATGGCATTGGTGGGGGTGTTGAGGGTGGCACGGTCAGAGGAGGATCCTTGGCTGGTGAGGCGGGAGGGCTTTTTTCAGGGAGTTTTTTTTTTTTTTTTTTTTTTATCCGTTAGTCTTCTGACCCCACCTCTGTTCAGGTGTGGACCCTTTCCTTTGAACAGGTTGTCACATTGCCAAAACAAGTTAAAGTTCAATGAAGTTAACTCCTCTTGTCTCACAGGCCTTGGACAGCCATGTATTTAATTAAAGCAACCAACTGAATTTATTGATCAGGCTGTCAATGTTTGGGTGTGGTCCACTGATGAGGACCCTCAAATTGTAAAAACTCGCAAACGCAAAGCCGAATTGCATCAAATCTTATCAATTATGTATTAGCTGGGCATAAACACATTTCAGGTGAAATAAATGAAACAACAGCGCCCCCAACAGAGTGATACAAAAACCCCTATGGAAGGCAGAGAAAATTGTTTTTCAGAAATTGAAGAAATTTGGCACATATGTCTGATCGGTCACACTGATCAAAAAATTATCTAGGACCCATGCCAAATTTTAAACGATGTTGCCGTGGTGATGACCAAATTAAAAAAATTACCTCCCCGTATTAAACACGAAAAGTTAGTTTGTTGGAAATGGACAAAATCCTATCTTTGACCGTGTTGTCATGGCATTGTTCAAATTAATGTAAAATGATAGAAAACAAAGAACAAATTAAGACATTTTAGGCAGTAAATTAAAACATTTTTCACACATACAACAAACAAAAAAGCCACTACAATTTTGTTATAGTGGTCCACCTGAATTGAGCTTCATGGCAATACACTTAAAACTAGGCACCAGCACCTAAATACATGGATATCCATAATAACCCCAACTAAGATAGCAACACAGTTTAACCTCAGCACCAGCACCGGGTTGCGAGGGACGATCTATGACTTGTGGCTTTAATTAGGTGTTTCCATAGTAAACGC
Organism: Perccottus glenii; assembly: GCA_024416835.2. Lineage (NCBI taxonomy): Eukaryota > Metazoa > Chordata > Actinopteri > Gobiiformes > Odontobutidae > Perccottus > Perccottus glenii. The sequence continues at coordinate 27,172,240 of CM044563.2, forward strand.
GACCATTTATTTTTCTTGTGCGTATTTATTATATGTCTTTTCTGCCAATTTTTGGCACGTTTCAAGCCCTTTAACCGATTTACAGCCCTTTAACTGATTTAACATTTAAACTTTAAAAATTTACTAAATTCTGGGACATTATTGCTATTACTTTTGGTAATGCTGTCTTTTATAGTTTTTTTTGTAATATTTTAGTTTTTATGTCATTTTGTTCCCATTCATTTCCTTTGGAACTTATCCAAAATCCTGCTTTTTCTGCCTTTACTTCGGCTAGTTTAACCTTTTTGCACCGTTCAAACTTTAAACAAATCCCAAGAGTTGGGTTTTTCCCTAAGCGCAATGTAAAAACGGTAAACTTTTTTGGACATGTCTTTGCCTACTTCTGCTTCTGCCCTTTTTAAGCCCCTTTCATATCCACTAATTTCACTCATGTACACTAATTTAATATTATAAACGTAAAGACTTAAAGATTTAATAGAGAGTTAGTTCTATTGTCAGAAGGTCCTGTTCCAAATTTATTTATATAAAGACATTTTGGTTTTACTTTAGCTAAGACTAGATCCAGGACAAGTCTAGATCAATGCTAGGACTGAACCAGGACCAAGACCATACCCAGACCAAGATTAAGACCAGACCCAGGACTAGAACAAGTTTTAGTTGGATTTGAACAGGTTTTGGTTTGATTTGAACAGGTTTTAGCTGGATTTGAACAGGATTTTTCCCAGCCCTTTTTCAGCCCTTCCACGCTTTTTAGGGCCTTTATGCCCTTTATCCAGTCCTTCCAGCCCTTGTTTAAAATAAAACATGGGAGCGTAACATTACGCGAATGGGACCATGACAAAACCTTTTTTTTCATAAAGTCATAAAATTTGGTACACATGTTCATCATGAAAAGGTAGGGGTGTGCCGGTTTCAGAATTGGTGATGACGGTTATGACGTGAGTCAAATGTGACGGTTCATAACATAACCGTCGGGGTAGTTTGAATAAACGAGCAGACACTGATTAGCTACTTGCTCTACGTTTATTTAAAATTAACAGCAAGACAACTAGCAGTGAATGTGCTTATTAAATGAATCACACACAGTGAACAAATCCTTAACAAAGAAAAAAAAAAAACTTTGCAATGAACGTGCATTGTTTTAAATAAATCACACACAGTAAACAAAACGATCTGACAGGGGTAGCTATGTTCCCCGCAGTGCTAAAAACTCGCTCTGATGCTGTGCTTGTAGCACAAATACACATGTATTTACGTGCCAATTTTGCTAAGAGCGGATAGCGTGTTTCATTGTCTCGCCACCATGCTAGTGGATCTGCCGTAGAGTCAATTGGTTGTTCTTGGAGATAGCGGGTTAACGCCGTGTCAGCGCGCGCTCTGATCGGTAAAGGGCAGAGATTTCAGACCTCCGTTTATTAAGGAGATCTCAAGATTGTGCACAGCACAGACCTCTCTCATCTCCAGCAGCAGCAGCCTCCGAAGCACCGAAGCACCACTAACTCCGCCTCCGTTTCCCTCGTCAGCTGATACAATTTCCCCCCGAAGTGCACCTTTTGTCTCCTCCAATCCATTCCCCCCATTGCCTCTGTATCGTGGGTCAAGGAAAGATGACTTTGCCAAAAACTCCTGAGTGGCTGGCACTGTATTTGTGCTAATGTATGAGGCATAGGCCTACGCTGAGTTTCATTTACGATGAGATGCGCTCTAGTTCACAGTGCAGTGCAAGTGAGCGGCGCTGGCGCTTCCATGTCACGGTTATCATTGTCTGCTATATTTGCTTTTTATTTATTAAAATACATGCAATTGGTTGATGAAACATTTATTAAAATTAAGATAACATTTGAACAAAACAGAATTCGTTTTTAAGAAAGGTTTTCTACAAAGCAAAATTTAATGAAGTGGTAAATATAAAAAATATTTTAATGACACGGTTTTGGCGGTTATAGAGTTCTAATGACGGTGTTCAACTATAACCGTCAATCACACGGTTATATACTAACCGCCACACCCCTATGAAAAGGCAAACAAAAAATATCATTATGGCCATGCACTTAAAAAAAAAACACAAAGTCAGCCATCTTGGATTAAAACCTATTTTGGCTGTGGCGAGCCCACAAAGAGATAGCTATTTTAGGGAGCATTAAAACTCTTGTGACTTACCAGAACAAAAGAATTTTTGACAAAGCCACATTCAATTTGCTACACACATTCAGGATTATAGGCAAAAAAGTCCAACGGAACACACCCTATCACCAACAAGAGCGCAGCCATTTTTAATCAAAATGTTTTTAGTTAAACCTTATTACAATGTAGAGTTATTTTTCAGATTGAGACATACAAAAGTGGGTTAGAGCCATGCTTGGTTATGCACAGGACACTAATGCGTGTCCTTCCGCAGTCGCAAGGAATGCAAGGGCCTTATATCACTGCTTGCAGTTTTAATTATTATTATTATTATTATTATCAATTCTACTGTGAAACATGGAGGTGGATCGCTGATGTTCTGGGGATGTGTGAGCTACAAAGGCACAGAAAAAGATGAATGCAGCATGTTATCATAAAATACTGAAAGAAAATTTGCACTCATCAGCCCAGAAGCTGCGCATGGGACGTACTTGGATGTTCCAACATGACAACGATCCAAAGCACAAGGTCAGGTCGACCTGTCATTGGCTACAGCAGCATAAAGTGAAGGTTCTGGACTCGCCTCTCAGTCTCCTGACCTCAATATCAATGAGCCACTCTGGAGAGATCTCAAATGTGCAGTTCATGCAAGACAGCCCAAGAATTTACAAAAACTGGAGGATTTTTGCCAAGAAGAATGGGCATCTCTACCATCTAAGAATATAAAGAGCCTCATCCACAACTACCACAAAAGACTTCAAGCTGTCATGGAGGTTAAAGGTGGCAATACACAGTATTAAGAACTGAGGTATGTAAACTTTTAATCAGGGTCATTTGTGTAGTTTCTGTTGTCATTATGATTTAAAAAGAGTGAAGACTGTTATTTGATGACTTTACCCAACCACTAACTATGAGTGAAAAAATGTTTTTTGAGTTATCATTCATAGTATCTAAAAAATGACCCAAAAAAAAACAACGAAAAAAAAAAACAAAAACAAAAAAAAAAAACAATCACAAGTTCTGCCAGTGTAACTTATGAGCACAACTGTATTCCTTTTATATCAGAGTTTTCTGTCCATCTGAGGGTACTGTGTCTATAATAATAACTCTAGTCAATGTTACAGGTGTGGGAAGGATAAAGGAACTTTGGTCGATTGCATTGGGAGCTGCTAATGTGTGTTTAATTTTGGGAAACAAGTGGTAGCTTTTTTGCAAGAAATGCTTACGGTCACAATTCCAATGGACCCTATATCAGTGTTTTTTTCAGTGAGAGATTGTCAGGTTATGTCGTGGAAAATTATTCAATTTCACCTGATTGGTACTCTACGCGGTGAGTGACAGGCAGAACATTTACATGCTCTTCCACTAGAGGACATTGTGAAATGTAACACTGCTAATGACTAAATGTAAATGTAGGACAGTATTGCGGTAAATACGAAAGTACATAGTAATGTTGCGAATGAGACAACGCCGCAGGCAATGCAACTGTCTTGCCCTGTAATTTTGTCACCTTCAATGAATTTCAGTATTGTTGTCCTCTATAATCCACCTTCGAAGAATTCTTCTTTCTATGAAGAATTGTGTCTTGTAACTAATCAACTTAATGTGAATAGAGAAACTATATAGTATGGTGATTTCAATATTAACTGGTCAGACAAAGTGTAAACAAAAACTAAAAACAATAATGACAAAATATAGCTATGAAGAAATGATTGCAGGACCCACTAGGATAACACGGCAAACTAAGACCCTTATTGACTTGGCATTTACCAACAAGTCAGAACTTATAACAAGGACCTATAATTTAATAACGGGACTCTCTGACCACAATATGACCTTGACAGTTAGAAAATTGACTAAAAAGAGACTACAGTACTTTGGAAAGTCTGATGGTGATAATAGTAGCATACAGTCAGGTCCATAAATATTGGGACATTGACACATTTCTAATCTTTTTGGCTCTATCAGGTGAACGATGTAGGAAATACAACAGTTTGTATCTGTGCCTCCCACTTTTCAAAAGGGGCCAAAAGTAAAAGGACAGATTAACAATCATAAATCGAACTTTCACTTTTTAATACTTGGTTGCAAATCCTTTGCAGTCAATTACAGCCTGAAGTCTGGAACACATAGACATCACCAGACGCTGGGTTTCATCCCTGGTGATGCTCTGCCAGGCCTCTACTGCAACTGTCTTCACTTCCTGCTTGTACTTGGGGCATTTTCTCTTCAGTCTTGTCTTCAGCAAGTGAAATGCATGCTCAATCGGATTCAGGTCAGGTGATTGACATTGTATAACATTCCACTTCTTTCCCTTAACCCCTTTTGTTCCCTAATTTGGGGGCTATAGGGATCAAGCTACAAGCACATATAATCCATTTACATTTTTCTCCAAACACAGACCAAACAGCAAGCAAACAAAAACAGGTGGTACCAAAATATGCAAAATTCTGCCCTATTCTTTACAATGGAGACTCTGCCTGACCATTTCATTAAAAAATCTTAATAGTTTTGGTTTGTTTCACATTAGAACAATTATATTTGGTGCAGGTAATGTTAACATGTGTGGCTATAATTTAAAATTGTGTTTGAGCTTCAACTGCCTTCATCTTAAGGGATATTAATTCAAATATGTTTTTTATTTATATTATATTTTTTTTTTAGGCGGAAATGTTTTTGGGGTTATTTTGCTGTTTGACATTTACAGGACTTTAATGCGTTAATTGGGATTAATTACGCAAAAAATAAATAACAATTTTAACCACACTTATTTTTGCACCGCGGAACGTTTTTCAATGAATGAGTTTCGATGGACCGATTATACTGGAGCACCAACTAGCGTTCTTGACTTCCGACAACAACAAACCACAGTAAAAATGAATGAAGAAGCTGACAAGACCTCTTTGCTTGGCCCCGTGGATGGAAAATTTTGTTTAAAAAAACGAAAGGATGGAAGCGTCGACAAGAGCATGGTTGTGTGCAAGCTATGCAACAAGGAATTTGCGTATCACCGCAGCACATCGAGCCTCAAATATCACCTCAACGCAAAACACATAGGAGTTAGCGTGGACGTTTGCCCGACTCCGAGTAAAGTTACAAGGACCCACACTCCACCAGATGACTGGTTTCAGGACCAGGGTAACAACACTGCTACACTTAATGGCAAACATTGCATTGGTCTGCTGGACTGAAATAAATAAACAATATTTTGTTGATTAAGCTTATGTATTCAGTCATTATTCAATGGTATACTAAAAATCCATGTGAAAAATTACTTCTCACTGTTCTCAGGTCAAATTTATATGCAATTAAAATGTGATTAATTTTGATTAATTAATTACAAAGCCTCTAATTAATTAGATTATTTTTTTTAATCGAGTCCCGGCCCTAATTTAAATAATTTGACTAATAAAACTCACGAACACAATAGGATTAGAGAATTTACAATAAATGGCAAAAGTATTAACGATAGTACCAGTATGGAAAATGAATTTAATTGTCATTGTGTACAGTCTGTTGAAGAATAATCAAAGTCTCAGAAATAATTAGTAAATTGTCAAATTCTACATCAAATGACATTTACAGTATGAATAGTTTCTTTCTATAAAAAAAAAATACAGCACTACGTTAGTTAAACCACTGACATATCTTGTTAATCTCTCTAAAAGAACCTGCACATTCCCCTCAAGGTGGAAAAAAGCAGTCATTGTCCCAATATTTAAAACAGGAAGCCAGGATTCCATGTGCAATTATTGGCATGGGTGCAGATAGCACTGGGGACGGGGGGGGTCACACGTCCCTCCCAGATTCTGACCCATAACAAATATATTAATTAAGGTTTCATTCCAATATACATTAGCCCGCTGCAGCCGCTCCTTTAATATTGCCAAACTTCGCCTTCGTGGAAATGAATCGGACTTTCCAAAACTAAAGCACAATAATTATTTACCAATCACCTTTATTTTGTACCCACGCTTTCACTACTGAGGTTTACTGAGGTGTATTGTACTGTATTGTGTGGTGCTAAGTTTGTCCAAACAACAAATAAAGGCCTACATTAGCTTTTTTACATCCTCTTATAGCTGGAAACTATGTTTATGGCACAGATGATATAGATCATGTTTAAAAAAAATCATGTTAATGCTTGTTTATGCCAAGCCTCTCCCATGGAACCTCTAAAATGGTCCTCGTGTAAGGGCGCCGCCATACGGTGATTTTACAGCAAAATACAGCGATATACCTCCGTCCACCAGAGGGCAGGCTCCAAAAGAGGAAATATAAGGAGAAACACAATGGCGACTTTACAAGTGTAAAAATCATGTTTACAGCCTGGTACAAAAGATGGCTCCGGTCTCTAGAGCTAAGCTTTTACTACATGACAACTCTGGGGGGGGTGAATTTTTGAAAATTACGTTGGTTTATGCTATCTAAAAACTATTGTTTTACTATGGAGTAAACCCCGAAAAGCCCGGATGTAACGGCCATTTTATTGCCCATTCGTAATGACAATATTGGTGAATAGGGGACCAATTGGCGGATATCATCCATAATTATACTATCTATGGTTTATGCTCCTAAAATATGGGCAATAGAAAAAAGATATAGCTCTTAATGAGTCACAGATTATTTGAAAAAGCTATTTCTAATCAATAAATTAAAACAAATAGTTTGAATTATTCTTAGACATTTGAAATAATGAACAACTAGTGTAGTTTTAGCCAGAATTCTCAAGAATAAGTATTTCACATTGTTGTGAAAATCTAGTGGGGGTTAACTAGAGGGTTAACTGAAATTATAAGATTTAAAATGTTAACATAGTCCTCCGGCCTGCAGGCAATTCTTGATGACAGTGAGGCAGGCCCTAGTCTGTCAAGTGAGGATCTGCCGGACGGCAGCCACAGTAGAAAAAGACAATATGAGGAAGCAGGGACAGTATGTTTCCAGACAGAAGAAGCAGGGACAGAACAAGAAGGGCCCCGAGGCAACACAGAGGGAGAGGGTGTTGCATTGAAAATGACACGTACAAAGCCATAACAACCTGACCCTAAAGTTTTCCAAAAACAATTGATTAAAGACCGAACACTGACATTCCAAAAATCATGGTATGAGAAGCATCCCTGTCTGCATGTTAATATGGGTACTGATGGTGTTTTTACTGCTCTAAATACTTCAAGACAGGAAAACCAGCACAAGCCAAGAGTATAGATCCAGCTTTTGTCAGTACTGGGTTTAAAAACTGGAAAAAAGCACTTTTCGAAATTTTCCATGCATGAGAAATCGGACGGTCACAAAGTAGCTGTTCCAACTTCTGCTTATAAAAACAGGCCAGTCACTACACAGTTGAGCAGTGCAGTCAGTACACAGCAAGCAGATAACAGAGCTAGCCTGTTAAAAATAATAGGGGGTGAGATGTTTCTGGCAAGGCAGGGATTGGCATTTAGGGGGCATGAACATCATGAAGGTAACCTTGACAATCTTTTAAAATACAAAGCTGAAGGTGATGAATCATTCACCAGGTGGTTATCTGCAAAGAGGAGCGTGCACACATCCTGGGATTGTCAAAATGAGTGCATAAATTTGATGAGTTCATCAATTATCAGGTCAATTGCAGATGAGATTCGGTCCCTACCAGTGTTGCTGTATTCATTATTATGGATGGGACAAGGGATATCTCAGGTGTTGAGCAGAAGGCGCTGTGCATACGTTTTGTTGACACTGATTTGCTGGGGCACGCATATGATGGGGCTTCAAATATGGCTGGGAAGTACTCAGGTGCCCAGGCTGTAATTCAGCGAGCACAGCCACTTGGTCCATATCAGCTTTTAGGCCCATCTGCGTCATGCCATGCCTAGCTTTTTTAAACCACCACCCCTTGCTGGCAGAAACCAGCAACAAGGTAGCTGCATTGGGCATTAAAAAATAGCAAATATCGCCGTCTTGATCACCGCACAATATGGCACTATATCTGTAACAGTTGACATGATATGTCGTTTACTTTTTTCACTGCTAGATGGCGCTGGGGTACTTAAAATACACGTGAGAAAGTGTATTTTGCTCATTCTTCTGTAAATTTAGATTTATTTTCCTATTTATTTATTTTACATTTGCAAGGCCATAAGAGTCATAATATTTATTTTATTTTATGAAAAATTTTGGTTTTTTAGTTTCTTTGTACTTTAAGGTCATGAGAACGACTTCCTGTTTTTCCGGTTAAAACCAAAGCTAAAGTTAAGTCGGACCGGCACATGCAAATAAAGAACAAAGAAAAGCAAAGTTTCAGTTCACCTGTTTGTTTACTGGCAGGTTAAAGTGGTATGTAAATGTTTAATGTGTAAATCTGTTATTTTGTGTTTATTTGCATCATGAAACATGCTTATGTTATATTTTGTTTGCTAGTTCTACGGAGTGAACTGTGAACATCAGTAAAAAAGGAACTCTTGTCTCTCGTGTTTGTGGACAAGCCAGCATAATATCTAATTGAGTTAAAGTCATTTGCCGACAGCTTGGTCCGTCCCACCAGTTAAAAAATCCCATCTGCGCCCCTGATTATCAGCCATCAATTCTACCCATATTATCTAAAATAATCAAGAAAGTGGTTGCAGCACAATTGAGTGACCACTTTGAAGTCGGGACAGCTCCTCCACCCACAGCGGTTTGGCTTTAGAGCTGGTTATTCTACAAAAATTAAACAAAACAGAAATAAATTGTTTTATTGAAAAAGTGAAAAAATCCTTGGATAGGGGTGAGGTGGTGGGGGCCGAATTCCTCAATCTTAAAACGGCATTTGAAGCGGTTAATCACAACTTACTCCTGTCTAAATTTAACATTTTCCCTGAGGCAGTACATCTTACCACACCTTACCTTCAGTCTAGAGTCCAGTGTGTGAGGGTTGCCCAAGACAAAGCCTCATTCCTGAACATCAAGATGGGCAAACCACAGGGCTCTATACATGGACCCTTGCTGTTCAGTCTCTTTATAAATTACTTGCCTCTAGGCGGCTCAGGGGCCAGCTGCCAGCTCTATGCAGATGATGTTAAACAGTGGCGCAATCAAAATCAGTTGGTGCTAAATCTGACTAAAACCCTCTCTATGTGCTTTTGCATAAAAAAAACAAAATATAGAACAATTAAAAAATACAAACTGTGACTGAATTTAAATATCTTGGGTTGCTCTTGGATCCTCAACTTAAATTTGATAAACATATAAAGAATATTTCTTACAAAAACAAACAATACAAAACAACTGGAACTGTTTTAACTTAATTAGACATTTCATCCCAAACCAGGCAGCTCTGTTGTACATGCACGCTTTGGTATTCTCACATATATCCTACTGTTTGACATCATGAGCACAGGCCACAGCCACAAAACGGATTGGCTCATTATACAACCAAGCAATAAAAACTATGGATAAAAAGCCAGCCCGTTACCATCACTGTAGCATTCATTCTTAAAAATATAGTTTATTACGTTTTGAAAGCTTTGGTCAGTTATGTTTTCTCAAATTAGTATTCAAGTGCATTAATATTCTAGCTCAGTTCATTTGTTCAGAGACAGAACAGCAACAGAGCCACCAGGAGTTCCTCAAACCTAAACCTCAAAATCCCAAACTGCAGAACCACTTTTTGACAGACAGCCTTTCTTATAAGAGCTGCAAACTGTAGAATTTATTACCCACTGATATTGAGGTTATATCTGATTTTAAATTGTTTACCTTTAGGCTTAAATCTTGGATTAAAATAAAACAAAATTGTACCCATTTTTTAAATATTGTATTCTGGTGAATGGATGAGTTTATGAATGTTGTGATTTATTGATTTGTAGTTTAATATAATATATAATTTACAATATATTGTTGTGTATAATGTTTTTTTATAGTGTATTGCCATTGCTTTTATAATATTAGTGTAAAGTAGAAAAGCCCAACCAGGGCCAAGAGTTGAGAATTAGCATTTGCTATAAACATTACATGCATCGCATCAGTTGCAATATTTATTTTGTAACTATGTTTGATTGCATTGTCCCTGTTAAAAATAAATAGAAAAAAAAATTCCATTGAAAATAATAGCGATGGATAAATATTTGAAAAGAAAAAGTAGTCCATCTGACCTGGGTCCTGGAGAACATTCCGATCCAGACAAAGGCTCTAGCCTGAGTAGTGGGCAGAAGAAAGCCAAAAAAAGGTAAGCTCAAAACAATACAATAAAAATTATCTTGCCTTTGAATTTACTTAAACTGGGGAACCAACTTAAGTAAATCAAATTCTCATAAGTATTCTGTCCCAGAATTGATAAAGTCTCTTGGAATTAGAGATAAAACGTCTTCACCTTGAAAACCGAGTCCAGATGCTTTTAATTCAACCTTTTTTTCAAGATGTCCTGGATGACTGAGAACCTTCACAGAAATGTGAAACAAACCAAAACTAAGATTTTATTTTGAAATGGTCAGGCTCCAATATAAACAATAGGGCAGAATTTGGCACATTTTGGCACCACCTGTTTTTGTTTTCTTGCTGTTTGGTCTGTGTTTGGAGTAAATATAAATGGTAAATTGTAGCTGAGTCTCAGCTGATCAATTTGATGTACTGCTTTGCCATATTAGGCTTGGAATGTGTATTGTCTCAAATTGTCTCCCCAAGTGTGACAAGTGCTTAAGTGCTTCACCTATCCCCCATCTCGCCCATGCTAGTGCAGGCTCTCAATGATATGTGCTTAGAAAGGGTCATAAAATAAGTAACTCGCTGTTTTATTCTGCACATATTCTGTCCTGAAGAATTAAGAATATTTGGTTTTATATGAATTCATAAGTAGAACTATCAGTGAAGTGTGATGCAACAATGTTTTTACTGAGATGGTGCTTCAGACACTCACCGATGGACACCTCTTTGATGAGCTCGGCCGCTGCGTGCGCTCCCTGGATCAAAGCCCGGGTCCACGATGACAGGTCCCAGTGAGTCTCCACTCGGAACACATGGGACTCAATACCCCGGCCGGTGCCTGTCCGAGTGGCAAACACCAAGTCCGAGCCTTGAGAGGGAGAGCCATGGGAGCTGCCGGAGTGCACCAACCTGTAGGGCAGCAGCATTTACTTCTCCAGGAGACACTATCAAACAGTGATTATCTACTCATTGTGCTGAGATTGTGAAGAGATTAGCCACTTTCACAATCCAGTGTGGACAGAATAAGGGTTATTTAAACTGGCCACGATCCGCACGTCGTTGTTTGCACAGGCAGATTAAGTCCGCAAAACTGCCATGTTGTTCGCACATCTTTGCACATCTCATGAATATTTTGGTGACTGTCCTGAGAAGCAGGGGGAAGGAAGAGTCGGAGTGACGTTTAATTAGCCTAAAAGGAGTTAAAACAAAGCTAACAAACAAACCAGCTGAGTCCTTCCTTTGTAGTGACGGTGACTATTGCACTAATATTAAAACAACAGTTATTGGAGGAGGTTACATGTGAGGACCTTAACCAAACAATTTAAAGTTCAAACAGCTGCAGAGAGTACAAGGGTTCAGCTCCAGACGCACAGTGTTTATCTTTGACCACATTGACCACACTTTCATAAAAGAATATTAAAACGACAGTTATTCCAACATGTGACCTCACATGTTGGAATAACTGTCGTTTTAATATTAGTGCAATAATAATAATAATAATTAAAGCCGCAAGCTGTCTCAAGGGAGGCCCTCGCCTCCCTTGAGACAGCTTGAGACAGGGACACATGCACTCGGAGGATTGCATTTCAGGCTTTAAAGTGTAAACTTCACGGTAATGTCAAATAACCGGGCCTGTGCTACTGCTGGGGCCCGGTTATTTGACCGAAATAATAGATTATGCTTGGGATAAGGCGAGAAAAACAAAGTACTGGCTGGAGATTTGAGATGACTCAGGAATCGCTGCACCCCCCTGTTTAAAAAGGCAAAATGTAAATATTACTTGTCTAAAAGTACAAGTTTACAAGTTCCAAACGATTCTGAGGAGTTTTCTAAGACACCTCCTCTAAAGGAAGGATCCTGGCAATTGGGAAATGGCATTTATTTCCCAAAGAAATGGCTGCCTCTTCACAGACTCATTACGACCACAGCCACAAATGTATCAAAAAACAAATTGATAACTTTTTTGGCACGTGTCTAGATGATACTCACCAAATTTGGAGCTGTTTAGATGAAAAGCCTTTAGCACAAGGGGTGTGATTTAGGTGGTCACGCATTCGACCCAACATAGTAGATTGCCTGTTGAGTTTACGGTATGGCTGTAATAAACTTTTCTGTTTGCCCTGAGGTGTCCTATGGATGTTTTGTATTTCTACATTGGAAAAATTTACTTTCATTTTCCATAGGCCCAATGTATTTTGACTTTTCTAGGGGTCGCCACTGAGTCATTTTTGGTATTTTTTTTTCGGGGACTTTAAATACATACATTTTTCGCCGGGCTTGAAGTCTGGGACCAATAAAAATTACTTTTAGTTGCACGTTTACTGTGTCAAATTGAGGATCATTTTGCAAAAAAATTATAAAAAAAAAATATATATATATTATAATCAAAAAAAATATAACTCGAGCAAAAACGTCAAGAAAAACGCCGGTCTATTTTACATACATGTGTTTAGCTCATTTTGCCTAAGTTTGGTGTCTGCGGAATGAAGCAGCTATTTTCTGTTGTTTTTTAAAAGAGAGGTTGTATTCTAAGTCGGTTCACATCTTCAATTCAAAATGGCCGCCTTCCCGTGTTTGATAGGGTGTGGTACCCATTGGCTTTTTGTTCATAAGCCCATGCTGGATGTGTGTACCAAGTTTCATTTGCCTACGACAAACTAAAATTTTCACTTCCCATTGACTTTTTCCACATATTTTGGACGTTGCTATGGCAACACATTTATAGATAGGGGGTGGTTGTTGTTTACATATTTTTGTGTTCAGGTCATGAATGTGCACAAACGCCTTTTTGGGTCCAACTCGATCGGAGAAGGCGTTTGAGAGTTAAGAGACGTTTTATTTTCACAAAAATGGCCACCTCGTTACAGGCTTGCCCCACCCATACCCGATAAGATATCAAAAACATAGTCACAACTTTGGTTGGCACATGTGTCTAGATGATACTCACCAAATTTGGGGCCATTTAGATTAAAACACAATGATTTGCATCTTTTTGCGCCAGGGGTGCGATTTTAGTGGCCGCGCGTTTCACCCCACATGGCGGACTTCCTGTTGAGTTTAGGGTGTGGCTGTCATGGACTTTTCTGTTTGCCCTGAGATGTCCTATGGATGTTCCAAGTTCTGTATTTCTACATTGGAAAATTTTACTTTCACTTTCCGTAGGCCCAATGTATTTTGACTTTTCTAGGGGTCGCCACCGAGTCATTTTTTGTATTTTTTTTTCGGGGACTTTAAATACATACATTTTTTGATGGGCTTGAAGTCTGGGACCAATAAAAATGACTTTTCGTGCATGTTTACTGGGTCAAATTTAGGATCATTTTGCAGAAAAAAAATAAAAATAAATAAATAAATAATCCGAGCAAAAACAATAGGCCCTCCCGGTCATCACCGGGTCGGGCCTAATAATAAACAGTAAAGTAAAGTAAAGTTTAAAGTAAAGTAAAGAGGATTATGTCTGGGTGTGATAGTTGGGGGGATTTTGTTCATACAACCACAGAGCTGCCAACTCTCACGCTTTCGCCGTGTGACACACGGTTTTGCCTGTTTTCACACGCACTCACGCCACACATCACATTTCTCACGCAAAAAAAAAAATCTAATCTTGAGGCGAGAATCGCGGAATCGCTCGTTCCTTTCAAACTCCCCGACCATAGATGGCGCTAATAAGCGTCCCTGAACCCTATGCGCTGCACCCTGAAGCAAGTAACAGAAGAAGATACAGCGGGGAAAACCAGGTAAAAACTACCGCGAGAAGACGACTGGTGATGAAAATCTGAGCTCAACTGAGACTAGGTATGTTACAATGAAATGTCATCCTTGAGTACTTACGCTCTTAAACTTTACATCTTGAATTAAATAATTTGCTTGTGTGTTCGTTTGTGAACATGAGCGAATCAGCTGTCATAGCAGGAGAGCACCTTGTTAACCTCATAGTATAGGCTGCTGCATGTTCAAAACATCAGTTCCTAGCATTTATTCACATGGCATTTATCTTTTTATTAACAGGCCAGGGTGTTTTCAGTTGTGGGACTGAACAAACCCAAAAGAAGAAACAGCCTAGCATTGGATGGCACCTTGTCATCAATCATGACCATAAAGATGGCCAATTTGGAGCCCTGCTTTAAATGGGAGCCCCCCTCAGATATCATCAAGGCCTCCAAGAAGGCCACAGGCCAGTATAACCATGCCCACAGATCATAGACAAGGACTTTACCAGCTTCTGATCTGTATTTGATACTGATTATGCGTCATTTTAAGTTATTTGTGTAATGTATTCATCTGTTTTATTACTTGAAAAAGTTGTACTGTTTAATAACATTATTTGTTGCACTTTGTTTCTGATGGACCATGTGCTGGGAGGATTTGAATGAAGAATAATGTCCCTCCCTAACTAATCTTGTCATTTTTGGCTGAACATAAATCATTAAGTGCTCTTAAGAATACAATCATTCACAACATAGGCTAGGTTTCAGTTATACCATTCATTCAAAATATCAATCAACCTACCTAGGTTAAATCTTAAACACTGGTCTATGTATGAGGCTTTATTGTGGTCCATAGGCAGTCATTTAGGCACAACAATAGTTTTCTGGTTGAATGTTCAGCTCAAGTCTAGAAGGCCCTACAAGTTTTGATGCCAAACATGAACCAGAATAAGTTCAGGTATTGCACATGGGTGCAAGTGGTCTTTAGCAGACCACCCAAAAATCCACTAGAATGCAGGAAATCACATCTACTTAATCCAAAATGTCCTGGGGTTGGACCTTCAACTATGTTTGCTTCACAGAATGTAACCAATATTGTCTATCTCTTAATAAGCTGCCCCACAAACCACCAGAATGCAGGGTACAACATGGGTGAACGTCAAATTCAATACTCTGATATCTGAGCCACCAACTTGTGTGGCTGTGTGCGTGCTGCGCGGCACTGTTTTGACCACCCCTGACAAAATCTCACTCCAAGGTTTTTTGAAAAGTTGACAGGTATGCAACCAGGACACACGGATACAATCGGCGCACACTCCGGATCTTAGTGGATGTGTGAAAGTGGCTATTGTGAAGAAACGGTGCTGAGATTGTGCTGTGTCATTACCTGGTGGCCAGCAGCGGGTGTGTGAGCAGAGGCAGGGCCCAGGACTCTCTGCTTGATGGCACAGACTCAAACAGCAGGATGTCCTTTTCCGTCAAGGCCATGACCACGGGTTTGAACTGCTGCCGGCCCCCGCCCAGCTGCACCTGATGCATTCAGAGACATGAGACTCACTCAGAGTCTTCCCCAAAGAAAACAATAACAATAACCAGATGCAGCAACAGGTGTTGTATTTATATTGCTGTTCTATTTGTGTCATGTGTTGGGTAGAGGGTGGTCTTGGACACCAACAAACTTGTTCCAGCTTTTCTCTCTGAATCTGGATAGGTGGCAGTATGGCCTGAGCAAAATAATTTTCCTTTTATTTTTCTGATAATAGCTTGTCAATTAAAAATTTCCAATGAAATCTCTTGAGAAAAGAAAAACCGAAGAATAGAAATATATATATATATATATATATATATATATATATATATATATATATATATATATATATATATATATTTTTTTTTTTTTTGATCAGGCATTTTTTTTTTACTTTGAGATGAACGTTTGAGATAAATCTTGTTGCTGCTGCTGGTATGTGGCTCTGGATTTGTAAAGTGATTTGTACGTTGAAAATGTATTGTGGTATACTGAACTTATTCTGGGCAGTGAATTTCTTCCTTCTCCCCGTCTTATTTTAACTTATTTTGCCTGTGTGTGTTGCTTAAGTACTATCTATCCTACTACAGCTAGATGCAGCTGGTGGAGCCCAAAGGCTCAGTACCTGCTCAGCGAGCCAGCCAATGTGTTTGAGGTGGGGGTGTGTGGAGGTTGAGGAGGCCCCCAGGTACGCGTTGATGTGGGCCAGGGTCTGAGGCAGTAGGGCAGCGATGTTGGTGTGGATGGCTGTGAACCAGGAGTTAGCGCTGGACCCGTCTTTACAGCGCAGAACCAGCGTGTGCTGTCCATCAGGAGAGTGCAACTCGAGCAGTCTGAGCAGCACCGACAACACACACAGATTACAATGGGTTTACAATAAGATTTTTCATAGAGTTTAGTGTATGGCCTATACTGGACCAGAAGACCTCAACATTTGAACTTAATTACATTTTAAAAAGATTGGTTAAATAGTTTAAATAGCTATCAGTGTTATGGAGTGTAGAGCCAGTCACATGGCTGGGAGTGTTTACAGGACTCTAATGATGGGAGCTGAAAACTAGCAGCAGGTCCACTGTTTTTGGCGTGAATGGTTGTTAGCTCATTTGTTGATTTTTTGGACATGCTTATTTAAGATAAATGACCTACTGGTTTTGCTTTGGTTAAAAAATGGTAAATGGCCTGCATACTTTTTTGTACCAGCTCAGGCACCCAAAGTGCTTTACATCATGCTTCCGTTTACCCCATTCACACATAATTACACTGTGATGGTCATCATCATTGACAGAAGCCAAAATCACTCAGTTGCTAACTTCAGTTTTGATGAATGTACTATTAAGTAGCCCACAGTGCTAGTTGGACTAAGACATACTTATACAGTGCCTTGCAAAAGTATTCGGCCCCCTTAAACTTTGCGACATTTTTCCCCGTTTCAGGCTTCAAACATAAAGATATGAAACTGTAATTTTTTGTGAAGAATCAACAACAAGTGGGACACAATCATGAAGTGGAACAAAATTTATTGGATATTTCACACTTTTTTAACAATTAAAAAACTGAAAAATTGGGCGTGCAAAATTATTCAGCCCCCTTAACTTAATACTTTGTAGCGCCACCTTTCGCTGCGATTACAGCTGTAAGTCTCTATCAGTTTGAACATCGAGAAACTGAAATTTTTGCCCATTCCTCTTTGCAAAACAGCTCGAGCTCAGTGAGGTTGGATGGAGAGCATTTGTGAACAGCAGTTTTCAGTTCTTTCCACAGATTTTCAATTGGATTCAGGTCTGGACTTTGACTGGGTCATTCTAACACCTTGATATGTTTTGGATCATTGTCTTGTTGGAAGACAAATCTCTGTCCCAGTCTCAGGTCTTTTGCAGACTCCATCAGGTTTTCTTCCAGAATGGTCCTGTATTTGGCTCCATCCATCTTCCCATTAATTTTAACCATCTTCCCTGTCCCTGCTGAAGAAAAGCAGGCCCAAACCATGATGCTGCCACCACCATGTTTGACAGTGGGGATGGTGTGTTCAGGTGATGAGCTGTGTTGCTTTTATGCCAAACATAACGTTTTGCATTGTTGCCAAAAAGTTCAATTTTGGTTTCATCTGACCAGAGCACCTTCTTCCACATGTTTGGTGTGTCTCCCAGGTGGCTTGTGGCAAACTTTTTATGGATATCTTTAAGAAATGGCTTTCTTCTTGCCACTCTTCCATAAAGGCCAGATTTGTGCAGTATACGACTGATTGTTGTCCTATGGACAGAGTCTCCCACCTCAGCTGTAGATCTCTGCTGTTCATCCAGAGTGATCATGGGCCTCTTGGCTGCATCTCTGATCAGTCTTCTCCTTGTATGAGCTGAAAGTTTAGAGGGACGGCCAGGTCTTGGTAGATTTTCAGTGGTCTGACACTCCTTCCATTTTAATATTATCGCTTGCACAGTGCTCCTTGAGATGTTTAAAGCTTGGGGAATCTTTTTTTACCCAAATCCTTTTAACTTCTTCACAACAGTATTTCGGACCTGCCTGGTGTGTTCCTTGTTCTTCATGATGCTCTCTGCGCTTTAAACAGACCTCTGAGACTATCACAGTGCAGGTGCATTTATATGGAGACTTGATTACACACAGGTGGATTCCATTTATCATCATTAGTCATTTAGGTCAACATTGGATCATTCAGAGATCCTCACTGAACTTCTGGAGAGAGTTTGCTGAAAGTAAAGGGGCTGAATAATTTTGCACGCCCAATTTTTCAGTTTTTTTATTTGTTAAAAAAGTTTGAAATATCCAATAAATTTCATTCCACTTCATGATTGTGTCCCACTTGTTGTTGATTCTTCACAAAAAATTACAATTTCATATTTTTATGTTTGAAGTCTGAAATGTGGCAAAAGGTCGCAAAGTTCAAGGGGGCCGAATACTTTCGCAAGGCACTGTATATCTAGTGTAATTTCAAAGTAAGTGTAGAGTTTGTGACATTCACCCCACTCTTTCCTGCTGAAGACAAACCTGTTCTCCAGATCGGGCATGGTAAGGTTCCTGCTGATGAAACACATTTTCAGACTGATGACCTTCCTGTCTTTAGAGCTGTGCTGGGGTGAGCCCGAGTCCTCACTGCTGTAGCTGGGAGACTGCGGACGCACCCCATCCCAGGGCAGGTCTGCCACCAGAGACGGCTTCTTGAAGAGTGGTGACACCTCACGGATGTACTTCACTAGACAGCGGCAGAGGAACACAGACAGGAACAGGCTTTCAGTTTAGATTTGTAACAAATATTTAGATAAACAACCTTGCGATGCATCTGGATTCTTGCGAGATTTACAAGTTACAGGCAACTCATGAAAATCCATTGGGCAATATATTGAATTAATTTGATAAATTAATAAAGGTTCTAATTTTGGACTATGTTAAAAATAGCCATATCACTAAATCAAATTTAAGATAAAAAACGTTTCCTCTAGCCCTGCGCTACACTGTGTTGTGGCTAATGCCGCTGTTAGCTCCAGAGCAGCTCAAAGAAGATAAGATAAGCCTTTATTTGTCCCACAGTGGGGAAATTGCAAGTTGCAACAGCAAGGTACAAGGAACAGCAATTAGAATAAAAATATATCAACTAAAAAGTTTAGGATACAAATAAGCATGCTGGAGTAAAGTGAATGGTAAAAAAAATTAAATAAACCTTTTTTTATGTCTGTGGTGACTCTGCAGATGCTGAAAACACTAAAAATCGCCAGAGAAAGCAGTCATGTCTTGGTTTGGCAAAGTGGAATCGATCAACAGGAACAGCATGGCCTATGCAGCACATCATCTACTTTGTTTATTAGCAAATTAGCCACAAGGTTGGAGGCTTTTAACATCTTTGAACAAAGATTTGTGTGCAGTGGAAATTATATTAGAAATGGTCTATGGATATAGAAAGGGCTTAAACTAAAAAGAATCAAATAAAAACTGCTTTGTGTTCACTCAGAAGGTCATACCCACTGCTGCTGCTATACATGCATGTCTTTGCCTCCAACACAGCACCGAGCAGCAGAGACTGGCCAGCTGCTAAATCTCAACCAACCAAACTCAACCAAAAAGTCTGCTGATGCATACATATTAGCAGTGGCCAATGTGCACCATACAAAAGTGAGCATTGAATCTGCCTTTAAAAACACATTTAGGGCTATTATTAGTATCATAAGTAAGACAAATGCTAAATATCTAGTAGTTTGAGCCTCTCTTTGCACCATCAGAAGAATGTGAAACGGATAGGGATTTTGTCTTGTGATTGTCCAACCTCCCCCACAGCGCTCCTCCTGCTTGGGTTTCTGCCTGACCTACAGTGTGAGTTGGACAATGGTCTGAAACCTGAGAGCAGCCCCTCAGAGGTGAGCTCATTGGCGAAGAGTGGTTGGGTCGACACTAACCCAGAGCCTGTGTACATTTAAGTGTGAATGAGTGCAGGCCACAGACTCGGAGCTGCACCGCTCTAAGACACCAATGTCATGTTCATATTAGGGCTGGGCGATATGGCCTTTTATAAATACCGCAATATTTTTAGGCCATGTCACGATACACGATATATATCTCGATATTTTGCCTTAGCCTTGAATTAAAACTTTGATGCATACAATCACAACATTTCAAAACAAGACATTAGAGCACGCTTGTGCATGCTGTAACTCACATGGCATTTCAAAACACAAAATTAAAGTGCACTTCTTGACTGTACATAATGCCACTACAATAATTTAAAACAAATAAAGTGCCCTTTCGTGCATAATGTCATTAAGATGACATTTCAAAACAACACTAAATTTAAGTGCACCTGTTGTGCATAATGCCACTAGGATATCTAAAACAAATATATATAATGCGCTTTGTGCAGAATGTCAGGTAATTTCAAAATTGGCAAAAAATAAAAATTAGCTGCATAATAGGAAATCAAATGTTGGAAAAGAAAGTGTATTTATAAAAATGACCCTCCTTTTAGTGTTTTAATAAACAATCCTATGGTTTCAAACACAATACCGAATATTTCACGTCATTGCCGGGTTTTTTTTTTTAGCAGGGACGGAAAAATCTGAATGCCATCCGTCATTTTGACGGATTATTCTGAGGGTGATCTATTGTAATTAATATACTGCGTTCTCTAGAGTTCAATCACAAAATATCCTTTCACTTTTTGTGTAACGTTATCTGTTGTACTTAAATAAAACAAATATTCTGTCCTATTCTCGTCTTGAAATTTCTTGAAACGTGAGTAAAACAAAAAGCCATTATAAGTATTATTAAAGTATGAAAATTAAAAATGACAGGTAATAATAGACGAGGACGGAAATTTTACAACTCCGTCCGTCAAAATGACGGAGGGTGAGAAAGTCTAGCGCGACCTCTGCTGTCAACATTAACGGACTGCATGTAGGCAGCCAACTCTTTTTCAATAAACTCTCTCTGCGACCGTGTGGCAGAAGATGTTGCTGCAGTTTTAAAGAAGCTGCCCAGGGATTTCCGCGACCGCGAGTATGTAAAAGTTATTCTACAAACAAGCATCAAAAATAAAATAAAATAAGCTTCTTAACTTAGGTTATCAAGGTGATCATTATGCTTGCGCTTCGATGCTGGACAGGACAAGAGGGGGAAAAAACAAAGGGAAAAAAAATGTCCGCAAATTTCAGGATATAGTAATTTTCTACATCGCATAGTTCATATGCTCTTAATGACTATATTTAGCTCCAAATGTGTCTGACCTAAATTGTGATGGTATAACATTGTGTAATGTGTTGCGGCCACTGTACATCCGTCATCTCTCTGTTTATGTGTTCACCTTCCTTGGAGTAACAACCACTGGACTCTCCACAGAGACACTGGAGTACAGACTGTAAACTAGTCTACATTATCTTGTCGATAGCAGCTCAGTGCTTTCTGGGTGTTTTGAGGAAGCAATGTAAAATGTAAATGAAATGTAAAATGTGAAAAGTGTGCCCCCACAGATGTTGAGGCTGGTACAGTTTGGGGATCACATGGGGCGGCAGTAGCTCAGTGGGTAGAGCGGTCGTCTTTCAACCGGAAGGTAGGCGGTTCGATTCCCATTCTCCCCACAGTTCATACTGTCGTTGTGTCCTTGGGCAAGACACTTAACCCACCTTGCTTCCAGTGACTGTAACACTGGTAATGTAATGTAAGTCGCTTTGGATAAAAGCGTCTGCTAAATGAATAAATGTAAATGTAAATGTACATGACTGTGTCAAACTGATCTCTCAACCCAACTTATTACTGTTCCAGAGCTTCTTATGTTCAGTTCTATTTGCAGTTTTTATGTGTGACTGCACGTCAGCAGTATAGAAGTGACAAAGGTGGCGTCACGTACCAAAATATCAGTATTCAGTACCAATATCAGTGAAAATCAGTAAAAAAATTCTATACCAGTTTCTTGTCTGTGAAGGTTCTCAGTCATCCAGGACATCTTGAAAAAAAGGTATAAGTAAAAGCATCTGGACTCAGTTTTCAAGGTGAAGACGTTTTGTCTCTAATTCCAAGAGACTATCAATTCTGAGATCAACTGGTAAGAGCTTATATCTCTAGAGGGAGGAGTTTCCCCTGAAACCAAACCTGATGGACCTGCACCTGAATGGAGCAGTGTCACTAACGACTCTCCTGAGCCTTAATGACTCTCACATCAGGAGTCACACTTCCCTTTCATGGCCAACGACTATGAGACCAGCACATCCTGGTCCATCAGGTTTGGTTTCAGGGGAAACACCTCCCTCTAGAGATATAATCTCAGCTCTCTCCTACCAGTTGATCTCAAAATTTATAAAGTCTCTTGGAATTAGAGACAAAACGTCTTTACCTTGAAAACTGAGTCTAGATGCTTTTACTTATACCAATTTCGGTACCAAAGCAAAACACCAAAACATGCTAATTGAATAGCACACTATTTTAAATAAATGGTAAATGGTAAATGGCATGCATTTATATAGCGCTTTTTTTGCACCCTTCTCAAGCGCTTTACATCGTGCTTCCACTCGCCCCATTCACACACATTCACACCTGGGGCAGACAGAGATGGGGGCTGCCATACAAACGGCGCTCAACCTTCTCCGACCACCACCAAACACACCTCTACAGTCACACACATTCATACACCAGTGCTACGGACACTGGAGGCAAGGTGGGTTAAGTGTCTTGCCCAAGGACACAACGAAAGTATGAACAGGGCAGAGCGGGAATCGAACCGCCAACCTTCCAGTTATAGGACGACTGCTCTACCACTGAGCCACTCCGTCAAAATAAGATAATCAAAAATAAAATGTATAAAAACTGATACTTTACATACTTTACATGTATTACCTATTTAAAAGTGTGTTTCAAGTTTGCCCACAAATACACAGTGTGCACAATTTTTATGCAAGTTGTATTTTTGAGGATTTATTCTGTTATTGTACAACTACAGTGCTCTTGGTCAATCCAAAATGTTAACAAACCCTCAAACCTGAACATTTAAGTAGTAAAAGTGAAGTTTTGGCTTTCTTAAGAGAATATCTACATGTACACCATTATTGGGCAACTATTAGTGTGAAGAATTATTATGCAACTAAATTAAAAACAAAGATTTTCCCATCTCACTAGGCAGTGGCTCAGTGGTAGAGCGGTCGTCCTTCAACCGGAAGGTAGGAGGTTCGATTCCCGCTTTCCCCACAGTTCATACTGTTGTTGTGTCCTTGGGCAAGACACTTAACCCGCCTTGCCTTGTATGAATGTGTAAGAATGTGAATGTATGTGGTGTTGGTCGGAGAGTCCGTAGGCGCGGAATGGCTGCCACGTCTCTGTCAGTCTGCCCCAGGGCAGCTGTTGCTTTAGATGTAGCTTACCACCACCAGTGTATGACTGTGGAGTGAATGAATAATTGAAAATGTAAAGCGTCCTTGAGTCCCCAGAAAAGCGCTATATAAAATTGATGTAATAATAATAATAATAATCTCACTTGTTTATTTTCAATTGTTAAGGTCAGAATAATAAAACAAACTCAAACATTACAAATAAACATTTCTGAAATAAAAAAAATAAAAACCTCAGTGACCAATATAGCCACCCTTCTTTTCTATAACAGTCACAAGCCTTCCATTCACGGAGTCAGTTTCTTGATCTGGTCAGAACAAGCCTCTCCCCCATGGAACTTCTAAAATGGTCCTTGTGTAAGGGCGCCGCCATACGGCGATTTTACAGCGATATACAGCGATATACCGCCGTCCACCAGAGGGCAGGCTCCAAAAGCGGAAATATAAGTGTAAAAATCATGTTTACAGCCTGGTACAAAAGATGGCTCCGGTCTCTAGAGCTAAGTTTTTACTACGTGACAACTCTGGGGGGTTGAATTTTTGATTAATATGTCCATTTATGCTATCTGAAAACTATTCATTTACTATGGAGTAAAAAAAAAGCCCGGATGTAACTGCCATTTTATTGCCCTTTCATAACGACAATATTGGTGAATAGGGGACCAATGGGCGGATAACATCCATATTTAATCTATGGGTCAGAATCAACTTTTTGTGCAGCCGCAACCACAGCCTCCCAGACACTGTTCAGAGAGGTGCACTGTTTACCTTCACTGTAAATGTCCTGCTTAAGGGCCCAAAAGTTCTCAATAGGGTTTAAGTCAGGTGAAGAAGGGGGCCATGTCATTAGTTTTTTATCTTTAAGGCCTTTACTGGCCAGCCACGCAGTGGACAACTGTGATGCATGTGATGGAGCGTTGTCTTGCATAAAAATCTAAGTCTTCTTGAAAGATGCAGAATTTTTCCTGGACCACTGCTTGAAGAAAGTGTCTTATAAAAATTGGCAGTAGGTCTGAGAGTTGATTTTGAGTCCATTTCAACCCGAAAAGGTCCAACTAGCTAATTTTAATAATACCTGCCCATACCAGTACCCCACCTCCACCTTTCTGGCGTCTGAGTCGAAGTGGAGCTCTGTGTCCGTTACTGATCCAACCACGGACCCATCCATCTGGTCCGCCAAGAGTCACTCTCATCTCATCAGTCCACAAAACCTTTGAAAGATCTGTCTTCAGATATTTTTTGGCCCATTCTTGACGTTTTAACTTATGTGTCTTGTTCAGAGGTGGTCGGGTTTCATCCTTTCTTACCTTGGCCATGTCTCTGAGAACTGAACACCTCGTACTTCTTGACACTCCAGGTAGGTTGCAGTTGTGAAATATGGCAGCACTGGAGGATAATGGGTTCCTGGTAGCTTCACTTTGATTCTTTGCAACTCTTTGGCGGTTAATTTGCGTCTTTTCTTCCCTGTTGACTATTTGCAACAAAACGTTTGATGGTTCTGTGATCACGCCCCAATATCTTAGATAGTCCAAGAGTGCTGCATCCCTGTAAAAGACCTTTTACAATTTTTGACTTTTCAGAGAAAGTTAAATCTCTTTTTTGGCCCATTTTTCCTGAGGAGAAGAATATGCCTAATAATTATGCACACCTTGATATAGGGTGTTGATCTCTTTAGGTCACACCCTCCCTTGTTACACAAATACACATCACCTGATGATATGGTGAAAATAATCACTCGTCTAATAATTGTGCACACAGTGTAAACAACTGGTAAGATGGCTGAGCTTATATCTCTAGAGGGAGGGGTTTGACCTGAAACCAAACCTGATTGACCAGGCTGTTCTGGTCTCATAGTCGTTAGCTATGAAAGGCCAGTGTGACTCCTGATGTGAGAGTTGTAAAAGGCTCAGATGAGTCATTTGTGTCACTGTTCCATACAGGTGTTGTTTTTTCTAGAGTGAAACTGTTCTGATTTAGGTTTCAAAACACTGTTGTAAATACAAGGCCCCTTGAATCTAAGGCCACCTCCTCTGTTCTGAGAGGGCTGTACATTTGAACAAAAATAGCTTCTTTCATACCCATCTGGCCTCTCTGGCCAAAATTTATGGGAATGTCCTTTCTCTTTGAGGTGGAGGTGGACTGCAGACTTAGGTCCTCCAGGATTGTCTCTTCTGTGCTGATACATCCTCTTGTGAAGCTGTTTTTTTTCACCGACATAACTGTCACTGCACTCTTCACTGAACTGCATAAACTACATTACTCTGTTTGTGCGAGAGGATCTTGTCTTTAGGATGGACCAGTTTTTGACGCAGCGTGTTCCTTGGTTTAAAGTGCACTGGAATGTTGTTTGTAGAAAATCCTTTTAAGTTTTTTAAGATAAACCAGACACATAAGGGATAACTACACCCTTCCCTTTTGTCTCTGGTTCCTGTCTGTTTTTGTTTCTGTACCCTCTTGGTTTTGTTGAATGTCTATCTGGGGTATCTTGGTCCTTCTCCAGTGTTGACAGGGCCCTCCTTTGTTCCGAGGTGATATTGGAGGGAGTGGTTTGGAACTAACCAATGCAAATGTGACCTTGAGTCTCAGTTCTTCAGCTTCATTTCCAGACAATTTCTAGTTCCTTTTGGCTGATTCCGTACACTGTAATGAGGTCTACTGTAGGGATGTGCCTCGAAACAACTGAGGAATCAGACTCACAGAGATGGAGACTGGATGGACAAGAGTAGCTTTGCTACGCAGGGTCCTTTGAAGTGGAGGTCTTTTCTTCCTCTCCTTCACCTGAAATGAAGGAGGGGGAATTGTCTGTGCACACAAGGTCTGGCGGGTCTCAACAACTCCCGAAGTTAAAGAGGCAGCACAAGAGAGAATGGGTTTAGTGAGCAACATTAGCATTATGGATAATTTTGGCTACTAATCAGCAAATGCCAACAAACTTTCAGAAATTGCAAACCTATACATTTAGTTTGATTTTGGTATGATTTAGTGTCAATAATTACACAAAAGTTAAACTGGAGATAAAAATGTGTTTTTACTTTTATTTAATCCAAACTATGTTTATATCTAATTTTAAAAGACTTCCTGCTAAAGTTATTAAACCTTGTCATATGAGGGGGTAGCTCAAAGTTAACTAGACCTCAGACCCAGCGATAAGAGATGCACAAGTGTTAAAAGCAACCGACTTGTTAGCACAACTACTAGCACTGCTACTCACTCTCAGCTCCACTGCAAACAAAACAAACTAACTAACTAAAACAACTAAATCACTACTAACAATTAGCTGCTTTCTGAACAACAATAAAACAAGGCAAACATATGAGCATCACCTCACGTGCGTGCGCAGCTCTGCGAGATTTCTGTGGTAAAGCGGCTTTGAGAACCGGGTTGACCGGATGCTCGGTACCACCGGTACTTATGGAAACCTGGTTCCATGATGTTTTTAATTTTTTTAGTTCCAACTTGGTACTGAAGTACTGGGACTTTTGACACACTAGGTATCACTCCTTTTTTTATGACACGTCCAAAACAGCCTCTTAATACAGTTCCCTCCTCCAGCTACAACATCACTTTTAAATGTTTTCTGCTGTCTGTCCTGTGTGACTTCTTCACTCAGGTCACAGAGGACCACTCAGTCCGTGTCTTTCTGTGGACACATTCCCTAAGGCCTTCTGCTCTGTTGCTCTTCAGACTCAGGGTTGCAGCACTAAGAATAGACTAAAGCAGAACTGAACTAATAAACACTCTCCCCCCCTCTCAGTCACACAGGTGCCCTTAATATGGTCATCATCAACATCATCTCACCTCTCCTTACAAACTCCTATTGTCAGGATTCATGTCTGTTTATATAGTCTGTCTGTTTTGTTAGTGTACTCTGTGCGTCTGTTTGTTTTTGATGTCATATTTATTATTGTATTTGACTTTTGTTTTTAGATTGTATTTGAGTTCTTGGTTTTTATTTTGAAATGTCTGACTCCTGTCTGTGTTTTATGATTTACTTCCTGCCTGTTGTCTTCCCCTTCTGTGTGATTACCTGCTCCGCCCTAATGTGTTTCACCTGTCCCTTGTTGTCTGTGTCTATTTATACCTGTGTGTCCTCCTACTCATTGCCAGGTTGTCTTCTCCCTACCCATGAGTCTGTTCTGTGTTCCTTGTGTTGTCTGTGGATATTCCTATTCTGTTTTTTTTTGTCTTGTATTTCATGTCCTGGATTTCTAGCCTGTGTTTTTCTGGTATTTTCTGTCTTGGATAATTTAGCTCGGACCTTTGCCTTATTTGATTCTGGTTCCTGGTTTTTGTTTTGTTAAATAAACCTTTTTTTTTAACTCTTTGTTTGGGCTGGAGTCTTCCGGTTTCTGGGCCATTGGCCATGACACCTATTCTACCATACCACCAATAACCAGTACGCCACCTCCTTCTCCATCAACTCCTCCTCCTCTGCCCACATCATGGTGTCCATCTTCCTCCACTACTACAGCTGCTGCACCAGCGATGTCTGACCACCCTACTGTCAGTGACTGAAACAGCTGTAATGATAGAATTAAGAAATGTGCTCCTGGGAAAGCTGCAGTTAGACTACAACGTCTAAAGGAATGTGCTGCTCAACTCGGTGTACTGTTGCTGTTTTTTATTTTTTTATCTAGCGCTTTTCCTAAAGTCTTCAGTTATGTATGTTCCTTACTCCAAAACAATCCTGTATAGTACCAGTACTTTACATTTAGTCATTTAGCAGACGCTTTTATCCAAAGCAACTTACATTCAACAGTGTTATATTTTAGTTGACGCTTTCATTTTAAAGCGACTTACATTAAGGTTCCATTCACCAGTGTCACAGCTGGAACACCACTGTAGGCAAGGTGGGTCAAGTGTCTTGCCCAAGGACACTGACAGTATGAACTGTGGGGAGAGCAGGAATCGAACCTAGTACCTTCCGGTTGAAGGACGACTGCTCTACCACTGAGCCACTGCCACTTTGTGTAAAAATCTGAAAAGCTGAATAAATGAAACGGCTTGACACTGCACACATTTTTATTGTGATGATGCCAATGACAACTGCAAAATACTGTTTAGTTTTAAAGTATTTGTTTTTTCCTGGACCAGTACACAGGGTTCAGTGTCTGAAAATATTAAATAATTTATATACAGATGTCTGCAGAAAAGTGAAGACCAGTAGAAGTAGGGTGACCAGACGTCCCAAAAAATTCGGGACAGTCCCGAAATCTAAACTGTTGTCCCGAATCTGGTCCTAATTGTCCCGAAAATTATACTAAAGCAAAAGCTTGAGAAGTTATTGTCTGATAAACATTAAAGATAATTATTTAATAAATTGAATAAAAACTGTATGCGGAGGTTGAGCCGTCCTGCAACCATCCCTCGCCGGCTGCTCCTTGGCTGCAGCATTCTAAGTTAAAAAATAACTTGATAAACTAATTTTCATTAATTCCGTTGACATGGCTGGTGTACCGGAACCCCAACATGCTGCTAAAAAGCAAAAACGCCTCTGCAAGTACCGGGAGGAGTGGGTGGGGAAGTATCCATGGATTGCTACAGCCTTAAGCGATGAAAGTAAAGCGTTCTGCAAAGTGTGTAGAAAAGAATTTGGAGTTTCTCCAGCAGCTCTGGGGCTGAAGCGGGGTACATCCTGAGGAAAAGGAAAAACACAAAAAAATCCCAGCCCAAGCTCAAGGAAAACCCCAGGACAGACCTAGGGATGTGTCCAGGACAGGTACATAATGTACATTCAAATATAGTCCATGTTATACAGACACGACTATAGTCCTTATAATTATTCAACTAAGTGAGAGCGAAATGACCGCATGAGCATCAGCAGCATAAAAGAAGTCAAAAGTTTATTGGGAAGAGCTGGAGCTTTTTATGTCCAACATGTGGCTTGTTTATCACAGCTTTAACTGTATCCCTTTTTACCGAGTGAGAATTTTCTGTTGGACTGCACCTTTAAGTACCAGTTCCTCTTTTGTCCTAATGGACGAGTGCAGAAGTAGGTTCATGTGGTACACTTATTTTTGGGTTCCCTCTGGAAGCCAATCAAAAAATCTATTTGTTTATTCGAGCCATTACATTGACATTACAATGGGACAGTGTTTCCACACGGAGTCAGAACTGCCAGCCCCTTTGTGGTCCCTCAGAGCTCAAACTGAGTGGAGGCTTGGGATTCCAGCTGATCATTTGTGTCCCAGGATGTGTGCCAATTTTGACTGAGGATAAAGGAGATTAGGGCTATAAATAATCCCATTCATTTTTTTCCTTCTTGGGACGGTACCAGACGTTGTTCATTTGCAGAGCACAAGGATCTGGTAGGAACATAGGTCTGTATTACTGAGTGAAGATATGAGGTGCTGAACCAGTGGTTGTCTTGTAGGCCAAGAGCATAGATTTGAACTTGATGCGGGCGTTTATTATTTATCTCTTCACAAAAACTTGCCAGGACGGAAGCCAAAGCCATAGTTTAGTTACCATTTAAGGCTAAACTCTAGTTAGAGTTTGTTAAACGTAGTTGTTAGTAGTTATTTATTGTTCCAATTGCAGGTACTACCTCCATTTTTTCAGTGGTTTATCACAGGCAGTGGTGGGAAGAGTACTGAAAAATCATACTCAAGTAAAAGTACTATTACTTACCATAAAATGTAATGTGAGTG
This sequence comes from Perccottus glenii, assembly GCA_024416835.2. Taxonomy (NCBI): domain Eukaryota; kingdom Metazoa; phylum Chordata; class Actinopteri; order Gobiiformes; family Odontobutidae; genus Perccottus; species Perccottus glenii. The sequence continues at coordinate 27,202,223 of CM044563.2, forward strand.
GAGTAAAAGTACCTGTCCTAAATACCACTCAAAGTACGAGTAAAAAGTAGCCCCTTCAAAAGTACTCAGGAGTAGGGAGTAGTGAGTATTATGCTGTGACTTATTCCACCTTATACCCTGTGAAATAAATATGTAGCTTTATAACAGTGTCGTTCTCTTTTACATTCAAATTGCGCATTGTATTCTGCAGTGTATTTAGTAGCGGTTTAAAGCCATTTTGCGATTTAAGTCATTATACATAGGCCTACAGTATAACCAGCAACAACCCCGCTCCCTCTTCTCATCAATGACGACGACTGACGAGTCTTATTAAGCAGTCGTTGCTTGTGATGATTTTTGCGTCTTCTCGAACACGTCCATACTGCTGCATTAATAAAATGACCGTGCCTTCACTCCAAGCTGGTTGCAAATCGCTAACGCAATTGTTTTTGGCCGAATAATTTCGGTTGCCTGAAACATTCGGTGCATCCCTAATTCACATTGGCTCATAAAACCTAACACAGTTTTATTTATGCCCCCCACACTATATTTGTGACGTTTATTATACCATTTAACATAAATATTTAAGATATGATACTTAGCAAATATGAAATCTTTTTTAAATTAGAGGAAGAACTCTTGAATGCTGATATTTCAACCGGTCTGGGCAAGCAAAGTAGGCATGACATAACGACACAATTGCCCTTCTTCGCCTTCATTGTAAAACCTCCTTCAGGTACGGCCAAGGATGCTGAAGTGCTGTATTTGAGTTACTGCATGTTGAAGCATCCACCACACTTCCTTCCTCCTCCTCCTCCATGATTAAACTAAATTGGCGCCAGGTGTTTTGAAGTCTGTCTGATGCAAGTTTTCTATGCGCAGTTTGATTGGACGGGAATCACTGGACTGATTATTCTCCTTAGCCAATCATCATTGACAGGAAAAAAAAAAAAAAAATGTAGTGACTGCAGGTTGAGGGAAAATAGTGCAGTAAAAGTACAGATACAGCACTAAAAATGTACTCAAGTACAAGTAAAAGTACACTGTTTTTAAACTACTTAATAAAGTACAATTCCTGAGAAAAAATACTCAATTACAGTAATGAGAGTATTTGTAATTCGTTACTTTACACCACTGATCACAGGCAGCAAAAGTTTTATGCTACATGGCTAAGGCCATGTTATTTTTTTTTTATGCCCTGGTTACATTTGTCATATTCAGCAATAAACAGTTGCTGGACGTTGACTAAAAAATATATGGCTTAGCCTACATTATTATTCATTATAATTATGCTCTTATATTAGGCTAATGTCTATATACATTTTTTATTGAGGACAAAAAAAACCCCACCCATTTACACTTGTTTGACCCTGAACTTTATATAAAACATATTTGTATCGGGATACGTATCGTATTGAGGCCCCTATATTGTGATAAGTATTGTATCGTGAGGTTTGTAAACATACCCAGCCCTACGAGACGTGGCAATCATTTTGTGCCTACGGCCTCTCCAACCACCACCAAACTTACATCACACATTCATACACCATATACATTTACAATTGCAAAGACACATTTCCTAAAACTTAAAACTAATTTCTCTACACCTCTAACACACACTTCTACACCTTTCTAAAACTGAAACTAAATTAACAAAACCTGTGACTGTTGTCATATTTAACATTCTGTCGTCACAACTAACAGACACAACAGAGGAGACACAACACACAAAGAGCAAAACACAGTTGTCAGTTTATCATCAGCAACAAAATCACAAAACTGAGTAAAACTCATTAGAACAAACCAAATAAATAGCACTGGCAAATGGTGGTCAGAGAGGCTGAGGCTGTAGAGCTTACCACCACCACAGTGTAAATGAAAGCAGAATGTACAGAAGAGTACAAAAAAGCACCATATAAATGCATGCCATTTAACAATAGTATTACACTAAAACAGTCTCATATTTTGTGCACAAAATATAACTATTGTACTCTCATTACTGTATTACTTGCATATTTTAATAACAATTCAAGATATGTTCATTCATTCATTCATTTTCTACCACTTAGTCCCGTTAGGGGTCGCGGGTGACTGGAGCCTATCCCAGCTGCTTTGGGCCTGAGGCGGGGTACACCCTGGACAGTGGCCAGTTAGTCACAGGGCTGACATTTAGGCTATGTCCACACAAAGCCAGTGCATCCCCTATCCGATCTTTTTTTTTTCCCTAAACACGGCGTCGTCTCAAGAAATATCTGCGTACACACGAAACCACTGAAACCGACTGAAAACGATGTAGTATATATGCCAGACCAGTATGGGGCGCTGTAATTCTGCCACAGATATACACTATACACGGAGAAGAAGACTTTGAGCATGCGCATAACCTTCCGCGCTGCAGAAGAAGACGAAGACCTAAATATTTATTTTCTAATAAAAACAAGTTCTCAAATTGTTGCAGTCATTTATTTTGAGTGTAGTAATTGGTGCCCTCGTGTTTGTTGTTTGCTCTTCAGTATACGGACTGAGTTCTGAGTGCTTTGGACATGCGGAAATTCTCTCTCCATTCATTTTCTCCAGGTTGCTCTCCTGGTTCTCTTTCGCGGTGGATCTAAGAGCATGTGGCGTATGGTGTTGTCCATTATCGCTTGTTGCTCACCACAATTGCATAGAAGCAATAGATTTTGCTGTAATAAAGCTAGTAGGCTTAGTAGCTTCTGCAGCACGAACTCAATCATGTAGTCCGCCATTATTGTTGTTGCTGTTACGTGTGTCTAGGCCGACACGTGATGCAATGACATCATCGTTTTCACAAAATAGACGGATTGGCTGTACACACGACACCGCAAGGGTGTCGTTTTCAGATTTATCCACTTAAGAACCCGGTTTAAAAAAATAGCGGATTCAGTCTCCCAAAACGCCGGATCCGTGTGGACAAAACGCCAATACGGTAAAAAATGTATACGTATACAGTGACTTGCGTCTCCGTGTGGACAGCCCCTTAGACATAGACAGTGACAAACAACCATTCATTCACTAGGGACACTTTAGATTTGCCAATTAACCTGTACATGCATTTCTTTGGACGGTGGGAGGAAGCCGGAGTACCCGGAGAGAACCCACGGTAACACGTGGAGGACATGGAGACTCCTCACAGAAAGACGAGAGTCGGCCGAGAATGTTTGGGTCGGCCGGGTTTTGAACTCGCGACCTTCTTGCTGTGAGGCAGGAGTGCTGTGTGTGTCTAAGAGTGAGTTTTTTAGTTTTAGAATCTCCTCAGAGTGGCTCAATGATATTGAGGTTGGAAAACTGAAATGGCCAGTCTAGAACCTTCACAGGTCGACTTGGATTTGTGCTTTGGATTGTTGTCATGTTGGAACGTCCAATTATGTCCCATGCGCAACTTCGGGGCTGATGAGTGCAAATTTCCCTTCAGTATTTTCTGATAACATGCTGCATTCATCTTTTATTTGTTGTGGCTGAAATGTTTTGTTGTTCTACCTGGCCATGGTTTGGTTTCAACAGAATCCCTCATTTTGAACACTGCTGATTGGCATTCTCAATTCCTTGGATATCTTTCCTGCTTTATACAGTTCAATTACCTTTTAACACAGATCCTTTGACAATTATTTTGCTTTCCTCGAAGACTCAGAATACAGAAATGTCTGTATTTTTTAAAGTTTACAACATGACCGGGCCAAACAAACAAACAGGAACCTGTGGCAGCGTGACCCAGAATAGTTATCTTAGAAAGAGTGAGTATGGCGCTACAGTTCTTCATGCTTTTTTCTGTTTCTGTGCGTTACTCTGTGCATAAACCACATTACTCTGTTTGTGCAAGAGAATCTATTTTTTAGGGTGGATCCTAAATCCCCTCACACAGCAATGTTGTTTAACCAAAAATCTAAACAGTTTCACTCTAGAACAACAACACCTGAATGAAACAGTGGCACTAACGACTCACCTGAGCCTTTAACAACTCAAAAATCAGGAGTCACACTGCCCTTTCATAACTAACGACTATGGGACCAGAACAACCTGGTCCTATCAGGTTTAGTTTTAGGTCAAACACTTCCATCTAGTGAGAACCTTCACTGACATTAAACAGGCCTTTGGAAAGTTACTATTAAAAAACTGAGAATCATGAAGATATTTGTTTGGACCTGGGACAAAGAGCTTCAATTTGGGACAGTCTCCATCAGAAATGAATAACAGGAAAAGGAATGCAATAAACAATCACTGCAGAAGGTGGACCAATCAAAGACAAATAGTCCTGGTCTAAATGTGGTTTTGGGACTAGTTTAGGTCTGGTCTGGGTCTAGTTTTGTCTTGGGTCTAGTCATGGTATTGATCTGGATTAGTGTTGTCAAAAATATCGATATTTCGATAAATATCGATACTGAAATATCTCAAACGATACGATACTCATTTCCCGAAGTTTCGATACCGAGTACCGATACCGAGTATCGATATCGAGTTTTTTTTTTTTTTTTTTTTTACTCGCACTATTGGTTTCTGAATGTATGACAATCTGAGAGGCCTTTGAACAAGTGCACTACATCAGGGGTCTTCAAAAGGCGGACTGCGATCTGGACCGCAAGACATTATTCATAATTACAAGCGCATTGTGTAAAACATATTTTTGAACCTGCACTTCTAGGACGGCTACGTCAACACGCGCGGGTCCTCAGGTTACTGGTTACGGACAGAGCAGCGGGAAGTTTCAACATGTTTAGCGTAGCCTGATAATGAGTTAGAAACAACTAAAATTTAAAAGCCTTGGCAAAAAAGATTCACTGACGTTATGGACGGGAGGGAACGTTTATTTTAATCAGAAAATAATTTGGCTTGAATTGATGATTTTGTATTTAAAATGTTCTCACACATGAAGGAGTACTAGGCATAATATGCAGGATTCCAGGCTGTTGTCAATAAACCACCAGGTCCTGAGCTTTAGCTTTAGCTTCTTTTGATTTTGTAGTATTTTTCTTTTGTCTGTGAGCTGTGTTTTGCGAAAGCTGAACACTCAAACATCCTCCTCATGTAACCAAAGAATAAAATACAGAAAACAGTGGATTATCAACATTCATCTCCATATTGTTTAAGAGGCTGTAGGTGTGGAATAAATGAGACTTTACTTTAAAGAATTGTATTCAAACACATATCCTTTTATTAAAAATTTCTGGACCGCTCACGGTGAGGAAAGTTAACTAAGGTCTAAGCGGACCTTGGCTGATTTTATATTTATCTTTAAATAAAAAAATTTAAAATAATAATATTGTGACAGTTGTTTTCCCTTTGGTATCGAAAATGGTATCGAATATCGATATTTTGAAGGTATCGTATCGAAGTTAGAAATTCCAGTATCGTGACAACACTAATCTGGATGTAGTCTGGGTCTGGTCCTGGACTAGTCCTAGGTCTGGTCTTGGCCTTGATTTGGGTCTGGTTTAGTCCTGGATTTGGTCCTGGACTAGTCCTGGGTCTGGTCTTGGCCTTGAAATGGTCTAGTCCTGGGTCTGGTCTCGGCCTTGATTTGGGTCTGGTTTAGTCCTGGACTAGTCCTGGGTCTGGTCTTGGCCTTAATCTGGGTCTGGTTTAGTCCTGGGTCTGGTCCTGGACTAGTCCTGGGTCTGGTCTCGGCCTTGATCTGGGTCTGGTCTAGTCCTGGGTCTAGTCTTGTCTTGTCTCTGGTTTGGGTCTGGTCTAGGCTTTGGTTTAGGTCTGGTCAAGACCTGGTTCTGGTCCTGGTCTTAGTCTTGGTCCTAGTCTGGTATTGGTCTAGTTTTGATCTTGGACTTGGTCATTTCTTGGTCTGGGTCTGGTCTAGTCCTGGGTTTGGTCCTGTTTTGACTGGATCTGGTTTTGTCCTGGATCTAGTCTTAGCTGAAGTAAAACCAAAATGTCTTTATATAAAAGGAGGGATTGGAAGACAGTTTTCTGACAATGGGACTAACTCTCTATTAATGGACTAAATAATAATAATAATAATAATAATAATAATAAAACACTGAACATGTTTAAAAACATTATGGCCAGACTTCAAAGGATGATGTCATCAGGCTGATTCCTAATGAGAGCTGAACAGAGTTTCCGTCAAGCAATGCATCACATTCAAGAATTTATGTCATTTGGATAAAAACTGAGCGTCAGCAGATGATACAAAAACATGTAATAATTCTGTGTTTGAGCAGAACAGTTTAGAGGTGTTTAACGTGGGAGTCAATGGAGAAAAAAAATGGACAAGCTGACACTTCTGAGCTGTTAATTCACATTCTGTAAAAGATACAGCTTTGAGGGTTACATTTTCTGAAAGGAGGACAAAAATCTCTTTTTTTAATATAAAATGTGTGCAAATGGGAAATAAGTGGAATTGAACAGGGCTGAAAAGGGCAGAAAGAAAAGAAGGCTAAACCTACAGTGGCTGCACTCTGGTGATTCCCAAAAAGCTAAACGTCCCAAAAAGTTAAACTTTTACTTATACAATCCGTATGAGTTATGAAAAAGATATTTAGACCCAAAGCTTTTGATTCATTTGACATCTGTAAAGGGCAGATGAAGTAGAACAAAAAGGTAGAAAAGCAGGATTTTGGCAAAATCCCCATTTTGTAAACACTCCTGGTTTAGGAAAGTTTTTGGATTTATATATGTAAAAATAATGAAGCTGTATCTCTTGTAGGGACTGTACTGTTTATTTAGTTTGTTCTGTTGAGCTTGACTCAGTTTTTTGATTTTTGTTGATAATAAATTTATTGACTGTGTTTCCTGTTTTACTCTGTGTGTTGTGTGTGTTCCATTTGACAACAGAATGTTAAATATGAGAAAGCTTTTGACTGGAAAGTCAGAAGTTTTGTTAATTTTGTTTCAGTTTAAGAAATTGTGTAAGCGGTGTAAAGAAATGTATTTCAGGTTTTAGGAAATGTAGAAAAACTGTAAAGGGACTTTCCAAAGCTCAAAAGTTTATTTTGACCTCATCTGCGAACACAAAGCAAATGTGTCACTCTTTGATTAGTTGCTAGCGTTGATGCTGCTCAGTATTCCTCCAGCATCTATTCCAAACCATTTAACATGTGTTTAATGGTTCTGCTCAAACGTTTCCAGTCCCTGAGGCCCTTCTCCCAGTCATTGCGTTTCCACTTCCTCATTAAATAGTTCAGCCTGACCTCAACTACTCTCCATGGAGCTCTGTGACGTTAAGCTTATTGTCTGAGCATGAGACACTATTTTTAGAATGATTATGATTACAGTAACATGTATATATGGGAATAATGCATATTCCATTATCTATACATCGGCGTGGTAGAGTGATTAGCACTGGTCCTGGGTTTGATTCCCATCCAGTGAAGGGTCATTTTGTGTGGAGTTTACATGTGTCTGCGTAGTTTTTCTCTGTGTGCTCTGGTTTCCCCTACCACTAAAGACACGTACAATAGTCCAAGTGAGACTTGGTTCTCATTTGACCTACCTGGTTAAATAAAATATTGACATTACTGTGTATGAACACAGCTACCCCAGAAATCACGTGGTGTCACTTCACAAAAGCTTTATTTATCAAACGTGCGTACGGCGAGATTTTGGATGTACGACCATTCCCACGCAATCTTTGGCATTTATCAATATGAATGTGGACGTACGGTAAGCTCAAATGAGCGGCAAAACCATTATTTAGAACCAAAAATGCATTGTTGTTTTGGAAGTATACCATGTTAAACTTCTCTTTAACAATAGCTTAGTATTTTATATACTTTAAGGGCCATGTGCAGCACAAGCTTTCAGATGATTGTGTGTGTATTATTGAGTCTATAACACACTAATCTGTTTGTTTTTTCTTTTATCAGAGGCTTTTACAATACTCCCAGGAAACACTCAAGTGTCAAAGTAATGTCACCAAAGTAAACATCATCATCAGTTGTGGTTGATTTAAGCAAATAAAAATAATCTGTCCTCTATGCTCATATTGAAATTTCTTAAAATGTGAGTAAAAAGAAAAGCCATTATAAGTATTATTAAAGTATGAAAATTAAAAATGACAGGTAATAATAGACGAGGACAGGAATTTTACGATGTCAAAATGACGGAGAGTGAGAAAGTCTAGTGCAAACTCTACTTATATTTAAAAGTTACACATCAAAGATGTACTTTCTACAAATATTTAAGCCTCAGATGTAGTTCGGTTTGTCAGCAAAAAATATTTATTTGTCACTATCAGTGAAGCAAACCAACATTAGGCTGAAAAAAATAAATAAATAAATAAACCCATCAGAGAGAGGGCTCAGCAACACCAAAAGACCCGGAAGACCACGGAAAACCACTGTGGTGGACGACCGAAGAATTCTTTCCCTGGTGAAGAACACCCTTCACAACAGTTGTCCAGATCAAGAACACTCTCCAGGAGGTAGGTTTATGTGTGTCAAAGTCAATCAAGAGAAGACTTCACCAAAGTGAATACAGAGGGTTCACCACAAGATGTAAACCATTTGTGAGCCTCAAAAACAGGAAGGCCAGATTAGAGTTTGCCAAAAAAACATCTAAAAAGCCTTTACAGTTCTGGAATAACATCCTATGGACCAATGAAACTTGTACCAGAGTGATGGGAAGAGAAGAGTCTGGAGAAGGAAAGGAACTGCTCATGATCCAAAGCATAGCACCTCATCAGTGAAGCATGTGGTGGTAGTTTCATGGCGTGGGCATGTAGGGCTGCCAATGGAACTGGTTCTCTTGTATTTATTGATGATGTGACTGCTGACAAAAGCAGCAGGATGAATTATGGAGTGTTTCGGGCAATATTATCTGCTCATATTCAGCCAAATGCTTCAGAACTCATTGGACAGCGCCTCACAGTGCAGATGGACAATGACCCGAAGCATCCTGGAAAAGCAACCAAAGTCCGATTGACCTGACCTGAATCCGATTGACCATGCATTTCACTTGCTGAACACAAGACTGAAGGGAAAATGCCCCAAGAACAAGCAGGAACTGAAGACAGTTGCAGTAGAGGCCTGGCAGAGCATCACCAGGGATGAAACCCAGCGTCTGGTGACATCTTGTTCGTTTTACTGTAAATTCATTGTGGTGGTGTATAGAGCCAAAAAGATAAAAATTGTGTTGATGTCCCAATATTTATGGACCTGACTGTATTTGCCATCAGCTCAAGGAAAGATCTCTTTTTGCTGTGTTTTGTGCCTCTATATCATCATGGGCGAGTCCAGCTGAACAATGCATATTTAGGGGCGTTTCAATCAAATCACACCAGTTTTAGTCTGCTGGATTAATCAACAGACGGTTGTTTGTACACCAGGATTGGCATGTTACGCACAGTTTTATAAATCCCACGCTCGCTCTGTCGTATGGCCACTTTTACGCACAGATCTGCACCTGTAATTAATCAACTTAATGAGATAAATGAGGGCCAGAAAATGTACACAGTATCACATTCATACTGTCCAATCAGAGCCTACTCAGTGGAGAAGGATGAATACTATAGAAAACAACATGGACCATCCTCCACGTCCTGCAATGGTTTCCTAGACTTGAACTGAACCTACAGTCTCTGTGTAGGTTCTCTCTTCTGAGACATCTCCATAGTTCTCAGCGCAGTCACACAAGAATGATAATCACAGCACATCTCAACAAATCTCTGATCTCAACTCCTCCTCCATCCACCCACTACAGCCCCCACTGTGATCTGTGATGTCATACCTGGGTAAACACGCCTACTGAAGTTCAAATTTAAATGTGACCATGATGCTATCACTAAATTTAAGTAATTAGTGGAGCAAATGTGTAGTGACAGAGAAGCTGGCGGTAAGACTGCAGCAGTAAACAGTGGAAGAAGATTAGCTACATCCAGTTGAAGAAAAAGTTAAAGCAAAAGCATCAGGCCACAGTTTTCTAAATCCAGTTTTCTCTGTTCTTAAAACTCATTACAGTAAATATGTAGTGGGTTTACTTCACAAAACAAAGCCACGACAGTCTTTTTAAATCAGTTGTAGCCTAAATGTAGCTTGTGAGATGCAAAACGGCTACATACAACTGCCTTGGCCCATACACCAGTGTGGACCGTAAATGGATCTTTTCACACTGCTGATGGGACAGGGTTGGACACAATCAGTGACCAGTGTTCCGCCCCTGAACACCCTGTCCTGAGTCACACACTCAGTCCCAGACTGAGCCCTGGGCCGCTGCAAATCCCCGCTCTCGCTTACACTCACTTACCCTCGAGCGTCACCTCTTTGCCCGCCTTCTTGAGCGCCTGCACTGCCAGGTCGTGGGTCGCCTCGCGGAGGTCGCTGCCGTTCACGGACAGAATAGCGTCGCCCACGCGCAGAGCCCGGCTCTGGTCTGCGGCGAGCCCCGGGAAGATCTTAGAAATGAGGATGGGCATCCGGTTCTCGCGGCCGCCCTTGATACTGATCCCCAGCCCCCCGGACTCCTGTTTGACCACCCGGACTTTCCGCACCGCCTCCGAGGAGCAGTCCACGATGAACTCGCTCTGCCTTGAACCGAAGCTGGACCCGGGGCTGCCGTAGCCGGAACAAGGACTTCCGAAATCCGAGTTTGTGCCGTTATTCGGGTACTTCCCTTGGCCGTCAAACTGACCCCGGCTGACACCACCGCGCCCCGGGCTATCGCTTCGCCCCCGTCCTTTGAGATTCTGGAGATGGTCCTGAACTAAACTCGGGCTGCGGCCGGGGTTTCCCGGGCTGGGTCCTGGCTCGTTTCCGTTTGACAACCCGTTCCTGGGGCCTGGAGAGTTGTTGTAGTCCCAGTGATCACTGGTGTGGCCGGCCGCCTCCGCTTCGGCCGTTATCGTCAAAGTTTCTCGCGTTAGTTCGGCGGCTACTCGGATCCAGCGGTCGCGGAGCAGAAGGTCCAGCTGGCCGTTTTTGTCCGCTCTTGTCCACACAGCCATCGCGGGACGTTTAGCCTGCGCCGAGGCGGGCCGCTCTCAATCTGAACTCATCACCAACTTTTCCCCCTTTATTTTGGCGCAGCGGCGGGACACACCCACTGTGAGCGCGGATCGGAGCGGGACCGGCCCCGAAAAACACGGAGAGCAGCGGAAAACGGCCTGCGGCTCTGGCAGCCGACCCCAGGTCCTGTTGTGCTGATCTGAAACTCCAAACCTGCCTCACTTCCACCCAGAAGTTAGAAGCAAGATAAAGACGTTTCCGTTATCACTTTTCAAAATAAACTAAACCACTTGATTAGGGGTGTAGCACAAAACTCTGGGCCACAAACCATCTTGGTGGGCATTTCAGCATGTTCTGTAGGCTAACCTTAAGCACTATAAATTTCAAGTTTATCCCTGTAAGTTTTAACAATCTATTTTATCACTATTCAAACTTTATTCTGCTGGTTTGTAGTCCGTAGTGGGCTAACTGGTATTTATATAACATTGATTTACTCATTTTATTTTTATCTTATTTTTGAAACTATAGTTTTTATTACACAATTATATTGTGAAAAGCATTTGATTAAAGTCATTAACACAAACTCAGTTTAAATTCTGATCTTTATTTGCAAAAATAGCTATTGTTGATAATTTAAGACATTTTACATGGCGCTTTTCCACAAATATCGCATACAACGCAAGGTTCATTTGCAAAAATTCCACTATGACTAGATTAGAGGGACAGTCTATGCAGAAATGGGTCGTACAGGACAAACCTTAGGACAGGACATGTTTTGGGATAGGCCTCCTATGTTTCATGTGCAAGTGATGTAGATCATATTGATGAGTAAAGACCCCTACAGAATAGTTTTTAAAACTCCGATAAACTGTTGCTACATAAGTTAGCTTTTCTTTGTATTGCTGCTAATGCGGCTGTGCAAGTAGGGTGGTGTATGGTCTAACAGAATAAAGATGAAATGTGAATTCTACTACGCCACCTGGGGGTTTGAACCAGGAACTATTGTACGCATCGGTAGTTGTGGAAAGAAAAAGGACACACACAGGTCAATATCTGATTTAAAAAAAAGGACATAGATGCGTTTCATAAATCAAAAACCAAATCATTTATTAAAATAGATTTAAAATGATTACTCAAGAAAACTGAATAGTAGTAGAACAAAACTAATTACCCAAAAATACTTTTATTTCACAAGACTATGCTAAAACTAAATGAGTGATTAAAACAGGCCTAATTCTAAAACGGTTAAAGAAATACAAAGACTATCAAAGAGGTTAAACAAAAAGCTAGCTAGCTGGGGCCGCCGGTGGTGAGCAGACTACTTTGAGGTGCCCAGGGGTGCCACCTTATACTCACCTTTGTGGACACAGACACGGCAAAGACAAGGTGCAAACTAAACTTGTGACCCAGTGCACTAACTCGCATGCATAGGTGGGGAGACCTCACCCATGTGCCTAGCTCAACCGCCAGGGGAACTCCCAGCGTCACTAGAATATATAAGAAACAAGTTAACCACAGGGCAAACCAGTTACAACACAACTACAATATACACAACACAGTAACAAAATTAAAGCAAATAAGACAAACTGCAACCAACCAAACAATGTTTGCCAAACTAGGACAAAAATGAAAACCAAATGAGGTAACACAGGCAGGAACTAACAAAAACAAACAGCAGCAAACAGAAACAGGCTAGCAACCACCCTGACAGTTAATAGGAACCTTAAACCAGAACACATGGAACCCAAACTGCAGAAAACCCAGCAGCAGCAGAGCCGGGGGCAGCCATTTTAAAACAGGTGCTTTAAATAGTTTCCTAATGAGGGGCTGGCCAAAGGTGGAGCTAGGAGGAGTACTTCAGGTGCCCTGGGACTTTACACCACTACACTAACAATAGGCTGCTTTCTGAACAACTTTAAATGGGGGAACAGCTGAATATATTCTCCATCATCATTACATCTGCTCTGTGCTGTGTCAGTCTGCGCGTGCGTGTGCTGTGTCTGTGAGTGCGCCACTACTCGGCATGTCTCTCCCCGCTCCTGTCGTCTTGTCTCAGAGCTCCAGCTGTTGTGCCAGTAGTTCACCTTTTGCTGGTCAGTTGGTCCAGAACCCTGGAGCCTTGTACATTTCACTGATTTTACTGAAGGTTAATTTTTTTTCCGATTTTGTGGTGCCCCTGGAGGCCACCACGCCCTTAGCATTTGCCTATATCTGTGTTTTTCAACCAGTGTGCCGCGGTACACTAGTGTGCCGTGAGAGATCATCAGGTGTGCCGTGGAAAATTACTAAATTGAACATTTACATGATATTCCACTAGAGGGCAGTATCGCGGTAAATACGAAAGTACATGCTGCGAGTGAGACAACGCCACAGGTTATCCATCAAAGGTAATAGCAATGGATAAATATTTGAAAAGAAAAAGTAGTCCATCTGACCTGGGTCCTAGAGAAAATTCTGACCCAGATAAAGGCTCTAGCCTGAGTAGTGGGCAAAAGAAAGTCAAAAAGGTAAGCTCAAAACAATATAATGACAGTTATCTTGCCTTTGGATTTACTTAAACTGGGGAAGCAACCGAGGCAAACTATTACAGTTCTGCTCCATTTTTATGCAAGGTGGGCTTTTCAAGCATGACGGCTATAAATATGAAAAAAAGAGCGAGACTTAGACTTAGATCTTTGTGTGTGTCTTTCTTCAATTCCTGTAAGAATATTAGCTTTGTGTTTAACTAAACAGGCCCAGGTTTCAGTAAATTGAGACTAGATTTTCATTATATTTAAATAAATATATATTCCATTTTTGTTTGGTGGTGTGCCTTGTGACTTTTCTAATGTAAAATGTCTGTGGCTCAAAAAGGTTGGGAAACACTGGCCTATATTGCCTAACGGGCAACCTGGCTCTGGCACAGCTCACCTCTTTTCAAAGAAATTTATCAGTAGCTGCTTTCCTCTTTACAACCTTTCTCCCTCTCCTTTCTTTCTTTTCTCTTTTGATGACCACAATTTACTTTCTTGACGCAAGAAATATCTCTTTTTCTGACTGGAGACTGGGTCTGCTGCTCCTCAGGTGAGGAGTCAGTCACTCAGTATGTCTGTAGCTTGGTTAAATCAACCAGGCTTGCTTGTGGACTAAACCCTCGGATAACTGTTATTATTACTGTTAGTGCAAAATTCTGTCCCGTAATCACTTTATTTAGTCAGTGTCTATATATTACAATATTTATTCTATTATTAATTTGACAATGCATTAAATCCATTTTTTTTACAGGCTCTTTGAGGGCCCTTCCCTGCCCTGGGCCCTGGGTAAACAATACCCTTTCTCCCTCAGTCCGATGCTCCTCTCCTTATATATGAAAAAAGATGGATATAATATAATAAATACAATTAATTATTACAGTATGAGGTGTTATGGTGTGAGTCTAGCCCAGTGTGTGTTGTCTTGTTTCCCTAGTCTTTGTCTCCCTCGTGTGGTCATTATGTTTTTTTGGCGTGGCTTCTGGCTGGTGGGAGTGGTTGGCAGGCAGGTGCGGCTGTTTCCCATCTCTCATCAACAGCAGTACAAAGACTCCAGGTTTTCCTCCACTCATCGCCAGATTGTTCTGTCTACTCAGTGGTAGAACACTATGGCTTAGCAGCTGATCTAGTGAGCATTTTGTCTTCAAGTCTCTAATTTGTTTTTGTGCTTTTTCACAGTATTCTCTACAAAAGAGCCACTTTGCCAGGACTACGCCACTCTACAGCCACTTGCTGTACAAATAAACCAACATTATAAACTGTACCGTGTCTGCTTTGAGGTCCTGCCTTCAGCCCCTTAACATGGGGGGCTTTATGGCTTCTACTAAACTTGGATTTATCAAACTGTCAAGTGACTTGGACTTGGACCAACATGGCAAAGTATAAATGTATAAGAGAACTATGATGAGCATAATATTTATTTCCACAGTCAATGTAGATTTACACTAAAAAGATAAAATGGCAACACCTCTCACTCTGAAACAAAAGAGTTAAATGACTCTATGTCCATATCCAGCTGGCTGCAAACATGTTCTTAATGGGTCACTGAGTCTGGAGAAATTATAGTGAAAGCTACCACGTTGGATGTTGATTATTGCAGTGGTAGTAAAATATGGATGCTTAAGTTGTTTTGTGTATAAAGCAGCTGATCACCTATCCTTATTCATCACAAATTAGTATTTCTTTTGAAATAATTAGCTGTGAATGCAAAATCTAAAAAGAATCATGGCCCTGGGTCCATGACCCGGGACCATAATGCTCAGCTTAAACCTAGCATTCTATTTAAAAAAAAGGCCCATCATAGGTGCTCTATGATGTTGTATTTAACATCAAATACTTATTTATCTATTTATTTTCTCCTGATCTTTAAAATGCAGCTGGAAGGAGCAAAAATGTCAAAGAAAAAAACACAAACCCTAAAATGCCTGTAATAAAAGGTTTTTGCATTTGCATTCTTTTTCAGACAAAAAAATAAATAAAAGTTTGATATGTGACCTCAGTGACCTGTCTCCCGCCCTGACAGAGTGACAGTTTGGTCACAAAGATAACGCCAGGACCCTAAAGGAGCTCACTGAGGGTCACCAGTTCACACTGCTGCATCTGCGAGTCCTCTGCTGCTTCTTCTTTTCTGCTCCTTCTCTTCTACTTTATTGACTTGAGCTGCGCTGACCGCTGACTTATCATGAACAAAAATTTGAATGCAACACTTTTGTTTTTGCCCCAGTTTTTCATGAGCTGATCTCAAAGATCTAAGACTTTTTCTATGTGAACAATATTTGAAAAGAAATAAGCCTTTTGTGTACATAGTACTAAACAGAAGTAAAAGGGGCACAACTAAGTAGCCTACTAAGGGGGGCAGTACAATTTCACATCATTTCAATTTTTTCTGTTGGTTTAGACCCATTTACTAAAACTGTGACTTTGATTTTAAACTTTGAATTGGATTAATTAACTTGGATTAATGAGATTCCTCCTTAGGAAGTTGTTTTAAACAAATCAATGCTCTGCAGGCGTATTGCAAGGACAAGACATGCACTGGTGACAATGGCCCTTTTATCAATGGTGCGTTTGACGAAAAATTGGGTGTACAATCATTTTCACGCAATCTTTGGGATTTATCAATCTCAACATGTGCGTACGGTATGCTCAAATCCCACGGCAGGTCAGGAGGTGGTGTAAATATACGCAAGTTTAAAGTCAGCACCGAGCTGAGCAGCAAAATCATTATTTAGAACTTACTAAATAGTTCTAAATAATAATCATTGGCAGTTTGAAAATATTCCATTTTACACTCTTTTCTAACAATAGTTTAGTTTTATCTACTTTTAGGGCCATGTGCAGCACGAGCTTTCAGATGATTGTGTATGTTATTATTAATACAATCTATAACACAGCAATCTGTTTATTTTGGGCTATTTTTACGACACGCACAGGAAACATTAACGGTAAGTAATGTCACCAAAGTAAACCGTCAGTTGTGGTTTATTAATGCAAAAACACCCATGTGTTGTTATTAGACAACCCAGAGAGAGACGGGCTTAGTTTAGCGCTTAATTTGTAAAGCTGGAGGGGGAGGAATACAGAGACAATATTTAAGGGAAGTATTCCCCCATTATCAAGAAGAAAAAAAGGAAGGAACAAATGTAGCTTTTTGTATCTAAATAATGCCATTTAAAAACATTATTTAACTAATGGGCAATTTCTACAAGCTTAGTTATAAATCAGATGTGTTACATGTTTAATGTAAGTAGGCTACCAAGTGACACATTCTATAGAGCAGAGCTATCTTCATAATAGCCTCATAAAAATAGCAGCTTTCTAACTGACTAATGATTGAACTGTATTAACAGCACCAAAAGTAGCTATTTACAGTGTTGTTTTTTGTTTGGGATATTGGCCATCGGCTATCGGCCTTTAACTTCCCACTAACATCGGTATTGGCCTTGGAAATCCATATCGGTCGGGCTCTAGTTTACTCTAAGTCTTGCTGCCATGATGTCAGTCACTGAAATGGCAGCTCAGATACTTTTACAATATTATAAACCCTCCACCACCACCTCTCAACCCAAACTGATTCAAATTTGTTACTTTTCAGATTATTTTATAACATTGCAGGTGCTTGTGTTTGCAGGTGTATACAGTGGGGATCGAAAGTTTGG
This sequence comes from Perccottus glenii, assembly GCA_024416835.2. Classification (NCBI taxonomy): domain Eukaryota; kingdom Metazoa; phylum Chordata; class Actinopteri; order Gobiiformes; family Odontobutidae; genus Perccottus; species Perccottus glenii. The sequence goes on from CM044563.2 coordinate 27,219,281, forward strand.
ACACCCCAGGTAAAATTTTTTATTAATGTGCATAAAGACACCAAGAAAAGATGGAAAAATCTCCAAAAGGCATCAAATGACAGATTACACATCCTTATAATAAGTCAAAAAAAGTTAGATTTTATTTCCATCATTTACACTTTCAAAATAACAGAAAACTACGGAGCCCCTCTGGTCACACTTTGTCAAAAAATATATATAGCTAAGTCGTGGCCTCAAGATAAGCTAAGTCGTGGCCTCAAGATAAGCTAAGTCGTGGCCTCAAGATAATGACCTAAGCCTAGAACGCCCTCTGCTGACATTTTATCGTAGGCTACACAGACATGCTTTTCCAAAATGTGAAACACTTCAATAATTAATGAACCAGTCACTACTACAGATCCAAGATGGCGGCGCGAGTACATCGCGAGGCTCGGGTTCTCTCCAGTTTCTGCAATTTTGCAGTATTACTCTTGCTTATCTCGGGTCTGTTTGTGCAGAACAGTTGTGCCTTTACATCGTACACTCGGAGTGAGCTTTTGGATATTGGTTTGCAATTTTCCGACGGTTTTATGGACAACCTTCGACTCCCTCCTGAAATCACTAGGACGCCCGTGGCAGCTCATTCTTCCCGGCCGGGCGGAAGTGCTCGCAGGCGGCGTCGAGAACGTAAACAGAGAAGGGGTAGACGTGGTGGACTCAGAGCTAGGCTAAAGCTAACACCTCACCGGCTCTCTTTACCCAGTATCTTCCTCGCCAATGTACGATCGCTAGTGAACAAAATGGATGAGATTCGACTCAACATGACACACAGCAAAAGACTTCTGAACTGTAACGTCCTTATCTTCACGGAGACGTGGTTAAATAGTGGAATACCAGACTCTGCTATTGAGCTCACGGGACATCACATGCTCGGACAGAACAACAGATGGATCCGGTAAGACAAGGGGAGGCGGATTGTGTATTTATATTAACAAAGCTTGGTGCACAAACTCTGCTGTTGTTGGGAGCCATTGTTCAGCTAACCTAGAGTTTCTCATGGTTAAATGTAGACCGTTCTATCTGCCGCGGGAGTTCACCTCCACCATTATAACTGCAGCTTATATTCCCCCGGACGCTGATGCCAAGCTTGCTATGAAAGAACTTTATGCAGCCATCAGTAAACAACAGACTATTCACCCGGAAGCAGCGTTTATTGTTGCGGGTGATTTTAATCACTCTAACTTAAAGACTGTGCTACCCAAATTTCATCAGAATGTTTCCTGTCACACCAGAGGAACAAAACCCTAGATCATGTCTACACAAACATGGCTGGTGCTTACGTGGCGACACCCCTCCCCCACCTGGGACAATCAGATCACATATCTCTGTTCCTCACTCCCAAATATACACCCTCATCAACCGTGTGAAGCCATCAGTGAAGACCATCAAGGTGTGGCCTGCGGGGTAGATTTCACACTCCAGGAAAAGTTTCTACACACAGACTGGAGTATGTTTGCTTCCCAAGCCACCAGTGGTGCTCACACAGACATTGACTGCTACACCTCCTCTGTATTGGATTATATTAATACCACCATTGACAGTGTTACAACCCAGAAACAGATCACCACATACCCAAATCAGAAGCCATGGATGAATCAGGAAGTGCGACTCCTGTTGAAGACACGCAATACTGCCTTCAGATCAGGAGATGCACAAGCCTACAGCACATCCAGAGCAAACCTGAAGAGGGGCATCAAAAGGCCAAGCACTGCTACAAGCTGAAGATAGAGGGACACTTCTCCAACTCTGACCCTCGACGCATGTGGCAGGGCATCCAGGCCATCAGTGACTACAAACCCACCCACTCCACCCCTGCAGCCACCGATGTCAACTTCCTGAATGAGCTAAATGACTTTTATGCTCGCTTTGAAAGAGACAACAGAGAAACTGCAACCAAGCTCAAACCCTCAGTTGACCACCCTCCATTCACACTCTCATCCACTGATGTCTGCAAGGCACTGAGCCGGATCAGCACACACAAGGCTGCTGGACCAGACAACATCCCTGGTCGTGTTCTCAGGGCATGTGCGGAGCAGCTCGCTGGGGTTTTTACAGACATTTTCAACCTGTCTCTTGCCCAAGCAGCTGTACCAACATGCTTCAAATGCACTTCCATTGTGCCAGTGCCAAAACACTCTAGTCCAAGGTGCCCCAACGACTACTGCCCTGTAGCACTCACACCCATCATCATGAAGTGCTTTGAGCGGCTGATCCTGGAACACCTAAAAGACTCCATACCACCCACATTGGACCCGCATCAGTTTGCTTACGCAGCAATAGGAGCACAGAGGATGCAGTTGCTATGGCACTGCACTCTGTGCTCACCCACCTGGACAATAAGAACTCTTATGCACGTATGCTGTTTGTTGACTTCAGCTCAGCATTCAACACTATCATCCCGACCAAGTTAATAGCCAAACTTGAAGACTTGGGCATCAATACCTCACTCTGCAACTGGATTCTGGACTTCCTGACCAACAGACCCCAGAATGTCCGATCTGGATCCACCTGCTCCACATCCATCACACTTAACACTGGTGTACCACAGGACTGTGTGCTAAGCCCATTTCTCTACTCCTCTTCACCTCTGACTGCAAGCCTGTGTTTGGATCCAACGCCATCGGCAAGTTTGCAGACGACACTACAGTGATTGGTCTCATCAGCAACAACGATGAGACTGCCTACAGGGAAGAGATCCAGCACCTGTCCACATGGTGCAACGAAAATAACCTGCTCCTCAACACCACCAAAACGAAGGAGCTCATCGTGGACTTCAGGAAAGAGTCTAGAGGCACACACGACACCATCCACATCAATGGAATGGACGTCGAGCGTGTCTCCAGCTTCAAGTTCCTGGGGACCCACATCTCGGCTGACATGACCTGGACAACCAACACCTCCAGCCTGGTCAAGAAGGCTCACCAGCGCCTCTTCTTCCTGAGGACACTGAGGAAGAACCAGCTCTCCTCGGCCATCCTGGTGAACTTCTACGCTGCGCGATAGAAAGCATCCTGACGAACTGTGTCACAGTGTGGTATGGGTGCTGCTCTGTCGCTGAGCGCAAGGCATTGAAGCGGGTGGTGAAAACTGCCCAACGCATCACAGGGACTCCACTTCCTGCCATCGAAAACATCCAGAGGAAACGCTGTCTGCGTCGAGCTCGCAGCATCCTTAAGGACTCCTCTCACCCAGCCCACAGACTGTTCTCCCTCCTCCCTCCGGCAGGCGTTTCAGGAGCCTCCGGACTAGAACCAGCAGACTAAAGAACAGTTTCTTCCCCAGAGCTGTGTCTTTACTGAACTCTAACCCTTGCTGACCCCACACCTCTCACAGACTCCTCTCTCACCCCCCACCATGCCACTCCCCTCACAGACTCTCCTCTCACCCCCACCATGCCACTACCCTCATAGACTCTTCTACCCCCACCACCATCCCACTCCCCTCACAGACTCTCCTCTCATCCCCACCATCCCACCATCCCTTGCACTACTGCACCTTTGCTACCAACTGTTTACATTTCACTGTTTGCACTACCTTAAATCTACTGCTTACCTTAAGCTAACATACAAGCTAACTGTAAAATTCTGTTCATAGTCAGAGACATCTGTATATCACATGTGCTTGTTTGTTTGTGTGTGTGTGCGTGTGTGTGTGTGTATATGTGTGTGTGTGTGTTGTGTATGTGTGTAGGTGTATGTGTGCATGTGAGTGTGTATGTGAGTGTGTGTGTGTGTGTGTGTGAGTGTGTGTGTGTATAGCTCTCCCGGTTTAATTTCTGTGAGTATGTGTGTATGTGTGTATGTGAGTGTGTGTATGTGTGTGTGAGTGTGTGTTCGTGTGTGTGTGTGTATGTGTGTGTGTGAGTGAGTGTGTGTATAGCTCTCCCGGTCTAATTTCTGGGTGTATGTGTACGGTTGTGTGTGTATGTGTGTGTGTATGTGAGTGAGTGTGTGTGTATGTGTATGCGATGCGCGTGTGTATTACATTACATTTAGAGTACATATTCACCTGTAAATGCTGTTTATAGAAAAGAGACACCTGTAATTATATTTATGGCACACACTCACCTTTTATAGTAATAACCATCTGTATATTTATATTCATTGTACATATTACCTGTAAATCCTGTACATCTCCATATCCTGCACGTACGCAACCATTGTATATATCCTGCACTTTACTGCTATTGCACTTCTGGTTAGACCTAAACTGCATTTCGTTGCCTTGTACCTGTACTTGTGTAATGACAATAAAGTTGAATCTAATCTAATCTAATCTAAACTACTATAGACTATCTTAAAATCATAATCAGAAATACTTTATTGATCTTTATTGATATCGATAACCCAGGGGACAATTCTTGTGTCACAGTTGATGTGCACATCAAGACATTTAAAGAAATATAAATAATAATATAAGTTGGTAAATAAACAAGTAGCCTATATACATGTAAAAAGTATAAATATATGCTATAAAATATGAAGAAGGGTTATAAAGGACCATGGATATGCAGCCTACAAGATTTACATTACTGTATTAAAAGAATTGAATTGATTGTGATGAACAGTATGGGTAAATAAATAGAAGCAGAACTGCAGCAAACTATATTACACTGAATATTAAAACAGATAATATTTGCACAGAATGTGAAGTATTACATTGCACTACAGTACGGGGTCCATTTAAAACTGCGGTCAAGCCATCCTGCTTCAAAAACACCAGCCAAGCCAGCCCCGTCTTTATTTCGGAGTGCTCCCGTATTAGCTGTTTTACGGTAATGCAAGGAAACAGCGCCTAGACGTCCTCCCGAACTGATGAATGTTTGTTTTTTACATTTTAATTTTACATTAAAGTCATTTAAATAACAAAGGGTCCATGTGTCAGACACTTCACTATCTTGAGGCCACGAGTTAGCTTATCTTGAGGCCACGACTTAGCTTATCTTGAGGCCACGACTTAAGCTAACTCGTGGCCTCAAGATAAGCTAAGTCGTGGCCTCAAGATAGTGAAGTGTCTGACACATGGACCTCTGTCCAACTGTTAAGCATGGGGGTGGATCAATCATGTTTTGGGGTTGTATTGCAGCCAGTGGCATTACATTTACATTACATTTAGTCATTTAAAAGACGCTTAAAAGACAGTATGAACTGTGGGGAGAGCGGGATTCAGACCGCCTACCTTCTGGTTGAAGGACGACCACTCTTACCACTGAGCCAGTGGCACAGGAAACATTTCACGAGTAGAAGGAAACATGGATTCAATAAAATTTCAGCTAATTTTGGATGCTAACTTGATGCCATCTGTGAAAAAGCTGAAGTTAAAGAGAGGATGGCTTCTACAAATGGATAATGATCCTAAACACACCTCAAAATCCACAGTGGATTACATCAAGAGGCATAAACTAAAGGTTTTGACATTGCCTTCACAATCTCCTGACCTCAACATAATTGAAAATCTATGGATAGACCTTAAAAGAGCAGTGCGTGACAGACAGTCCAGAAATCTCAAAGAACTGGAAGACTTTTGTAAGGAAGAATGGGCAAAGATACCTCAAACAAGAATTGAAAGACTCTTGGCTAGTTACAAAAAGCGTTTACAAGCTGTGATACTTGCCAAAGGGGGCAGTACAAGGTATTAACTCTGCAGGGTGCCCAAACTTTTGCAGACACCATTTTTTGGTTTTCTGTTATTTTGAAAGTGTAAATGATGGAAATAAAATCTAACTTTTTTAACTTATGGATGTCTAATCCATAACATTGACTTATTGGATGTCTAATCTGTCATATGATGCCTTTTGGAGATTTTTCCATCTTTTCTTGGCGCCTTTATGCACATTAATACATTTTTTTACCTGGGATGCCCAAACTTTCGATCCCCACTGTATCTTGTGTCTGTGTCAAGGCACCCTCTAACATCTGGATGACTTCTGTTCCCTTTGGGCACAATACATTATCACTTCTATGCTGTTTTACTATTTCACTGGTATACACCAGATATCCCCATGCCCCTAAACTGTCAGTGTCTATCACTGCGGAAACCTGGGCAGATGTGGTGGAACACAGACAGTTCTCGTGCAAGTGTCAAGGTCCCCCATGAACTTTGTCACCGCTGCTTCATAAAAAATCCACACAAACATGGTCTTTAGAGTTTCACAATTTCAAGATTCTGTAAAACCAAAAATTCCCTTGATTTGACCCACACTGGTAGATCTTAATCCATCTCCACAGATATGGGTCAAACTTTTTTAAAGTCGTCAAATTTCTGGCTAAAAGAATGATGTTTAGAAATTTTTTACTGTGTTCAAATCTCAAAAAGAGTCATATTTGACAAATCAGTATGTAAAGGATTAATTGAGAAAGTAAGGCATTATTTTATTTTTTTTCTGAAGGCGCATTTGTGCGATGGTACCTTACAAAGAGCCTGTTTTTCAATGGGACGCTGTCCCGACCTGGTCACAAAGTTACAAATGTATTATTTTCTGTGGAGGGGGCGGTGTCGCGCCGCATTTCAGCAAAATGTATGTAAGACTTGTGTATTTGTTCCTACAGACTTTATAAGACTTTACAGACTAGATAAAATTCTTAGGAAATAAATGTTTGACAATTTAAATCGCCCTGGTCTCCGATTTACATGTTTGAAATGTTTTTACAGGGGGCGTTGACGTCCCCTTTATCTGAATCTTTGTGTGACACAGAAATTATGATCACTTGAGACAATTGCGTTGATCCCTGAATGTGAAAGTGTTTAACCAAATTTAACTCATTTACAACAAAGTACTGTTTAGCGTTTGACAAACTTTGTAAAAGGAAAATATTTTAATATTTTATAGAGTTGCCATGGTAAAACAGTTTTACTTAGGTCATGGGTCCAATGGAGTCAGGGACACTTGAGGATTGTATGTGCCAAATTTCATCCATTTACAACAAGCGTTCAATAGGAGCCCATTGCATTCCATTCCTATTGACTTTAAAATGCATTTTTTGGTCATTGTCATGGCAACATGTCCCATGATGGAAGTCTATGATAAATATCATCCATGTACATCAAACAAAATTTTTGGGCTGTTGCCACAGCAAGCCCATCAGCCACTCACTCACTCGCTCCCGCACACTCTGTCTCATCGCCTTCAGGGTCAGGCATCGAAGAGTGGAGAGCCGCAGCAGCGCTTCATCCGCCCCTAGTCTGTGCCCCTCACACACTTTGTGGAGGGACGAAGGCCAGATGCATGCGCTGAGGCACGGACCTTCCTTGAAAAATTACAGAGGAGGGTGGCGCAGTAGCTCAGCGGTAGAGCGGTTGTCCCTCAACCCAAAGGTTGGTGATTTGATTCCTGCTCTCCCCACAGTTCATACTGTTGTTGTGTCCTTGGGCAAGACACCTAACCCACCTTACCTATAGTGGTGTTCCAGCTTTGACACTAGTGAATAGAAGCTTAATGTAAGTCGCTTACAGCTGTTTGAACTTGTTATCAGTATAAAAGACACCTGTCCACAACCTCAAACAGCTAGACTCCAAACTCCACTATGACTCCACTATACAAATAACACCCGAAACCGAGTGTGAAGCAGCTTGAATGAGGGATCAGTACCTCCAAGTCTTAGACCAATATTCTCAGTCGGAAAAGGGTGGCTTGATCCCTTCAGGTTGGTGGAGAGCTCCTGTCTTAATTGGAGGAGTTTAAGTATCTTGGGTTCTTGTTCACGCGTGAGGAAAGGAACGACAGTGAGATTGACAGACGGATCGGTGCAGCTTCTGCAGTAATGCGGTCGATGTACCAGTCTGCTGTGGTGAAGCAAAGCTCTCGATTTACCGGTCGATCTATGTTCCTACTCTCACCTATGGTCATGAGCTTTGGGTCATGACCGAAAGAACAAGATCCCGGATACAAGCGGCCGAAATGAGCTTTCTCCGCAGGGTGGCGGGGCGCTCCCTTAGAGATAGGGTGAGGAGTTTGGTCACTCGGGAGGAGCTCAAAGTAGAGCCGCTGCGCTGCGCAAAGTAGAGCCAGCTGAGGTGGCTCGGGCATCTGTTTCGGATGCCTCCTGGACGCCTCCCTAGGGAGGTGTTCCGGGCATCCCCTGAGACTATAGACACTGTGGTGTTATGAAATTGATTTTGTATATTTGCTGGTGAAGAATTCTCCTGCACTATGAACATTATTTGAGCCACTTGGTATTTTATTAGGTCATTGAATTTAATCATTTTGATCTCAAGAACAGCACAATCAAGATATCCAGTTTTGTTAATAATTCATATAACTTTTTTCTATAAATGGATGATTGAGTATTGAATTATTATAATTATTTCCCAATATTTCAGCACAATTAGATACGGAAAGACCAAATAAAGTACAAAATATGCAATGATTTATAAACAAGAATGTATTTTCCCATATACAAAATTGAAATAAATAATACAATATATTTATTATGTTCTTTCCAATTAATTTGATCATTAATTATTACTCTTACAAATGTGATTTCCTGCACTCTTTCAATGATGGTTCTATCTATTTGTATTTCAACTTTTGTTTGCTTGTCCCACCTACCTTAATTTTTTTATTTCCTCAGTAGTTGCTTTAAAAACTCATCTATATTATCTCCAGAAGAAAACATATTAGTGTCGTCAGCAAAGAGTACAAATTTAGAAACTTTGAAGCATTGCATAAATCATTAATATAAAGATTAAACAGTTTGGGGTCCAACACTGACCCCGGAGGGACACCACAAACTGTTGCTGGCTCAGGCCAAATAATAACGGACGCGAGCAGATACAAATGTCCCTCCTGGCTATTGCCAGCTCTAACAAATAAAAAATAAATAAAAATAACTCAAGCAGATACAACTGTCACCGGCTCAGGCCTAATAATAATAATGGGAATAGGACAGCCAAGTACAATGTATTAAAAAGTGCTACAACTATCCTGCCACTGGGAGAGTGCAACACTATAATATGAAGGAATACAAAATAATTATTTTTATTAAATTAAACAAACGAGGTCCCAAAACCAACACATGCTCAGCAAACTCCCACAAACACACAATATATGGAATGATCTAAACAAGTTCAAAACCTGCAGGGACAGCACAAGTAGGCTACAGCCTGTCATTTACTGGTAAAATAACAATTGTTGTAAAGCCTCTACAACAATTACAACAAAACCTCTTTATTTCTTTACTTTTTGTGTTTCAAGGTAAAATAAAGAAAACCAATAATATACAGACACAGACAGCAGAGGATAAATAAAATTTGTTAATATTTTCTACACACTTAAAACTGAAGCTAAAACAACGATTTTTGGATGTGTTGATGGAGTGTTGTCAGGGCTACAGGTGGACGCTGCAGCACTGTGTTGGACTGACTCACTCATCAGTCAACAGCTCAAGTCAAGTGTTAAGGCACTTACAGAAGTTCTCAAGGCTCCTCTTTTAGTCCTTTTACAAACCTGTTGTTTGTGCCTGAACGCGTTCATTGAACGATAGTTCATGAACTCGTTCATATTTTGGGTGAACGTGAACTGAACGTGCTGTATTACTGCCTGATGAACGTTACTGTGAACTCGTTCATTCTGGTGTCTGTGAACGGCACGCTCTCTCAGGTTAACTTCGTTCAATAGGGTGCCAGATTTCTATAGAGCCTTCCAGGCGAATACCCGGCTAAAACACACCGCAAACGGGTCTTAATATGTAGCGGAAAAACACCAAACCTGGCAACACCAGCCACCTGTGTCGCGCCGCCGTCCGCTGCATGCGTGACGCGTCATCAAAAAAAAAAAAAAAAAAAAAAAGCACGGAGGCGACAGCAGCATGTAGTAAGGCGTATGATCATTTAAATTCATTCATGTAACTTGTTTGTTGAACCTGCCTGGTCTATTTTTCCAGGATTCCAATATTCTGTTTTAGCATGTGGACAATGGAAAATTATTAACATTTAAAAACGTTTTCACCTTAATGATTACTGTCCTGTTTTTCTTTGAATAATTCCTCATTAAAAAAGACCATTCAAGCAGCACGTTTTTCCTCATGTTCTTGAGAATGTACTGTAGGGTTGAAAGCTGCAGCTGCTACTAGTGTGGAGTGAATGGACAGCAACAAAGCATTAAAGCAACAATGTCCCCTCAATGCTAATGTAAACCCTGGTTGGATAAGGATTGAAAATTGGATATGAAAATTAAATCTGACGCATAGCTTCATTGTTAAAACTGATAAAATAATTGCTGTCTGTGATTCTACTGTATATGGGCTGTGGCAATAATTTTGAAAAATAATAGCTCGCAGCAACATATGAAAAAAAGAACTATGAACTAGTTCATTTTTGGAACTGTGAACTTAGTTCAAAATTTTGAAGTTTGAACTGAACTGAACTAGTTCATTTTAAAATTTGTGAACTGAACTTTGAACTAGTTCTTGTAGAAAGTGAACTTTCCCAACACTGCCTGTTGTACATTTGACTGTGACTTTGAGGATGTAAAAGTCAGCAATAAATGTAAAATTAGATTTTATATAGTAAGTGGGGTGCACTCACAGCAAGAAGGTCGTGAGTTCAAAACCCGGCCGACTTAAACATTCTCGGCTGACTCCGGGCTTTCTGTGAGGAGTCTGCATGTCCTCCACGTGTTACTGTGGGTTCTCTCCAGGTACTCTGGCTTCCTCCCACCGTCCAAAGACGTATCCGCCCAAGCAGGGCTGGACTGGTAATCTGGCATACCGGACAAATGCCCGGTCACCGGTGGGCCGACGCACTTGGGGGCCGGTCCATATAATATGATTTTTTTTTTTTTTTTTTTATTGGCCAATGACCGGCCCATAAAGCAGGGACAGCGGCCCATTGGTTCATTTTTCATACTGACACTGGGCTGGCCCAATCATCTCTTAACAGGCTCCACCCCTCCTCCTCTGTTTCTTGTGTCAGATGCAGTTAGTGGCTCAGAGCCAGAAATCTGTGGATTTAGGATGGAGAAACAAAAGTGCAAGGGGTTGGAGAAGTTATGCGGGCCAAAAAATAAAAATGCTAGAGGTTGATGCCTCAACATGTGCAAAAATAACAGACATGATTAGTGCTGTAGCTTCAGTATCCAAGCCTACAGTACCTGACGACATTTTGCAGAAACATGGAGAGTGTAATTGAAACGGTAAGCATGTTAGCTACATGATTAACAGGGAGGGAGTGTTAATCAGGGCGGGTGCAGGAGGAAAGTGTGTGTGTGTGTGGGCCTGGTTGGGCCACGACGAAGATGATGATTTACCTAAATTAATGAATATTATAATAAGACAACTTAATCGTTGTTGCCATTATATAGTCTGTCAGATTGTCACCCACTGCACTAGCCACTCAGTCAGCTAAAGTCAAATAACACAGCATAAGCTATTTTGCATTGTTTTTGTAGATAGGTTAGCAGAGTTAACTTATTCAATTGCAACTTTGGCTGACTATTCTAATGTTAACCCTTTAATACCCATAATGGCCGTACGGCCCTTACTAGAAAAACTTAAATGATGCCATTTGATTATTTTAATTATTACTCAGAATGGCTGCGTCAAAGCGCCCACGACGAGTAACGCATGCTATTTGGGGATTAAAACCCGCCTTGCATTTTGAAAGCTGTATATTTTTGTTTAGCTGTATATTCAACAAAGTAGATATTTGCTCATGTTTCTAATGAATTTCCAACATCATTAATATGCAATATTTACGCTGAGTGAATAATATGAATATCATATATTTTTAGGACGTTTTGTGTGAGTAATTTGGTAGTATAGGTCGGTTTTCTTTTTTAAGGAGTATCTCAACAATGAGAGGGAAATCTTGTTTGGTGTCATATTAAAGAGGGGTTTGTGCTCTTTAAAACAAAGTAGCCTATACTTGGAATTGTAAACTAGATTTTCTGCTGTCTGGTTCATTGGAAAAAAAAAAAAACCTTTATTTTTAGAATTAGCAGTATTCTACATCCACATTATATTGGGTTCTAAAGGGTTAACTAGCTTTTATAACATGGAGCACTTTGTCCATCTAGAAATCCTGCTCTTCAAGAATACAGGACTATATAACCAAAATGGATCCTTACTAAGTGTACTTTTAATAACTCTTCCAAATAATTGTAATCCTCTCTCTCTCTGTCCTTATGTATAGTCAAGCCAGGTTGAGTTAGCAGTGGAGGAGAGAGACAGGGAGGAACCTTTGATCACCAGGGAGTCTGTCAAGAGAGAGTGAGTACACTGGGCCACTTGCACTGGTACACTGGTCCATGGCACTTAGTTCTCAGCTTTGTAGGGGTTTTTGGAATGGAACAGTAGATATGCATATCTACAGGGACCACAAGGATGGTGTACTAGTTGGTTGTGTCTGACCGATTGTGGTGGGCCGGTCTGAGTAAAAATGCCAGGGCCTTTTTTTTTGTCCCAGTCCAGCCCTGCGCCCAAGGCCCAAAGCTGCTGAGATAGGCTCTAGTCACCCGCGACCCCTAACTGGACTAGAAAATGAATGAATATATGATAAGTGTGTCATGGAGGCCCCAGATGCTCCAGACCTGTCCCAAGGCAAGACAACCTCTGACAACAGTCATTATTATATCTTATATAGGCTACGGCAAGGTTTATGAGGATGAGGACGGAATGCGTCTCTTATTCTCAGCTGTTCTGTCGCTGATGGCCGTTACAAAGGCTGTTTTATTTTGAAAGTAAATAATTCCGGAAGTGGGGCATTTCCAGAAGGCTCTTAACGACGCTGGGTGGTAACGTTAACAAGGGACAGCTGCGGCAGTCGTTACAAAGCGGACGGGACTGCGAGGAGACGGCACCAATGGCCCCTTTCGCGGTGGTGTGAAGAATGGGTCCCAGGCCATGGCTCGATTCAGCAGCAGAGGCGCGAACGGCGGGGAGTCACGGGTGTGCCCCTCCGCGGACCGCAGCGTTGCGCGGGACCTGGCCGAGCCCCGGGAACTGTCAGTGGAAGAGGTGCTGAAGTCTTATGAACAGCCCATAAACGAGGAGCAGGCGTGGGCCGTGTGTTATCAGAGCTGCAGAGGGCGCCGGCTGCCCCGGTCGGCCGCCTCCCCCCGGATCAGTCGGGTCATCGAGCTGTCCTGCATCCTGCTGCACCGGGACGGAACCGTGACGCTGCGGTACCAGCCCCAACACAACGGTAGGCTGTCCGAGTCCTACTCTAAAAAGACTTTGAAATTGGGAGAAGGATGTTGAAAGGTATTTTAGCTCAAAATCGAGCTAACTTCAGGCGCGAATTCTGCTTTAACGTCAAATAACAAGCTAACAGACAAAAGTGCAACAATAGCCTACTCCAGAGTAAAGCTAAAGTAAGTGACATTGTCTGATTGTGATAAAATGCTGGCTAAACAGATAGGCCTATGACTCATTACATTCCTGTTTCAGACCATGGATGTCGGACAGGTTATGGATGTCCCATAACATTCGCAATTGGTCAGAAATAAGTTTTAGGCCAGTTATAGAGCTGGATTTGACAGTAATGATATGGATGTGTGTCTGTGTAGATTCTCAGTCATACAGGTCATCCTGAAGAAAAGGTTAAAGCAAAAACTTTTGCTTTAATCTTTTCTTCTGGCTGGTTTTGTTACCTGCCTGCTTAACCCGAGCTAGGCTGACCATTATTTTGTAGTGTGTCAATCAGAACATTTGAGGAGAATTCTGTGGCAGAAGGATGACTTGTGGCAGATAAACATAAATTAACAGAAGACTGCTTCACCAGAGCAGTATTTTTTTTAAATAGCCTTACTAGTTTTGCAGTATTAAAAAGTGCTAAAAGTATGCTGCCATTTTCTTTTGCCTATCCTAAGGGTGATAATCTGAAGAAAAAGAGGATAGGGCAAAGAGGAGCACTGTACACATGAGAGAAAACAAGACCTCCCAAAGCAGGGCTGGAAGGCTATACAAAAACATGTGAAACCCTTTTACAGAACCAACATCAATATTAAGAGCCCCTGCCCTTGCCCTCTGTAGAGCAGGGTCCTTGTAAACACAGAGGGGATAAACTGCACCGAGAACACATGGAGTCCAAGACTAATGAGCCATTGTGTCCAAACCCTTGTGGGATTCGGTCTGCTGACCCAGACAAGAAAAGTGTTCGTGGCTCAAACCCATCAACTTTAGAGCCTTTAGTGCTACCCACTGTAGAGCAGGCCCCCTCCAATTGTGTTGAGTACTCCAGGATTGTGAGGAGCGTTGCAGTTTGCAAAGCACCACCCAGGGACAGAGAAGAAAAAGGGAGCAAATGTACACACTAAGCCGCCATATAGACGTACAGTATTGTTCAAAAATAATAGCAGTACAATGTGACTAATCAGAATAATCCAGGTTCTGTGAAAAAACAGGTGTGAATCAGGTGGCCCCTGAAGGATGAAGCCACCAGCACTTGTTGAACATGCATTTGAAAGCCTGAGGAAAATGGGTCGTTTAAGACATTGTTCAGAAGAACAGCCTACTTTGATTAAAAAGCTGATTGGAGTAGGAGAAAAACTTATAAAGAGTTGCAACAAATTATAGGCTGTTGAGCTAAAATGATCTCCAATGCCTCAAAATGGAGAGCAAAACCAGACAGACGTGGAAGAAAACAAAGAACAGACAGCCATCAAAATGGATCGAAGAATAACCAGAATGGCAAAGGCTCAGCCAAGGATCAGTTCCAGGATGATCAAAGACAGTCTGGAGTTACCTGTAAGTACTGTGACAGTTAGAAGACGTCTGTGTGAAGCTCATCTATTTTCAAGAATCCCCCGCAAAGTCCCTCTCTTAAAAAAAAGACGTGCAGAAAAGGTTACAATTTGCCGAAGAACACATCAACTGGCTTAAAGAGAAAATGAGGAACATTTTGTGACTGATGAGAGTAAAATTGTTTGGGTCCAAGGGCCACAGACAGTTTGTGCGATGTGCGATGACCCCCAAACTCTGAATTGAAGCCACAGTACACAGTGAAGACAAGCATCATGATATGGGCATGTTTCTCCTACTATGGTGTTGGGCCTATTTATCACATACCAGGGATCATGGATCAGTTTGCATTTGTCAAAATACTGTTGCCTTTTGCTGAAGAGGACATGTTCTTGAAATGTTTTTTTCAACAAGATAATGACCCCAAACACACGAGTAAACAAGCAAAGTATTGGTTCCAAACCAACAAAATTAATGTTATGGAGTTGCCAGCCCAATCCTCGGACCTTAATCCAATCGAGAAGTTGTTTCTGAATAAATTGTGGAATGTTGTTAAAGAATCATGGAGTGGAATAACAGCTGATAGGTGCCATAAGTTGGTGAAGCAGTTTTGAAAAAAAATGTGGTCATACAACTAAATATTAGTTTAGTGATTCACAGGATTGCTAAATCCTAGAAACAAAAACGTTTGTACAAAATTGTTTTGAGTTTGTACAGTCAACGGCAGACACTGCTTTCTGAACACACCCCTTTCAACTAATTGCCCGATTGCCTTTCGGAGCGTGCATATCATGAATGCTGGGCACCTACTGGTAACTTGTTTGCCATTAAGCAATAAAAAAAAAAATACTAAAAACCTGGATTATTTTGGTTAGTCACATTGTACTGCTGTTATTTTGAACAATACTGTATGTCCAATTTACACCTGCGTACATCGTATAGGCGTAGTTTTACGCACGTATACTTAAGCGTCAATTTACACCAAGGAAGTTAGGGTCGCTGCTGCTACGCATTGTTTGTGGCTCTTCCTCCTCTGGTTTGCTGACTTCATCATAGTTTTGTGGATATTCTCCCTTCTTCAAATATGTTAGATATGAAATCATCAAGTAATTTATCCCAGATTATGTTTGGTAATTAGCAGCGCCGAGATCTCAAACTGGCGATTGGCATGCCAGTGCACAGGTCATAATCACCAGAGGGCGCTCACTTGGCCGGCCACTTTTAAAAGTGTTCGACCACTTTTAAAACTGGCCTGCCAGTGTACAAGCCACAACCACCAGGGGCTGCTTTTTTGGCCGGCCAGCTTTAAAAGTGGCCGGCCATGGTTTCAGCCTCTACAAAAACAATCGCCGTCCGGCCACTTCTGTTAAAACGGCCTGCCGGTGGCAGGTCACCACCAGGTTGCGTCTGAAACTTGGACTTTGGCCACGTATCCTAATGCATTTGCGACTTTACTCAACAGGTCAGAGAAAAGTAGGCTATTGTTTATGTTCTTTAAAATACACACACATAAATAAAATAGAAAAAGTGTTTTGCAAGCTGCAAGACATGTTTGTGAACATTTGATTGAAGCTGTAAGTCGTTAATTATGTGCTCATAAATTTGGGTCCATATACGCAAGCTGCCTCTTACATTAGGATTGTCCGTGTGTGCCCCCACTGCCACTGGCAGCACATAACATTGAGGCCAAAGAGTCGCACGAGCATGAATGTTGTTCCATTAAGGCCCGTACACACCAGGACGAATATCGGTGCGCGTTATTCGCCAGCATTTTTCAACGCGTTTTTTGTGTTCACACCCAAGCGATTTTCGCTGACGTTGAGCCGAGTGAACATGCAAATTCATTCCCTGACATTAGATGGCGCTTAATGTAAAACAGAAATACCCCGGTACTCAAGGTGGCACTGCACAACTTTACGCTTCTGACACTCGCTTTTCACTCAGATGAAGAGAACAAGTATTTACGCGCTTGTCAAAATCATACAAAGAAAACATGAATATTTCAAGCACCAGTAGCTCCAGTTCCAGCGATGAAGAAATTATTGTTCTGTTGAATGAGGAAAGACGCTACTTGGCGTATATCTTCTTCGCCGTTATGTATGTGTGCTCGGCAAGACCGTTTTGTGTTTGAGCGCCCCAAAGTTGTGTTTTACTGTAACTTCAGAAGCTCCAGACACGTGAGCAAAAGCGCCAATCTCATTGGTCGTATAGTTTTTGATGCGGCGCGTCAAACCAAAAAAACAAACCCGAATGTAGCAGCCAAATGGGGTTTAAATTATGGCTAGCTTAATGTGCAAAACAGATTACTGAGCTGAAAACTGGGAAATATAAGGCAGCATGCCATGTACAATAAATGACAATAATTTAGAGAACAACTAATACAATATCTCTGTTTTACCATGGAATCATGCATAGATTTGCTACCAAACTTGGAGGCTTAGTCTTAACAGTCTGGTTAGTGTTTGCTAACTTTATTAATTAAGTTAATGTTGCTAATATATACATTTAGATTTTGGTTAAAACCTAGGGTACCAATTCTATGCATGACATATCTCAATTTTATTAAGGTAAAATACTGGTAAATATAAGGTAGCATGCACAATAAATGACTAGAAGCTGGAAAACATAACTTATGCAATAAGTCTGGTTTACCATGGAATCATTAATAGATTTTGTTTTACCATTAGCTGTTGATGTTAGCTGTGCTGTCAGACATACAGTCTATAGTTACATCTGTTGTAATTACAGGCTCGCATCTCTTTCTCTCTCTATAAAGGTCTGTGCTTGTGAGCCATGTTTATATATATATAATATAATCATGGCTCATGTTTAGTAGGAACTAGAGAGCGCTCTAGAACAGAGATGGGGACTTGAGACTTTTTTATGATTTTTATGACTTGGGACTTGACTTGACAAAAAATAAAATACTTAAGACTTGACTTGGAAGTTAAAGACTCGGGACTTGACTTGACTTGAGACACAATGACTTGAATGACTTGAGTGTTAATCACATCATGTTTTCAGTTTTAATTGAAATATATAAATTATTTTAAAAATAAAGTTGATCCAGCTGGAGCGCAGGCTGAGAATAGCGTTGTCATGACTGGATCACGACGCTATCATCAGTCATGCCCTCTCGTACCTTACGCACACCACACCCACTTAGATCAGATATCACATCAACATGTCAGCCGGAGAGGTACCGAGGGTCGGCTTCATTAATTATTCCCAAGATGGCAAAAAACGACAGCCAGATGACAACCTCCTTTCGTCCGTCATTTGAGGAGCCATTCTGCCCAGTAAGTGCTTGTCAATGTGTTAATGTCTCTGGTTAGTAAGTAGTTAGCTAATGTAATAATAGGTAATGTAGCCACTAGCCATTAACCCTCATATTGTGTTGGGGACAAATATGGGCAAAATAAGTTTGATTGATTTTTAAAAAAATACTTTCATTGAGTGGTACAAGACTTAGCTTCTTTTCTTTTTTTTTTTTTTTCCCAATTTTCTTTTATTGATTTTCCAATAAAACAAACAATCACCAAATAGCAATATATCATCAAAAGAAAAATAAGTTTCAAAAACATTCCAGATATATTGATCAAAGCAGCGGGGATTAAAATAAAATAGAACAGAACAAAAATGTCGCACTCAAATAATTAATACATGTACCTTCTTATTTCTTAAGGAAATCAATTAAAGGTGCCCATATCTCTTCAAATTTCTGCGCTTTACCCTTTGCAATGTATGTTAATTTCTCTTAAGTGACACACATTGCCATCTCCCTGATCCAAGTGTGTGCAGAAGATATTTCAGTCTCTTTCCAACTCAGAGCAATCATTCTCCTGGCCTGCAGAAGGCCGAAGTCGATAAGAGTCCTCTGATTGTTATTAATAGAAAGATGATCTGGATATATCCCCAGAATACAAAGTTTTGCAATGCACGGTAGTTAAGTTTTTGACAATCATTTTCCAAAAAGTTACCAATTTAGGACACTCCCATACACAGTGAATCAAAGTTCCCTTCTCAGTTAAACACTTTACACATGTGTCTGGAATGTGCGGAGACCATTTATTAAGGATTTCAGGGGTTATGTATGTCTTCATTAACCACTTATGTTGTAATAGCTTCATTCTTGTATTAATGCCTGTCTTGCATCTAAGGACAATAGTGCATTATCTCTGGCATTATTATTACTGTGACTTATATCAAGGACTCGTCTAATATTATGAAAACCCTGACGGCGCCTTTTCCAATTCATTCTGATCATTATGCACTAAAAAAGGGACGTATGGATCTAGTCTTTTAGCAAGAACTTTACATAATATTTTTGTGTCCACTCCCATGAGACTAATTGGCCTGTATGATGAGCAGTCAGTTGGTGTTTTTACCAGGTTTTAAGATAAGAGTTATTGTAGCCAGTCTTAAAGTTGGAGGTAGGGTACCGATATCTAATGATTCATTAAACATATCCAAAAGTGGAGTTAACAATTGCTTCTGAAAAGTTTTGTAGAATTCTATAGGCAAGCCGTCAGGCCCAGGAACTTTACCTGAGTTTACGCTTTTTATGGCTTGCAATAATTCTTGTTAAGTCCTTATCTAAGTCCTTCCTGGCCTCCTCATCAAGTGCCTGAAATTGAAGATGGTTGAGAAAAGCATCTCGATCAACAAGGTCAGCAGAAGATTCTGACCTATACAATGATTGATAAAAGTCTTTGAATGCATTATTAATATCTTGTGGATCATTTGTGGTCTCACCTGATTGTGTGGTTATGCCGTTAATGGCTCTTTCAGATTCTATTTTTTTAATTCTCCATGCTAACAATTTACCTGCATTTTCCCCCTGATCATAAAAAGCTTGTTTTAACCACAGTAGACTTTTCGCTGCTTTATCACTTGTAAGTTTGTTATATTGCACTCTTAGGATTAGTAATTGTTTTTGTTTGCCATAATCCTCATGCTTATTTATGTCTATTTCTAATCATTTCTGACTTTTGTTCCTTGCTTCTAATACTTGTGAAACTGATAATTTCCCCTCTAATTTATGCTTTAAACGCCTTCCATCTAATTGATGCATTAGTTTGATCAGTATTAATTTCAAAATAGATATCAATTTTCTTTTCAACATATTTAACAAACTCTGGACTTTGGAGCCACCACATCTGCAGGCGCCAGTTAGTGGGAGATATTTTTAGCTTGTCAAAAAATATAGACAAGGAAATGGGCGAGTGGTCACTTATCACTATACAGTCATACCAACAGTTTTTAATTTTTGATACTAGTTCTTGACATACTAAAAAATAATCAATACGTGATCTAGATTTGTGTACCCCTGAATAACAGGAGTATTCCAATTTACCTGGGTTAAGTTTCCTCCTTATCTCTGTCAAATTTAAGTCATTTATATATTGTATTATGGTTTTCCTGGATTGAGTTTTTTGGGGGTCGGATTTTGTTGATCGATCTACCGAAGGGTCCAGAGTGCAGTTGAAGTCCCCACCAATTATATTTAGGCCATGTAAAGATGATAATGTTAAAAAAAAGTTTTCAAAGAATTTGGGTTTGTCTTCATTAGGTCTGTAGATGTTAGCCAGATTTACTGCAATAGAAAGTATATTAACCTGAGCAATAACAAACCTCCCTTGAGGGTCTTGAACAATATTACTAAGTTGAAAAGGAATTGTCTTATGGATAAGAATTAGAACGCCTCGAGCATAATTATTATACGTTGCGTGTACAACTTGGCCAGGCCTTCTTCGTCGCACATGTTTAATTTCAAAAATTGTAAGATGGACTTCATGAAGAAAAATTATTTTTGAATGCAAGTTTTTAATCCTGTTCATAACCTGTTTCAGTTTAGTTAACTTATTGAGTTCCCGGACATTACAGCTTGTGAGTTTCAAATCAAACAATTTAGAATTTTCCATAATGCTTTAAGAACACAATAAATATCCATATTGAGTGTGACATAAAAAATAAAACAGATTAAAAAATAAAAAAAGAACCCATTAGAACAAGTCCCCTTGATCCTTGAGATCCCATTCCCTTCCCTTACTTAAACAACCTATGTAAGGGCAGTGCCAATCCACACTAACGAGGAGTGGCAAAAACTGTGTAGAAACACTCCTTCGAAAACTTACCCAGTTCATCCCCGCAACTCCGCATTTCAACATCTCTAATGCCAAACGACCCGTCCATATACCAAAAATCTTTCCTGCTTGGTGCAATAGGAAGTCCTCTGCTTCTTCAGGTGTGGAGAAAAGAATAATTTTCCCCTCGTGAAGAATCCTCATCTTGCAAGGATGTAATTGAAATCCCCTAAAGGATCCGGCCTCAATGAACTTTTTCTTCGCTGCGTTGAATGGACTTCGTGTCTTCATGGTTTCCGCTGAGAAATCTTGTGCAAAGAAGATCTTGTGGTTCTCGTGGGTGATCATACGCTTTTTGGCTGTTTGAAACACAAACTCTTGGTCTTGAAACAGTGAGAACCGAATGATTATCGCTCTGCTCTGACCCGGACTCGGATTCGCTAAAGTGCGGTGTGCCCTTTCCAAGACGAAGGTTGTAGAGGTATCAAGACCCAGCCAGATCGGTAGCATGTGTTGAATGAACTCCACCATGGATCGAGTTTTTTCCGCTGACTCTGGTAGTCCCACAGGCCTCAGATTCTTGCGTCTGCCGCGGTTCTCCAAGTCTTCCGTCTCAATTTCTAAATAAGCAATGCGTTTTACAGCATCAGTTAGCTGGAGTTTCACTCTTCCTATATCGTCTTCGGCGGTCCCTATCTGGTCCTCAGCTTCCGTTAGCCGCTTATCATTAGCAATGATGTCCGCTTTTAGATTAGCAAAACTTCACTTGCACCGCAGTAACAGAACCAGTCATCTCAGTTTTACGTTTCTCCACGTTGTCAAGTTTATTCCCAAAGTCATCCACAGCAATTATCTTTGTGTTAATCGAAGAAACAGTGGTACGTAGAGACTGCAGCTCACTTAGCACCGCAGCTAGGCCGGCCTGCTGTGCATCAGCTATGTTGTTAGCAGCATCAGCGGCTAACACATTCGTGGTAGTGGTTCTGTTTCTTTGTGAGCTGCGTGGTTTTGTTCCAACTCCACAGTCTTCAGTCTTCTTGCTGGCCCGCATTTCAAGATTTTTTGCAAAGTTGCGGGGAGCACTCAAACTAAGCTGCCATCTCGGTCCGCGACTCCACAGCGCCCCTAGCTTCTTTTCTTAAGTTTGCCACCTGAACACACACACAGAAAAATGACTCGGTTCTACAATAATAAAGAGTTAGCTAGTTCACCCAAAAATGAAAATTCTGTCGTTCGACACCCGTAAGACTTTCATCTTCAGACACAGATAAAGATAGTTTTGTTGAAATCCGATGGCTCAGACAGGCCTTCATTGACATCAATGTTTTTTTCTCTCTCAAAATTCATAAAAGGCACTAAAGACAATGTTACAAAGCCCATCTCCCTACAGTGGTTCTACAAACATTTTATGAAGCGTCGAGAATAGTTTTTGTGCGCAAAATAAATAAATAACCACATTTTTTGGCATTTTTGTACAGTCTCACCTAACACATATATTTTTTTAAATTACAATTTTAACTTGTGATAGTCAAGAATTTATGAGGTCAAATTTGTTTTCATACAGTGGCCAATATGCAGCCATTGAGTATAACCATCTAGTGGCTTTTGATATTACTGCTTTTTTGTTAATTTAATACCAATAAGACACCAGATGCCAACAAAGTCACTTTATCTTTAGGTTTTAGCTCTCTGAACTTATTGGAATGATATTTTAATGTAGTTTAAAAAATATTAAACGTAGAAATAAGCATAATTGACATAGTAAGTGAGAGTGTAAGAGTGTGTGTGTGTGTGTGTGCGTGTGTGTGTGTGTGTGTGTGTGTGTGTGTGTGTGTGTGTGTGTGTGTGTGTGTGTGTGTGTGTGTGTGTGTGTGTGTGTGTGTGTGTGTGTGTGTGTGTGTGTGTGTAAGAGTGTGTGTGTGTGTGTGTGTGTGTGTGTGTGTGTGTGTGTGTGAGAGTGAGTGAGTGTGAGAGAGAAAGGAGAAATGTGACAAAGTTTAATGTACGTAAACTGTGTTTGATACAGTGAGAGAGGGAGTTGTTCAGAGAAGAGTCTGTTGGATGTTAAGCTGTTATTTGTTTTATGGACTCAATGTTGAAAATCTAAACCATTTCAAACGCTGTGGGTGAAAAATACATAATTTTATGAAGTTACAATTTTGTTTGATTCCATGATGTATTTTACTGAACATGAGTATTTACAATGCAAATCCAAATTATTGTAATTTACTGACAGTTACTTATATCTTATTGTAGTGGCTATTTGTCCATAAACTTAAAAAAATAATAATACCAAACTTCTCAAATGGCCACTGAGGCTACGTCATGGGTTAGGCTTTACGCATGGTTAGAGGTGCCAAAATAAACTAATGTCCATTGCAAAGGATGAGTTCGATGAGATTTATTTTCACATATAAGCAAGCTCACAAACATTTCCTGCTGCTCCTTTCACGCTGTGTGTGTGTGGTAAAAAAACATTTACCATCGCAGCCTACCTGGCTCCTCCTACCTTGACCTATTTATGCAAATTAACATAGCACCACGTGACCAATAAACGACAATGTAAATAAACAAAAAAATAAGCATAAATGTAAAATAAAACAAGTTAACTTTTAGCAAGAAAAGAAATAATTTAGACTATAACTTAAGCCTAAAATAAACAAAGTGCAAAATAGCTCCAACACTTATCTTTTCACTTTATTAAGATCAGATTCTGCAGGCAAAATTACAATAGTAAGGTGACTTGACTTGAACTTGACTTGACCTACTACAGGACTTGACTTGACTTGACTTGACTTGACTTGACATAGCCTGTGACTTGACTTGACTTGCCCAGGAAAAAAATACTTGGGACTTACTTGAGACTTGAAGGTTCAGACTTGAGACTTGCACATTTGTGACTTGGTCCCATCTCTGCTCTAGAATGTTTAATAGCAACATTGGTACTAGTATTGGGCATTGAGAACTGGCTCCTACTTGGAACTGTTAAAAAAATATTAGTTTATTTATTGGAATTTGATCATAACGTTAATGCTTGTCAATTTGTGGCTGTTTTTTTATTTGTTAACCTTGTTAATAATATGTATGTACATACTGTATATTAAGGGTAGGCCTACAATGGCTGATATACTTTAAAATAAAACTTTCTTATTTACAGCCCATACATAATGATGTCCGGCTCACTTATTTATTTATTTTTATTTTGAGGGGGGCGCCAAAATTGTTGCTGCATACCCCTCTAGCACTGGGTAGTTAAGCCCCTGACCTCAACCAGGCGCTTCCTATAGCTGTGGATCAGACCTGCACACCGTTGAGGAGGAATTTTAGCCCATTCTTCCTGGCTAAATGGCTTCAACTATGTCATATATTTTTTAGACATGTGTATGGCCCTCTTCAAGTCAATCCATAGCATCTCTGTTGGTCTGTGGTCTGGGCTTTGACTTGGCCACTTCAAAAGGCAGATTTTTTTATTCTGAAGCCATTCTGTTTTACATTTACATTTACATTTAGTCATTTAGCAGATGCTTTTATCCAAAGCAACTTACAAGTGAGGAAAACAATGGAAGCGATTTTAACAACACAATGTACAAAAAGCATAAGTGCACAAAAAACTAGTCAGTTTTGGACTTGCTCTGGTGTTTTGGGTTGTTGTCTTGTTGCATCACCCACCTTCTACACAGTTTTAGACATCCTCATTATGTTTCCTCCACCATACTTTACAGTTGGGATGATGTTTTCATGATGATATGCCCTGCCCTTTCTACGTCAGACACTTCTGGACACTGCCAATATCAAGGTAGATGACAGATGGGGTGGGGGTCCTCACACGGGAGCACAGGTGGGGGGTGTGGGGGTACACATCACCCAGCAGGTCAGAGGTTTGCGTCCACCCTAGGAGGAGGTAGAAAAGAAAAGAAAAGTGCTAAATACTACTGTAATAGTACAGATGAAATAATAATATGAGCGGTTGAGTGTGTACCTACAGCTACAACCAGTGTAAACGTGTACCTACAGCTACAACCAGTGTAAACGTGTACCTACAGCTACAACCAGTGTAAACGTGTACCTATGATCAATCAGTCTCTACGTGCATTCAGTCTATACGTTTGGTGAAATAAGTATGTTTTGAGTTTGCTTTTGAAAACCTCAATAGTCAGCTTGCCGCACTTCCACCGGGAGCCCATTCCATAAAATGGGGGCTCTGTAAGAAAAGGCTCTGTAGCCAGCAGACTTCTTCTTTACTCGAGGAAGTTGAAGGAGGTGTAGCGGAGGAGGTGTATGAGGGTATGTTTGTATAAACGTATATCAGATTAATATTTTTAATAATTAATTTTGATATTAATATTAATTTATTCAAATTCATTTCTGATTAAAAGGGGCACCACTCTGATTTTGGACAGTTCCAGAGAAACTGTTTAATCTAATCTCATTAATCTAAAAGGAAGAGAATTCTCCTAGTTTTCAAACATTTCTTAATATAAACAGAGAAACATTAATGTCCTTTTTGGGATTTTATTAAAAATTACACAAATCAATAAGTGACTAACATGATGGGGAGAGGAAAAGGATCAACAATACATGAGATAAACCGGGATAAACACATGGGATAAATACAGGGATAAACATTTACTTTCAGAGGGTTTGTGAACCAAAGGAATGTTTAGACATGTTAATCTAAATGATGGAAACTTAACAAAGTAGCTTTTAACGGAGGAGATGGCGATTTCGGCTATAGTTTGGGCAGAGGACATTTAACGACACCAAGGCTGTTGTGTGTCTGTCAAGTGTTTTTCTGTCAAGTGGGTTTCCACTGTCAAGTGTCTTTTAACTGTGAGGTGCCCTACACTTGAAAAGGACCAGACTTGGGATTTCACTCAGAAAATATTTATTTTTGATCAGTTGATGTAGTAGGATCACATGTAACAGCATGTAACAGTCACATGCAACAGCATGTAACAGCATGTAGCAGTGGTAGCAGGTGAAAAACCTTAAAATAAATAAGAAAAAGAAAACATTTTAAATAATCAGGTATTATTCTAACACAGGAAATGTCAAATGCTTTTTACAGGCAACACAGCTTGGTCTTTTATTTTACTCTTTACAAGCAACAATCAACACTATGTCAACCTAAGCATTTTAGTCTTGGTTACTAGTTTCTCTTGTTTAAAACATGCAGTATTAAATGCTTTAAACTTCACTTGTAACATTTACCACATTAAATACCAAACAAAATTAACAGAAAAAGGATTCAAACGAGAATCTATGAAACAAAGTCAATTTAAGCTTACCAATAGTCCGTCAGAATCAAAAGAAAAAGTCCCAGTTCCTCACAGTAAATGAATTTGTGCCTCTGCCGACCGCTCTTCCCGTTGTACCTCTTTCAAATGACTAATGCACGTCTTTTAAACACTGAACCAGGTGCGCTTCCAATTTTCACAATTGAAAACACCTGGTTGAGCCTGATCCAGAGCGCGCACAGTCACGTGCGTGCCGGCATACAGAGCGCGCACAGGGAAGGCGGCACGCAGGAGAAAACCCCGACATGCTGAACCACAATACGGCAACACACACGGAAGCCAGCCACGCCTCCACCAGGTCAGCGCGACACCTCCCACTCGATCTTTTTTGTGGCCATGCCTGGAAAAGATCGCACTCTCAGGTGGGCTGGTCTCCGACCTGCTCTTCCACTGGCACGAGGACCACAAGGTGCCGGACGTCCCGATGCAGAATGGTGCTCAATTCAGGATCTCTGGCACCCGGTTTTGGATTTCTCCCCGAAATGCTGGAGCTTAGAGAGACCCTCACATAAACATCTCGAACAACACTTTTGGAATCAGGATTCACGCTGACGACTCTTGCAAGTCTGAACTGCCCTCTCAGTGCGTTTTGGTCACAGAGCCAAACTATGTCTCCAACGGCAACGTTCCTTTCAGCAGTATGCCACTTACTGCGAATGAACAGGTTCGGGCCAGCAAGTTGGCTCCAGGACTTCCAGAAATTTTTGACTATAGTTTGTACTTCTTTGAGTCTTTCGAATGGATAAATGGTATAGTCGACAGTTTTGAAGTCTCCACTTTGTGTAGCTCGACCAAGCAACAGGTTGTTTGGCGTGATGTAGTGGATGCGCTCTTCTCGGCTTTGAACTCTGGCATCGATGGGTCTCTCATTAGCAAGATTAGCAGCTAGCTGGAGCGCAGTCAGGAACTCACTGAAGGTAAGGCCCTCCACATTGGTAAGACTTTGGAGGGCTCTTTTAGTGACTCTGACAGCAGCTTCAGCGGCCCGCTTCGTGAGGTGAATCGGCCGGGAGGATTTTCCACGCCCAGGTGGTCTCATTTCTGGCAGCATACTCTTCAAGCGACTCTTTGTCCTGTTGATTCAGGTAAGTATACATTTCTTTTAGGACAGGTCTTGCTCCGACAAAGTTTGTACCAGGATCCGACCAGATTTTCCGGGGATGGCCTCGGACAGCGGTGAACCTCTGATAGGTAAGCAGAAAGCTCTCTGTTGATAATGTGTTTGCCAACTCGACATGGATGGCTCGGCTGGACATACAGCAAAATACGACACCCCATACTTTCATAGTTACTCTCTTCTTCACATCATCCTTCACATAGTAAGGTCCAAATAGGTCAACAGACGTGAACTCGAATGGTGCAGCAGGACTTCACCTCTCCTCAGGTAAGTTTCCCATTATCTGTTTGCAGGTTCTTGCTTTTGCCTTCCTGCAGAAGATAC
This sequence comes from Perccottus glenii, assembly GCA_024416835.2. Lineage (NCBI taxonomy): Eukaryota > Metazoa > Chordata > Actinopteri > Gobiiformes > Odontobutidae > Perccottus > Perccottus glenii. The sequence goes on from CM044563.2 coordinate 27,246,804, forward strand.
ACTTGTCAACAACTTTTCGGGCAATAATTCTTCCTCTTATGACCCATGCCTTCCTTCTCATTCGCAATAGAGTTCCTGCCACTCCATCGTGTCCCTCACTATGTGCTTCTCTGGCTAGCAGGGTGGATAACCAAGCTTGGAATGGTAGAAGAGGAACAGCTCTGCGGTCATCTTCAAAGGTCTGAACTCTGCCACCACAAACCAGAAGTCCACTTGTCTGATCCCTGTAAACGACAAGTCTGTTTATTGTGGCATTTGGGAAGTTGACACCCTCTTGAGCTGCTAGGCAAAGGTCTCGGAACACGTCTCGTCTTTCGTTGACTGTAAGGACACCCGAGGATGGAACTGCCTCCCACTTTTCTTGTTCTCTGAACTTTTTAGCTGCTCTCCAGATCCACGCCACAGTCCCGACCAACTTTCTCAGGTTGCTGAAGCGCTTTTGATTGACGAGCTGTCGAATTGCTAATCCTGCTGGTCTTCTGGACTCTACCCGGGCTGGATCATGTACTGGATCGTTTGATGGATCTTGTGCAGTCTTGAGGCGACTTCTGGTAAGTACTGCTACAAATGTCTTTTTCTGGATCTTTGTGACTTTGTCTCGGGTTTGGGCTGCAACTTCTTTAGCGGATTTTTTCGGCCACTCGTCATCAGGAAGTTGGAGGAACTTCGGACCCGACTGCCACTCGGAGTCCTCAGTTAGGGCATCTGGATTAGCACCTCTGGTGATGATGTCTGCAATGTTTGCTAGCCCTGGAATCCACCACCAGTCCTGGACGTCGGTGCTGCTCTGAATCTCGCCAACACGATTTGCGAAGAAGGTCTGGTAGCCATAACTCTCACGCTGTATTGCGCCCAGGACGGTCTGACTGTCGACAAGATGGTACCATTTCTCGACCTGGAGTCGGCAGTGTCTCTGGAAGTAGGTCTTGAGACGGGCTGCAAATACGGCTCCGCACATCTCAGCTTTCACAGGATCGCCTCTGTGGTCGAGAGGGGTCAACTTGGCTTTGGACTCGACCAGTCTCACAACAACACCATGGCTGCAGCTCCAGCGAAGATACATCACAGCGCCGTAAGCGTTTTCGCTGCCATCCGAGAACGTGATGGCACTGGGCTTTGCACAGAGATCTGGTGGAGTCAGAGATCTGTCGAAGCGAAGTTGGCTCAGGTCAGCATATTCTTCTAATAGCTTTATTGCATCTTCTCTGAGACCTTCAGACAAGGCAGCGTCCCACATGTGTTCTAAGCAATACCTTACTTTGGCTTCTTGGAAAGCTCTCCTCACCAGAATGGCACCCTTTTGCTTAACAGGAGTCACAAGGCCGAGTGGGTCATACAGGCCAGAAACTTGGCTTAGAAGCTCTCTTCTAGTGAGTGGATCCGGAGTTTGATTTCTAACTTCTTCTCTCAGTAGGTTTTGACAAAGACGCATCTTCCTCCTTTTCTTTGAAAAGTTAACTGCAACCATGACATGAAGCTTGTCATCATTGACGGTGTAACCAAGGCCAAGGGCTTTGTTTTCATCTTCCATCAGCTGGTTTGGCAGGATCATAGTCTTTAGCTCTGTTCTGGGCATTTCACTCTTGAGATCTTTCCTCCCACTTTGAAAAGAGTAGACCCAAGGCTTCATGTAGAATCCTCCACCTTTCAGGATGTGCTCGATGTTGGCTGTGAGGCATTTCAGATGGTCAAGGTCGTTGTGTGAAGTTAGAATGTCATCGACGTAGGCATCTTCTTCCAGCACACGTCTCTCTTCTTTGAAATAACTGAATGAAGGCAAGTTTGCAGTCTCTCGCATGGCAACTTGGGCTATGCAACCGGCAGGTTTGTCTCCGATGTTAACTCTTGTGATGGCATAATCCTCTATTTTAGTATCTTCACTGTTACGCCACAGAAATCTGTGCAGGTGGACCTCTTGATCTTCCAGCCAGACGGAGTTATACATCTTGCGGATGTCACCAAGGGCTGCATAGACACCAGTTCGGAACCTCAGCAGGACAGCTCTGATCGGGTTCAGGACATCAGGACCTTTGATGAGGATATCGTTTAGACTGAGACCTCTGTACTTTTGGCTGCTGTTCCACACTAGTCTGACTGGCGTAGAGACTGAGTGTGGATTTGGCGCGATGAGATGGCTTATGTACCACACTGGCCCGGTCCAATTCTGCAGGACTTCTTCGGACAGCTTTATTGCAGCCCTGTTATTCACCATCTCATTGATTTGCGCAGTATAGGCCTTCTTCCACTCAGGTTCTTTTGACAGCTGCCTCTCAGTTCTGAGGAATGTTGCTTCTACTGCTTTCTTGTTGTTTGGTAGCGTTATTGGATCTTCTGTCCACGGATATTTAGCGCCCCAGTGTGGTTCAGTGCTGTGATCATCTCCAGTTGTGTATGTCAAGCCATTTCTCACGAGCTCCATCTCCCTCTCCTCTGCAAGCGTCATTTCTTTACCTCCTGGCTGGCAGTTCCAGCGACAACCTCCACATCTTGGCTGGCAGGCGGCTCCAATACTTTCCCACCTCCACCACTTCAGAAAGTCTCTGTTGCTGATGGCTGTGCTAGCCTGAGATTTGGAGTGATCTGGATAATGGCAGGGAGCTGGGTCTTTTGCAAACTCTCGATACTTGACTGATGCGGTTCTCATAGATCTCGCGAAATGAGTCTTGGATGTGTGGGCACTCAAGATGACTTCCTCGAAGAGATCTGGATGCGTGCCCCCGACTGTCTTCCCGAGTGGACCATCCCAGAGCACCAGGTCACCAATAGAGCGGACTTTTTGCGGCACCAGCTGGCCTTCTTTGTGGCTGATCAGAAGCTGGATCTCTTTAGGTCTAATGAGGTCTTTGAGGGGAATATCAGGGAAGATCTCCTGCAGCTTATTAGGTGGAACATGCCTGTGCACCTCTGCAATTCTGTCAAGTCCGTAGCAGATCAGTTGGTGAGACTTGAGGGTCCCTCTTAAAGTGCTGATACGGATCTTGAGGAGGTAGCGCTTGGTTTCAACAGACACCTTCATCCCTCCTTCATCTCCTCCAGAAGGCCTTGCTTAGCTGCAGTGGAGTTGTATGCTCGGGATGCGATGTTGCAAAAGGCATTTCGACCCTGCTGCGCAAGCTCAGGTGGAAGTTTAGAGAGGAACTCTTCTTGGGCCTCAGTGCATCTTCTCCCCTCAGCTCTCACTGGACCAAACTTGGGTCTTTGGGACAGCTGTCTGGGCAAGGGACAGAGAAGGTAGTGGTGTCGGTCTCTGCACTCTGGATTCCCACACAGGTACGTAGTATTTCTGCAGGGTTCGTCATGGACTTCGAGGCACCTCTTGCAAGCTCCGAGCTGTTGCACTGCGTCCTTCTTCTCCTGAAGCTTTGTAGTAGTTTTAAACCTTCTGCAGAAGTAGAGTTTTCTCTTATGCTTTGGGTCTCCGCAGATAATGCAGCCTGCTGATTCACTGCTGGAATTGGTTGTCTTTGTTCGGGCATATTTTGTTTGAAACCTGGTCTTCTCCTTGGCAGGGTCGACGTCTCTCAACTGCTCTAACTGCTCATAGATGGACTCTTGGGACTGAAGATATGCAAGTAACTTGTCAAAGCGGTTCTGGTGGTTTACAGCGTTGTTCAAGTCAGCAGCGTGGGTAAGCCAGTCTTTTTTCAGGGACTCTGGCAATTTGCTCTCGATAGATTGAATTACTAGTGGGTTTTTTATTGCATCTGCACTGTTTAGTTCATTTAAATCATAGAGGGCTTTTCCAACAGCTTGGATGAGCTCTATGATTCTTCTCGGCTGGTTACCACGGACAGGTGGGATAGCGTATAGCTCCTCGACAACCTCAATGGCAATAGTGGCTTGGTTCCCATAACGGTTTTCCAAGACTCTGAAGATCTCATCTGCTGAGGTGTAAATGGACAGGCGTAGATCTTTGGCCACTCTTTCATCAAGACTATCAAGCAGTTGGAATTTCTTCACCTCCATGGACCCAGATGGTTTGCCTTGCTTCTGCAGAGCCTCCCATTCTTTCCTCCATCTGTAATACTCGCGTTGGTTTCCAGTAAACTTTGGTAAAGCTGTGGCTTTGAGCTTTATGGCAGCAACAGCAGCTGTACTATGGGCTGTGACAGGTACTCTGTTGCTGTCCTCTTTAATTTTTTCTGCTTTAATCAGGGTGGCCTTTCCTGACACCAGCTTGGGAAGCAGGATTTCTAGCTTCGTTAGGCGACGATTTAAGTCTTGCCTCTCGGTTAGTGGAGCCCAACGGTTCCAGGTCAGGTACGCTTCTTTGGCTTTATGAACCAGCTTCTCTAGATGATGGAGCATAAAGTCACATGCCTCCAGAGGTGTGTCAGGCTGAATGAAAGGGGCAGTCTCGCACTCTCCCTCTGCAGTTTCTAGAGCGAGGGTCAGTTCCCTCTCACCAAATGAGGTCCATAGTGTCTCTTGGATTAGGTGCTTTCCCTCTTTTAACTTCTGCTCACACTCTTTCTCTGTCTTCTCGAGGTCGGCTCTCTGCTGGTCGCTTAACTCAGGTGCGCCCTCCGCATCTGTCTCCTCACACAGTGCAATGTATGCAGCCTCAATCTCCTCATTAACATCCATCACTTTGGAGCCCTCTTCTGTGAGTCTTTTGAAACTCCCTTGTAGCTCCTCCACAGACATCTCCATGTGGGTCCTCATTATATGGTTGGTAAGTCGAGAAAGAAGTCTTTTAAATGTTGTTCGCTCCATTTTCAGCTCTTCGAGTGACTTAGACTCAGCCATGTTGCTTCTGGCTGTTACACGAACAGGTAGCTGGACGGGTGGACGGCAGATAATTGGCTTTCCTCCAGGCCCCCAGGTGGAATCTTCCCCTTTTTTAGCAGGCTTTATTTGGAGTCTTTGCTTCGCACGTGGTTTTTCACTGTCAAGTGTTTTTCTGTCAAGTGGGTTTCCACTGTCAAGTGTCTTTTAACTGTGAGGTGCCCTACACTTGAAAAGGACCAGACTTGGGATTTCACTCAGAAAATATTTATTTTTGATCAGTTGATGTAGTAGGATCACATGTAACAGCATGTAACAGTCACATGCAACAGCATGTAACAGCATGTAGCAGTGGTAGCAGGTGAAAAACCTTAAAATAAATAAGAAAAAGAAAACATTTTAAATAATCAGGTATTATTCTAACACAGGAAATGTCAAATGCTTTTTACAGGCAACACAGCTTGGTCTTTTATTTTACTCTTTACAAGCAACAATCAACACTATGTCAACCTAAGCATTTTAGTCTTGGTTACTAGTTTCTCTTGTTTAAAACATGCAGTATTAAATGCTTTAAACTTCACTTGTAACATTTACCACATTAAATACCAAACAAAATGAACAGAAAAAGGATTCAAACGAGAATCTATGAAACAAAGTCAATTTAAGCTTACCAATAGTCCGTCAGAATCAAAAGAAAAAGTCCCAGTTCCTCACAGTAAATGAATTTGTGCCTCTGCCGACCGCTCTTCCCGTTGTACCTCTTTCAAATGACTAATGCACGTCTTTTAAACACTGAACCAGGTGCGCTTCCAATTTTCACAATTGAAAACACCTGGTTGAGCCTGATCCAGAGCGCGCACAGTCACGTGCGCGCCGCATACAGAGCGCGACAGGAAGGCGGCACGCAGGAGAAAACCCCGACACGCTGAACCACAATACGGCAACACACACGGAAGCCAGCCACGCCTCCACCAGGTCAGCGCGACAGTGTCACGTGCGGACTTACTCTATAGTCAGCGGGGCTGGCCCGGTTCGGTGGGCCTCAGGAGTCCGAGGCGAGAGACCTGGGTGTTTTTCAGGAGTTCCGTCGTGTACTGATGGACCGTTCCACACTGTTCCTGGTACTGCCCACATAGCAAGGCCTCCATTGTACCGTGTAAAAGTTTGAGTTTGTGTAAGTTATTGCAATGTCCATGAAAGAGTTCTCAGCTGTTGCTTTGCTGGTTAAAAACTTACTTCTGCATGCGCTCTTTTGGGAAGCGCAGACGCTTTAGCAGGCACGGTCTTTAGAACAAAGGAAAATTTACTCGTGCTTACACGAGGCTCGAAGCTTTGGCCATGTCTTGGGAAAACTTCCCAGGCGATGGGGAGTGGGCCACAAGCAGGAAGAGAGAGATTTTTGGCTAGCAGCCAGCTTTTATCACCTGTGAGCCGGGGGCGCTCATCCGGCGGAAGGGGAAGTCGCTTTGGAACATTTAAACGGAGTTAAACTAAAGTTTTTTTAAAAACATTCCTTTTGTTTCACCATATTTTCATAACACACACCAAAAACACGTACTTGTAGGATTATACAAAAAAAAGGTTGAGTATTATGAATATGTAGAATATTGTTGAAACATTCATTACATTTCATTAAAACAAACCAGAAACCAGGGAGTTATTGGGTCACTACTCCGTGTCCTGGAAAAGAACAGTATAAACAACACAATATCAAAAATACATTTTCCTTTAATGCAATAATTATGAAGTTGTTTTCTGATGATTGGATAGAGTCATTCGTCCATTTAACCACCAGGGGGTGGTGTTTTGACCATTGTAGAAGTCTGTTCTCTAAGACACCTTGACCGTCCTTTTATCTAAAGGAAAACAGTGTTAACCCAGTCCTCTTCCAGACTTTAGATACAAGCTTGTCTCTGAAGGCCTCTGGCAATGATAGAAAAGACAGGATAGTTAAACCGTGGGGATTCCGAGGACCGATCTGCTACAGAGGCCAGCGTCCTGAGAGCGAAGGGTACGAGCTGGAGTATACCGGGTGATGAGGTCAGATAGGTAAGAGGGCGCGCGTCCACAAAGGATTTTATATGTTAACAGGAGAACTTTGAAATCTGCTCTAACATGAATAGGAAGCCAATGTAATGAAGCCAGGACCGGAGTAATGTGATCAAACTTCCTGCTCTTTGTTAAAAGTCTGGCGGCTGTATTTTGGACCATTTGTAGTCTGTGAGTACTTTTCCTCGGCAGTCCAGAGAATAACGCATTGCAGTAGTCCAGCCTGGATGTGACAAATGCATGAATGAGAATTTCAACATCAGCTATTCCTCAAGTGAAAAAAAGCCCAGTTTAGTGACCTCACTAATGTGCTGCTGCAGTGATAGTGTGGAGTCAAAAATGGCGCCAAGGTTCCTCACAGTGTTGCCGTGCTCCAACACACAGTTGTTGATCGAGACAGTAAGATTGTTGAACTTGTGCCGATGACTGGAAAGACCAATTACCAAGAGCTCTGTTTTATCCGAGTTCAAATGGAGGAAGTTTTGAGACATCCATGTTTTAATTGAAACGACGCTAACAACTAACAACTACACTAACAAAACAGACAGACTAAATAAACAGACATAAATCCTGACACCTTAGGATAATGTAAGTCACCTTAGATAAAAGTGTCAGCTAAATGACAAAATGTAAATGTATATCACAAGCTTCTAGTGTTGTCAAAAAATCAATATTTCGATAAATATCGATACTGAAATATCTCAAACGATACGATACTCATTTCCCGAAGTATCGATACCAGCTGAGCTTTGGATTTTACTTGAAAATACAAGTTTTTTTTATTACTTGCACTATTGGTTTCTGAATGTATGACAGTCTGAGAGGCCTTTAAACAAGTGCACTACCTCAAAGGTGGACCGCGATCTGGACCGCAAGACATTATTCATAATTACAAGCACATTGTGTAAAACATATTTTTGAACCAGCACTTCTACGCTACGGAGCACAGCTACGTCTACACGCGCGGGTCCGTATGGTTACGGACAGAGCAGCGGGAAATTTCAACATGTTTAGCGTAGCCTGATAATGAGTTAGAAACAACTAAAATATAAAATATGAGCTTTGGCAAAACATAATAAAGATTCACTGACGTTATGGACTGAGAGGGAACGTTTATTTTAATCAGAAAATACAGCTCCTCAGCTCCGTGTCAGTGTCAAAGCTGAACAACAGCCCTTTATCCTCTAGTCCAGGCTGCTGTGATAATCAGTGAATGAATCCAGAACTGAACCAGGACTGGACAATTTTCAGGTCGGGATTAAAAAGACTCTAGCTCGGAGGGAAGTGAGGACGTCTAATGTGGTGAGTTTACATTTGTCTGTCAACTTCTTTATTCTGTCGTAGGTTAAGTATTGACTCGTTTGTCACATATTTGACCTCATTTACAAAAAACGTAAGTAATTAGCTCACGCTATTCACGTTCATTTGAACCCAACACATGTTCATTTGGGTGATTAAAAAAAGAAAAGGTGTGAAAGGAGGGTTTGGAGATGAGTGACACAGGTTAAGTCTTCCTTAAGTTGTGTCAGTTTCTGTGTGAATCCTAAATCCTGTTACAGAACTAATCATATTTCTATTCAAAATTGTGAAAATGTTTTAAGATGAACCTGCAAATTAAACAATAACAGTTAATTATTGGCAACAGATAATGCTAAAGAAATGCTCAGTGCTTTTTCCCTTGTTCCTGTTTTCAGAGAAATGACAATAGAAAGAGATCAATTATGACAGGCATCTTTGTCATATTTGTTTAACAAATATGTTTTGGCTTGAATTGATAATTTTGTATTTAAAATGTTCTCACACATGTATGAAGGCGTACCAGGCATTATATATGTAGAATTCCAGGCTGTTGTCACTAAACAACCAGGTCTTGGGCCTTAGCTTAGCTGCTTAGCCTCTTTTGATTTTGTAGCATTTTCCTTTTGTCTGAGAGCTGTGTTTGGTGAAAGCTAAACACTCAAACATGTAAACAAAGGATAAAATACAGAAAACAGTGGATTATCAACATTCATCTCCATATTGTTTAAGAGGCTGTAGGTGTGGAATAAATGAGACTTTACTTTAAAGAATTATATTGAAACACATATCCTTTTATTAACATTTTCCGGACCCCTCACGGTGAGGAAAGTTAACTAAGCGGACCTCTGCTGATTTTAATTGAAGACCCCTGCTCTACCTCAAGACATTTTTGTTAATGTACATCCATCTACTTTAAAACCTATACAGTTAAAGCTCCACAGAACCCAGCACAGTTCAGTTACTTTGTATTCCCTTTTTTCCTATAACTGCGCAGTGAACCTAACACTGCTAGAGAGAAGCACCCTCCTGTTGAGCACATTCTTGAATAAAGATTTAGGGCAAAGATTTTTTTTTAATTCAGACCTGTTTCTATTGGATTTGTTCCAATGGAATGATCAATTATCAATTTGTTCTGTTTGTTGTCACTGGTAAGAAGAGTTTGATGTGTGTGATGTTCATGTATGAATTATATATACAACTGTATATGCACACAAAATACAGTTAAGACTACTTTATTTTTTTATTATACTCTACTCTATAGCTTACTTTTTCAAAATGGTACATTCATATAGAAAAGGGTTTATTAATAAGATGGCCGTGGGGCGTCAGTAGCTCAGTGGTAGAGCGGTCGTCCTTCAACCGGAAGGTAGGCGGTTCGATTCCCGCTCTCCCCACAGTTCATACTGTTGTTGTGTCCTTGGGCAAGACACTTAACCCACCTTGCCTCCAGTGACTGTAACACTGGTAATTACATTAGAACAATGTAAGTCGCTTTGGATAAAAGCGTCAGCTAAATGAATAAATGTAAATGTAAATGTTTTATGCTTTAAGTACTCAAATTAAGCTACGTCTGCAAAGAGGCTTGTGACTTGGGACCAAAAAACTTGTACTTGACTTGGACTCATAGACAAAGACTTAAGACTTGACTTGGACTTGCCAAAAATACTGTAAATTATTGTGGACAACTCATACATACACAGAAAGAGAGTGACTAGTCTAAGTAGTATTCTCTTTGGCAAGCAGTCTTCTCATTTTGCCCTCCCTCGTGATCTGCAACAAGTTAAACTTACAACCTCTCTCAGTGTAATGCGTGACAATGAGGTTTTCACATTAATCCCCTGCCAGTTCAACTTCTTGGCCAGTGTAATGGTTACTGTTTTCTGCAGGACCCGTCATGTAGTATATCTCAAATCAATCCCCCCAATAACTCCCAGACAGCTGACCTACAACAGAGGTGAAAAGAAAAGCAATTAGTCAAAACACTTTCAGACACTACTTTTACTGTGTTTGTGTATTGTTATGAAAAAATCCATTACTTTAAAGGTAGGGTTCACAATGTTGTGGACAACCTTTGTTTAAATTTTTATATTTACACATTTTAGTAATAACATGCTTTTGTCTAAAGCGACGTCCATTATATTTGAACCAATGACTAGATAATAAAACACCCTGTCTGTCCGTTTGTCCGTCCATCCCCAGGGAGGTGTCCTTACTTACTACTTTCAACATCAAATAATTCATAAAAATTAAATTCTTACCATTTTCTCTTTGTACTCTGGATTTTGGAGTCTTTGCTCGAGACTCTGAAGCTGCAAGAGGTCTTGGATGGGCAGGCCTTCTATCTGCTTAACCATTGATCCCTGTGCCAAACAATGCTGGAGCAGCCTTAGAATAGTGGTCTGATGGTTGAGCACCATTTCTAGCTTGGTCAAGACTTTTTTTAGTAGTGCTAGAATAAATTAACATACACATACACACCACAAAACACTCCTTATGGAAGAAAGTTGCTTTTCAAAAGGGTGCATTCCTAGCGAGTAACATGTGTAATTTATTTGTAATTTCATCTCTATATTACAAGTAAATTACATCTCTTAAAATGTTTGTTTTACTATGTAGTACATTACTAGTGATAAAGAAAGAGAGCAGAGAGTCCCAAATTTAGTAGTGTGACTATAGCACTATCATGTTAAAATAGAGGTTGCTGAGCAGAAATCACTTGACCTGATTAGGTTCTGACTGCTGGGGTCTCCACCTGTAGGTCTGGCAACCAGGCAATGCTAGAGGGGAATTAACAGTGTTAACAATAGAATTAAGGAAAACGTGACATTAAATGTGTATACAGTATCTGAGTAAATGAGACAGCAAAATACACACAAAACATTTCATTCAATGGCAAGTGTGCAAAATGTTTGAAAAATTGACAGGTGCAAAATGTTCAAGATGTTCATATCAAATTTGTACTTAAATGGTACTTATGCTGATTCAGTTAGATAGTGTTTAATTATTTTGTAAATCGGGGCTTGGAAGGGTATAAGGTAAAGAAATTAGTACTGAGCAAATTAACCTTTTAAGCCTAAGTGGCCTTTGCTGACATGCTTCTGTCTCTGATTAAAGGTCTGAAGTCATCTCTGCCTCCTTTGCCTTTCGACAACCTTTTTCATAGCTCTCTGTAGAATTAAGATGCACTACACATTAGTAATTATATCAGTTCAGTAAGGCCAGCAGAAACTGTAACAGGCCAATCAAATTTAACAGGCTTTTTATAATGATTGACAGAACAGTAAAGTGAGAAATTCTGCGCTCATGTCCAACAATTGTTTCACAAATCACACAAGAAAAAGACGTTTCCCACTCCTCCTCCTGCTTCAGTGTATGCTTCTTTGTCTCGTTCGTCTTGTCATACTAAAATTCTCTAATTTCTCTTTGACTCAACTGCTGGCTGGACTCCTAAGAACTGGAAATGGATCTGATTACCTGGTCTCTGAGCGCAATTCACACAATTTTTTCCCAAAAGAAGGGTGCACCGGGAGAACCCATTTGCCCTGGCAGGACCTTTGCGACAGACTATACTCACAGGACGCCTGAAAGAACTGGCAAGTTCTGTGTTTAGAAGTTCTGTCCGGTGAGGATGTAATTCTTTTTGGATTTATGATAGTGGGGTTCCTGCTCATTGGTCTGGGGACTGCCTTAGACTATCAAAAAAGTGTAAGACAGCTGCCTTTTAATCTACCCAGCCGCTGTCTTCTGAAATTAAACTGTGCTTCTGTGACGTGAGTGACAGACTGAATGTTTACAACAGAGAGACGCACAGTCCGAGGAGCTGACTCAATATCTCAGCACGGACTGTGAAAGAGTAAACAACACCGAGAGTCAGACCTGTGAGTGGCTACGCAGCTTAACGGATATGAAGGAATTACATCCAGAGAAGAGTGGAAAACACCGAGAAACAGATCGGTGAGCTGCTACGTGGTGTTACGGGCCTGACTATGGATAGGAAACATCAAGGTTACTCTACGAAATGGACGCATGCACTTGATACTGAGAACCAGAACTGATTGATTATGATCTGGATAAATTACCGAAGATCAAAATAGATAAATTACAAATTTCTGTCTCCCTTCCCTATGCCCAATGTCCCTTTTCTCAATTAGAAGTCTGGCCAGTAGCTGGGTCTTATCTTATCCTCCTGGTACTCCCCGTACTCCCATCAAGGACAAGACCACTGGGCTCACACAACCAGCACCGCCTAAACATCGCCTTAACATCTCACAGACACCTGCCCTTACTATCCTATCACCAGACAAACAACCGTCTGCCATTTGACATCTGTCTGACTCTGTACTCTAAGGCCCCCTTATAAATATAAAATATAAATATAATATAAAATATATAAAATATAAAAGACACATTGCATACCTTTTTTAAAAAACTGGTTATTTAGAAATTGTAGTCAAAGAAGCAAGTGCCGTATTTTTGAGATGGAGTAAATATGTGTTAAACCAGTTTTGATTTTTGTTTTTCAGTTTCCTTACCCGTGCAGCTGCAGGTCAAAGACCTCAGGAACAACCTGAAAGTTCAAGAAACTCTTCCATCTTTGCAGAACTACTTTATCGTTACAATTTAAAGAGACAAAAAATGTGTTTTATGATTTCTGATTCCTTTCCACAATAACTTCTATTGCTTATGGCACAGCTAAAATAATGTTTGCTTTCATCTACTTTCATGTTATTTAAAGGTTTCTTTAAAAATAAATAAAAACACTTTTTACAAGTTATAAACTCTGTGCACTTAAATACGAAGTGTAATTATGTCAGATTTATGAGCTTGAAATAGTTTATATATGCCTTCAAACCTAGAAACACATAAATGAATAGAGATTTGATTGAGTTTACGTTTATTTAAAAGAAGCTGAAGTTGTAGATGGACCTGATCAGATGAAGCTGAGGAAGACGAGGCTGGGCTATGTCAGCTGTGCAGGAGCAGAGAGGACCGACAGAGCAGCAGACCGATAACTGGACTGAACAGTACTGGACTGGGGCGGGCCGACAGAAGCAGCAGCAGACAGGTAACTGTAGAGGGGCTCTGCAAAGACAGAGAACAAAGTAAAAACTTATGTTTAAAACAAGGAAGTCTTGCTGTTGGGACCAGTCACCTCTGTTCATGAGATTTACTGTTAATCACAGAACATATTACAACATTAATCTTGGTCTTTTATTCACCAGCTCACTGTTACTGTGTGTGTAAGGACTGTTTTTAGAAAATAGTGGACTTTGATTTGAACTGACATTTGCCTAAATATAATACTTTAGTAAATGTGAACTGTACTGGGTTAGAGGTAATGTCTGTCATGTTGAAAACCTGGCATAAACATAAACATACTATTGTCATAATTTACAAATGACAGATGTACAAATATAAAACAAACACATGCACTTTAGCTACAGTAATGTTTAAGGCAGGGGTGCTCACACTTTTTCAGCACGCGAGCTTCTTATAAAATGACCAAGTCAAAATGATCTACCCACTACAAAAATGCTAAACATATATTTATTTACTAATATATTAAGGATTCTTTATATGTACAATGTATGTTGATGTACCTTGCAAACCGTATCACTGCACAACACAACATAATTAACTATGTACAATTTTTGTCATTACCTGAGTTTACGCTGATGACTTGGACTGAATTGTATCAGCCAGGGATTTATAGTCCGGACAGTAGCTGCTGACAGATGAGGCACTTTGAAAACGTCATTGTAAAAAAAAGTCCTCCTCCCATTCTGTATGAAAGCAAAGTTTTTGTCTTATTACTTGGTCCAGCTCCCTCACTCATTTTTATACCCTTTCTTAAGTTTAAGAGAAAAAAACAATGTTTAAAAGTTGGCGGTAAGTCGCTAAAGTGTTAGTTTTGCTGCACTTAGCGCCGTTGTTTGCACATGCGCAGTGACCTAAGCGTCAGAAAGATTTAGATTTCATCTGACTGGCTGACCCAGATATCAATCAAGAGATTCAATGGATAATTGGCAATTATTATTTTTTTTTTATGTCATGTGATCTACCAAAAACTACCTTGCAATCGACCGGTAGTTCGCGATCGACGTATTGAGCACCCCTGGTTTAAGGGATGTATGACTGCAGAGTAAGGAAAGTGTTTTCTAGAGTAAAAAGTCTCAGAGCTTGGTGGGCATTGCAGGTGTAATGTTTAATGTAATGTATCCCCCACCTTTGTCTGAATATCCTCTTTAAAGTGCTCACAACACAACCAAGAGCCTTTCTTCTGATCAGCCTCAGCCTGACAGCGTCACCTTTAGGAAATCTGTGGAGAGAGAACAAGATCTATTTTCATAAAATAGGCATGTGTAAATGTGTTTACCAAATACACCATTTGGCACAACCCAGACCTTTGTAAAAGAGTAAACTAACCAAAAACAATCTTTTGGTGTATTGCAAAAAGCTTAAATGTCACTGATTTAAAATAGTTAGCCCCCCTGGAGTCTCTCTTCTGTCCATACATATCCAGCGGCTTCTTCTCTCGAGAGCAACACGTGAGCGAGTGCCAACCAAACCACGCCACCGTGACCCCGACATAGCTGAATGGAGGCAGCTGATAGGTTAGTTAGGTAGGTAGGTTAATCTTAATATCTTGAGTTATGTGACAAATATCAATATATCGATTACGGGAATAAGAATGTGTTCAAACAAAGTCAAGTCAAGTCAAGTCTGCTCTATTGTCAATTTCCACATGTACAGTACATACATACAGAGAATCGAAATTGCGTTACTCTCAGACCCCGGTGCATACAGATAACATTAACATTAAAGCCTAAAAAAATAACTAGATCAAATATAAAAATGTAGATACAACTATACAATAAGGGAATGATAAAAAAAGACATAATAAAATTAAAAATAAAGCTAAAAATAAAGTTAAATAAAGCAGCGCAAGGCAAATGACAGATATAGTGCAAATTAATGAAAGTGAACAACAGTGCAGTTAAAAAGATTTTTTAGTGCAAAAAAAATCACTTATTAAAAATATCTTGTCTGATTAAAGTGACAAGTGACCAAGAGCAGTTATTTAACTGACTGATAAGGTAGTGGAATGACATCAGTTCCATCCCGAATAAGGTAGTGAGCGGTTCGGGAGGGAGTTCAGCTTCCTGACACCCTGGTGGATGAAGCTGTCCTTCAGTCTGCTGGTCCTGGCCTGGAGACTCCGCAGTCTCCTCCCTGATGGTAGCAGGCTGAAAAAGCTGTGTGATGGGTGAGTGGGATCACCTGTGATGCAGAGGGCTTTGTGGGTGATACGTGTTCCATAAATGTCCTGGAGGGAGGGGAGAGAGACACCAATGATCTTCAAGATCCCGCAGCTGTTCCGCGTACGCGGAGTTTAACTGTAAAAATGCGGTTCTGCCGACATCGAGCAGAAACTCGCAACTGTATTTGCGCTTACAGACAGGTAGATGCGACGACAATGTACAAAAACACTGCGACTCACAAGACAAAAAACATGAAAACACCGTTCTGTCGGGACAGAGAGAAGCCGCTGCATGTGGACGCGCCGCCATCCTCGGCATAGTTAGTATTATGACTGTGACAAAAATAGACACTTCGTAATTGGCCAATTTTTTAATGGATGTCAATGGTGGTCATGCTTGATGGAGCCTACCTTCCAACCCGGAAGCGGGCTTGCTATGTCCACGCCTTCTACCGTCAATGGTGTGAAGCTAATCTATTTTCAAGAATCCCCCGCAAAGTCCCTCTCTTAAAAAAAAAGGCATGTGCAGAAAAGGTTACAATTTGCCAAAGAACACATCAACTGGCCTAAAGAGAAATGGAAGAACATGTTGTAGACTGATGAGAGTAAAATTGTTCTTTTTGGGTCCAAGGCCCACAGACAGTTTGTGAGTCGACCCCCAAACTCTGAATTTAAGCCACAGTACACAGTGTTCGGCCTATTTATCGCACACCAGGAATCATGGGTGAAATGGCTAGAGCCTACACGTTTCCTTGATATACACACGTGGACAAAAATGTTGGTACCCTTCGGTCAATGAAAGAAAAACTCACAATGGTCACAGAAAAACTTTATTCTGACAAAAGTAATAATAAATAAAAATTCTATGAATGTTAACCAATGAAAGTCAGACATTGCTTTTTAACCATGCTTCAACAAAAATTTTTAAATAAATAAACTCATGGAACAGGCCTGGACAAAATTGATGGTACCCCTAACTTAATATCATGTTGCACAACCTTTTGAGGCGATCACTGCAATCAGACGATTCCTGTAACTGTCAATGAGACTTCTGCACCTCTCAGCAGGTATTTTGGCCCACTCCTCATGAGCAAACTGCTCCAGTTGTTTCCGGTTTGAAGGGTGTCTTTTCCAGACGGCATGTTTCAGCTCCTTCCAAAGATGCTCAATAGGATTGAGGTCAGGGCTCATAGAAGGCCACTTTAGAATAGTCCAATGTTTTCCTCTTAACCAATCTTGGGTGTTTTTTGCTGTATTTTGGGTCATTGTCCTGTTGCAAGACCCATGACCTGCGACTGAGACCAAGCTGTCTGACACTGGCCAGCACATTTCTCTCTAGAATCCCTTGATAGTATTCAGATTTCATTGTACCCTGCACAGATTCAAGACACCCTGTGCCAGATGCAGCAAAGCAGCCCCAGAACATAACAGAGCCTCCACCATGTTTGACAGTAGGGACAGTGTTCTTTTCTTGATATGCTTCATTTTTCCGTCTGTGAACATAGAGCTGATGTGCCTTGGCAAAAAGTTCCATTTTTGTCTCATCTGTCCATAGGACATTCTCCCAGAAGCTTTGTGGCTTGTCAACATGTAGTTTGGCACATTCCAGTCTAGCTTTTTTATGATTTGTTTTCAACAATGGTGTCCTCCTTGGTCGTCTCCCATGTAGTCCACTTTAGCTCAAACAACGACGGATGGTGCGATCTGACACTGATGTTCCTTGAGCATGGAGTTCACCTTGTATCTCTTTAGAAGTCTTTCTGGGCTCTTTTGTTACCATTCGGATTATCCGTCTCTTTGATTTGTCATCAATTTTCCTCCTGCGGCCACGTCCAGGGAGGTTGGCTACAGTCTCATGGTTCTTAAATTTCTGAATAATATGTGCAACTGTAGTCACAGGAACATCTAGCTGCTTGGAGATGGTCTTATAGCCTTGCTTGTCTATAATTGTCTTTCTATTCTCCTGCGACAACTCTTTCCTTCGCTTCCTCTGGTCCATGTTGAGTGTGGTACACACCATGTCACCAGACAACACAGTGACTACCTGAAGCCCTATAAATAGGCCCACTGACTGATTACAAGATTGTACACACCTGTGATGCTAATTAGTGCACACACCTTGAATTAACATGTCCATTTGGTCACATTATTTACAGTCTTTTCTAGGGGTACCATCAATTTTGTCCAGGCCTGTTTCATGAGTTTATTTTTTTAAATAATTCTGTTGAAGCATGGTTGAAAAGCAATGTCTGACTTTTATTGGTTAACATTCATAGAATTTTTATTTATTATTACTTTTGTCAGAATAAAGTTTTTTCTGTGACCATTGTGAGTTTTTCTTTCATTGACCAAAGGGTACCAACATTTTTTTTCCACGTGTGTATATTCCATATGACCAGAAGGACTGAAGTTTAGCTAAGTGTCCGACTCAGGATACACTTACGTTACTGAGCTTCGGTCAAGGTTACCTGCTAGCTACCTGACTAAAAAGTTACACCAAACTGTTAAGGACAGGCTTCTGATATTTTAATCATTAGTCAAAATGATCTGAACTATAGGCTTTTTGCTACTTTGACTTTTGACTTTTTTATTCTGACATTTTATTTTTATCCTACAATACCAATAGTCAACAAACTTTAAATTCTAAATATCTGTAAAATAAAAAATGTATAAGTATAATATAATATAAGTATTAGTAAAAGCTTGCTTATAGCCGGTGAAAGTCCCAGTAACAAAATTCACGCAGCGAGATGAGGAGAGACATCAGTTGTTGGTCAATATGCAGTGAGCTGATAGCTGCTGATTGTTGTTCATTTTTTGGCGCGATGACAGTCTAAGGTTAGGGTTAGGCCTGCGGTTGACAAATTACCAACCACAATTGTGACAAATAAGAAACTCAGATATCAGCTCAACAATAGCAGGATTCAGGCCTTAAAGAGATCGCAAATCAGCCGACTTTGGAGCTCTGTTGTTAGTGCTAACAACATTTATAATAATAATGGCAGACATTCACCACTTTACTATTGGGCCACACATTGTATTAAATATGTTTGTATGTAATTGGGCAAATAAGAAAGAAAGGGTCGGCCTAACTACTGCATGACTGTTGTGGCCCATTCACAAAAAACGGTGGTTCTGCCTAGCTGGACCTCAGCCGACAGGGCCAGTGCTCAACCAGAAGTGGGCCAATTGTGCTTGCTATCTGGGTACAGTTCAATGTACTGCCATTTATCTGCTCAGGCTCAGTGGATAAGTGTGGACCGAGATGAGGGCGTGTAGAAGGCTCTTCTGTCATTGTTCTTGGCTTTATGAAAGTGGAACTGTGGGAAACTGCGGCTGGTTACAGCGCTGACCCCACAGAGCTTTGACTGGACCTGTCTGGCAGGTTTGTGGTGGTTCATGTTATGGTCCAGCTCTTCTAGGGGGCATCTCTGTTCTCACTAGGAATGTCTGAGCACTTTATTGTTGACAGGGTGGCCTCCTCCCATCCCTCCAGCTAAGCCTCCACTCCCCGTTTTTCATCTTTTTCTGCTAACCTCTGACATCTTTGTGTGATGGCCATCTCTGCTCTTTTTATTCATTCTCTTGGTTTCTGTGCAGTTTGGGCTGCTGATGGTGGAGTTTCTGCTCTCTCGGGTGTCATTTGAGACATCTGAGCCGAGGCTCCTATCCACCTTTCCTGGCTGCATCAGAACAATACACTACACTACACTACAATTCTGTCCATAAAAATACAACCTCATTTATCAACACAATATCCAAAACAAGCTTCTCCACAGAGTGGCTATTGTTGAGTTCACAGCACCACAAACATACATCAGTATTTACTTGTTATCAAGATAAAAATGAGGTAAAGAGGGGGAAGCTTAGTCAGTAGAGCACATGCAAACACTCAAATAAGCGGGTCAATGGGGTAGTTTTCCTAATGTCATTCCCCCCCATTTAGCTAATATTATAGATTTATGCTAACACGACACTTGTTGCTGCTGCTAACCCAACTCCAAAGGCAGCTAGCGAAGAAGACAGAGCCACTGTTAAAACAAGCAAGGCGGCTCAGCAGGTGACCAAGGCAGAACTGAACACATTGATTGCAAGGTATGTTGTAATCAATGTTAGTTGTTAGATGAGGAGTATTTTAGTATAGATTAATGTGTGACTGTGTAGTGAATGAATAATTGATATGTAAAGCGTCTTTGCGTCCCCGGAAAAGCCCTATATAAAAATGATGTAATAATATTAATAATAATAATAATAATAATAATGTATTTTTCATTTTCACTGAGAATGAACAACATGTTAATCTACAGAGAGAAATGGATTGTGTTCTGTTTATTAATAATAATAATAATAATAATAATAATGGATTGGATTTATATGGGTTTTTCTCCCGAGGGACCAAGGGACTCAAAGCGCTTACAGTCTGTCCATTATTCATTCATACACAGTCACACTGGTGATGGTAAGCTACAACTGTAGCTACAGATGCCCTGGGGCAGACTGAAATTATTAGTAATTTACAGGTACAAAGATTTTTACTACTTAATGACCGGATCTTCCTTTGTTTCTTTTTACCCAAGTTTACATTTGTGTGTCTTAATTTTGCACTTTTACATTGAATTTTTTTTTACATTTGAATATTTTTTCAATATAAATTTTTTTGTTTTTATTCCTATGCATATCACATGTCAGACTGCAATCTATTGAGCTCAAATAAATACCAAATGTTCTAAATTACTGTATATAATGTTTTATTCTTCAATCAGTTAATATAAACATCTTTGATATTAAGATGTTATAAAACGTAATAGTGTTATAGAACATAAAAAAATTTACATCAGTTACTTTGCTGAGTAACTAATTACTTTTACAATGTGATAACTGAGTTACTAACTCAGTTTATTTTTTGGGAGCGGTAATTTGTAACTGTAGCTAAATACTTTTTTAAAGTAAAAATGACTAACTGATTATTATAGGTATGTGTTAGGGTAAAATTAACAAAAATTACAAATAAAAATAATGTAATTTAGCATTTATTTGCAAGATGATGTGATGACCATAGAAGTGTTTTTGTTTTTAAATACTTTTCCTTATCCTTATCCTTAAGATTTGTTTGAGGTGATCACCTAATCAGCACCTCATATAGTACATGGGAATGGAATGGCTTCCATACTTGTAGAGATGCTGATTGCTAGCAAAAATTGCAGTGGTCTCCTAATTTTTTCCACTGCTGTGTATGTGTGTGTGTGTGTGTATATGTATATGTATATGTATATATATATATATATATATATATATATATATATATATATATATATATATAAACTTTGTCCTTCACCCTCCGCGGGTGGTCTCATCCTTCGAGCTTGGGTCCTCTACCAGAGTCCTGGGAGCTTGAGGGTTCTGCGCAGTATCTTTGCTGTTCCTAGTACTGCACTTTTCTGGACCGAGATGTCTGGTGTTCTTCCAGGGATCTGCTGTAGCCACTCTTCCAGTTTGGGGGTTACTGCCCCGAGTGCTCCGATGACCACAGGCACCACTGTCGCCTTCACCTTCCAAGCCTTTTCCAGCTCTTCTCTGAGCCCTTGGTATTTCTCTAGTTTCTCATGTTCCTTTTTCCTGATGTTGCAATCACTTGGTATTGCAACGTCAACCACAACGGCCTTCCTCTGCTGTTTGTCCACCACCACAATGTCTATATATATATATATATATATATATATATATATATATATAAATAATAAAATAAATGAAGTAATAATTGTTTTCTCTGGTTTCTTTAGATGGAACTGATGGACCTTCTCATTCATCAATGGCAGAACGTCAGGTAAACATTTGCCCTCCCTTTATCTTTTATTTTTTTCCTATATCATGTGCCTCAACAGCATACACATAACGAAGAATCTAATGTTGGATTTGTGGGGAAAAGAACTAAAAACCCAAAATTTGCTGGTTTTACTTGCAATGGTATGAAAACTCACGAGATCTTTTGAGATCAGAACATGGACAATTTTCTTGTCAAGGTAAAGAGTTGTCTTGTGGTATCAGAGATGGAGAGTGGGATAAGTATTGGTGGGTGGGTTTTTATAAATTTACCAAGAAGCGTTAATTGCAGGGTCTCAGCTTTGCAGGGCTTCAATTTTAACTAATCAATACATTGGAACTGAGTTAAAAAAGCGCTGCTTTTTCTCACAGCTCTGACTGGCACTGTTACTCACTGACGCTGGTGAAAAACTGTTTATTTAGCTGTTTTATTGGTGGTTTCAAAAGTCCCTCCCTTCTTTGTGTTGCCTTTGAGACACAAACTTTTTTTTCATTCATTCATTCATTTTCTACCACTTAGTCCCATTAGGGGTCGTGGGGGACTGGAGCCTATCCCAACAGCTTTGGTCCTGAGGCGGGGTACACCCTGGACAATGGCCAGGGTGTTAGTTGCAGGGCTGACATCTAGAGACAGACAGTGACATACAACCATTCACTCTAACATTCATTCACTAAGGACACTTTAGAGTTGCCAATTAACCTATACATGCATGTCTTTGGACGGTAGGAGGAAGCCAGAGTACCCGGAGAGAACCTATGGTAACACATGGAGGACATGCAGACTCCTCACAGAAAGACCGGAGTTGGCCGAGTTTAGAACTCGCAACCTTCTTACTGCTAACCACTCTGCCACGTGCACCACACACACACAAACACACACAAACTACTGTCTATCAATAAGCAATGTGTCCCAGACCTCTGCTGTAAATCTACTCCTGTTACCCCTAAAATAACATTAAAGCTACATCACCTATAGTTTTCCAAATATTGCATTAAGAGCAAGAGCGTAACTTTGTGTAGGGACGCTAGGGAAATGCCATCCATCCATCCATCTTCTACCGCTTATCCGGGGCCGGGTCGCGGGGCCAGCAGTCTAAGCAGAGACTTCCTCCTCCCCAGACACTTCCTCCAGCTCTTCCGGGGGGATACCGAGGCGTTGCAAGGCCAGCCGAGAGACATAGTCCCTCCAGCGTGTCCTAGGTCTTCCCCGAGGTCTCCTCCCGGTGGGACATGCCCGGAACACCTCCCTAGGGAGGCGTCCAGGAGGCATCCGAAACAGATGCCCGAGCCATCTCAGCTGGCTCCTCTAGATGTGGAGGAGCAGCGGCTCTACTTTGAGCTCCTTCCGAGTGACCGAGCTCCTCACTCTATCTCTAAGGAAGCGCCCTGCCAACCTACGGAGAAAGCTCATTTCGGCTGCCTGTATCCGGGATCTTGTTCTTTCGGTCATGACCCAAAGCTCATGACCATAGGTGAGAGTAGGAACATAGATTGACTGGTAAATCGAGAGCTTTGCCTTGTAGCTCAGCTCCTCCTTTACCACAACAGACCGGTACATCAACCGCATTATTGCAGAAGCTGCACCAATCCGTCTGTCAATCTCACGCTCCTTCCTTCCCTCACTCGTGTACAAGACCCCAACCTGAAATGGGCAAGCCACCCTTTTCCGACTGAGAACCATGGTCTCAGACGTTGAGGTGCTGATCCTCATCCCAGCCGCTTCACACTCGGCTGCTTTCCCGCACCAGTGCACACTGGAGGTCCTGGCTTGATGGAGCCAACAGGACAACATCATCTGCAAAAAGCAGATGATGTGGTCTTGTGGTCCCCAAACCAGACTCCCTCCGGCCCCTGGCTGCACCTAGAAATCCTGTCCTAAATATAATGATCAGGACCGGTGACAAAAGGCAGCCCTGCCGAAGTCCAACATGCACCGGGAACAGGTCTGACTTGTGATCCCTCTGTAGTTGGAACACACCTGTCTGCCAGTCCAGAGGTACTGTCCCCAAACGCCACGCGATGTTGCAGAGGTGTGTCAGCCAAGACAGCCCCACAACATCCAGAGACTTGAGGTACTCAGGGCGTATCTCATCCACCCCCGGTGCCTTGCCACAGAGGAGCTTCCCAACTACCTCAGTAACTTCAGCTTGGGTGATGTACGAGTCTACCTCTAAGCCCTCGGCCTCTGCTTCCTCTGTGGAAGACATGTCGGTGGGGTTGAAGCAATATCCTCAAAGTATTCCTTCCACTGTCCAACAATTTCCCCAGTTGAAGTCTGCAGATTCCCACCAGAGTTGGCAGGGCACTGCTTCCCCCCTCCTGAAGCGCCGAACGTTTTGCAAGAATTTCTTCGAGGCCGACCGATAGTCTTCTCCATGGCCTCACCAAACTCCTCCCAGACCTGTTTTTTTGCCTCCACAACCCCCTGGGCTGCTGCCTGCTTGGCCTGCCGGTACCCATCAGATCAGCTCTGAGTGGCCGCGTCGACAATGGAGGTGGAAATTACATGGTCCACTCGGACTCATCGTCTCCAGTCTTCCTCGGAATCTAGTCGAAGCTCCGCCGGAGGTGGGAGTTGAAGATCTCTCTGACACTCGGCCATATGGTCCCAACAGACCCTCACAGTACGTTTGGGTCTGCCAAGTCTGTCCAGCTTTCTCCCCGCCTTCGGATCCAACTCACCACCAGGTGGTGATCAGTTGACAGCTCCGCCCCTCTCTTCACCCGAGTGTCCAAGACATCGGGCCGGAGGTCAGATGAAACAACTACAAAGTCAATCATCGACCTCCGGCCTAGGGTGTCCTGGTGCCATGTTATTGAACATGGTGTTCGTTATGGACAAACTGTGACTAGCACAGAAGTCCAATAACAGAACACCGCTCGCAATCAGATCCAGGTGTCACTGTCGCTGCCCATGTGAGCGTTGAAGTCCCCCAGTAGAACAACGGAGTCCACGGTCAGAGCACTTTCCAGCACCCCTCTCAGAGACTCCAAGAAGGCCGGGTACTCTGCACTGCCATTTGGCCCGTAAACACAAACAACAGTGAGAGACCTATCCTCGATTCGAAGGCACAGAGTAGCAACCCTCTCGTTCATCGGGGTGAACTCCAACACATGACGGCTGAGCCGGGGGGCAATGAGCAAGCCCACACCAGCCCGCCGCCTCTCACCGCAGGCAACTCCAGAGTAGTGAAGAGTCCAGCCTCTCTCAAGGAGTTGGGTTCCAGAGCCCAAGCTGTGCAGGGAGGTGAGCCCGACCATCTTTAGTTGGTATGTCTCAACCTCCCGCACAAGCTCAGGCTCCTTACCCGCCAGCAAGGTGACATTCCATGTCCCTAGAGCCAGATTCTGTGTCCGGAGATTGTGTCGCTGAGGCCCCCGCCTTCGGCTGCCACCCAATCCACACCTGCTCCTTACGGTTCCTCCTGCAGGTGGTGGGCCCCCGTGGGGAAAGACCCGGCCACCAGGCGCTCGTATACGAGCCCCAACCTCGGTACTAGCTCCAGGGTGGGGCCCTGGCAACCGGACATGACCAGGCGCTGTAACAGTGCTTGATTTCTTAATATTTATAAAGGGTTCTGAAACGCTAGGCAAGGGGGTTTAAGTGTCTTGCCCAAGGACACAACGACAGTATGAACTGTGGGGAGAGCGGGAATCGAACCGCCTACCTTGGGAAGATTGGATTCTTGATAGATTGGAAGATTGGATTAATTAATAGAAAGGTTAGCTGCGTGCTAACCTTTCTATTAATTAATCTTCCACTGCTTATTCCCCTCAGAGGGGCTTGAGCCTGTCCCAGCTACTCTGAGCTTGAGGAAACATAATTATTTCTTCAAATTAAGTTACTACAAAAGAACATGTACTGTTCAATTTCAATACTTTTTAGTATCTTTATAAGGGTCCTTAAATAAAAAGAATATACTCCTTAGAAAATATATCAAATATCTTAGGTGTCTATTTTTTCCCACCACGATTTCCACCACAATATACAGTCCGAAAATATTGAGACATCGACACAATTCCAATCTTTTTGGCTCTATACACCATCACAATGGATTTGGAATGAAACGAACAAGATGTGCTTTAACTGCAGACTTTGAGGGTATTTACATCCAAATCAGGTGATCGGTGTAGGAATTACAACAGTTGTGCCTCCCACTTTTTAATGAACTTAAAGTAATGGAACAATTGGCTTCTCAGCTGTTCCATGCCCAGTTGTGTGTTATTTCCTCATTTCCTATTTACAAGGAGCAGATAAAAGATTCAGAGTTCATTTCAAGTGTGCTATTTGCATTTGGAAACTGTTGCTGTCATATATCAATATGAGATCCAAAGAGCTGTCACTATCAGTGAAACAAGCCATCATTAGGCTGAAAAAACAAAACAAACCCATCAGAGAGATAGCAAAAACTTTAGGTGTGGCTAAATCAACTGTCTGGAACATGAGCTCAGGAATTCTCCAGGAGGTAGGTGTGTGTCAAAGTCAACAATCAAGAGAAGACACCAGAGTGAATACAGAGGGTTCACCACAAGATGTAAACCATTGGTGAGCCTCAAAAACAGGAAGGCCAGATTAGAGTTTGTCAAACAATATTTAAAAAAGCCTTGACAGTTCTGGAACAACATCCGATGAGACCAAGATCAACTTGTACCAGAGTGATGGGAGTAGAAGAGTATGGAGAAGGAAAGAAACTGCTCATGATCCAAAGCATAGCACCTCATCAGTGAAGCATGTGGTGGTAGTGTCATGGCGTGGGCATGTATGGCTGCCAATGGAACTGGTTCTCTTGTATTTATTGATGATGTGACTGCTGACAAAAGCAGCAGGATGAATTCTGAAGTGTTTTGAGCAATATTATCTGCTCATATTCAGATGCTTCAGAACTCAATGGACGGCGCCTCACAGTGCAGATGGACAATGACCCGAAGCATACTGGAAAAGCAACCAAAGTCCAATTGACCTGACCTGAATTGGATTGAGCATACATTTCACTGAAGGGAAATGTCTTGTAAGACAAGACTGAAGGGAAAATGCCCCAAGAACAAGCAGGAACTGAAGACAGTTGCAGTAGAGGCCTGGCAGAGCAGCATCAGGGATGAAACCCAGCGTCTGGTGATGTCTATGTGTTTCAGACTTCAGGTTTTAATTGACTGCCAAGGATTTTCAACCAAGTATTAAAAAGTGAAAGTTTGATTTATGATTGTTAATCTGTCCCATTACTTTTGGTCCCTTAAGTGGGAGGCACATATACAAACTGTTGTAATTCCTACACTGTTCACCTGATTTGGATTTGGATACACATTCAAAAAGACTCAATCAGTTTTTATAAGAGGTAAGAACAGGTAAAAACAATACAAATTCCACAATAAATAAGAATATTTAGGTTAAAAGTTATTATCAATAGTAATAAAGTTCACATTAAAAAGATTAAAAGTCTTAGAGCAGCTGGTTTAAATGATCTCCCTAATTGCTCAGTCCAGCCCAGGGAGAGGAGCGTCACTACGGTTGCTCCTCTGAGCCGACAGAGAGTCAAGCAAAGGATGCCTGCTGTTGTTGAGGATGGCCTGTGCCACGCTCCTCATTCATCGCTCTACCAATGCTCCAACCCAGTCCACGCCCCTCCCCATCACCAACACACATTTCCTGACCAACTTGTCCAGGCAATTACGGTCTGACAGTCAGGCAGTTCCCCCAGCAGACAACACCAAAAGATATTGCACTGGCTATGACAGATTGATAAAAAGGTACAGCACGTCATTAGAGACATCAAATGATTTAAGTCTTCTGAGAAAGAAGAGGGATGTATTAAAGAGAAGCTCATTGCACCTCAAGTCCTCAATGACCCTTCTGTACTCCACCATGCCACCACAGCTGTATCATCTGAATCTTTTTCCAGCATATAAATCAAAATACAGCTCTGGAAAAAATTAAGAAACCACTGCAAAATTATCAGTTTCTCTGGTTTTACTATTTATATGTATGTGTTTGGGTAAAATTAACATTTTGGTTTTATTCTATAAACTACTGACATTTTCCCCAAAATCCAAATAAAAGTATTGTAATTTAGAGCATTTATTTGCAAGAGGATAGTGATGACCACAGAAGTGTTTTCCTTATGCATGAACTCAAAAATAATCAGCTAATAGTGGTTTACAAAAAATCTCGAGATATACCAAAAGATAGAAAATCTCATCTTGTCTTATTCTCCTGGGATTTGTGTGTTCTCACACCCCTATTAGCCACCATATGGTAGTATCACAGACTACTGCTGATACATGTTATTCAGCGCTATGGCCACATGACTCAGCAGCTGGCAGAGGACTCTGGTTTCTGCTGTCAGGTGCTATGTTAACCCCTGTTGTTGGTAAGTTTTCTTGTTAGCCCTGTTGTGCTCTTGTGCTGCTCAGGTGGTGCAGTCTCTTGGAAAGGCCATCTACAGAGCTTTGGACTGGGGCTTGGACGACAGTGAGGAGCGAGAGCTGAGCCCGCAGCTTGAGCGTCTAATTGAACGCATGGTAGGGGATGAGGCGGAGAGTGGGACGGACAGCGTGGCGGGCAGCGGAACCTGTGATGAGGGCTACAGTGGGCCTGAGGACGACGAGGAAGAGAAGGATGGAGTGGTACGTCCCATCTGCACCTTCCGCCAGGTGATGGCGCTATGTGCATCCCGACTGGCCAACCCCAGCCTGGCTCCGGAGCACTACCAGGCTGTGTGCAGAGCACTGTTGCTGGAGACACTGGAGCTGCAGACCTTTCTCATCAAGATCAGAGACGCTAAAGAGGCTAGTCATGTTGTCTCCATCCAGTTTATAACTGTTAATATTTAGGGCTGTTTGATATGAAAAAGAGATTTGCAATATACAATATGGTTGTGGAATATTGTAACGTGAAGATTTGTGAAATGTATTATTAGGCCCGAGCCGGTGATGACCGGGAGGGCCTATTATTTTTGCTCGGATTTTTTTTTTTTTTTTTTTTTCTTCCGACCCAATGATCCTAAATTTGACCCAGTGAACATGCACGAAAAGTCATTTTTATTGGTCCCAGACTTCAAGCTCGGCGAAAAATTTATGTATTTGAAGTCGAAAAAAATATGAAAATGACTCAGTGGCGACCCCTACAAAACTCAAAATACATTGGGCCTATGGAAAGAGAAAGTAACTTTTTTCCAATGTAGAAAAATGAAACTTGGCTCATCCATAGGACACCTCAGGGCAAACAGAAAAGTCAATGACAGCAACACCCTAAACTCAACAGGAAGTCCGCCATGTGGGGTGAAACGCGCGGCCACTATAATCGCGACCCTTGCGAAAAAAGATGCAAATCATTGTGTTTTTATCTAAATGGCCCCAAATTTGGTGAGTATCATCTAGACACGTGTGCCAACCAAAGTTGTGACTTTGTTTATGATATCTTATCGGGTATGGGTGTGGCAAGCCTGTAACGAGGTGGCCATTTTTGTGAAAATTAAATGTCTCTTCACTCTCAAACGCCTTCTCGGATCGAGTTGGACCCAAAAAGGCGTTTGTGCACATTCATGACCTAAACACAAAGATATGTAAATAAAAGGGTTATCTTTAGAAATGGCCCTCCAGCGCCCCCTACAAACTTATAATGGGACCCAAGAATTTAGTTTGTCATAGAGACATGAAATTTGGTACACACATCTCTTATGTCATGACGAGCATAAAAGCCAATGACAACCACCCCCTATCTATAAATGTGTTGCCATAGCAACGTCCCAAATATTTGGAAAAAGTCAATGGGAAGTGAAAATTTTAGTTTGTCGAGGCAAATGAAACTTGGTACACACATCCAGCATGGGCTTATGAACAAAAAGCCAATGGGGACCACACCCTATCACACACGGGAAGGCAGCCATTTTGAATTGAAAATGTGAACCGACTTAAAATACACCTCTTTTTAAAAGAACACAGAAAATAGCTGCTTCATTCCACAGACACCAAACTTGGGCAAAATGAGCTAAACACATGTATGTAAAAGAGACAAGCGTTTTTCTAGACTTTTTGCTCGAGTTATATTTTTTTATTATAATTTGGTATATTTTTTTTAGTATAATTTTTCTGCAAAATGATCCTCAATTTGACCCAGTAAACGTACAACTAAAAGTCATTTTAATTGACATTACCGTGACGCGTTTACGCTTTAAAGCACGAATGCGATCCTCCGAGTGCATGTGTCCCGCTGTCTCAAGGAGGCGAGGGCCTTTATCGCCGCTATGCTTTAATTAGGCCCGAGCCGGTGATGACCGGGAGGGCCTATTGTTTTGCTCGGATTTTTTTTTTTTTTTTATTTTTCTTCCAATGATCCTAAATTTGACCCAGTGAACATGCACGAAAAGTCATTTTTATTGGTCCCAGACTTCAAGCCCGCAAAAATTTATGTATTTGAAGTCCCCAAAAAAATACGAAAAATGACTCAGTGGCGGCCCCTAGAAAAGTCAAAATACATTGGGCCTATGGAAAGTGAAAGTAACTTTTTCCAACGTAGAAAAATGAAACTTGGTACATCCATAGGACACCTCAGAAACAGAAAAGTCAATGACAGTCACACCCTAAACTTAACAGGAAGTCCGCCATGTGGGGTGAAGCACGCGGCCACTAAAATCGCACCCTTGCGCAGAAAGATGCAAATCATTGTGTTTT